>OV743329.1:12199934-13399934 GCA_928268935.1 Lasiommata megera
TTAAAATATATTATATGAAATAAATTAATCCCTATTATTTTTATGTGTTTGAACGTCACGTTTGATTTAAAAACAGTAAAATCCAGGATTTAAAATCATTTAGAATGTTATTTTTTTTTTTTATGACGCGTGCTGCTCAAGCAGAGGTCGCGGCTAGACTGCCTATCGGACGGCACAGACTAAAAAGATAACAGAAGCCTTAATTGGCAATGCATCGATGCGATATTACATGTCTTACCTTGTAAGTAAACTGGATTTACATAATAATGAAAGCGTTTACGTACGTTCATATGCCTTTATTAAGTTATTAGTATCGTAAAACAACACCCACCTTCTGTCCCTAACAGTTTAGGCGATTTGTTTGCGTCACACTATCTTACGAGGATATCTCTCCATTATTTTTTATCTTATTTATTCTGAATTTAGATACCGGTGAAGACTTCCGCCAAATCTTGGCCAATTTTAGTAGGTGCTATAATATTTTTTTATTAGCAAATTTTGTAATATTAAACTAGCTATACGCGGCAGTTTTGGATAAATCATCTACAAAGATGAGAACCTGCTGGAATGGCGATCCCGTACCGGTAAACGTAGCGTTGGTCGACCCCTAACAAGGTGGACAGACGACATCAGACGAGTCGCAGGGAGCCGCTGGAAGCAAGCGGACCAAGACCGTGAGCATTGGAACTCTCTCCAAAATACCTATGTCCAGCAGTGGACGTCAATCGGTTGTTAATGATGATGATGATGACGCGGCATCTTCATACGCGTTAACTGAGATTCGTGACGTTAAATCGTTCAGTATATTAAGAGCGCCTAAACATAACTACACTAATTCCTTTGCACGTAATTTAATTACCATATTTCATTACTAAATACACGTCCAAATAACATGCTGTGAAGGGCGAATCTACATAGGGGTTGGTTTGATGATATCATAACTTTTTTCAGTTTTTTTTTTATCTGTTAGCTCTCTAATTATTGAAAGTCACTTTTATAATTTTAGTGTATTTCAACATAAAATGCGATATTGTGGCTTATTTATATGATATTTGCTATATTGATTGAGATGCGTTAAGATTTATGTAATACATAGTAATGTATGATAGATTAGTAGGTGTACTTACTGTCTTGCTTATAAACAAAATTTCAGCCTGAAACACGGCTGAAATTTTATTAACATTGAATTAACGTTTAACGTAACGGAGGTTTTTGACGACCTCCGTGGTAGTGGTGGACCTGTCGCATTATTAAGTTAAAGGGGTTCGATTCCGGGCTCTAGTCTGGTCTGGTGGGAGGTTTCGGACGTGGCTAGTCAACACCCTACCGCCAAAGCCGTGTCAGGTTAGATTGCCGTCAAGAGCTAACTAGTAATGTAAAAAAAAAATAAGATAAAGTCTATAATAAATCTGCACGCCTGAGAGTTCTCCATAATGTTCTCAAAGGCGTGTGAAGTCTGCCAATCCGCACATGGCCAGCGTGGTGGACTATGGCTAAACCCTTCTCATATTGAGAGGAGACCCGTGCTCTGCAGTGAGCCGGTAATGGGTTGATCATGATGATAAAACTGTGATACTGTATGCTTTTTAATAAATACATTTTCTTTCTTTCTTTTACTAGTAATTAATATAATTAACAATACATAAAACTTGCAGTAGAGTTAAATTTAATAAATGTAAGCAATACCTATGTATAAAATGGCGTCTATTGCAGTGTTGACCTCGAGGCGCGTTGCACTTTCACCGCATATATGCCGCGGCATATAAGAGCATTGTATGTTTAGATTCCTCAATGTAATAGGTACTAGTCATGCCCCGCAATTACGTTCATTTTAAAATTGGTCAGAGCATTATTCCAAAAAGCCATTGTGATAAACCAACGAAGTCAGTGGCGTGCACAGGGTTTTTGTCCAGGGTCAGACATATGTTACAAAATCGTCTGTATTTATGGGTCTTTGAAGTAGGCAATGCTTTTAGATATGTATGAACTGCATTGATTTACCACTAGCCGTAGATTAACGCTCAAAAAATGGGACACAAAAGTAGTGCACAAATAGCGTCGCGTGCACTCCTTTCCCCCAGTGTGTGACAAGGCTAGACGAAAGTCACCAATTCTAACACTCGAGCCGTATAATCCGAATGAATTACAAAGCACTACGCGTCGCTATAGATAATATAACGGCCAGATGTCTAGTGTATTAGACGGGTTGTAATACATCGATATATCGATATGTAGGAATGTATAGTTAATTGGTGACAAATTCTCGCCTTGTTTTTGTATGACGCGCTCTATCTACGGCTAGTGGTAAATCAATGACTTAAGGTGACTAGATCTAAAAAAAACTAAGTTTTTTTTTGTAGTTTAATATTGTTTTTCTGATGATATATTTTGCACCGTGGACATTTTGTGTGAACAGCCAAAAATGCGGCAAAAAATGTTTAAATATCAATTCAGTTTGCGTATAGTCATTGTACACAGGAAAATAAAACACGGTGGAAAAGTAATATTGAAAAAATCATTGTATCCATGCAAAATTTATTATTAATATAAAAAAATTAAAAATTAATATTTTTGAAAATATTATTTTATTTTAGCACCGAGGACAAACCTCTTTGGTTTTTTCGGTGCCTTTATTGTATTACTAATTATATTCCTTGTATATTAATAATAAATAAATAAATAAATAAATAATAATATACCAGTGCCATCTATGTTAACGCATAAGAACTAATAGCGTTACGTTCGCTTTATAGTGTTACGTTCCGTTCGCTGACTGACGACGTAGTACAGCACTCAAAGTGTAGATGTCGCTAGTAGTTCATTAAAGGAACCAAAGGAAAGGTTTTGGTTTTTCCCTTGGTTTGGACAAGGGTGCTAACGAGGCCCTGCTACTCAGACATGACCGTTCGTATATCCATGATCCTTTCACCTATCCAACATGGGTGTGTTATGAGAGTTAATATTTGTATGAAATTATTAGCAACAGCTTAATAGCTTTTAGCTATTGGCCGCGATATCAAGAAATAACAAAAAAAATATACAAATTATTTTTTTCTCGATATCATAAATTCAATACATTGTGGTGATTTCATATTATTTTTGGTACGAGTCCAACTTGGACTTAGCCGTTTTTCTTTTGTTTTTTGATCGCGCTATTATTATTTTCTTTTATTGTTCATGTATATTTTCCATATAAGATAGTTTTAGTGTTTCACGTCTGCCAGCATTCGGGACTGCTTTTTTGAGGATAAGAGCTAAAGAAGCTTAGAAGCTTACCTTATCAGCCTTGTCTGTTGGAGGGGAGGCGGGCGGGCTGCGTGGCAGGCCCAGATCCTCATCATCGTCGCTGTCCCCTCGCCCTCGCCGCCGTACCGCCGCTACTAGCTCCGCCTGGGGGACAAAGATGGTTACATTAATTGCAGACTAAGTACGCAGTACGTAATGTTATTTAGCATAAAGTGATCCGCGTACCTCAGTCCTCAAAACTTATTACACGTTATATCAGTCCCATGCGTGTTTTACTTACAATACGTACAAATTTAGAAGTTAAAAAAACATTTGATCTACATATTAAAATAGTAAAATTACTTGTTTTTTATAAGGATTAAATAATTTAAAGGGATACAGTATGAATCCTTAAATGAATGTTGTTGAGGATTGAAAATTATTTTCGTCATAAAAATATTTGTGGCTTGAAAATTATAAGAGATATTATTTGATATTTTTTTTTTCATGTACGTTATATCGTGCAGGGAACCTACGAACATCCCGGTTGTAAGACCATAGCGCTCAACTCTGCGCCATGGAGGTCGTCAAAATCAAGAAGCCTTAGCAAATATTTCAATCAGCCAGTGCCAATCGAATGCCAAACGTTGCGTGAACTGTGTCACCGAAGGGATGTGATAATGTTATCAACACGTATCCGTTCATATTGTCCGAGCTGACAGCTAGTTCCTCAGAAGTCAGATGACGTGTTAAACACTGTTCCAAAAATTCCATACACCATGGAATACTTTTGTTGCAATTCACGTAAAAAACCTTTAAATCTAGATTTATTTGGGACAGAAAACCTGGCAGGTGTCCCTAAAAAATCCGGTCAGTATCATCACAATCTGGTTAATGACTTCGAAACGCATCCATTATAAACATATAATCATTGATTTCTATTTATCATCAGCATCATCATCATGATTAACCCATTACCGGCTCACTACAGAGCACGGGTCTCCTCTCAATATGAGAAGGGTTTGGCCATAGTCCACCACGCTGGCCGTGTGTGGATTGGCAGACTTCACACGCCTTTGAGAACATTATGGAGAACTATCAGGCATTCAGGTTTCCTCAAGATGTTTTCTTTCACCGTTGAAGCAATTGATATTTTGATTGCTTAAAAACGCACATAACTTCGAAAGTTAGAGGTCAGAGGAAGCCCGTGTTCGAACCACCAACCTCTGATTAAGAGACCTAACCACTAGGCTATCATAGCTTATATAAGCTGTGATAGCCTAGCCTTACGCCACAATACATTTTCTAAATATCAGGGAGATATTTGGAGATTTATTATTTGGAGAACTAACCCATAGTCGGCCGATCTTCGACTCTGACACCCAGAGAAACCTCCTCTTCCATGATTGATTCATACCAACTTCACTTCACTTATCGACATAAAACGCTTGCATTATTATCTATTTTCACTTTCCTTATTTGTCTTTCACTTTATTTCTGACACCACTCGACCGGTCAAGTGAATTCGTTAAGCGAAAAGTTTAATGCACCTCTTGATATCACTAATTTGTTTACACTTTTTATTTGTATGTCACTTGTAAGTTTGAATTGTTTCGGATGATTTTGCAAAGTTTACACTTTAAATAAATCTATTGGTGGACGTTAAATATTATTTCACGTTACAAATTATTGGTGTCATTTATTTGTAGAGAATTCGAGACTTCGAAGCTCTTATGAATCCTACTGTTGTTTTTTTTTCGGACTGTCTTTCAGCTGTGCTAATTGGTTGCCACAGCGTAACCGGGCTGTTTAGCGAAAGAGGCTCTGCAAGACCCTATTGATTAATTATGACATATTGATTATGACGTATTAATATTGAAAAAAAATGATTTAATTTTGACCGACTTATTTATCATTATCTTTGCCTTACAGTATAATATGCGTCAGTAAGGACTGACTCCTGATTGAGCACTACTATTGAGTAACTGACTCACTAACTTACGATTCCGAGTAAACAGTGAATAATTGTTTTAGCGATAATACAGTTAATACGGTATTTGTTAGTTACCTACTGGATATATTAAACTAAACAGACCATGTTTGTATAAATATAATTATTGGAATCAGTACGTAGGTACATTGTTTATTTCGACTTAAAACATTGGTGGAATTATCATTGTCATTTTTTTTTTTCGGACTGTCTATTAGCTGTACAAACCCTATTGGTTGCCACAGCGTAACCGGGCTGTTTGGCGAGCTTTGGAAAGAACCTCTGCCAGAAGAAATTTGGAGCCCTAGGGCTCGAAGAAACTAAGGGAACGACTGCCTAAGGGCGCCTCCTTTGAGGCCGAACCTCGGCTTAGGCGACGTTTGGGATAACGGGGGGGTCGGACGGTGAGATTATGTCATCTAAGTCTCTACACGTATGACGGTACTTAAATTTTTAACTCTCTACATGTTATAAGTTTGACCGTTATGCGTGTCTGTGTGTCTCCACCGCACAGTAACTATACGGTTGAACCGATTTGAATGCGGTTTATTTTATTAGAGAGCTAGATTCTCAACGATGGTTCAGTTGGATTGCCACTTACTAGATACGAGGCATGAAAGTTGGTATGAAAATTCTAATAATTCAAATTCAAATAGTCCTTTAAAAGGCACTTTTGACGTTTCAATAATTTACATAGTAGTGATTTAATGGTGATAACTACATTCGTAAATTTAAAACTAAAGCTATGAGGGTTCCAAACGCGCGCCGGTCTAAGAAGAAACCCACAACAAACTTAGCCAGGTGAATTTTCTTTTTGTTATAACCATCTCACATGCCACTTAAAATTATATTAAGAGCTATCTTATTAGAGCAATATTTCATACCCATGCTTGTTTATCATTTACATAATCCTTTACACTATATTAGGACTTTTCTTCAAGCTTACGTTTTATATAAACTTTAAACTTATTGAGAGACATACCAGAAATTTCATTTGGTAATTTTGTATACAATTACCTTTAAATGAATTTTTAATTTTTTGTAGTCTAGTAGCGTGCAACACAAGTTTATTTTTACTTCTGATGTTAAGATTGTTGCAATCGCATTTTTATTGTTTTTTTTTATATTTCTCTTGTCATACATTAAATTTTCAAATATGTAAAATTTCAAATATAAACGCTTAGGTTTAATTCAAATTAAAGAAAATAATGTGTATTTACGCAATGTTATATTTGCGTGTTGGGTTTTGTGTTTAGCTATTATCAAAATAACCGCCCGGGCTGGCAAACTTGGGATACATTTTTAAGATAGGTCAAAGAAGCAAAGGAATCGTTTGCCTAAGGGGGACTCCTGAGGCCAAAACTGTGCTAAGGCGATGTGACGGGCAGGGTCAGACGGCGACTAGCCCTTTCGTTTACAAGGTCGTAGCTGTTTTTTTATCGTGGGTAAATCTTAATGGATACCTCTGCGCCACGGGGAGGCACAGAGGTTATGTCAGACTCCTACTGACTAAAATCCGCACGTGTTCCCACTCACCGCTGTATGGTGAAGCCACGGGAAAGTTTTCGCGTACAACGTTTGGTCTGGTGGAAGGCTTTGGCCGTGGCTAGTTACCACTCTACCGACAAAGACGCCAAGCGATTAAACGTTTCGGC
Organism: Lasiommata megera; assembly: GCA_928268935.1. NCBI lineage: Eukaryota > Metazoa > Arthropoda > Insecta > Lepidoptera > Nymphalidae > Lasiommata > Lasiommata megera. The sequence goes on from OV743329.1 coordinate 12,206,805, forward strand.
ACGATGTCGCGTAGAAAACAAATTAGGAGTGTGGGTTTACCATTCCCCTAACAGGTTAGCCCGCTACCATCCTAGACTGCATCATCACTTAACATCAGGTGAGATTGTCGTCAAGGGCTGTCTTGTGGTGAATAAAAAAAAACCGCAACTCCACCAGCGAGTGTCCGTAGCTGTTGCTACGTTTACCTACTTTAGAATATGATTCAACCGGTATTTAAAACTAGGTTAATATATGAAGCAATGGCCAGATTAAATAATCCTTTATATCGTATCGTAATTTGAGAAATTATAAAACTTAAACATAATGTAGTTCACTCGGTGGGAGTTTCGTTGATTTAGACAATGGACTGAACGGAGATGGCTGTGATTAACCGCCATTGTGCTGTAATATCGGCCGGTGTTATGATTTCGCGGGTATATAATGTGAAAGGTTTTCTTCATCATGTTCAACCCATTGTCGGCTCACTATAGAGCATGGGTCTCCTCTCAATGTGAGAAGGGTTTGGCCATAGTCCACCACGCTGGCCATGTGCGGATTGGCAGACTTCACACGCCTTTAAGAACATTATGGAGAACTCTCAGGCGTGCAGGTTTCCTCACGATGTTTTTCTTTACCGTTGAAGCAAGTGATATTTTAAATGCTTAAAAACGCACATAACTCCGAAATGTTAGAGGTGCGTGCCCGGATTCGAACCGCCGACCTCTGATTAGGAGGCTGACGCCCTAACCACTAGGCTATCACCGCTTCAAATAATAACTATATTATATTGCCATAAAATCCGTTGTTTATTTAAACAACAAGAGTGATGCATATTAACCGCAAATACCTTACAGAAATAATTTATCAATTTTCCTTATATACAAAGTCTTTACTAATATGATAAACGAAGTTTGTATGTATGGATGTATGTTACTCTTTCACGCAAAAACAACTGATTCAATTTGAGTTAAATTTGAAATGGAAAGTTAAATTTACGTTAAACTCTTGATTAGCATGTAGGCTACTTTATAAGGTATGGTTCTAAAGGGATTTGCGAAAACGAAAAAAACCGCGCACGAAGCCGCGAGCAACAGCTAGTACAGTAATAGTTATATCTACCATGATGTCTTGTTTCCATAGGAATTAATATCTACTTATAAAAAAAAATTAGAAAAAATATATTAATTTGCATTTTCTTGATTAACAAAGGATTCAAATTTCATATCGTTACGGTTCCTCCTTCTCTATTTTATTTATTTATTTTTATTATTTTTGTACCAGTTTGTATTATCAAACACTTATAGAAGAAGTATACAAAGGAAAGCTTATCTCTATAAGAGATCTCTTCCAGCTACCCTTTCTCTCAGAATAAGAGGAGTTTTGGTCGAAGTCGGTCGGCTTTTGGCATTTGGCCTCTCCACGAAAACATTATGGAGAACACTGATCCATGCAGATGTTTCGCCTTCGCCGTTAAAGCAAGTGATATATGGTTTGAAATAGTTTAGATCGAAACGCAAATATCAGCGTGCCGAGAACTTTGCTAACTCAAGAAGGTTTCATTAATTCGAAGCCAGTATTGAGATGAGAGATTAAATTTAGTGACGTCATCCTTATCGACTACGTACAGTAGGAAAACGATACCACCTACTACTAAATTTACGGTCGATGTTAATAATCAGTCTAATCCAAAAACTTTAGATAGCAGATTGAATTTAGTAGCGCTGTCCTTTTCTTAGCTCGGAAGAGGTCTGTGCCCAGCAGTGGCACACGAATTTACATTCAATAACATATGTGGAATTGTTGTTGATAGCGGTGATAGCCTAGTGGTTAGGGCGTCAGCCTCCTAATAAAAGGTCGGCGGTTCGAATCCGGGCACGCACCTCTAACTTTTCTGAGTTATGTACATTTAAAAAAAAATTAAAATATCACTTGTTTCAACGGTGAAGGAAAACATCGCGAGAATACCTGCACGCTTGAGAGTTCTCAATAATGTTCACAAAGGCGTGTGAAGTCTGCCAATCCGCACATGGCCAGCGTGGTGGACTATGACCAAACCCTTCTCACATTGAGAGGAGACCCGTGCTCTGCTCCCTACTGCATGGGGGAGCCACGGGAAAGCTTTCGCATAAAACCGCGACTCTACCAGCGGGTGTCCGCCGCAGCAGACACTACTCGGGCACGGCACTGCGTGCCCAGTTTCGCCTGTTAGAGGTGTGCCGGAACAAAAGCACACCAGCCAACTTGCGGACCGTACTGGGATTGATGGACAAATATTTCATACCCATGCTTGTTTATCTACACTAATATGATAAAGAGGAAAACTTTGTTTGTTTGGTTGAAATGAATAGGCTCAAAAACTACTGGACCGTTTTTAAAAATTCTTTCACCATTCGAAAGCTACATTATCCACGAGTAACATAGGCTAAATTTTATTTTGGAAAAAAATATAATGACATATATTTTCTATACCAATCTCTCAAATAGTTCTCGTGAGAAGATTCAAATTTGTTAGCTAGCGAAGCTTTAGACCCAATTCTGAAGACCGCGCAGACGAAGTCACGGGCAGCAGGTAGTCATTTACATAATCCTTAATATTTAAAAGCTTGTCTTAGTCATTTAAAAATAACGGTAAAGTTTGACCATATTTAACCAAACCAAAACCGGCGATATAAATAAAAACAAAGACTGTGTAAGATATCTCTTGTGGTATTAGGCAACATTCGTAGAAGATGAAGTGGGCGTGCCATATGGATGTTGCATAATTGGACCGGTTTGCCGACGACTACGAAAGACACTAGGTAACTTATTAAAAGTATGTTTATGGTTTTCTTCTTATTATATATAATCCCCTCTATTTATATACGTTGTATAATTAAAATTCAAATTTGTTTATTATTTCATGGTGATAACAAAAAGAAAATTTACCTGGCTAAGTTTGTTGTGGGCTTCTTCTTAGACCGGGGCGCGTTAGGAACCCTCATAGCTTTAGTTTTAAGTTTACGAATGTAGTTATCACCATCAAATCACTACTATGTAAATTATTGACGCGTCAAAAGCGCCTTTTAAAGGACTATTTGAATAAAGATTATTTGAATTGTAATTTATTGCATGAAAGTGGTACATTGATATAAAGATCTTAAGATTAAACGGTAGCCTACATTCTGCCTAAAAGGCGTGCAACAAAAATCTTACAACGAAAAAACAATAACGTCAATTTAAAATTAAAATAAAAGTTATGAAACCAATTAATAAAATGAAATTAAATAGTAATAAAGATTTAAATTATTATTTAGGCTAAAATAAATTGTATACTGATTCGTAATGTCATAAACAAAATCGCAATGAACAGCTGGACAATACCGTTATCCTGTAACGGTTTGTCTTCTTCTATCGACTGTCAAATTACTGACTGAAAGGGAGAAATCGGCCTTTTTTTATTAGACATATTCAATATTGCCTTCTTGATGCGAACAAAGCATGCACAAAATGGGGTAAAACCACGTATAACCTTAGTTCTTTCAAGGGAAGGGTGAATAGGCATTTTCTAGGCATGCGCGCTTCAACCTAGACCTCATTAGTGCCTTCTGGTACTGATTGTCGTCAAGCGCAAACCTATCTCAAAATAAAAAAAATAAAAAAAAATCCAAAACTAATACATAATAAGTTAAAATGTACGTAGACTTATAAAAATGAAAAAGCCGTTTCACCTCCGTGGCGCAGTGCGTAAGCTGTCGCATTATAAAGTTGGAGGTCCTGGGTTCGATTCCCGGCTCGAGTCTGATCTGGTGGGAGGCTTCGGCCGTGGCTAGTTACCACCCTATCGCCAAGCGATTTAGCGTTCCGGCACGATGTCGCGTAGAAACCAATTAGGAGCTTGGGCTTACCATACTCCTAACAGGTTAGCCCGCTACCATCCTAGACAGCATCATCACTTACCACCAGGTGAGATAGCCGTCAAGGACTAACTTGTAGTGTATTAAAAAAAAAAGCCATTTATTTATAGCCAAACTACCAAATCATCAAGAATCAATAAAGAAAAAGGAAATTAATTGCGTCATAGTTTTTTTTTAAACTATCGATCCAATTATTTTTTGGGTTATTATAAAATGGTTATAAGGTTTTGGTAGAACAGAAGTCGCCTCTCTGGCTTTCGTTTTTACGCAGACCTCGCGGGGAGGCGTTTGCTTAAACTTCATCATCATCATCATCATGATCAACCCATTGCCGGCTCTCTACAAAGGACGGATCTCCTCTCAATATGAGAAGGGTTCGGCCATAGTCCACCACGCTGGCTATGTGCGGATTGGCAGACTTCATACGCATTTGAGAACAACCTTTTATTCAAACTTAGATAACCATAAAACAAAAGAGAAAAAATAGGTATGGTATATAAAATTCAATTCATTCAAGGTAGGTATATATAAGAGGTACACAAAACACCATCACAACTTTTGTACAAAAAAACCATTTTCAATACTTTAACAGTAGAATATATGAATAAAATATTCAGCGAGTTATTAAATTGCAAATTGACGAGTTATTTTGACCGCTATCATTTCAAATCCATTAAAAGTAAAAGCGGCCACGTAACTGGTTCCGAACTGCGGTGATTTCATTTTACAAGTGACGGTATTAGCACGTATTTGTGTGTCCACACTAGTGGACGAGAGAAGAAAGGAAATACCTTTATTAATAAATCACAAGTAATGGATACTCGAGACAAAAATTCTTTAACAAATTGCCAAAAAATGTTTCAAGCATAACATTGTGCTAGATGTCTGTTGGGTGGTTGACGCTGTGGTCTTATAAGTGGGAGGTCCCAGGTTTGATCTTCGGCAGAACAATTTAGGAATTTATAGTTTCAGAATTTTCTCTGGTCCAGTCTGGTGGGAGTGTATCTTCGGCCGTGGCTAGTTACCACCTCATCGACAAAGACAAGCGATATTCAACAACATTCGACAAGCACAACAGAACAGATGGGCCCGCTACCAACTCGGACTGCATCATCACTTACCACCAGTTGAGATTGTAGTAAAGTGCTAACTTGTAATGAAAACATCTGGAATAGTCAGTCTAAGATTCGTGCCACGAGTTTCTCGTTATATCTGTATGGAAGCGGTAGAGACCATCTTCTGGGGCGAATTTAAGCCCCACATGGGTCTTTCTACCATAGCGATTTTGGGCCCATTGGACTTGGGCCAGCATACATAAATCCATTACGGCCTTGACTCCCAATTCTACATCGGTCCCATAACCATATATTGCGCTCTTGGACGTGCGATTTTACCTGCACCATAGTGACCTTGCGACCCTAGTATATACTACAGCCCTTTGATCATAGCGACCCTGTGTCTCTAGCATACATCGGCCCCACCACCATTACGATTGGAATTTCGCAATTCGTTCATTCACATAATAACCAATCATGAAATGCTCATTTTCAATTATCGGCCAATTAAAACGAAAGTGACGCCAGGAAGATGTTCTCTCCGACTGCCTACGGACAGACGGACCGTGACGGCGGACGTATGTACTCGTACGTAGGTATACAGTGAATAATGAGATTTGAACACACTTTAAATGCCTATTAAGATTATCTAAAGTATACGGACTTTCTATTTGATAAAATGTAAAAGTACCAAAAGATCTCCAAAAGCACGCAATCTAATGAGCTGTTATTTTGAATTTTGGTGTTATTCTATTAAATTTATGCTAACCCCTTCAACCGTAATAAAACGTAAGCTTGTAGAAAAGTCCTACTATAGTGTAAAGGATTACGTAAATGATAAACAAGCATGGGTGTGAAATATTGCTCTAATAAGATAGCTCTTAATATAATTTTAAGTGGCATGTGAGATGGTGATAACAAAAATAAAATTTACCTGGCTAAGTTTGCTGTGGGCTTCTTCTTAGACCAGGGCGCGTTTGGAACCCTCATAGCTTTAGTTTTAAGTTTACGAATCTAGTTATCACCATCAAATCACTACTATGTAAATTATTGACTCGTCAAAAGCGCCTTTTAAAGGACTATTTGAATAAAGATTATTTTGAATTTGAATTTGAAAAATTTTAACCCCCCTTCTACAATACCTTTGCAGTTATCATGATATCGTTAAAGAGTTTTATGTGACAGAACAAAAAACAGGGCGACTACCAATGCGGATTAAAGAATTATATTTGCATAAAAATGCCCATGTATTGAGGAAAATCTATTTATAATTTGAGACACCATAACATGTGATTACTGAAATGAATAATTTGAAGGTAGTACTGTACAATGCTGGCTGGGCCGCGGTCGAGTGCACAAGTGTTACCGTGACCCAGCCACCAGGCGACGCGAAGGAGCATCGCTGGGTTTTAGTGGGTATTCTGGCCGCCGGGTAGTCCCACATACCCCGTCGGAAGCGGCGCAGACTTGCCTGCGTCGCCTCCGGAGGGGATGCGTAAAAGCATTTCCCAGCGTGAAAAAAAAAAGTACTGTACAATAGAATATCAACAGTGCCTTATATTATTAATAAAATCATAAATATCGAATAAAATATTTACCAAAAACACTTTCGTTGTGAACAGCCACGCTATGTTCCAAAATTTCCGAATAGTGTCTTTGAAGGAACGAGCCATTTTGACTCTCTTATATCACTGAACTGTCGTCTTTAAGAAAGTATTTTAATATCACTTCTAATTAAAAATTAGAACGTACATTCAATATTCTTATCACCACGCGCCCAAAGTTTTAATATACCTATATATTTGTCGCAATCTGTGACTTGAAAATTTTTAATATTAAAAACGCCTAAAATTATGTTCAATACAGTTTAATTCCTTCATATTCTTTTAAAGGTACAGTAAAAAAAACTATTTTTAAATCTTTAAATCTGTGTTTTAGAAGTTAATATTTATACTTGTATCTGTTATATATACAGTAACATATAGCTATAATATCATTATAGCAACTGTAAATGATGCATATACTCGTAACATTGGCCTTTGCATTTAAGAGTAATGTTCAAAAAATTGGACATAGAAGTTAGATAAAGTTCTATCCACCATTATATATAAATGAAGGGGAAATTTGTTAACAATAAATTGTTTTCACTAAAAAGTTATCGTTATCTTAAGAAATAATCATCAATATGATTATTTTTATTGGTAATTGTGTAATTTATATTGGCAACACCAAAAATATTTTGGTTGTTATATTTTTCCAAATTATTAATTTAAAAATAACATTAACAAATAAACTTTAGAAAATTTCGATGATGGTATTATTTAATTAACTCCAATATTTTTTTAATCGTACGCTACGTTTATAGTACCTATATAGTACTCTTCAAAAATAAACACTCAAAACAATTTTAATAGCACGCGCGATCTTTTTCACAGTTTAAACATTGTTTTTTCTTATATTCACATTTAAAAAGACACTCGAATTCCGAACAAAGAGCACAAAAACAGATACTAAAAAATAATAATTAAAAAAAAATAGACCAAACTTGGCGCGCTGGTTTTTGGAAAGTCAGCCAAAACGGTACTGAGCATTGAGATTCAAACGAGAATCATGGTTTTACTTTCTAAGCACGATATTATTATTTGATATGCTTCTTTTAATTAAATTTGTTTTTATTATCATAATGGTGAGCTGTTATCGGTAACTCTCTTTATGTAATGTGGTCATTAAAAGTCTATTATTGTTATTCATATATCGTAGTTTATTAGGAAAGGCAATTTGAATATTTTAATGCCAAGTATCGTTCTCATATGAAGCGAAGGTCATCCACATTTTTTCTTGTTCAATTGGAAAACGACCAATATACTAGATGCGTATATGTGCACATTTTTCTAAACCACTCGTTTGACAGTCGAATTATTTAAAGGTAAAGTACGTCATTTTGTTTAGTTACGGAAATTGTATAATATTTTATAATAAATTACCTATTGATATATTGGAGATGTCTATCAATAAGTTCAAAGTTTTTATAAAACGACAGCTTATAGAAACATCATATTACGATATTAAGGATTCTATAAACGATAAAAAAGCTAGGCAGCTTGCATATTTACTATAATTTATTGTTGATTATGTGAGGTGGTGATACCAAAAAAGAACCCGGCTAAGTTTGTTGTGGGCTTCTTCTTAGACCAGGGCGCGTTTGGCTCTCATAGCTTCAGTTTTAAGTTTACGAATGTAGTTATCACCATAAAATCACTACTATGTAAATTATTGACGCGTCAAAAGTGCCTTTTAAAAGACTTTTTGAATAAAGATCATTTGAATTTGAATTTGAATAACACTTCCACGTCGCGGAGTTGTTTTTGTGGTTAAATCCATAACACTATGGTCTGTAATTTTATTTGTGTTCAGAAAATCTCGCATCCGAAGAAAATGTTTGTTTATTCATTAGATTATATTGCAACGTCGCTTCGATCGACAGCGTCCCTTTTACTAACCCGGAGCCCGGGGAGCGCGGACCATAAAGTATAGATTATTGTAAAGTCAGTTCTAGAAGCAATGCCCTCGTATCTCACAAGGAGTTACTCCCGCCGGGCGTAATGTAAGATATTGCATTAAACCCATTTTTGAGTAATCTACTATTGAGACGGCTACATAAACTGCAATGTTGGAGGTCCTGGGTTCGATTCCCAGCTCGAGTCTGGTCTGGTGGGAGGCTTCGACCGTTACCACCCTACCGATAAAGACGGGTAGCCAAGCGATTAAGCGTTACGGCGATGTCGCATAGAAACCAATTAGGAGCATGGGTTTACCATACTCCTAACAGGTTAGCCCGCTACCATCCTAGACAGCAACATCACTCTCCACCAGGTGAGATTGCCGTCAAGGGCTAACTTAGTGTATATAAAAAAAATATGGTATTCTAAATAGCAAAATCGTCATTTTACTACGATTATGAAGATATAAACCAAAAAATTTTAGTCTTTGATAGATTTAAAAAAAAAATTTTTTAGAAACCAATGGAGTACTCTGTTTCTTCACAACGTTTTCCACATTCAAAAATAACACAGACTACTTAATCGCACACTAAAGGAGTATTTTTTCATATTCAAAATTACCATAGACTATTGAATCGCACCACTTACAACCCCAGTTAAAAATCAAGTTCAGTTAGTTATACCCACCGTAATTGACACGTACGAAAACGCTAACAACGTGAAATAGCAGTAAAAACGTCACGCGTTTAAGAGCTTTTAACCAAAGAGGGGAAACGTACTACAATTTTTAAATTTCACCTTACGTGAATGTTTAGTGTTTAATATATTTATTTATATATAACTTATACAAAACTAACACATTTTCTTGATATTTAAGTTCATTACATCATCATCATCATGATCAACCCATTACCAGCTCACTACAGAGCACGGGTCTCTTCTCAATATGAGAAGGGTTTGGCCATAGTCCACCACGCTGGCCATGTGCAGATTGGCAGACTTCACACGCCTTTGAGAACATTATGGAGAACTCTCAGGCGTGCAGGTTTCCTCACGATGTTTTTCTTCACCGTTGAAGCAAGTGATATTTTAATCGTTTAAAAACGCTTATAACTCCGGAAAGTTAGAGGTGCGTGCACGGATTCGAACCGCCGACCTCTGTTTAAGATGCTGACGTCCTAACCACTAGGCTATCACAGCATGTAACTGTCACTTTAATATTTAGTGAGAATTAAGGCCATCGGTAATGTCATCAAAATAAAAGAAAAAAGTTCGGCCTGCATCTCAAGTAGGAATATCGATATCTAAATAATTCCGCGCGCGTCAATAAAATCGAAAATCGCCGAACTAATTTAAAACTGAATATACCGGTTTGGAAGCTTGAAACCAGTTCCGCACCGTGGTGTTGAGGATAGCCTACGGGCCTAGCTCTGCTCCACTAAAATCTTTATAAACAAAAATGGTTTGAGGAATTGAAAAGTTTACGTATGGCCTTTTTAGTGTTAAAGAGTTAATATCATCAGTACCCACCACGCGTTGCAATGCCAAGCAAAATATAAAAAGATTTATATGTTTATGTCATGATCAAACCATTACTGCTTCACTACAGAGCACGGGTCTCCTCTCAATATGAGAAGAGTTTTGGCTATAGTCCACCACGCTGGCCATGTGCGGATTGGCAGACTTCACACGCCTTTTGAGAACATTATGGAGACCTCTCAGGCGTGCAGGTTTCCTCACGATGTTTTCCTTCACCATTGAAGCAAGTGATATTTTAATTGTTTGAAAACGCACATAACTCCGAAAAGTTAGAGGTGAGTGCCCAGATTCGAACCGCCGACCTCTGATTAAGAGGCTGACGCCCTAACCACTAGGCTATCACAGCTTACTAGGCTATCACAGCTTAACGAATTATTTATATAAGTATGTATTATTGAATATTGTAACATGTATTGGGCTACTTTTTATATTTTACAATTTTTAATCTTTACCCATTTTACGTTTTAGAATCCTCTGCCACTATTTTTCCGCGTCAACCGCTCTAACGAAAGTTAAACCAAAGTTCAGTATAATTTAATCGGACCCTACGATATAGGTCATCTCCTAGTGTAGGGTCTGGCAAGCTTTGATTATATGGAAAAGTAGGCAACATAATATGTTGTATGATGTAAAGTTACACAGGCAAGTGGCTTTATGGTAAAATTTGAGTTTAAGTTTTATTTTGTGCGAAAATAAGATAAATTTTTCTATAATATTAAAGGTAAGATTGAATCATTTTCTAGACCAGCTCCCTGCAAACCTAAACCGCAGCTGTCGTCAAGCGAAAGCCTATATGTTATAAGAATATTAAAAAAAACTTGTTTACCTTTTCATTGAGCTGTGTTTGTAATGCGAACTACTTTGTATATACTTGATTTTTTTTTAAAAGGCGCTTTCAATGCTAACTTTTATATCAAGAGTCAATGTCAAAGAGTTGTTCCTCCCACGGTTATTGATTCTCTGTCGTACCATGACTCATTGGCTATAAGCCCGGAGCCAAATCACCTACATTGCCTTTGCAGGCACATACTATGTTTGTCTGACTTACAAACATTAAGCATGGTGCTAGTAATCAATCGACACGCATAAGTCGATAATGTAGAAGCAGAGCAACGGTTATCTGAATTTTTGGATAGAGACATCTCAGACCCAAAATGCAATTCTTTAAAATAGCTTTAATCATGTAAATCTATTACAGGCGTCTGTGAAGCGTTATAATATATAATACAACATATTTGTCATATTTTTAATTCACGAGGAGAAAACTTTTATTTTTTTTATTCTTTATTCGTACACCACAACAAGTAAAAATAGAAAAAATAAGAAAAACATAAACAAAAAGAAGCAGGATACAAAAAGCGGCCTTATCGGTTAGTAGCGATCTAGAAGTAAAATGTAAAAGAAGAAGAAAGGAGGTGGCATAATATATAAATATAAAAATAACTACATTTTTTAAATTAAAATTTTTGCGTGGAGGGTTCAAAACGCGCTCAGGTCTAGGTACGATTAGACACGTAATATATATATATATATATCTATATATAAGTAAGGTGGTCAAACAAGGGCATTAGGGTCAAAAAATAAGATTTCCAGCATTCAATGCTATATAATACCTTTTTCTAGAGAAAATAGATAACGAAATAGAGCAAAGCGATATTGCTGAAAATTGAGGTTTCATTTTTAAGCCACTTATATGTTCCCCAAATATGCCTTAAAATCCCTTATCTGAATAACTGTTATTAATTTAAATTTCACTCATCATAAATAAATAATAAAATGATAAAATCGGTTAGTTTTTTTTTTTTTTTTCATAAATTGTGCATTACGATATATATATAATAGTTATATTAGTTCCATTTCCTGACAATCGTCATTCAACTTATACAGTAAATAGGAAGATTTAATTGGATTTTTATCTATAAGAAGTAGACAACCTTCACAGTTCTTTGTATATTAAACAAATCCTTGAGAAACCCTCGAATCTTTACGAATAAATGGGACAAAAACTATAGGTACTTGTTTTATACGAAACAACGGAATTGGTCTTTTTATGTAATAATGACACCAACAAGTGTAAACAGAAAACATTATCTAACTGTTACATTTAGTTTAGATGTTTAGTCACACATTTTCAAAAACTGCACTAGTTTCGATTATCAACACAATAAACTGATATTTTTTTATTTATTTTAAAATTACTTCAGTATATGACTAATGCAATATTTTTGCTACGAACTTTAGTACATGCACTTTTAATAAATAATACTTTAGTTTGTTTTTTTTTTTTGAATTTTATTAATTTTTTGTATTATGTATCTATAGAGTTATTTAGGAACGTAACTAAAAAATAAACACAGGAAGTCTTGAACCACAGAAACAAAGTAACCTGTTTATCACGAACTCCTAACAAAAGCTTTGATTTAAAAAAAGAACACTACAGATTAGACAAAATTTAAAAAGTAAAAACTGGACGGGTTCTTCCTATTAGAACACAATCGCCGTGAACGGCGCGCGATGCCGACTGGTGAATCATCCCATCTCGCTGCATGGAAGGAAAACAAAAAGTATTGGTCCACATAGTATCAACTGCGGAAAACACGCCGGCCGCCAAACGATACTATCACTTACACCTATAAATTTAGAGACGTATATAGCATGCATATTTTTACGCAGGATCCAATTTGCGCGAATGTATGGGATGATTTATTAAATTAAATAATTTTAGCAAATTGCCTATATGCAATCTTCGGTCTTCAAGTGCCTCTCAAATCTTCTTTCAAAGCTATATAGTGGAACTTACTAAATAACTCACTGACTTGACTGTCACGTATTCGTATAAAGTGTCGAAATTCCTTCACAAGGAGTTTTTTTATTTTGATTTTCTGTCTTGCGAACTTAAATTCATAAGCTAGCAATAATAATAATAACAAATTCATTTATTTGCTTTAAACATGGGTACAGGATAACAAATGTAGTTATAAGATACATATATGGAACCAAACATGTTTTGCCTTTACAGGCGTGCAAAATATTTTAACTGAAGTCAATTTTAACTGTTACATAGATAATATAATACTGAAAAAACATAATAATAAACATATAAATAATGTATCATATTTATCGTCATCGGTCTTTATTTTAATTAAAGATAATGAAGATGATTTTGGTCTACTGAAAACTTAACCTTCTATAATATACCTTTACTCCAGTACTGTTTGACAACATGAAGGTCTGGGTTCAACCCTTGGTATTTTTAATTTCTTAATTGTCTGTGTTCAGATCTGGGTGGAGGTTTTTAGGTGTTACCAAGCGATTTAGCGTTCAGTTAACATGTCGCATCGAAACCGCTAGGAATATGAATTGGTCGTACCCCTAACTGGATAGCTCGCTACCATCTTAGAATGCGTAGTCTCTTACCACTAAGTGGGTTTGCTATGAAGGGCTAACTTGTAGTGGAATAAAAAAACATCTTTACTCCTTTTAAAGAGAGTGTGGGATAATTTACTTGTTCTTAACTCAAATGGACAGTAGGTAAATCTTAGCGCAGACGTAGCTAGTAGCACCCTAGGTATAACGCGCGGTAAAAGATTATTTCTCCACAAAGTTCCACAGTTTAATTGAAATTAGATATTCTGAGTGAACGATGTCCCAGACATCAACTACGTCACACTAATTAGCATAATGAAATCTTTATGACTGATCCATCAGTCGCGAGGTTAGACGGGCTTTTAGGAAAGCGACATTTGAATATAATAAATTATTATCTAATGCTTACTTCACTAGAGTCTAGATACGTTTATATTTCATTTTTGGGCTGCAATTTGTTAGATAGAACTCATATCTCAAATGAGAAGTGTAAGAATTAGTTCACTGCGAACCTTAAACGTACATTTTCACGTACACTTTTTTTTTTTATCCACTACAAGTTAGCCCTTGACGGCAATCTCACCTGATGGTAAGTGATGATGCAGTCTAAGATGGTAGTGGGCTAACCTGTTAGGGGTATGGTAAAGCCATACTCCTAATTGGTTTCTACACGACATCGTGCCGGAACGCTAAATCGCTTGGCGACACGCCTTTGTCGGTAGGATGGTAACTAGCCACGGCCGCAGCCTCCCACCAGACCAGACTCGAGCTGGGAATCGAACCCAGGACCTCCAACTTTATAATGCAACAGCGCGCGCGCTGCGCCACGGAGGTCGTCAAACAAACTTTGCCGTATATACTTGGAATAATGAGATACAGGTTCTGGGATTAATAATCTTTTTTTTTCTGTTGTTAACATTTGTCTAACTGAGATCAGTCCTTGGACTAGAATCAGGTTTGAGGTAGTTTTTGGCTATTCAGGTCTTGCACATCCATTAACGTAGAAGCTCTTTGAAAACAAAGTATGAAAATTTATGTCCATATAAATATTGATGCATGCAAAAAATGGAAATATGGGCAAGCCATTTCTCATTGACAGACAAATGCTCTGTAGACGCCCGGTTATGGATTGCTTACGATAAAGAAGCTCTCAACTCCCTCGCAATGCCATGAATGTAAATAAACAAGCGAACCGGTGAATTGTAATTGACATGAATATCAATATTTGCGCTGCCTGCTTCCTATCGCGCGTATTTACGATCGAGATAAGTCCATTGCGATTGATATCGGCTTGTTGATGCAGTCCAGGCATCGGGGAACGCAGAAAGCATTCGGATTAATTAAACACGTACCAAATATATATATCTACTTACCGCATATTTGAATACCTTCACTGATTTATTTATTTATTTATTTATTTACACACTTTTATTGTACACCACGAAAAGGAAAAATAAAACAAAAAAAAAGACAGAAAATAACAGACACAGTAGTATACAATTTGGCGGCCTTATCGCTACATAGCGATCTCTTCCAGGCAACCAAATATGTAAAAGATATAGAGATACGGAAAGAGGAAGGTGGTGCAAAATATATACATAAATATATACCTTGTTATAAACAAATATATATACATACTAATAATACAACTATATGATCTATTTACAATTGATCTATTTACTTAACGACTTTAAATGTATCTATCTGAATCATCACCATTGCTCACTGCAGAGCGCGAGAGAGAAATTTAAGAATACCTACATCATGATCATCATCATCATCATCATCATGATCAACCCATTACCGGCTCACTACAGAGCGCGTTCCTCCTTTCAATATGAGAAGGGTTTGGCCATAGTCCACCACGCTGGCCATATGCGGATTGGCAGACTTCACACGCCTTTGAGAACATTATGGAGAACTCTCAGGCGTGCAGGTTTCCTCACGATGTTTTCCTTCACCGTTGAAACAAGTGATATTTTAATTCTTAAAAACGCACATAACTCCGAAAAGTTAGAGGTGCGTGCCCGGATTCGAACCGCCGGCCTCTGATTAGGAGGCTGACGTCCTAACCACTAGGCTATCACCGCTTCTCAGAATACCTACAAGGACAAGGCAAATCAGTTTGCCGTTAAATTTTTATTCAACAGGTCCAACTAATAGTCGCTTATCGATTGCAATGAATATACAAACCGAAATGGAAAGTCGATAAAACGCCTCGTCACTGTGATCATCGCAGAACATCCGCAAGCAGATGTTTAACACTTGAAACTGTTTGGTTGCTTTCGATATTACGAATGCGATGGCTGTTATCATTATTATTCATTTATTTATTTACTAGCTGTTGCCCGCGACTTCGTCTGCATAGAATTGCTGATTTCCCGTGATTGCTCTACTTCAGACAGTAAGCTACAGGCAAATGTCAAATTGCCGATTTTCGTGTTTCTAAATTAAAAAACATAGGACTTTCATACAAACTTCAAACCCCTATTTTACCCCCTTCGGGGTAGATTTGGATGAAAAAAAAAATCTAACCTCATACTTAAGCCCTAAAAGAAACCTATTTCCGAAATTTCACGCTTGTAGACTTCATAATAAAAAAATAAGCAAAAACTATCATCTCCTATTTTACCACCCTTAACAGGTAATATTTAAAAAAATTGATGCACATATTTTTTATTTATTATTATTAATCTTAATGCAAATTTTTGTGTCTCTAACTCTAAAAACAAAGAAATTTCATACAAACTTCCTACCCCTATTTTAGGGGTGGAATTTCCAAATATCCTTTCTTAGCTGACATCTCTTAACTACCAACTACCTCCTTGCTAAATTATAGCTTTATAAGTGCAATACTTTTTGAGATCTCGTGTTTAATCAGTATTATGTAAGTCAGTATGTAAGTATGAAAGTATGTAAGTATGTAAGTCACCTTTCGCTTTTATATATATAGATTATTATTGCTATATGTATAAGCTAACAATCGATGTTAATTGTAACTCATCTTAATTAAGTACATAAGAACCTGGAGAAAAGAGGAGCTGTCATGTCATCGCAATTACAAATACCGACAAAGACATGACGCCAGGCGATTTAGCGTTCCAGCACGATGTCGCGTAGAAACCATACTCCCCCGACCTAAGCGCTCCTCTCTGAAAGAGGAGACCTAAACATATCCTTCATGACCCTGACGATCAGATGACTACTGACAACATAACCACCTACCACACAATTATACGCTACACACCGTCTTCGCTGGCGAAGACGAGGTCCCCGCTATCTTACGTCATCCGGACGTGGTCTCCATCCACGGCCTCGGAGACGTACGGACCACTCACCGTCCGACCCCCCGTTATCCCAATCGTTTCCTAAGCCGAGGTTCGACCTCAAAGGTATGCAACCCTTATGCAAACATTCTCTTAGTTTCTTCGAGAACTAGGGCTCAAAATTTCTTCTGGCAGAGCTTCTTTCCCGGTTACGCTGTCGCAACCAATAGGGTTAGCACAGCTAATAGTCAGTCCGAAAAAAAAAAGTAGAAACCAATTAGGAGCGTGGGTTTACCATACTCCTTACACAGTGGTCCAGCTACTATCTTAGGCTGCATCATCACTTACCACCAGGTGAGACAGTTGTCAAGGGCTAACTTTTAGTGTATAAAAAAATATTGAAAAAAAAACATTTTTATTAGTGCCCCTACATAATAGCAGAATGTCAATAGCTTACAATTAACTACATAATATAAACATCAGATTGCACAATAATAATGTCAAAGTAGTTTTTTTTTAAGTTTGTAGCCATGTCGTGGTTGCCACTGTACTGGTTAAATGATTATTTTACTTCGTAGATTTCAATCAAAGGAATTAGCAGACAAAGAGGGCCATATTAACACTATTTAATCCTTTTTTAATCCTTAAATTTAAATTATTAAAAAAAAAAACGAATAAAACCGTAGTGTGGTTCAGCGCCATCTCTGATCGTATGCTATTGTATACAATAATGTCATAGATGGCGCTAGTGTACGTTTGGAAGTATTGACATTTTAATTTTCCATTATATCCAACGGTATTTTCAGAGGTTATTTTTGATATGATATAGATGATGAAACAATAATATAACTTCTTCTGCTTCATTTTCTTGCCCTTATCCCACATTAGGTGTGGTCGGCACAACACGTCTTCTTCTTCCACTCACTTCTATCAGCCGTCACTTCATTACCTACAACTTTTACACGCATATCCTCTTTTACACAATCCATCCATATCTTCTTTGGTCTTCCTTTACTCCTTTGCCCTCATATATAAAAATCTTTTTACATTCAGTACTATAGTGAAACAACGAAACAATAAAATTTTACTAGCAATCTGAAACCTCCGGATCTTTGTGTGTTTGTTAGAAGTACAAGAAAGCCCAACACTCGAATATAGACTGCATGTGTACAGTCTTTGAAGCACCCAACGCCGTTCTTTTCGGGTCGCTTTAGCAAAGCATGTTAACTAATCAAGCGGTATTTAAAACAAAATCAAATCAAAATAGCTTTATTGATGTAAACCTATTACAGACATCTAAGCATCGTTCATATGTCATATTTTTGATTAATAGAAGATTCGTGAAGTGATGGTTGAACTACACTCGCCAACTTAAAACTAATGCTAAGAGGGTTCAAATCGCACCCAGTTCTAAGAAGCCCACAACAAACTTAGCTGGGTTTTTTTTTTGTTATCTCACATAGTCAATAATAAATTTCTTAACGACTAATAAGGATCAAATAAAGCGCTTAAAACCACTACTGTCAACATCAGCTGAACTTTGACATAGATAGCTTTCCTGCTAAGATGATATATATATTGGTGACAGGTGGCAGCACTTACCCGATGCGATGTAGCGACGTGCGCTCTACCGTGCGCCGGAGTTGGCCTCTCGTCGCTCGACTCGTCGCCCGATCGCTCGCCCGTGAAAACTGAATCGTGCGACACCGACAGACCGCTGCCATAAGCGCCCTCTCTGTCCGACAAAACGATAAAACGATTAAAAACCGGCAAACTTGGACTTGCACACGCAAGTTTCCGTACCGGAATTATATAGCAATAATAAATATGAGCAATAACTGTATAATTGGCAATAATAATAATATTTATTGCAGACAAAATCAAAGCTTTAGAATGCCGCATTACAAATTTGTAAGGAGTATTACATGACAAAGACACAATTACGATTTATTGGGTGAAATATATTTAAAAAAAAACGCTTGAGAATCAAATAACCAATGTCACTAATACAATTACAATTAAATGAACTATAACAATTAAAATTTAAAATAATAGATAATATTATTAATATCAAGCAAAAGCACCAATAAAACTCACGTTTTTGGTAATTTGATATTTTTAATTTTAATTTTTAATATTAATAACATATTATAAAAGCGGCAATAGAGAAATGCACACACTGTGAATATAATATGATAGCTACATTTACCATTTAACAAAATAGGGGTCATGAAAAAACCTTTTTAATCAAAAGCTGGAATGATTTCGATATTTTATATATACAAATCATAATACCTACCTACCTATAATATTATAATTATAATATTTAATCATACAACAATATCTACATTATAATATTTAATATCTTCAATTAGCTACGGATAGGTAACGCCATCTATATTAAAGTTAGATTTTTGAAAATTGATAATAGATGGCGCTAGTATCCGGAAGGATTTTTATTTGTGAGAGTACGAATGTATTCCGTGAAGGCGCATGAGTCGATCTGACTGTGCTAATAGATTTTAAACACAAAACAACTCGAATGGAACAAATAATGTTTCATTTAAGTTTATATATTATATTAGAATTTATAATTATTAAAAAAAAGAATGAAAGCAAACATAAGTGCAGTCGTAATGGCATAAGAGTAGCCGTAACTGTCAAGGCGCGCACAGGTGGTTCAAACGTGTTAAAGTAAAGTAAGCAGGCCTCACTTCCTACGCGAGTGGCGCTCGGCGTCCAGCAGCTCGCTGGTGGAGCTACTCTTGGGGTCGGGCGAGGAGTCCGCGCGCGCGCGCCGCTTGAACATGCGCCGGAGCCCGCGCAGGAACCGACCGGTGCGGCCCTCGCCTGCAACAACCAACCAGCTAGAAGATCACCTTCATACACCTCAACAAAGCATAGTACATATGTTTTTTTTATAAGTTCTTCACAGGCGAAAGAGCATGCAGCACCAATACGTTGCCTCCTGAATGTCTTTGCCAATGTGATGGTAACTAGCCGTCACCGAAGCCACTAGCTTGAAGATCGACACGTCATCATACACGTCAACAAAGCATAGTACATATGTAAGTATATATAAGTTAGTATAAGTTCTTCGCAGGCAAAAGAGCATGCAGCACTTTTGCAGCACCAATACACTGCCTTCTGAACACATCCTCCTCCTGAATGTCTTTGCCAATGTGATGGTAACTAGCCGACACCGAAGCGACTCACCAGATCAGATTGGACCGGGAAATCAAATCCTGGACATCCAATTTTATGATACTTCTACGTCAAAATTTATTTATTTTTATATAACACGCATTGGGTGGACAAAAGTTCTAAATCGTTTGTGGCTTAAAATGCGACATTTACCGGTAGAAATTGATCTACTGCGTACGCTACGCACTCTAGCCTGCATTGGGTTGACAAAAGCTCTAAATCGTTTGTGTCTTTACCCGTAGAAGTTGATTAAGATACTATCAATCTGAGACCCGACCCTGAGGTCTCAATGCGGTACGTAGTCCGAGGTTGGGGACGCTCACCATGGGTATTGGTCTCGGCATGCGGCGGTCGGTAGGGCGGCTCGAGGGAGCCCTCGCGCACGCACGACATGAGCCCCGCGCCGCCGCCTCCGCCCGACATCCGCCCTGCCTGGAACATGACAAAAACCGTTATATTGCATCCAATCCTCTGCTACCCTAGTAGCTCACAGCTATTTAACTGGGGCGATAAGGTCATAGCAAAAAAGTTTTGTAAATAAGTCAATATAAGTTATGTTGTGGATGTCACCGCGTAATTTTAATGACTAACCACTTAGCTTTATGGTTCTGATAACAGAGTCGCTTACTAGTGCCCTGATAAGACAAACTATGTTGCACGTTAGTACGACTTACGTCACATTCTTTTTATGCAATAGCAAAAATACCTTTTTATCAATTTGATTATTCTGCTACCTACAAGTTAGCCCTTGAACTCACCTGCTGGCCGATTTAGAGGCTTTTCGTCTACATACAAAAAGCATAGTAAGAAATAATAACATAAATCTTAATCCATTTCTATAATACTTTAATCTCACCTGATGATGCAGTCTAAGATGGTAGCGAGCTAACCTGTTAGGGTATCGTAAAACCACACTCCTTGTTGGTTTCTACGCGACGTGCCGGAACTCTAAATTGCTTGGCGATACGTCTTTGTCGGTAGGGTGGTAACTAGCCACAGTTAAAGCCTGCCACCAGACCAGACTCGAGTCGGGAATCGAAACCTCCAACTTTATCATGCAACAGCGCACGCACTGCGTCATGGAGGTCGTCAAGGTCTCTTGATAACGTCTTGTGTTAAAGCAACAGTGTTTATGAGAAATCCTTCAATTCCTCGAACAGATAGTGAGTCGCGTAGAAACCAATTAGGGTATGGTAAAACCACACTCCTAATTGGTTTCTACGCGACGTGCCGGAACGCTAAATAACTTGGCGATACGTCTTTGTCGGTAGGGTGGTAACTAGCCACAGTTGAAGCCTCGCCGGGAATACAACCCAGGACCTCTAATTTTAAAAAGGGACAGCGCACGCGCTATGCCACGGCGGTCATAAATTTGAGGTTGTGGATGTCACCGCGTAATTTTACGATACGGTATTATAGAAATGGATTAAGCTTTATATTCGCATTTGTGCAAGATATAATGAAACATCTCGGACTGTACCTGGCATTGACATATTCCACGACACATTTCCTGTGTTTCGAAAGAAACTCATCGATCATCTATAGCATGATCGGTAAGTCTCCTATCGCTTAATAATTTTAATATATTCAAAGTGTGTAGATTGTTATTTAATTTAATTTGTAATTGTGTTTAATTTTTCCTAATTTGTTCTTTTGTGGCCGTTTTCATGTACCTTTGCAGTCAATGTTGTGTACACTTGTAACTGATATGCATACAGGTGAATGTGACACTTTTGTATGCTGAAATGTATATTTTTGTGTGTATATTGTAAGTGTATTTAAAATAATAAATAAATAAATAAATATTCATAGTGGAACCGGAAGATTTCCCGTGGCTCCGCCATACAGCGGTGAGTAGGAACACGTGGGGGTTGTAGTCAGTAGGAGTCTGATATAACCTCTGTGCCTCCTCGTGGCGCAGAGGTATCCATGAGGATTTAGCCACGTTAAAAAAAAAGTGTAAGTAAAATAACTAAAGTCCTATGATGACGCGTAAAACATAACAGCGTTACACAAAGAATTCCCTGGTGATTCGTGGATAGTAATAAATCAGTTTACGATGTTTTATGAACTGCCCGCTGACACAGTCGCGCGTGCCGAGAATTATTTCTTGGGAAAAAGCTTTTCCGGATGATATCAAATACCTGCTTGCGATTTTGTGACGCAATTAAGTTACGTTTTATATTGACATCGGCATGGTTAGATATGGTGCGTTTTTTCCTTGCCCTTAGCCCACGCTATGGGTGGTCGGCACAAAATATCTCCTTGTTCCACTCACTTCTATCAGCCGCCACTTTAATAATTCTAATTAAAAACAGTTTTCAATTTTTCCTCGGGAACAGGAATATTTTTTTCCATATCAAAGGCTACATGCATGCCAAATTTCATCTAAATCCGTTTAGCCGTTTTTGCTTGATTGAGTAAGAAACATCCACACTCTTACCATCTATACATATCTATACAAAAAAATTGGAGTGTCTGTTTGTAATATTGCATGCATATGAATGTGTATACGGTACATACGCCAAAATAACATTTTTTACAATTATTGTTTGTCTGTCTGATTGTTCCGGCTAATCTCTCAAATGGCTGGACCGATTTTTACGGGACTTTTATTGGCAGGCAGCTGATGTAATAAAGAGTAATTTAGGCTACTTTTATTTTAGAAAAAGTCTTTTATTTTAGAAAAATAAAGTAATGTTGCAATGTCCAAGTACTGTCCAGTACAGCGCGTAGCTCACGCGCATGCCATCATGTCTCGGGCGCCTTCCACAACTTCTCCTCAGCCCGGTTACGCTGTGGCAACCAATAGGGTTTGTACAGCTAATAGACAGTCCGAAAAAAAAAAACAAAAAAAAAAAAAAACAACTTCTCCCACCAAAGAATTAATATCCGATTTCACTCATTCTTTTTTTTTTAGAAAGGAGATAGGTACTTTAATGTTTATCCTGTAATTATTTCAAATAATTCTGGTTAGTAATCTATTGCTTCGTGATTGAAAGACAAACAAACACACTAACTCAACGCAGACGAAGTCGCGGGCGTCAGCTAGTTTATAATATATCTGGGATATATGGGACAAAATATAGGATAACGTCACGAGTTACGATCCAAGTAACGCGGGTGAAACCGCGGTGAACAGCTCTATATATAACTAGTTGACCCGGCAAACGTTGTTTTGCCATAAATTATTTCTAATTTTAGTCGAATTAGAGTGAAAAACATTCACAATAAAGACGAAAATTGTTCAGTTTTCGACCGGAGAGAAAAAATGATTAAATTACTAAAATGGCTATTAAAAAATAAGGGTTGATCGTAGAAGGGTGAAAATTGAGGATTGTATGTATTTTTGTATGTTGTATCATAAAAAAATAGAAATTAAAAATTTTGTCTAAAAAATAAAATAAAAAAATTAGGGGTGGACTACCCCTAACATTTAGGGGGATGAATAATAGATGTTGGCTGATTCTCATAGATACCGGATAAGCACAAAAAATTTCATCAAAATCGGTCAAGCCTTTTCGGAGGAGTATGGCAACGAAAACTGTGACACGAGAATTTTATATATTAGATAAAACCATTTAACTACCACTGTGAAAACCGTTAAGGTCGCAAATGTGTTACACAAGTGACAGTAAACGCGTAGGTAATTAATAAGTAGTTGTTAAACGAAGAAACTTCGCGCCTTACTCGGTACGTGTGACTTCATTATGTGTTTAATTTGGGTCAGTTTCGCGCTAATGTAACAATAAATAGGCGTCTTTTCGGTTACCTATATGGGCTTATTTATCTCGTCATCGTCATCATGATCAACCCATTGCCGGCTCACTACAGAGCACGGGTCTCCTATCAATATGAAAAGGGTTTGGTCATAGTCCACCACGCTGGTCATGCGGATTGGCAGACTTCACACGCCTTTGAGAACATTATGGAGGACTCTCAGGCATGCAGGTTTCCTCACGATGTTTTCCTTCACCGTTGAAGCGGGTGTTTTTTAATTGATTAAAAACGCACATAACTCCGAAAAGTTAGGAGGAGTTAAGTTAGGAGAGGAAGTTTGCCCGAACCCCCGACCTCCGATTAGGAGGCGGACCTGCTAACCACTAGGCGATCACAGCTAGGCTTATTTTTTTCTTAATCTATTTATTTACATTTAGTAATTTTTTGTGTACAGTAATAAAAATAATAATAGAGTTTACTTGAAAAATTCTAATCACATTTTGAAATACTATTTAATTATAATATTACTGTAAGTGTATTTTTTTTTAATTTATTGATAATTAAATACCTGACTATTACGTAGTCAACCATATCCTTATTGATTTTCAAATCAAAATAGCTTTATTAATATAAACCTATCACAAGCATCGTAATCGTCCATATATATCATATTTTTCATTATTTAACTACTATATAACTACACTTGCCAACTTGAAACTATAGCTAAGAGGGTTCACATCGCGCCCAGGTCTAAGAATCCCACAGCAAACTGAGCCGGGTTTTTTGTTATCACCATCTCAGATAGTCAATAATAAATTTCTTAACGACTAATAAGGATCAAATAAAGCGCTTAAAGCCACTGCTGTCAAAATCAGCTGACACTTGACTTTGACATAGATCGCTTTCCTGCTAAGATGATATGACACTCATCTACAACAATAATGTTTCCATCTCCGTGTCGCTGGTGGAAAATGGGGAGAAGTCCCTATCACGTGCCTCTATCTGTTCCGTTTACTCTGGCTCCATTTTGTATGCCGCATCTCGCTCGCGCGCAGCATCCGTATCGATCTGCCCGGCGCCCTTGACCTTCCCCTGCGGGTAAACAGAGTCCTGACCTTGCAACGCGATAGCAGTCGTTACTAGTTGAGTATACGTCCTGTTCTATGATGGAAATTTGATTGCATCATAGTTTTCAGTTAACTTAATACTTAACTAAATAAACGAGGCCAATTATTTATGTTACTTGTTGAAAGTTAGTTGGGCGAACTGACGTTGGACAACGCTTCGCAGGTAGGTCACACTACACAAAACCCAACACAGCGTCATCGCCGGCGAAGACGAGGTCCCCGCTATCTGACGTTATCCGGACGTGGACTCTATCCACGGGCACGGGGGCGCTCGGACTGCCACACCAGTCCAACAAACCCAACAAGTCTCCCTAAGGCGAGGTCCGAGTCTCACAAGAGACGCCCTTAGGAGGACGTTCCTTCAGAAGTCGTCGAGCCCAGGTGCTCCTCTCTCAAACCCCCGGTGACGCAGTAGTAACTTTTATTGTTATCTGTAAGTGACAATTCGAGAAAAATTAAATGAAGCCGCGTGGCTGAGGCCAGGGCGGCTGGTAGGCGTCCGGGATTATACAATGGGTTCTCCGGGCGTTTAACAAATCCAGCGAGAGGGACATGACGTGTGGTTTTAGTTTGGGTATACCCCACCGATGCGGAGGGGGGGAGTCCCACATAACCTCTGTCCTAGTAGTCATAAAGCGTTTCCATCACAGGGGAGAAAAAAAAAAGGAACTAATGCTTTTACTAAATAAATGCTTACATAAGGGTTTCCAACAAAATGACTTTATATGTATTAACACCAAAAGCCATCCAAAGCAAGTAATAAGTCTAGGGAGATTGGGATTTCTAAGGTTTTACATCCATCGCCAGTATTATGCCGTCATACTATGTATAGCATAAATAAGACCTTGCCAACGTAAGAAAGAAATAAATTAAGAAAGAAAATATGGGACCAGCACCTTGTTACCCCAAAGTAAATTGGATATTAAGAACCTACGCAATATAACTCTGTTTCTTTCTTCTACGAATCTTCTATTTTAACATCGAGATACTCCCAGCAATCTTATATCGTACTCTAAATAAAACTCTGATAATCACCCTCTAAATTATACAAACAATTGTACAAACAACAAAAAAACTTTGAGTATCTTTATTTATTCAATTTATATCACTACTTACAAGTACATATATTCCATATTTATGTTTTAGAAATTGTAAATGGTTTGAAAGAACCTTTGCTCTGATATTTCACGGTGGTCAATAGAATTGCTATTGGAATTGATTATGTATGAACGCTTCAAAGGAGCTTAGACAGACGGACGCACATAGCGTAACATTAAACTTGACGACCTCGTTGGCGCAGGGCGTACGCTGTCGCATTATAAAGTCCTGGTCCTGGGTTCGATTCCCGGCTCGAGTCTGGTCTAGTGGGAGGCATCGGCCGTGGCTAGTTAACCACCCTACCGACAAAGACGTGTTGCCAAGCGATTTAGCGTTTACGATGTAGCGTAGAAACCAATTAGGAGTGTGGGTTTACCATACCCCTAACAGGTTAGCCCGCTACCATCCTAGACTGCATCATCACTTACCATCAGATAGCCGTCAAGGGCTAATTTGTAGTGCATTAAAAAAAACCCCCAAAAACGTTGTTAAAAAAGTCCTAGCTAATAAAACACGGGTCGCAGCACAGCACAACGACCCGTCTAAATATGTACGAGCTTTAAATAGAAACTTGAATACAACTTAAATGTTAAACAGGACGCCATTAACGCAGTCCACCGTCTAGACAAACACTTAAATGATTCATTTAAGTTGGGTATCGTTGATTTATACTGATTGTACCTACACACATGCTGGCCAAGATCTGAAATTGCGAGCGGTCGGATTACTTCGTTGATAGATAAAAGATGTAGTCATTCTCTGCGAGGATGTGGTAACGCAGATGACGAGCATCGCAGAGAATCACATCAACTCATATTCGATGTGACAGAGGCAGAAGATCATGAATCAGAATATGGACTTCCAGAAATAAGGACTATTATAAAAGTATCTAAAAGCTATTTTTGACTTTAAACATACATGACGAATCAAAGCCGTCGGAGTCGTTTTTAGTCACGCTTTTGTTTATCTTCGCTCATAGTAATTAAAACCACAACTTGAGGGATTACACTATTATTGCGACAATAACTAAGAGGTCCGAACGGTCCGACGTCTCGAGCGAAAATGCCACGAAAGGCATCGACCGCCCGTATTTATAGCAAAACATGTAATTAAATATTAATTTGGCTAATATTTTTCCATTTTCTTCTTCGTAGTTAGTGACCAACAAGTTGTTTTTATTATATTTCCATACCTAATTTCCTTATGGTTTAATTGAAACTTATGGTATGATTTCCTATAGTTGGCAAGGACAGAGTGTATCAGCACCACAATAATAAACGTTGATGGTCTCCCAACTAGGTGGGCTGAGCGGGAACTCCCTAATGAAACCCATGTCTAATAATGGCATTCAACGGTAGATATTTTATGATGATGAGTCTGACAGCGGATTATTCCACCTCGGTCACTCCAGGATCGGGGATCAGGAGGGCCGATCTGGCTGACCGGACGCTACTGGCTAGGTTGCAGTTTCAACGTTCCTTAGACCTAATAGCTAGCCCAATATAGTGGGGATAATAGGTGTAAGTCAGATAAAAATCCGTGTCTATCTGTGAAACGGTGATATCTGATATTCCAAAAGAAGATGAAGGTAGTATGGCTTCTCCGACACAGGCCTTGATCACTAACAACAATCAAGTGATTTATATTTATGTATATACAGAAGATAAAACTTAATCAGTTCAGATTTTATAGATACAAGTAAGCGTCCAATTAAATCTTCAGCATAATCAAGTTTACCTTTAAACGAAAAAAGAACCGAGATTTGCAACCTCGATTTCGCCAGATAGGGCAATCGTTACGTTAGGTACCCCTGACCCACTTCCGAGAGGACCCTGACCAAGCCTGGGAGCACTAGATCGATAATGCAATGCCTACATACCTACAGAGTTCCCGCGATTCCGCCAGAAATCAAACATACAAAATTAATTAAATTTGCTTCATAAGCACTTTTGGAACTACAAGATAGTGTTCTTCTACTCCATCGCGCTTCGGTGCGGAAGACAGATATACCAAGAAAAAGCCGTAATAAAACTCAGCAGTTACTCTTTTCCTCTATCAATATTTTACAATTTTACAATAATTTTTAAGTATGCTATTGGTGGAGTTGCGATAGCCTAGTGTTTAGAACGCCAGCCTCCTAATCAGAGGTCGGGGGTCCGAACCCGGGCACGCACCTATTCGGAGCTATGTGCCTATAAGCAATTAAAATATCACTCAATATCAACGGTGAAGGAAAACATCGTGAGGAAACCTGCTCGCCTGATAGTTCTTTATAATATTCGCAAAGGCGTGTGAAGTCTGCCAATCCGCACATGGCCAGCGTGGTGGACTATGGCGAAACCCTTATCATACTGAGAGGAGACCCGTGCTCTATAGTGAGCCGAGAATTGATTGATCATGATCGGTGAAGGCATTCTTCCATGCAGTCCTTGGCAAGAAATTCTCGGTATCATTTGGGAGTTAGGAAAATGACTGTGCCTCGGAAAATACATTAATATTGTATTGTGTGTATTTCACAGTAGATATTGCACAATGGTGTCCTCGCTTTATATAGCCACCACCACATTATTTTATGGTAAAGAACATTCATCTTCGATTACTTTCAAACTATACATCCGAAGTGAGTGAGTAAGAGACAAGAGTATAAAAGACAATGTTTGTCTATTTATATTGACAAGTATCAATGTAATACTCGTACAATGTAACAATCGTACCTTGATAGGCTACTGCTACTGCTGATGCTGATGATGATGATGATGATGATGATGATGTTGATGCTAATAAGAAGTTACTCCTATATATCTATACACATATAAATAAATTAATAATTTCCTTTGGTACTTTTATTAAAATCTTGAAAATTTTTGAGAGTTTTAATCATATTCATGTGTATTATTTTTATATGTATTTATTATATGTCTATGTGTATGTATTTATATATTTTATACAAATATATTACATTGCATATACTATCTACATCGCTTTAATTACCTCACGGGATCACGTCTCCGCCATTTTCTCCTTAAAATAACACCACTGATAAAGTGCAAGTAGCAATAATGATAAAACTTCGGGCGGTACGGTTAAATTCGCCATTTTATAACCAAAAGGTAAGGCATCAGGTGCACGGAATTCCAAACGCCCACTTAATGTAGAGAACAATATATTATATGGTTCTAAGTCCTCAGTAAAGTACCTCGTTCAAACCCATTAGAAGAACCTACGTTCTACCTGTCTAGTTAATTTATCACTATTATTAATAGAGCTCACGTTGGGCCTAATTTGTTGGGTATTAGGTTTGTCTATCCAGAAATTCCCAGTGCCAGACCGCTGTTAGGAGATTGGCACTGTTAACTCACGTGCCGTTAAGGTACAAAGGTAAATCAAATCAAATCAAAATATCTTTATTCATGTAAACCTATTATTAACCTGTTAGGAATATGGTAAACCCACGCACCTAATTGGTTTCTACTCGACATCGTGCCGGAACGCTCAATCGCTTGGCGACACGTCTTCGTCGGTAGGGTGGTAACTAGCCACGGCCGAATCGAAGACAGGACTTCCAACTATTATAATGCGACAGCCACGCACTGAGCCACGGAGGTCGTCAAAAATCAATCAGGTTCAAATTGTAGATAAATAATAATAAGTTATTCTTATGGTTAGGTTAGGATGAAATAACTTTTGTAACCGAAGTGAAAATCAAGCTAAAAGTGTTCGTATGAATTATAAATTCAGTGTTACACCGCCAGAGGTCTATTTACGTGACGCGATGAATACGTACCTATGAAAATCATAGCGTGATTAGTAAAATATTGATTATTAATTACTGAAACCGACTGTCGCCGACATGAACGTAATAGAAAAGCTGTTGATACAATTGCGTGTAATAGAACATTGACATGATCACTGACTATCTGCCTGTCAACCGGTGGTACATTGTTGAGCCTGATTTGACGTTTCAGAATTGCATATCCTTACTAAATATATATATTATAAATGTGTGAAGGAAGAGATTTTTGTTACGCTTTCACTCAAAAACTACTAAACCGATCGTAATGAAACTTTATTCACATATTCCTTGAAGTATTAGAAGTAACATAGGATAATTTAGAAAGAATAGGATTAGAAAAAAAGATTACGGAAGATACCAAAAATGCTTTGTCAAAATATAATTATCATCATCATCATCATGATCAATCTATTCTCGGCTCACTACAGCGCACGGGTCTCCTTTCAATATGAGAAGGGTTTGATCATAGTCCACCACGCTGGCCATGTGCGGATTGGCAGACTTCACACGCCTTTGAGAACAGTATGGAGAACTCTCAGGCAACCTGCTTGGTTTCCTCACGATCTTTTCCTTGAAGCAAATGATATATTTATTGCGTAAAAACGCACATAATTCCGAAAATAAATTATTTAAATATATAATAAACGTTATTAAAACATTCTTTTTTTTAAACATTACAAGTTAGCCCTTGACGGCAACCTCACCTGACGGTAAGTGATGTTGCAGTCTAAGATGGTAGCAGGCTAAAGCTAACAGCTGTTAGAGGTATGGTAAACCCATACTCCTAATTGGTTTCTACGCGACACGTCTTTGTCGGTAGGGTGGTGGTAAGTAGCCACGGTCGAAGACAAAACTCAACTCTACAATATAGCAGATTATATATATATATATATATATATATAATAATCATAAATTATAATATTAGTATAGTGAACACTTAAACACACATTATGAGGTATTGTTCGTCGGTAGAACGGCCTCTAAATCGCTACAAGACATACAAGTACCTACCTGCTAAATAGAGCGATGGTTTTTGGTTTATTTATGTATGTAGGCCAACGTGCATACCACACTATGTGTTTATTTACACCGTTACTCTTATTTTACGACTTGTATTACTGTTTTATTGCCCATACATACTGAGTACTCCATTATTTTATTAGTTGGGCGTTTTGGAGCTAAGATTTTTGTGCAAATTCGTTATGGGATGTCACTAAAACCTACATGAAAATTTTATATATTTTAAGATATATATTAATATGGTTATTATTATTAGTATGTATATATATTTATGTATATATTTTGCACCACCTTCCTCTTTCCGTGTCTCTATATCTTCTACATATTTGGTTGCCTGGAAGAGATCGCTATGTAGCGATAAGGCCGCCAAATTGTATACTACTGTGTCTGTTATTTTCTGTCTTTTTTTGTTTTATTTTTCCTTTTTCGTGGTGTACAATAAAAGTGTGTAAATAAATAAATAAAAATTAAAAGTGTAACGGTTGCGTGATTAAATATGTTTGTGAAAGGGCAGTGTAGAAAAAGACCAAAGAAGAGAATATGTATATAAAATATGGAAAGTATAGTATTGTTGGTATAATGTAAACTGCTTTATAATAATAATTATCACTTAATTATCAAAATTAAAGTGATTTAAATTTCATAGAACCGCATCTTTGGGTTCACATTTTTCAAAATTACTATTAAAGTTATGTACCCATAGAAATAAATACCCATTTAACTGGAAGGCTAAATAACTATTGTAGTTAGTTATTTCATGAAAACAGGAATTACAATCTCCCGTTTAAATTGCAAAAACTTCAACTATGTCTTTGATCTACCAAAGTTATGAAAAGTCATTTCCCGACCCTGCGTGCAACTTTACAAATCGGCTGTAGATTGCAATAGTATCGTTCCATGGACGCCTTCAGAACGCTATTGCTACTTGCGGAAGCCCTTTTTATTAAATATCCTTTTCGGTTTCTCCTGACAGCGAGGAAGACAAAGTGTAAGTACTCGGAAACATTCCAGATCCAAAATCGCGGCTAGATCTTCAGTTATCATTAAAACTACCAACTAACCTTTGTCCGATCAAATTATGAAAATGTTCTTCAATTACGAGTGCTAAAGTTTGTGTAAAATAATAACTAAAGTAGTTATAGTCGGATATTATCAGATTTATTGTCTTAGATAGGTATTTTACTAACTTAAACGCTACCACATTTTCCAAAAACACGGCAGCCAACTCTGTTCTTATTTCGTGACAATTAGTTGTTAGAATACATATATAACTTAAAATAAAACTTAGATGATGAAGCTATGATAACCTAGTAGTTAGGGCGTCAGCCTTTTAATCAGAGGTCGGCGGTTCGAATCCGGGCACGCACCTCTAACTTTTCGGAGTTATGTGCGTTTTATAAACAATTAAAATATCACTTGCTTCAACGGTGAAGGAAAACATTGTGAGGAAACCTGCACGCCTGAGAGTTCTGCACGCACATAACTCCGAAAAGTTAGAGGTGCGTGCCCGGATTTAAACCGCCGATAGGAGGCTGACGCCCTTACCACTAGGCTATCACCGCTTTATTATTATTATAAATCTCGAACACAAGTCTTCTTCATTTGTCTAAATAACGTGCGCCCGCCAACTATAATTTCTTGTGTAATTTCACCACCTCACCTCATGGCTACAAAGTTTACCAAAACCGTTGTAAATTATAATCACAATGCTATTTGAATCACAAATTGCGCTGAAGTGGTTGCGTTTTCTCTTTGCTCTAGAAATCTTCGCTGAATATAATTATTGGGTGAGGGGGAAAAAAGCAATCTCTGGTGAACAATTATAGTGTGTTATGTACGGGCGATCATGTTATTTGCATTTGGAGTTGATACGGCAGGCTTACCGCTTACGTGAGGCGGTGATAGCCTAGTGGTTAGGGCGTCAGCCTCCTAATCAGAGGTCGGCGGTTCGAATCCGGGCACGCACCTATAACTTTTCAGAGTTATGTGCGTTTTTAAGCGATTAAAATATCACTTGCTTCAACGGTGAAGGAAAACATCGTGAGGAAACCTGCAGGCCTGAGAGTTCTCCATAATGTTCTCAAAGGTGTATCAAGTCTGCCGATCCGCAAATGCCAGCGTGTTGGACTATGGCCAAACCCTTCTCATATTGAGAGGAGATCCGTGCTTTGTAGTGAGCTGGTAATGGGTTGATCATGATGATGATGACCGCTTACGTTTGCGAGTTAAATTGTAACGTCAATCGGTCGCTATGTTGCTGGGTTAGAAAGAGTCAAACCATACCCGTAGCACGGTAATATTACGTATAGAGTAAACACGAGCTGATGAGAGATGCCTGCCCGCCTCGATCTCGGCGTGCACTCGACATGCAGACAGTCGCGACTGTGCTGAAGTGAAGAACGGACGCTGTTTTGTTTTTTAACAATAAATATAAATAAATTTTCACTAAAAACAACTTCAAGTACACGTGACGACTAGGATATATTGTGCGTTTTTGGTTGCATCAATAATAGTTGTTTATTGTACTGTCTGTATGAATAATACTAGAAAAAAATAATTTTACCGTCTGTCCGTCACTAGATTTTCAAATTTGGACTCAAAGTAGGCAAATGTAATTAAAATGCTGGAGACGGGCAGCCCTATCGCATGTTTAGGTGCCGCGCGGCTGTAGGTATTTATTTCAAAGATAAGGCCGAGTTACAATACTGTATACATAATATCGCCGTGCCCGTAGTATCCACAACTAAGCTGCCATTGATTCATGTAGAAGTTCCCTCCTACAAGAATTACTCACCCACTAACTCAGGGGATTGTTTCCACGCCGGCAGCCATGGTTACCGGCGACCCCGACACGACCTGAAAGCAGCAAAGGAATTCTTTAGCGTACAAGTATTTTACCACGTTCAATCGAAATATAATAGGTTAGGGAAATAGTTCTTTCGTATATTATAAAATATTCAACACTTTTTTTTCAAAGTTTATTTTACAATTACAACATTATTTACAATAGGAATTTATGTTGTATTTTATTAGATGATTTTTGTCATCTTGTAACAGAGTACTGATATGCTGATGTTATACCGCTTTTTCAAAAATTTCGTCTATTTTATACGTAACAGAGCAAACTGCTTCTGTGACAAAAAAAAATCTTTATTGAAAACGCTAATTTTGTGTTCAACTCTTATTAAAATGAAGCCCTTAAGCGTTTTTTCGCGGCTTGCGTTGTGTGTGTTGTGTTTTAATTATTTTGTAATAAAATTCCTTCATTGAATTCACTAAATATGATCGAAAGAAAAAAAAACAAATATCACTGGAAACAACATTTTACTAATTTGTTACTTTTTATTTAACTTTTATAATTTCATCAATATCATTTGCATCTTGCAAATAATACAGCCAAAGGGATTTTAATGTAATATTACATTCTTGATAACTTTTCGACCTGTCACAGAAATGATTTAGAATCGATACTATATGTTATCGACTGTGAGGGGGCCATTACTTTTCGTAAATAACAATTTCTCTAAGAAAGTTTTTGACCGGTTTATTGTTAATAGTTAATAGCATTATCCTAATTTGAAATTATTGCCGTTCGAAAATTACACCTGCCTAGTATGTAGGTTAATTAATTAGTTACCAACTTAGCGAAGGCACTTCCATGTGGACACGACCTTCAGTAATGAAGTGTGCGACCAAGAAGAAGTATGTAGGTGTATAGGATTACTTAAGAGGTATAGTTGAGGAGGGCTCGCCTCAAGCACCAAATGTAATCGACATAATCTTATCCAAAACAAGTTTTTGTTTATAGAACAGACAGTTGGAAACTCTGAATTATTCACTGAGGATTACAAACGGCAGATTTATTCTTGTATATTCAAAGCAAACGTTTTAGCCTCTTAATCTGCAGGCTTTTAATCGTTCAGTTATAAGTGGGTGAGCCTTCAAATAAATACATCTCCATTCTGTTTCATCTTGAATAAAGCATTCTTTGTACAAAGCATTATACAAATGGTGTTGACAACTGAGAATACTCATAACAAAAATGATTTCTAAACAACTTAATGGTATGGCAAACTGTAACAGCTATGTAGTTAAGTCTCCGGCCTCCCATTCGTGGAGACTAGAGTTCGATCCCTGCATCAACATTTTTTTTTCTCACAAAGTTAGCCCTTGACTGCATCTCACCCGATGTTAAGTGGTGATGCGGTCTAAGATGGTAGCGGGCTGACCTGTTAGGGGTATGGTAAACTCATACTCCTAATTGGTTTCTACACGACATCGTGCCGGAACGCTAAATCGCTTGGCGACACGTCTTTGTCGGTAGGGTGGTAACTAGCCACGGCCGAAGCCTCCCACCAGACCAGACTCGAGCCAGGAATCGAACCCAGGACCTCCAACTTTAAAATGCAACAGCGCACGCGCTGCGCCACGGAGGTCGTGAAACAACATCATCCTACAAGCATCCTTTACTTTTCAGAGTTATGTGTATCCGTGCCTGGTTACCAGCATTCTGACAAAGACCTGTCGCCAAGCGACAAACCAATCAGGAGTATGAGTTTACCACACCCGTAACAGGTAAAAAATACTTCCAATCCATCAATCAATCATAATCTTTATTCAAATAGTCCTTTAAAAGGCACTTTTGACGCGTCAATAATTTGCACAGTATTGAGTTGATGGTGATAACTACATTTGTAAACTTAAAACTAAAGCTATGGGAGTTTCGAACGCGCCCCGGTCTAAGAAGAAGCCCACAACAAATTTAGCCGGGTAAATTTTGTTTTTGTTATCACCATCTCATAAGCCACTTAAAATTATTTAAGAGCTATCTTATTAGAGCAATATTTAATAGCCATGCTTGTTTATCATTTACATAATGTTTTACACTATAGTAGGACTTTTCTACAAGCTTACGTTTTATAGTTAGGAACTTCTCCATTATGTTGTCTATGCTGATGAAAAATAATAACTGTAGATCCAGGGTGCAATTAAGGCGTAGTCCGCCCCTCAAAGACCTAAGTGTAATGGATATAAACAAAGGCAGACGTTTTGGTTAAACACCGCTTTTAAAATAAGTAACATGACAGCGTACCTCAAATGTAAGTTTTTGTCAGTGCGTTTGTCTAAGTGTCTGCGATGCGCTCAGGGACAATTTTTAAGGAGTTTTGTTATTGTTATACTTTATTTCTAAACTACAAGTTAAGAAAAAAAAACAGAAATCTGAAGAATGAAAAGTAAGACGTAAAAGGGCGGCCTTATCGCTACAGCGATGTCTGCCAGGCAACCTAATTATTACTTTAGTACCTATATAAGAATTGAAAAAATTATAAATTGCTAAAAAACTACGCATATTTTCCTGTTTTTCGGATTCTATATATACCAAATTAGGCTTAAAGTTCTTTCTCAAACATTCAACATAGTAACGCTTCTATAGAATCCAGAGAATTCAGTGGCGCAGTGCGTTCGCTGCAGCAATATAAACGGTCCAGGGTTTGATCCTGGCTCGATTAAGCGTTTCGGTACGATGCCATGTAGAAACCGATCTGGAGAACGGAACCCATTCTCCGAATCGATAATGCATGTGTTCTCTCTGGTGCTGCCGACGTTCATGAGCGAAGATAATCACTTAACATCAGGTGACTCGTCTGCCCGGTTGCCGGCAATTTAAAGCTAATGAAAAATATTACCGTTGTTACGATGATGAAGTTGCGATCGCCTTTTTTTGCTATCTATAATAAGGTATTTACAATCTACCTAAGGCCTAAACTTCGTCCAGCCTCGTGCCTAGGAGAAGCCTTCCATCTCGGCTAAATATGTTACTATGTAAGCTGTGACAGCCTACTGGTTAGGACGCCCGCCTCCTAATCAGTGGTCAGGGATTCGATCCCGGGCACGCACCTCAACTTTTCGGAGTTATGTGCGTTTTTAAGTAATTAAAATATCACTTGCGTCAACGGTGAAGGAAAACATCGTAAGGAAAACTGCACGCCTGAGAGTTCTCGATATTGTTCTCGAAGGCCTGTGAAGTCTGCCGATGGACTATGGCCGAATCCATATTGAGAGGACACTCCCGTTTGTAGTGAGCCGGCAATGGGTTGATCATGATGTCGTTGTTACTAATCGTTAAATCCCACCAACCATCAATAAAGTTTCATAGTGTATGCTCTAAACCCTTCATATATAAGAGAGAGAAGGCCTCATTGCCTTAATACGCCGATGATACCAGAATTTGGCGGTCGCTGGGGCATCCTTCGTTAATCAAGACCCTGAACATGGGCCAAGGCCATCCGTTCAGATATTTCAGGTCACTAAGATAAACGAATATGGTACAGATGAGGTTTGAGAAACCGTGGTCACACTTAAATACTACTTGGGCACTTAAAACTTCCCCCAGATCCCTAGGCGTCATAAAAATAAACAACGTCAAAACATCGAAGCACGCTCCCATTGTTTAGAGGCCCCAAGGGCCTCCATTATATTTTATAATCGAGACCGGAGAATAATTGGTGGCTGAATTCGAAATTAAGCTCTTAAACTGTCTTTACACCATTATGTTGGCGGCCGGGTTTTAGTGGCTAATGCTTTAATCGATATTTAAAACAAAAACTTCTACCAGTGCCACTTATTCTATATTTTTATCATTACTCTTAAATGGCTCGCTGAAACTAAGAACTAGTGTAATATTAGCGTAGTGTAGTGTATTATGGGCTTCATAAGAAGGCTCAGAGTCTCTCAGCGGGCTATGTTAGGAGTATCTCCACGTGATGAAATCAGAAATGAAGACATCCCTAGAAGAACCAGAGTTACCGAAATAGCTCTGCAAGTTGCGAAGTGGCAATGGGCGGGGCACATATGACGACGTAGGACGAGCACATATGACGTGCTGGAATGGCGACCCCGCACCGGTAAACGTAGCGTTGGTCGACCCCCAAGTAGGTGGACAGACGACATCAGACGAGTTGCAGGGAGCTGCTGGATACAGGCGGCCCAAGACAGTGGGCATTGGAACTCCCTACCAATTGGTTGTTAATGATGATGATGATGATGTAATATTAGATTTATTAAAAAATACTTTCCGGTTTCAAAACTCCACATGAAGTATTCAAAAAACTAGGCCTCGAGTTTTTTTAAAGCCAATCTCAAATGTAGTAATCGAAAACAAACCGGATGGAAGATCAAACAGTCAAAAGAAAAAACCATTTCAAAGTTCTATTACGTGTTTGTCGGTAGTGTGGTCACTAGGCCACGGCCGAAGCCTCCCACTAGACCAGACTCGAGCTGGGAATCGAACCCAGGACCTCCAACTTTATGATATGAGTAATTTATGAGTAATTTTACAGCCGCAAATACGTTTAATATTATTAATTGACATCATAAGTCAAATAATGTTTACCTAACATACTAGTTGCAGTCTCAGACAAAATCTAGCAGAAAAAGTGTTTATTTGCATTTATCCTGAATATGTTAGCGGGAAAGGTTGACTCACCGATTTTAAAGCATTTTATGTCGGTGCTGGTTCGGTGAACTAATTCGGTTCGGTAATTTGATTAGATTTAATTTTATTTGTTAAAAATTATTTAATTTAATTTGTTAATTTTTATACTAAAATTTAAGCTGTACAAACAAAAATGGGCCCTAATCGCCTAAATAAAGAAATATTATTATATTATATTATATTATTAGTAAATGATAAATTTAATTAGTGATATGTATTTCTTATTGTTTATTAACTGACAATAATAATTATGTTAAATAGACACAAAATGATTAGTGAATTCTTATCTTTAAATTACTTCAACAAAAGAAGGAGGAGGTTCACAATTCAGTTGTGTTTTAGGTAACTTCATTATTTATAAACCAATTTGTTTTTTTTCCCCGGACACTTTTTGAAGACTGACACTATGTAATTGATGGAAGGACTGATGATTATGATTTAAATTAAATTGACATGAATAAACTATGTTTTGGACAGCATATGGTACTTTTTCAGTATCGTAGTACCTAAGCATCGTTTAATACAAAATGGTTAAACTTATAACCTATTGCATCGAAGTTTAAAACGCAACAAATCCTCGTGTAAAGACGTTTTAAATCACTGAAATACAAATTCAGACGATACCTACAAATAAGATGGGTACGTTCTTACTGAATTAGATACCGCAGCGGAAAATATGCTAAACAGTGAATTTACATTACAGAAAGAACTCTGGCATCTGGCAATTATATTAAGAGGTAAAGGAATTAAATATTTTTATGATTGTATACTCTTTACTTGTTTGGTATCTTTCTTAAAAGACATCATCATTACCATTGTGTTTAAATCATTGCTAGCTCACTATTCTATAGCAAGGGTCTCCTCTCAATATGAGAAGGGTTTTGCCATAGTCCACCTCGCTGGCCATGTGCGCATTGGCAGACTTAAAGAAAACTCTCGGGCATGCCGGTTTATTTTAAATGCTTAAAAAACGCACGAAACGAATATTTAGAGGTCACTTATCATGATCAACCCAACCCATTGCCGGCTACAGAGCACGGGTCTCCTCTCAATATGAGAAGGGTTTGGCTATAGTCCACCACGCTAGCCATGTGCGGATTGGCAGACTTCACACGCCTTCGAGAACATGCCATGGAGAACTCTCAAACGTTCAGGTTTCCTCACAATGTTTTCCTTCACCGTAGAAGCAAGTGATTTTTAATTTTACTTTTTAAAACGCACATAACTCTGAAAATTTAGAGGTGCGTGCCCGGGTTCGAACCCCAGACCTCTGATCAGGAGGCGGACGTCCTAACGACTTGGCAATCACAGCTCAAGACATAAATATTTAAATTAAGTCAAAAATGTTTTGTTCATGCAAACCTAGTACAGGTAATAGGTATAGTATGAAGCATGTATTTAATATATTTCTCATTACTTTAAGAAGATATTTTGGTGTCCATTCTATTATGGTTTATTTTTCGCTTGGCAACATAAATTTCTTTAAACAGTAAGTCGTTATTTGAGAGAGAAATTTCACTGCACATCTCAATTTACTATATATTGAGCAAACATTCTAACGTTAACAAATAGTTTTATTTCATCAGTATCGCGACGTCATGGACCCACCACTGAAACGCTATTGCTAAAGACTATCCCCCAGATAGTCCAAATACATGCAGATAAAAACCTCCAGTAGAGATCAACACGAAAGACACTTTCACAAAAACCTGACCAGCATACCGATGGGAACAAAGCAAAGCGTGTTACAGAATACGATAGAAAAAGCGCGGAAACCAAACCTTGAACTTAGAACGAATCACAGCAATCACCTCAAGCAATCAATAACCAACCTTATCGTATCGCAACAAGTGTTATTAAAACTGCACATATTGTTAAAGCAGCGGCAGGTAAAGTTCAATGGCTTTATGAAAAAACGATGAGTATAAAAACCTTGGTCTCATATTATAACGCTATTGCGCTCCGATGGCTGCACACTTCTTCGGTTTGTAATAACTCGGTGATACACATTTGTATATTATAATATTGCATATTGCAATTTAAAGTTGGAGGTCCTGGGTTCGATTCCCGGCTCGAGGCTGGTCTGGTGGGAGGCTTCGGCCGTGGCCACCCTACCGACTTAGACGTGTGGCCAAGCGATTTAGCGTTCCGGCACGATGTCGCGTAGAAACCAATTAGGAGTGTGGGCTTACTATGCCCCTAACAGGTTAGCCCGCTACCATCTAAGACTGCATCATCATTTACCATCAGGTGAGATTGCCGTCAAGGGCTTACTTGTAGTGGATAATAAAAAATAAGAGTAGGTACTTTTAGGCCGAGATCTATAAATAAAATCAGTTAAAGGAAAGATAAAGTTTTTTCTCGAACACATGTTTGTCTTGTTTTTACACAAACTTCGGCTGAACAAAGTCAAATTGAGCTCTATGAATCTCAGTTTAAGGCCTTACAAGTAAACGTAGCAAAACATTATGCAGTGTTTTGTCACACTCTGCTATCAGTTAAAGTTTTTTTTTATCCACTACAAGTTAGCCCTTGACGGCTATCTCACCTGGTGGTAAGTGATGATGCAGTCTAAGATGGCAAGCTAACCTGTTAGGGGCATGGAAAACCCATACTCCTAATTGGTTTCTACACGACATCGTACCGGAACGCTAAATCGCTTGACAGCACGTCTTTGTCGGTAGGGTGGTAACTAGCCACGGCCGCAGCCTCCCACCAGACAAAAAAGTGTGAGTATCATTTATTTTATGACCCTAAAAATGAGGGAATCCTAGTGCGAGCTGCGAGTTCATCTCTATTCTAAGGTAGCTAATTCTGTTAACTAATATTGATTATGATCAGGCGTTTATTATGTAAATATTCAAGTATTCAAATAAAGATTATTATTATCATTATTTGAAAATAACTTATTTTTTGGGCGGAAGTTCTAACTGCCCAAACCCAGGCCCTGCTACGGAGAACGCAGCGGGTCATGGCGTTCAGAGCGATACGCGGATATCGTACCATTTCGAGCGAGGCAGCCGAGGGACACCCCTAGGCTACAAGTAGGGCGGTGTCGCCGTGGGACTTGGACGCCAGAGTGCTCTCCGGGGCGAAAAAAACCTAATCTAACAAACATTTCCTTTTTTTGATTCCAATACAATTTAGTGCTTGACTGCAATACCACCAGTGATGAGGATGTCTACAATGGTAGCGGTTTAACCTGTTAGGGGTATGGCAGTCATAAGTTAATAACCTTACTTAATTAAACTCATATTCTCGGTTTAGACACCGAGAATATGAGTTTCATGCGGCATCGTACCGTATCTGAAAATAATCGGGCCTATTTATGTATAAGCTGTGATAGCCTAGTGGTTAGGACGTCAGCCTCCTAATTAGACGTCGGAGGTTCGAACCCGGGCACGCGCGTCTAATTTTCGAAGTTATGAGCGTTTTTAAGAAATTAAAATATCACTTGCTTCAACTGTGAAGGAAAACATCGTGAGGAAAGCTTTGAGAGTTAGCCTGAGAGTTCTCCTTAATGTACTCAAAGGCGTGTGAAGTCTGCCAATCCGCACATGGCCAGCGTGGTGGACTATGGCCAAACCCTTCTCATATTGGGAGGAGACCAGTGCTCTGTAGTGAGCCGGCAATAGGTTGTTTGGCAGTTGTGTTTTAGTATTGTTAAGTAGTGTTATTAAAGGTAGTTAAATATATAAATCCAACTAGCTATTCGCCGCGGTTTCACTCGCGTTAACAAAGGCTCGTCGGAGCGTAATGTTACTTAGCATAATAGTCTAGCAATTTATTTATAATACGTAACGTAACTGGTCATTTAGATGTGTACGAAGGCCAATTCCGAACTTCATTATGTTTATAACAATGGCTCGGAGTTGCGACGCTCGTTCGGCTTTTATGTTGCCGTAACATATTATATTTGCGACCTTCCCCGTGAGAATAGGGACAGCGTATCACGATATCGTGGCCTAAACTACCAACCAATGGCACATCAGTCAAAAAACTCACTGCTAAATCGCTATGAAATCAAAAAGTTTCGAATGAATTTTTTTCAAGTTTCAATCTAATAAATATAAGCTGTGATAGCCTAGTGGTTAGGATAGGTCAGGGTTTCGAAGCCGGGCATACCTATAACTTTTTGGAGTTATGTGCGTTTTTAAGCAATTAAAATATCACTTGCTTCAACGGTAAAGGTAAACATCGTGAGGAAACCTGCATGCTTGAGAGTTCTCCATAATGTTCTCGAAGACGTGTGAAATCTGCCAATATGCACATGGCCAGCGCGGTGGACTATGACCAAACCCTTCGCATATTGATAGGAGACACGTGCTCTGTAGTGAGCCGAGAATGGGTTGATCATGATGATGATGAATTTTAAAACGCGAACATAGCTGGTTGGGACGATTGCGCGAGTGTTCCCATGTTCCAGCCATCACGCAATGCCAAAGAGCATCGCTGGGTTTTAGTAGGTATTCCTGGTAGTTAGTCTGGCCGACGGTGAAACCCACATACACCACCGGAAGCGGCCCAATTCTACCTGCGCCGCTTTCGGAGGGGATGTGTAATTTCCCAATATTTCCCACCGTTAAAAAACAAAGGGAATCCAACTACTGAACAACTGAAGTATATTCAATTATACAATCTGGCAAAAACTCAACACTGGTATGTAAAGTAGGCTGCACAAAATTAGTAACTCATTCAAAGGAAATTGTATTTTACTCTATAATAAATTACCTATTGATATCTTGGAGATGTCTATCAATAAGTTCAAAGTTTTTATAAAACGAAAGCTTGTAGAAAAATCATATTACGATATTAAGGATTATATAAACGATAAAAAAGCTTGGGTGTGAATTGCTCTATCTCCATAGGTACTATAGTATTATAAATATTATTCATTATGTGAGATGGTGATAACGAAAAAAAGAAAAACCCCGGCTAAGTTTGTTGTGGGCTTCTTCTTAGACCGGGGCGCGTTTGGAACCCTCATAGCTTTAGTTTTAAGTTTACGAATATAGTTATCACCATGAAATAACTACTGTGTAAATTATTGACGCGTCAAAAGTGCCTTTTTAAGGACTATTTGAATAAAGATTATTTTGAATTTGAAAAAAAAAAATTTGAATTTAAAATGTATAACAGAAACAGTACATCTCAGGCAGTAAGTAAACAGAGGCCAACGTCCTTGCGGCATGGAGATGACGCGCCGGTGAAACGCGTTCGGTTACGCCGCGCGCGCATCGGTAATCACCGTTTCGTGCGACATGGCGCACAATTACCGCACTCAATTAATAATTTAATTGTTAACAGTAGCGATGAGCGCAGTTCAAAGGTGAAGCTTGAAATTATAGCCTAATTTAGTGTGACGATATATGTACGTTTAGACCCGAGAGCATCGGAGAGTTTTTTTTTTTACACTACAAGTTAGCCCTTGACGGCTATCTCAACTGGTGGTAAGTGATGATGCAGTCTAGGATGGAAACGGGTTAACCTGTTAGGGGTATGGTAAACCCACACTCCTAATTGGTTTCTACACGACATCGTGCCGGAACGCTTAATCGCTTGGCGACACGTCTTTGTCGGTAGGGTGGTAACTAACCACGGCCGAAGCCTCCCACCAGACAAAATTTATTAGTTATCAGTTTAGTTCAAAATTTATTTATTAATTAATATGAAAACTAGAATAAACTATTACATTTAAATTGGAAATAAAAACAAATTACGTTGTAGTATCACTTAAAGGTCACCTCTGCGTGTTACTAACTTAAGACAAATATTTGGAGAAAATTAACATCTTTAATTCAAACATTCATCATCATCATCATGATCAACCCATTACCGGCTCACTACGGAGCACGGATCTCCTCTCAATATGAGAAGGGTTTGGCCATAGTCCACCACGCTGGCCATGTGCGGATTGGCAGACTTCACACGCCTTTGAGAACATCATGGAGAATTAAACATTATTAAAATTTTATAAATTCAATTTACCCATCCGCATATATCCGTAGATAATATACAGTTTCTATGTCTGATCGGGAAAAAGAAGTAGAAATGGGAACTAAAACAGGATTGAGAATTGAGATAATATTCTGTTACCAACGTTGCTTATTTGATCGTTCTTCAATTCGTGGATTGAGAACGGCTATATAGTATCACGAGCTAAAGTAGGCGCGGGTATACCGTGGGGCATAGCTAGTGTATGAATACAATACGGATTTTGGGCCCACAACTCCATCCCGCTTTACTAAGCCTTATAAGCACGCTTCAAGTCTTAAAAGCTCTTCAGTGCCACTACATTGTAGTTGTCTTCCGATCTTCGAAGGAAATCTATTCTCGGAGCATCTCAAGCCGCACTGAAGCCGTCTTGAACTATCTCGAGCGCATCTTTAAAGGATTTGACAGTTTTATTATTGAAGTAGATCTATTTCTGTTGCGGGATGAGAATTTTTATGTTCTTCCGTGGAATGTGTTATCCGTATTAAAATTGAAATGTAAAAGTGTGCTTGTATGTTTATTTCTTCTAAATTCAAATTCCAGCATGTGGTTGAGTTACTTTCTTTGGGATCGGTGAACGTCATGATCCCAAAGAAAGTTAGCGTAGTTGGGATTCACAAAAAGATGGTGCCAATACACGCCTTGTCCCTTTAAGTGTGCCTTGTACGTGCCAAACCATTTGTCTAGATAAAACTATGAGTTGGAATACGAAAAGGTTGAGCTACTTTCTTTGGGATCGGTGAACGTCATGATCCCTAAGAAAGTTGGCATAGTTGGGATTCACAAAAAGATGGTGCCAATAC
The DNA here is from genome assembly GCA_928268935.1 of Lasiommata megera. Taxonomy (NCBI): domain Eukaryota; kingdom Metazoa; phylum Arthropoda; class Insecta; order Lepidoptera; family Nymphalidae; genus Lasiommata; species Lasiommata megera. Next base: position 12,251,658 of record OV743329.1, read on the forward strand.
ACGCCTTGTCCCTTTAAGTGTACCTTGTACGTGCCAAACCATTTGTCTAGATAAAACTATGAGTTGGAATACGAAAATGTTGAGCTACTTTCTTTGGGATCGGTGAACGTCATGATCCCTAAGAAAGTTGGCATAGTTGGTATTCACAAAAAGATGATGCCAATACACGCCTTGTCCCTTTAAGTGTACCTTGTACGTGCCAAACCATTTGTCTAGATAAAACTATGAGTTGGAATACGAAAATGTTCCTGGATACTTGAGCTATTAACTGTGAAACCGATCTTGACAAAAATTTTTTGGCTTTATGTTTATTCAGTACCGTGGGAACTGCCAGCATTTATTTTATTTTCGTGATTAAAAGTATATATAGCCTTTTCAGGATACAATCTAACACCTGCCTTTCATCGAAATCTGTACAGCGTTAGCAACGCGAAAAGGTAACAGACAAAACGAGCCACTTTTATAACATCTAACGGAGGGGGATGAGGAAAATAAACCATTGAGTACTGGAAAAGCTCCGTGTAACTGGACAGGCTGCCTGCTCAAGGAGGGACGGGCTATTTGCGGAGGCTGGAATGCGACGCCATCGCGCCATAAGCGCGTGTTCACACTATCGGATTTAATTCACGTCACAAAAAGTAGGCTTCTATATATGTAAACCTAAATTGGAGCACATATTTCTTACTCTAGTAAACTTATAAAATCTACTTTTTCCCGTAGCTATCTTTAAAGCCCTTGGTTGCCTGGAAGTGATGTGGTGCTAGAGGCGTACACTGAGTCTCTTGGACTGAATTTCGCAATAACGTCCCCATGCTCTGAAATCGAGATCAAGCATCGTCTCCCGATCTTCGTTCAGCCGGGAAGAAAATAAATTTATAAACAAGGTGAAAGGTACTACAGCGCGCGAAAGATTACCCGTGCGATGGGCCGATCAAGTCATGTCGGCTGTGAGCAGTCCCTCCCATGAATCTACCAAACTATCTACTACTAGTAGAGAGAAGTGATGATATAAATATATAATACTTGTGCGATGACACTTCATAATGACCTCCAACACTCTTATAAGAGTGTAATGACGACGTAGAAACAATAAGGCATTGCCGAGCGATTGCCGTAAACGATAAATAAATGTTTAGAAACTTTTGCATTGTCCTCACCATATTACATTCTTCTGCTTATAAGTGGACGACGGTCTGGGTCTTGCAGAAAATTTTTTACAGTACATATTCCTAAGTTAATTTAAGTGCATGACCAATAAAATAATAATAGTTTAAAAAACTAAAAAAACACGCTAAGGAACAAGACGCAACTACCATATTAGTTTTTATAAGGTTGTGATGAATTGAGTGCCCGAAAGAGCAAGTCTGGAACTGCACGCATGCGTAGTTCGCGCACTAGCTCTGTCTCTCTTACTCGCATGCAAAGGATGCGGAAAGAAATTAATTAATCCTGGCGAATCTGATTAGGATAATCGGATATTTTGATCGGATTATTGCATTGTCATCGACCTTTGACAGGTGTGCAAAGTTTGAATCAAATCTGATCGTTCAAAGTAGGGCAAAATCGAGCTCAAAGGAGTCGGTTACAAACAAACAAACAAACAAACAAACAAACAAACAAACAAACAAACAAACAAACAAACAAACAAACAAACAAACAAACAAACATACATACATACAGGTGAAGCTAATAAAAGCGTGTTAAAAATAAACCAAAACAAAATGTGTTTGCCTAAATATGTGCAATAAAATGGCCAGTCAGAAAGTGTCAAAACAAAATGTGTTATGTGTGTAACCTTAATACGCTAGAGATATGGCAGTCGGATTGCAGTCACGAGTATGGGCGTTATGGTTCATATAGGAAACACTTGTGGAATGCGCAGCAATGCCATTCAAGATTAAGGTCGCACTTTTACGGAATATCAAGAATCACAATCGTGTCAGCGTATTCTATCTTTTAAAGAAGTGGCTCAGCACATTTTGTGGTTTACTGAGCTACCCAATGGGTCATATTTATATGATTGAGTGCAACTGATATCGTTACCTCTTAACAAAATGGCAACAAAAATACCATTTTTATTCTTCTTATTCGTTCACTCTTGGCAGAGTGGTCGTGGTTATGATTTGGCCTTCACAGCAGCTCTTACGATCTCCCTCCAGCGTTTTCTGTTCGTAGCATCACGGAAGCACTCGGAGATCGATGAATCTGTAGCTGAACGGATTGAGTCCGTCCACCTAGTGGAGCGACCACGTGGACGTGTGCCCTCGACTCGACCTCGAAAAATACCATAGGTAATGTTATATCACTTGAGTCTTTATGTGACATTGAATAATGAACGTCAGTTTTGTCGTCCAATTAATCATCAATCTTGACCAAAATCTTCAGAAATCAGATTGAATTTAGAAGTTTTATCTTTTTCCTACCCTTATTTTTTTCTTTCCCTGTCGATAAATCTTATAACTTAAATCGGCTATCAGAAGTTTTTGGATTGTATTGATTATTAATCTCGAGCGTTAAATATCAATTAATTCAATCCAATAACAAAGCTATTGAAATTTTCTATCCCATGTCCAACTAGCTATAAAATCCCTACAGTTTTTGATTTCTTACTCGTTTATTTCTTTAGTTGTTTTTCTGACAGTAACCTATAACTAAATACCGTGGCACCATAATGATCCTTCAAAATATACTTGACGTATGGTTCATCAGGAAATCATAACAACATATAACTGCAAAGTGATGAATTAACATTCATAGAATTCCGCAAATACTTGTTTGTATGAAATACTAGCAGTAGCACGATTTTTTTTTAATCCCGCGGCAACATTCTCATACTAAAGAGTATTTATATCCGTTTGCAGGTCGCAAGCTATCTTTAGGCAAACTTTCATTAACATTTTAATCCCGCCTACAGTCTAGTTGATTTTCCAGGATAAAAATAATCTTATATCCACTTTCGCTTTTATAATATTTGTGTGTGTTTGTGTGTGGATTTAAAATGTCTCCGTTAATAATATAGAACATCATTTTATCAAGAAGTCCAACCTTTTGCTTAACGACCTCAGCCGTAACGAGTTGTGGCTTTCAAAGAGAAAAATGTGGTTACATTATAAATAGGACATGCCGAAGCTAACGTAATAGGCAATGGCATGTAATTACCCGGCATGCGGCCGCCAATAAAAGATCCTTGTTGTTCATAGCCTTGGATAACTTGCATTATGTTCTAGGCCAATCATATTAGAGGAGCCTACCACTAAGTACAAGTGACAGCATAATGTAACATATAGATAGAACGTACTGGTAATGTTAAAGAGGGATGAACTATAAAATTCAAAAAAATAATCTTTATTCAAATAGTCCTTAAAAAGGCACTTTTGACGCGTCAATCATTTACATAGTAGTTATTTCGTACTATATTCGTAAACTTAAAACTAAAGCTATGAGGGTTCCAAACGCGCCCCGGTCTAAGAAGAAGCCCACAACAAACTTAGCCGGGGTTTTTGTTTCGTTATCACCATCTCACATAATGAATAATAAACTATTGTACCTATGGAGATAGAGCAATTAACACAGAAGCTTTTTTATCGTTTATATAATGCTTAATATCGTAATATGATTTTTCTACAAGCTTTCGTTTTATAAAAACTTTGAACTTTTTTATAAAGAATAGTATATCAAGAATTTACAGCAAGAGGAAAGATAGAATACTAAATGAAGTACAATCACCAACGGCAGACTTATTTGACTCATTTGACCCATGAATAGTGAATGAGCGATAAGTTTACTTTGTGAGATGAAGTGATTCATTTTCTTTATTTAATAGGATAATGCAGCTCTATGTACCCATATTATTTAGGCGGTATGGGCTATAGAGAATATTATTCGAATTTGTAGCGATAGTAAGGATAGAGACCTACACGAATTATATTTCTTCGCTTCATTCTTCAGATATAAATGAACAACATGGTAGACCTTTTATCCTGCAGGCAACACTACGCAATTTTAGAAAAAGAGTAAGTCAATTTATTTTCGTCTCCTGTGGGTAGGCTCTGAGACGGTTTGTCATTCTTTTTTCATGCGAGGCAACAAGCACACGCTTCTAAAAATGCGTAAACGTAGTGCTGAAGAAAAATTAAATACTATAGTGAAAAAAATTAAGAGACTAAGGAAAAATAAACAAAATAAACATCGACATTTGAGTCAGTAGTTTGCGGAAGATAAGTTTATTCCATGAAATGAATTAGTCATTTCTTTGATCAAACAGAACAAGCCATATGTGCTATATATATTTGATATATATAAGCGGAGGCAGATGGATAATATTGAAAAGACGATGTCAATATTTTGCAGTAAGTGAAAAGATAGAAAATAAATAAAGGATAGGCATATTTTAACAAGTAGTGCATGAGAGATTACTTTGTAAAATGAAATAGTTCATTTTATTTATCAATCAGCAATGTTTGTTGTGATCAGACCAGGCCGTGTTTGGAATCCTCGTTGCCTTAATCTTAACAAATATGTTTATTACGATCAGTTCACAATTAAAATTAATGAACAAAAAAATGAATTAACGCTTTATAGATGCGTTACATGATTAAACGTTTTATGAATTTAAATTTTATTTCATTATTATGAAATTATTAGTTTAGTTTTAATAATAAAAATAGTTCATTTTGTGAAGTAGTTCATTTCCTTCCTTAAATAGAGCATGACGAAGCTAACGTGTTGGGCAATGGCATTTAACTAACCGGCAGGTGGCTGCCAATAACAGATCCATGTCGTTTCTAGCCTTGGAGAACATGCATTATGTTCTAGACTACCAATATGTTGGCCTAGAAATCAGCCTACTACTTGCGAGTTACAGCATTATGTAGCCATAGAACAAGACCCGCGTAGGCGTACGGACAAAGGATGGCGAATTGTATATTCCACAAGACATACTATCACTATCATATTTCATCAAGGTTTTAATGGAGATTATTAAGTGCTTTGTTTATCCTGGGTGCAGCAGCTTATTTTCCCTCATTGGCTATCGTTGATCACCGAACTTTTGTGTGTTTAGTGCGGTTTTTTTTCAACAGTTTTGTGAGACCCATCCATGGTTTCTACGAGCTATGTTCCACCCATTGTCACATTAGCTTACCACCTCATTGGGCTAACTCTGGGCCTCTTACGGTTCTCCTAATTTCTGATTGAATCACTCATTTCGAGCATATCTATCTCTATCTATGAGCTTATTATGAGTCATGTTTTCATTTGACCATTTTGAAATTATATGTTAATGTTTAGTAAAAAATAAGATATAACAATATTGTATTTCTTACAGCCTTGGACAACTTGCATAACGTTCTAGGCCAAACATACTATACTAATTAGTGCGTTAAATTATTCGCGATTTTGTTTTTTAGAAACATACTTCTGTATCCTCCTAACCTAAAAAATAGCTTCGAAACATCATTTGCAAGAGTTTATTTAACTTGTTGTTTGTCTATTTCAATCAACGAACTCGAAAATACTAATTTCAATATTGTATTCCTTACAATATGTACGTACCAGGTTTTGAGCAACGTAACTCTGAAAATATGGATCGCTTGGCTTTCATGGTCACACTTAAAAATTGCTTGTGGTTTCTAATATTATATGTAGACATGTTCTGGAGTGGAGACCGCGTACCGGTAAGCGCAGCGTAGGACGACCACTTGCTCGCTGGACCGACGACCTGAAAAGGATCGCTGGTGACGGGTGGATGAGGAAGGCGGAGGACCGTGTGTGGTGGTGCGCTCTAGAAAAGCCCTATGTCCAGCTGTGGGCGTCTATAGGCTGATTGATTGATTGATTTCTAATATGTACTGCAAACATCTATGATTCTCGCTTACGTTTTGAAAATACTGACGTAAGACCAAAAATACTATGAGAGATCACTATCCAATAGTAAACATTCAAGCGACAAAACTATAAGTACGGAGCTATGTCAAAGAGCAATCACCTACCTTACATTAGAAATTTCACTGGATATTAAATCACAATAGAAGGTCGTTTCAACACTTACAATATGTCGTCTCGAAGTTGAGTCATCAAAGGTTACGGTAAATACCGTTCAGAAGTGGCATTTCGATATGTTTGTTATTGTTGATCGTAGGATAAGAACAACCATCGAGCGCAAGGGTAGACTTGTCGTATTTTTTTAAACCGATATTTCCACAATTACAATTTAATTAATTACGACTTTGTACGAGTACTTAATATAACACGCACACACACACACACACACACACACACGCACACACACACAAACACGCACGAATCGCATGCACACATATATGCACTCAATCATCATGTTTAATAATTTTACTGTGTATTAATGGCGGTATATATCTAAATCAGGGGCAGTAGATTATAAATTGCGCAAATACATACATATATACATCCCACATACTCACCATACTAACAATACTCACTATTAAAGTGCGTTTATAAGTTACTTTACAAGTTGTTATATGTACTTATTTTGATGTTTGCTGAATTTATTTATATATTTATGTCAACTTACTAACCCGCCTTTGCCTTGTCTCTAAGATGAGACAGTACTGTAATCTTTAATCTTCCTCACGAATTCGACTATCAAATGAAACATGGCTTTTCAAATCAGAATGAGTTTCAGAAATAAGCGCGCATAAAACAACAAACAAAACAACTTTAACTGTAGGTACTATTATATATTAGTATTCATAAACTTAAATATATTAGTAGCTACTAAGATTCTATATATTAAATCAGAATAAAGTTCAAATTGGGAACCCTTTTTAAAGTTCACTAAAACTTCTAAAGCTTTAATTAAAAGTTAGTGTTTCAAGGCTAGGAAAAATATTAATTAGATTTCTAAGTAAAGCGTTCAGGGATTTGGAGACTTTCACACAACATTTTGCCGAAGAAAGATTGCCTAGGGGTTTGTTAAATTTTGAAGGGCTTGTTAATAAACTGTAACAAAAAGGGTGTACAACTTTTTAAATGGGAAATTTCAATTTCAAAAAATGCGTAACTCCTTCAGAAAAGGGATCTTATAGCTCAACGCGCAGTTTATCTGTCATGTTAATCTTGAGTCTATATGGCGTACGCCGTCTATTATATATGTTTTTATTTGTAGTCATGTGTTGAAGCTGTAATATCCTTAGTGGTTAGGAGGTCCATCTTCTATTCAGAGGTTGGGGGTTCGAACGCGGACACGCACCTCTAACTTTTCGAAGTTATGTACGTTTTAAAGCAATTAAAATATCGCGTCAACGGTGAAGGAAAACATCGTGAGGAAACCTGCATGCCTGAGAGTTCTCGATAATGTTGTCAAAGGGGAGTGAATTCTGCCAATCCGCACATGGTCAGTGTGGTGGACTCAACAAAACCCTTCTCATAATTAGTGTAGATGATGATGATTCATGTTGCCATTGATCGACAACTAAGACACAATTGTAATTCCAGACTTGGTAGTCCTTCATTGATTGCAGGCAATCGCTGGCCTATGTACTAAAAAAAAGCTTTACGAGAATATACCTACGTATTTTTTTTTATACACTACAAATTAGCCCTTGACGACAATCTCACCTTATGGTAAGTGATGATGCAGTCTAAGATGGTAGCGGGCTAACCTATTAGGTATATGGTAAACTCATACTCCTAATTGGTTTCTATGCGACATCGTGCCGGAACGGTAAATCGCTGGGCGACACATCTTTGTCGAAAGGGTGGTAACAAGCCACGGCCAAAGCCTTTCACCAGACCAGACTCGAGCCGGGAATCGAACCTAGGACCTCCAACTTTATAATGCGACAACACTGCGCCACGGAGGTAGTTTAAATATAAAACGACGATAAAATATAAATACAGAGCGTTAGACATATCTGCACCTTGTATATTGTATGAGTGGTGGTAACAAATGGATTCTGCTTAGAACACAACGGAGCGCTCACAAATGAAACTGGGAATACTGAAATAGTCGATAGGTAGGTACATAGCTGTTGAAGAGGTACTCTTAACACAATGGCGCGTTTCAACGAAGCTCACTCCCTCACGATAACTGGCCGCCTTCACTATTCAATACACTCTTGACCCGACCGGGTACAGTGGGGTCCAAATACATATTATTTATTAATTTATACAACTTTATTGCAATCTATAGGACATAACATACATGAATAGACATAACAATTAGCAACTGGCGACCTTATCACTAATAGTGATCTCTTCCAGGTAACCATTTCGTTAAAGCCGATGTATTAAAAATTACACGGAAGTTGCAAAAAAAATTACTTGATATAAACTGTACATAGATCTAAGGCTAGCGTGTCTGGTCCCGATCTCAAACACCTGCTTAGAAATGCTAGAGCATTGGATTTAAACAGATTATTAGTCGAGTATTATTTTATCGGTACACCCTTAGTTTTAATTTAAATCAAATCAAATTAAAAATAGCTTTATTCATGGAAACCTATTACAGGCATCTATGAGTATATATTTTTCATTATTTAATTTACAAAGTGACGGTGATAACTAAAAACTAAAGGTAAGAGGGTTCCAACCGCACCTAGGTCCAAGAAGAAACCCACAACAAACTTAGCCGGGTTTTTAATTTTGTTGTAAGTCAATGGACTATGTGAGATGGTGATAACAAAATAATAAATCTTAATTATCTATGAAGTAAGAGCAATTCACACGCAAGCTTTTTTTCGTTTATATAATCCTTAATATTGTAATATGATTTGTTTTTTGATAGACAGCTTAAAGGTATCATTCGGTAATTTATTATAAAATAAAATACAATTTCCTTTGAATGAGTTACTAATTTTGTGCAGCCTACTAAACGGTACTGCAAGTTTACTTTTACTTCTAATGTTCAGTGCGTTACATTCCATTTTATTTGTATGGATTCCAAAACCTCATGATATCTAAAAAACTAGACAAACGAATAACCCTTTTAACATTCAACCGCATGGTTTAATTTGTAACTTTTCTTTAAAAGTTTCGTACCTGTCACTTATTAAGATTGATTGTAGAAACTCTCAGAACGTGTTTTTCGGCAAGGTTCAGTTACCGATGCTGTTTTAATGAGGTCTCAATCAAGGCCGTTGCCATGATTTTTTTATTGCACTACCAGTTAGCCTCTGAAGGCAATCTCGCCTGGTGGTAAGTGATGATGCGGTCTAAAATGGCAGCGGATTAACCTGTTATGGTTAACCCATACACCTTATTGTTTTTTTTACGCGAAATTGTCCCGGAACACTACCACACTTGGCGGCACGTATTTGTCGGTAGGGTGCTGAGACCAGAGAAAATTAAGAAATTATGAATTTCTAAATTGTCACTGCTGAGGAATGAACCCGGGGCCTTCCACTATTAAAACCATTCTGTATACGTCTCTAGAATTTCTAAACCTTTCCCGTAAAATAATTTCACTACTTCCTTGCAATTTTTAAATGAAACTACGAACTAGTCAATCCAACATTGTCTTGTTTCATTGTTTGTTTAAATAGATAAGGATACGAGTAAATACTTCATACCATTATTATAAATGACTAAGTGGGTTTGTTGGTTTGTTATACTTATTCGCAGCAACAGAGCAATTTATGATTCATTGAAAATTTATAACTTAAGAACCGAAGAGCAGTATATTGTAATTTTTATCATGAGGTGAAATTAACAAAAATATTATGATATTTTTGTAGTATACGTATTTATAAAAAAATATTATATTGTTTATTATTTATTATACAAATACAATATTTAATAAGGCAAATATGCCTACTCTTTTTACGTCGTTTTATACCTGACACCATACAAAGAAATATATGGGCGGGACACATAGCTCGGAGAACCGATGGACGTTGGGGTCCCAAGGTGCTGGTATGGCGACCTCGCACCAGTAAACGCAGCGTTAGTCGACCCCCAACAAGGTGGACAGACGACATCAAACGAGTCGCAGGGAGCCGCGGGATACAAGCGGCGCAAGACCGTGGCCATTGGAACTCTCTACAAAAGACCTATGTCCAGCAGTGGACGTCTATCGGTTAAAATGATGATGATGATACCTGACAATTTAGTTTAGAGATTTATGTACAAAAGAATTGGCGCAAATAACTACGTTAATGAACGTACGTGTCCAAACCACAATACAAATCGATAATAAAGTTCAGAGTAATAAGTCCACCCATGAGTCATCGGCGGATCGTATGGAAGCCAAACAGTTGCCCAATTACTGGATACACTGTACATGAATTCATTATGCATTAACCCGACCTCGTCTGTATGTACTAAGAGGATTACCTTACGTCTATACTGATTATTATCTATTGATCATTTGCGTAGGCTCTTTATATATGTATAAATGAATAAATTGAGTTTTGAATTTGAGTTTAAATAAGCAACGAACAACATTTTTTTTTATCCACTGCAAGTTAGCCCTTGACGGCAATCTCACATGGTAAGTGATGATGCAGTCTAAGATGGTAGCGGGCTAACTTGTTAAGGGCAGACCCATACTCCTAATTGGTTTCTACGCGACATCGTGCCGGAACGCTAAATCGCCTGGCGACACGTCTTTGTCGGTAGGGTAACGGATACAGATAATCGGTGAACAGCCTTTTTTATTATTTTAGAACGAACAAATATAACACGTGATTAAAAGCCGCCTAAAACCTACTTCAACGTTCACGTAGGTAGAACGGTATTATTAGGTTTAAGATCTTTATTTGTCAAAAGAATTACAAAAAAATCCGCCTATATGAGAAAAAACAATTAGGTTACTAACCTAAGTAAACTACTTATGAGTGTTCAATAATTCGAACTAGGTTTATATAATACACTTGCGGTCGAGTGCACAAGTGTTCCCGTTGCCCAGCCACCAGGCGACGCGAAGGAGCATCGCTGGGTTTTAGTGGGTATTCTGGTCGCCAGCCTGGCTGCCGGGGAGTCCCTCATACCCCGTCGGAAGCGGCGCAGTCTTGCCTGCATCGCTTCCGGAGGGGATGCGTAAACGCATTTCCCAGCGGAAAAAAAACAAAAGGTTTATATAATACATATTGATAATTATATATTGAATTGTTCGAAATGCGGGTAGTTTTAAAGTTATAGTTACTTATTGCGTAAACACACGTTATTAAGCGCTCAATATAAGTAACTCTGATAGACTTAGGAGCTGTGATAACCGAGTGGCTAGGACGTCCGCCTCCTAATCAGAGGTCTGGGGTTCGAACCCGGGCACACACCTCTAACTTTTAGGAGTTATGTGCGTTTTTAAGGAATTAAAATATCGCTTGCTTCAACGGTGAAGGAAAACATTGTGAGGAAACCTGAACGTTTGAGAGTTCTCCATAATGTTCTCGAAGGCGTGTGAAGTCTGGTTATCCGCACACGGCCAGCGTGGTGGACTATGGCCAAACACTTCTTATATTGAGAGGAGACCCGTGCTCTGTAGTGAGCCGACAATGGGTTGGGTTGTTCATGATAAGTAACTCTTATGGATGTCCCAGCGGGATGTAATCCTGAAAGAATTATATAAACTTGCTGAACACTTTATTACTATTGAAAGAATTACATAGACTTGTTGAACACTTATAACTTTCCACGCCTTAGTTTAAAAAGACACTGAGCTTAAGACCGTGTTTTTCGAGGGATCGCCAAATGCATCGCAAAGAGGAAAAAGACCTTCTGTCATATTTATTGTTTTTATACTACCCGCGTTGCCGGAGATAATGAAACTCCCAATCAGTGTTCAAATACCTCACACCTAATTATTGTGTATGCTAACACATCGCAGTTTAAACCCTCCAAATTACTCCAAAGCGGGTCGGAGTAGTATTCACACCAGATAGTGATCAAAACCAGCCGGACGGCTTTACGAGTTCTCCGAGGTTGATGCTCCAAGCATTACATGGAGGTCCAGCTCCCCTGAAATTCGCAGGGGTGCCATCATTATGGGTTTTTAAACTGCCTCCAAGGGATTTTTTTTTTATATACTACAAGTTAGCCCTTGACGGCTATCTCACCTGGTGGTAAGTCATGATGCTGTCTAGGATGGTAGCGGGCTAGCCTGTTAGGAGAATGTTAAACCCACGCTCCTAGTTGGTTTCTACACGACATCGTGCCGGAACGCTAAATCGCTTGGCGACACGTCTTTGTCGGTAGGGTGGTAACTAGCCACGGCCGAAGCCTCCCACCAGACCAGACTCGAGCCGGGAATCGAACCCAGGACCTCCAACTATATAATGCGACAGCGTGCGCACTGCGCCACGGAGGTCGTCCAGAAAATTGAGATAAAAAATATATCGGCCTACGTAAGTCTTTAATTCCGGCTTCCCCGAGATGAATATCGTAAGGGAGGGCGAGATAAGCCTCTTAATTATTCCCATTATTGATGTCGGTAAAGCACAGTCTTAGCTTGCCAGGTAAAATATATAAATACGCATCACTTTATCCAGCCACTGTGGCATATTGTATATTTCCTATAGGTTACAGATTGCGTCTTTATTAAACTAGCTGATAGCTGCGTAGATTAAGGGTTTATAAAAATTCATGTAGACTAATCAACGTTTGTTATTGAAGATTATCCAATGTCCCTTTCTATTCTGTTTAGTGTTTCCGTTCCCGTGGCTAACATATAAATCGAATTTCGAAGAAATTTGCTATGGCTAGCTTTAGAAAGAGTAACCTGTACGCCTGAGAGTTCTCCATAATGTTCTCAAAGGCGTATGAGGTCTGCCAATCCGCACATGCCCAGCACATGGCCAGCGTGGTGGACTATTGCCAAACCCTTCTCATACTGTGAGAACACCTGTGCTCTGTAATCAGCCAGCAATTGGTTGATCATGATGATGAAAGTAAAGGCGTATTTTTGTTATTCATACAAAAACACTGTATGTAGCATTCACGAAAAACGATTTGGATCTAACACGTACAGATGTAAAGATTATGGAGGGATTGCCCTTTAACCCACAATAAACCCAGTTTCTATTTTGAAACTCCCAGCAACATGTCGTTATGTGCCCGCAACAGTTCCGTACAAAGTGAAAGTTTGGCACGCGGCCAGGCGCGTAGGAAATAGGTTATACAGCTTTATTGTAAATACTTAATGCACAACTCGACGGTAAGTACAAGACACGGATTGCACATACAATTCGGAAGCTCGTAGGTTGAAGTCTTTATGGTCCATTCTTTTATTTTATATCCTTTCTACTAGCTGGTGCCCGCCTCTACGCATGATTAGTATTTGGAGTAGCTTATATGTGCGTGGCGTAGAAAAGAACTAACATTAGGGCATTTAAATTATCACGCAGATTTTTTCTACTTACTTGACACTAAGACTTATCGTTTTATTTTGGATAATTCACACAATATCATTTTAAATTGTAGCTTATGTGTTATTCTGATGTATAAGCTATATGTATAAGCTAAGCTAAATAATGCAAATACAGGGGTCTAAGCTCCGAATATAATTTTGTCCCATTCGGTGTCGAGACCCTTGGTCCGTGGGGTCCTAGCGCTATAAGGCTTTTTAAGGAAATAGCAAAAAGGTTAGTCGACATCACAGGGACCGAAGAGCTGCCAGCTACCTCGGACAAAGAATTACTCTAGCCATTCAAAGGAACGGAACGCTGCCAGTATCTTCGGAACCTTGCCTCCTTTTAATAATATATTTTAGTTATGATGTTATATATTTTTTCTAAGATTTTTAAATTTAGGATAATCTAAGTTTTATTTTAAGTTATAAATGTATTCTTGAAATTTAATATATAAATAATATAATAAAACTGTAACATAGCTAAGCTATATTATTGTAATTTTTCATAAAAATCCATTCACTAATTTTTATGTGAAAGAGTAACAAACATCTATCCATCCATCCATACTTACAAACTTTCGCGTTTATTATCATCATGAACAACCCATTACCGGCTCACTACAGAGCACGGGTCTCCCCTCATTATGAGAAGAGTTTGGCCATAGTCCACCACGCTGGCCACGTGCGGATTGGCACTCTTCACACGCCTTTGAGGACATTATGGAGAACTCTCAAGCGTGCAGGTTTCCTCACGATGTTTTCCTTCACCGTTGAAGCAAGTGATATTATATATTTTTTTTAAACGCACATAACTCCGAAAAGTTAGAGGTGCGTGCCCGGATTCGAACCGCCGACCTCTCATTAGGAGGCTGACGCCCTAACCACTAGGCTATCACCGCATACTAGGCTATCACCGCATTACTAGGCTATCACGGCGTTTATTATATTAGTAGGTTTATACCGACTTCCAGTCAAAAAGTTATATTTTTGCTTGTCCGAGGATCTCGATGGTGGCGGAGGGGTCCGGTACATTTTCTGTGATAACAATAATACTAACGTATATAAGCATTGCTTCAAGTAATAACTACACTAACTGGATTGTGGCAAACTCGATTATTTACACTGTGCGTCTCGCCTAATTTGATTACGCATAGTTAGTATTATTTACGTGGGCATTTCGGTTACACAGGTTTGGGCGTAATCTTCAAAGTTTATCAATGAAGTTAGAATTTTAAACACATTATGATCTAAAAGTATATTTTCTAGACAGTTTATTAAGGGGAGCAGGGGAGTAAGGTGATTACGTTTTTTTTTATATTAATTTGCACTTGATTTATTATAAATCCTGGTGAATCTCGACAGAGTGAACGAAAAACTTCAGTTTAAGCCATTTATAGCCAATTTAAACGCTTATTTTTGTTCTTATGCTTCAGCTTTAAACGCGGTCACTATTTTAAGAAAAAAATGAAGATTGCGCACGACGAGTAGCCAGAATATTCAAACCTTTTTATCGATAATGCGTCAGGCAGAAAACGAATTTAAAATATTAGTTTGGGTATGGGTAAATCACAGCAAAGCTAGGAATAATACATGTATAGGATACTTAGATGTCGATATTATGAATACAACGCTTGATGGTTAAAATTCTTAGACATAAACAATAGATGCATAACAATGGGTCACGGCTAGGTTTGTTTCCTGCCAATCCTACTTCAGTAACCTTGACTGCGCGTTGATACCTACTGTATTGTGCGTTATGACGTAACAATCTGTGAACTCGTGCGCATAGCAGAATTATCGATTATTGATGATCTAACCATCCAATTGTATGAAAAAGTTATTCGAGTGCCATGATGCAGTAATTCCGTTGCACACAAATATCTAAACCAAACCTAATTGACGGGTCTAAGGGTTGACAATGTATCTCGAAAAGAATAGCACCATTTTTTAAACCTGTCAATTTAGTTCAGTTAAGAACGAAATTGACAGGTTAAAAAAATGGTGCTAAAAATGTTTGACGACCTCCGTGGCGCAGTGCGCGCGCTGTCGCATTTGAAAGTTAGAGGTCCTGGGTTCGATTCCCGGCTCAAGTCTGGTCTGGTGGGAGGCTTCGGCCGTGGCTAGTTACCACCCTACCGACAAAGACGTGTCGCGAAGCGATTAAGCGTTCCGGCACGATGTCGCGTAGAAACCAATTAGGAGTGTGGGTTTACCATACCCCTAACAGATTAGCCCGTTTCCATCCTAGACTTGCACCATCACTTACCACCAGCCGTCAAGGGCTAACTTGTAGTATAAAAAAAAAGAAAGTCATAACCATTGCGAATGATTTAAAAAACTGCCACTTAATAAAGATCACAATATTTTAATTACTTAAAAACAAACAATACTTCGAAAAGTTCGAGGTGCGTGCCCAGATTCGAACCGCCTCGGATTAGAAGGCTGACGCCCTAACCACTAGGCTATCACAGCTTACTTAGCCCTACCTGAAAACAAATCGGTAGAACCTGAAACTGTAAAATGTGGTCATCTTAAAGGTGAATACGACACAACACAAACGAGGCAAGTGCTAATATAACATTCCCATTTAAATGACAAAGCCATTGTGTTGTAACTCCTCGTCAAAAGGCTTTCCGTGTTGAGGTTTGAGTTGCAAATTAAAATGGTCCCGCTGCACATGATTCCGCTTTCAGTTCCCTTCAATAAAAATATGATGGAGTTGAAGCAAACTTTTTTATTTATTTATAATTTACTGAATTTATCAGTCTTGCAATCCAAAGGGGAAATGCTGCCAGTATCTTCGGAACCTTGCCTAAAGGGACTCCTTTTAATAATATATTTTAGTTATTATATTGTATAAATATAATTTTCTTTTTTTTTTAGAAAGATGAAGCGGTGATAGCCTAGTGGTCAAAGCATCAGCCTCCTAATCAGAGGTCGGCGGTTCGAATCCTGGCACGCACCACTAACTTTTCGGAGTTACGTGCGTTTAGAAAAAAAAATCACTTGCTTTAACGGTGAAGGTAACCTGCACACCTGAGAGTTCTCCATAATGTTCTCAAAGGGGTGTGAAGTCTGCCAATCCGCACATGGCCAGCGTGGTGGACTATGGCCAAATCCCTTCTCATATTGAGAGGAGACCCGTGCTCTGTAGTGAGCCGGTGATGGGTTGTTCATGATGATGATGATGATAATAATACAGTTACATTGTTTTAGTTGTTAATTATAATTGTCTAAAGTTTAATAAATTTACTGAATCAAACAATAAATTAAAATATTACTCGCCAAAAGGTGTGTTAACGGCAACAAATACAGTTAAGGGGAGCGATGACCTTCGAAAAGTGGCAGGCTTCGAATGCATGTGAAAGACCGGAGATGGAAAGAGTTGGGGCATTTTTTTATACACTACTATTTAGCCCTTGACGGCTATCTCCTCTGGTGGTAAGTGATGATGCTGTCTAGGATAGTAACGGGCTAACCTGTTAGAAGTGTGATAAACCCACGCTCCTAATTGGTTTCTACTCGACATCGTGCCGGAATGCTAAATCGGTTGGCGACACGTCTTTGTCGGTAGGGTGGTAACTAGCCACGGCAGAAGCCTCCCACCAGATATGACTCGACCCGGGAATCGAACCCAAGACCTCCAACTTTATAATGCGACAGCGCTCGCTATGCGCCACAGAGGTCGTCAAAGCGGCAGTGGATGCATATTAGCTAATGATCATCATCACGATGATGACATCAAAAATAAAATGAAATATCTGTTAATTAAAATGCAAAAGGATCGACTGATTAATATACCAATCAGACAGCTCAAACCACTAAATGGAAAATGCTGAAAAAAAATCGAAAAAGCCCGCTAATTAGTATAATTTTTGAAAATACCCCTCGTATTTTCAAAAATTATACTAGGTAGTACGGCGAATTAGGGGTATGAAATTTGTATGGAAATTAGTCTATTCCGAACTAATCTTAGTTTCTCATCTGAGAACGACGAACTTCATTTGAGAAAATATACAAATGTCCCTTATTAGGTTTACATCTCCACTTTAAGGGACGGCCGTCAAGAGCATGTGTAATGTAGAACCCTTAACCTGGTTTTTAGCCGTAGAACTATACAGTTTTTTAAAGGAAAACGTGAGTTACGTCAACGAGTTAAAGTTTCTTTTAGAGTAAGGCGTGGTTGAGTGGACCGTTTGGAGCATTAAAACGAAATTTCACGTTAAATGTATTTTGAGTTGTTGTTGAGAGCTTTTAGTTTTCATTTGAGTAGGGCAGGACTTTTCATCTAGAATGTTCTTAGGTTTGTTTACACATCATGATCAACCCATTACCGGCTCACTACAGAGCACGGGTCTCCTCTCAATATGAGAAGGGTTTGGCCATAGTCCACCACGCTGGCCATGTGCGGATTGGCAGCCTTCACACGCCTTTGAGAACATTATGGAGAACTCTCAGGCATGCAGGTTTCCTCACGATGTTTACCTTCACCGTTGAAGCAAGTGATATTTTAATTACTTAAAAACGAACATTACTTCGAAAAGTTAAGAGGTGCGTTCTCGGATTCGAACCGCCGACCTCTGATTAGGAGGCTGACGCCCTAACCACTAGGCTATCACCGCTTCACCGCTTTTACTTACACAATCAGCTGTTACCTCATTGTTCTTAAAATACTCTTATTCTATGAATACATACCCATACAGCATACTCGTAATAATGAAACACCGCATCCCAGATTATAAACACAGACATACAAGTACGTAACTTTCAACTGTTATCGATACCTTTTAGGACGGATATTTACGTTAACGAATAAAGTGTAAATAAAACCGGCAAACGACATACTTAAAATTGTTTGTTTTTCATTTTTTTTTTACACACTATAAGTTGGCCCTTGACGGCTATCTCACTTGGTGGTAAGTGACGATGCAGTCTAGGATGGTAGCGGGCTAACCTTTTAGGGATATGGTAAACACACACTCCTAATTGGTTTCTACGCGACATCGTGCCGGGACGCTAAATCGCTTAGCGACACGTCTTTGTCTGTAGGGATCATTTAAGAATATAAAAAATGGAGTCACAACTGCTAAAGGTTTTCTTATATTACAATCATGATTCTATTATATTAGAGACGAGGATTCACGAACACCCTCTAATCCAGTTTGCGGTAAATAATCCTGTTAAAATTTGTTCCCTTTATCATGTTTTAAGCTGTTGTGGGCGTGCGGATAATTTACGTGTTTCTGTATTAAAACGTATATTGTTTGTTTATTTACGACGTTTACGTACTCATTATGAACAGCGGAAAATGCTCAAAATAATATATCATCATCATCATCATCATCATCTCAACCCATTACCGGCTCACTACAGAGCGCGGGTCTCCTCTCAATATGAGAAGAGTTTGGCCATAGTCTATCATGCTGGCCATGTGCGGATTGGCAGACTTCACACGCCTTTGAGAACATTATGGAGAACTCTCAATAAAAACTCTCTCAAATAATATATACCGAAACTTTTTTGCATTCCATGGTGTTTTTTTTTTCTTCTCTCTTTTAATAAGATGTTTGGTCTAGCGGAAAGATATCAGGATTAGGGATTAGTTAAACTATGACAAAATAACATGGTTAACATACACACGGTAGCAAACATCATGATCAATCCATTGCCGTCTCACTACAAAGCACGGGTTTCCTCTCAATATGAGAATGCTTTTGGAAGTCCACCACGCTGGCCATGTGCGGATTGGCAGACTTCACACGCCTTTGAGAACATTATGGAGAACTCTCAGGCGTGCAGGTTTCCTCACGATGTTTTCCTTCACCGTTGAAGCATGTGATATTTTAATTGCTTTAAAACGCACATAACTCCGAAAAGTTATAGGTGCGTGCCCGGGTTCGACCTTCTGATTAGGAGGCTGACGTCCTAACCACTAGGCTATCACAGCTTTAAAAAAAATATATTTACCCTTAAAACAATATACTCTGATAACCACTTGAGCCCGTCGTATTACATTATTCTTTAGATACACGTTTTCGTGAGGTAATTTAATAGCGACCTTCAAAGTTATATTGTTTGAACAACCCGTAAATAAGTAAACGCTTTTCTGCTCTCCTTTTTCTATTTTCGGGTTTCGTATTTATTTAGGGAGTGTGACATGATATGAGACATAATTTTTTGTTTTTGTGTTTACCTACCACTTCTATTGCTGCTAAATATAGACCATAGAAGCGGTGAAAGCCTAGTGAAGCGGTGATAGCCTAGTGGTTAGGGCGTCAGCCTCCTAATCAGAGGTCGACGGTTCGAATCCGGGCACGCACCTATAATTTTTCAGAGTTATGTGTGTTTTTAAGTAATTAAAATATCACTTGCTTCAACGGTGAAGGAAAACATCGTGAGGAAACCTGCACGCCTGAGAGTTCTCCGAATGGTGGCCTATGGTTAAACCCTTCTCATATCGAGAGGAGACCCGTGCTCTGTAGTGAGACGGCAACACGGCTCTAGTCATTTAGTTATACTATTGTGTAGAAAAGCTAATAATATAACATTTGTCCCAGACAAGTTGTAAAATATCTTTCTTCCACGTAAAATTTCATTGACACGCACCAAGACACATCGCTTGTCACGGAGACTTGACGCCAAGGAACGCGACTTACGAGACTAAATAAAACACTTAGACGAAAAAAAACGATCGACAGAGATGTAAAATACAAAAACGTTACAAGATTAACTGAAATAGAACAAACGTAAACATTTCACGAAAGTTTATAAACGATGAGGGTGATTCACGTCTAAATATTTGACTTGATGTCGTTAACTAGGGACGATGGTTTTATTGTTACGTTGTGAAGCTTCGATCATAGTAGACTAGACGGAATGCCGGTCCCCGAAAAGTGTCTGGAGAAAATAAGAATTCGCTTCATCATCATCATCATGATCAACCCATTACCGGCTCACTACAGAGCACGGGTGTCCTCTCAATATGAGAAGGGTTTGGCCATAGTCCACCACGCTGACCATGTGCGGATTGTTTTCCTTCACCGTTGAAGCAAGTGATATTTTAATTGCTTAAAAACATTCAAGAATTCGCTTACAAAAATCTGGTATCTATTTAAGTTAGTTTGCAACTGAAGCAGCCAATGTCTACAGACATGTCTGCATTGCAAAAAAAGTGACGGAACTATTGGAACGAAGTTCCTTATCGCGCGTTGTGAAAGGGGGCTAGACGGAAAAAATTCTTACGAAAAGTTGTCACGACACTTTTTGTTATTGTAAGCTGTGCGGCGTCGCATTTTTCTCTGTCTGTCTCTCTCTCTCTTATAGAAAGCAAGCCAGATATTTTCATTTCTATTTCGCATTGAACAGTGTAGTGTCGCGACGATTATTTTTGTTGAGTGTATACAGGTTTTTTGTAAATAATAAATAATAAAAAATAATAATAATAATGAATCCTGACAGTGTTTCGGCACAAGTTCCGGATATTGCTGATGGAGTACAAAATTAAGCCTACTGATTAAGTTTATATAACATTATATTTGTTAATAATAAAAAAAAAATATTATTATAACTTAAATAAAATAAAATTTTATTACAATTCCTTCACTAATTAATCGAAAGGAACTTCGTTCCATCCGGGTGTCCCTTGACACCTCTCAAGTTTTTCTTGTTTAAAAAAAAAACATATTATTAATTAGGTATATTTATTATTATTTACCATTCAATAGATATGTCTCAGCTTTTGTATGAGACTGCAAGATGTGTGATACATTTTTAATCACAAGTTGTAAAGGTATTAAGTAATTGCAATTAACGTAAAGCTTATTTACAATAATTCCCGTTAAAACAGGTACATCTGCACTATGCATCTTATAATTCCTTCAATCCTTACAAATCGCACCACACAGATCTTCAAAAATACGCTCTGTTTCAATCCGACACCTGAGAATCCCCAGGAGATGTTGACTTCACAATGTACAATTGCTTCGAGATACTTTGCAAATTAATAATATTGTTTTTTTTTTTGTATAATGTACTTCCGAAATCCAATTTAACCACCCATGGGGACATGAAGCAATCAAATAGTAATTAGTGTTGGTGATCATTTAAGAAAAACCTTGAAAATCTACATTAATTTCCGTGATAGTTTTAACTAAATTACTCAGTGGTCTATACTCCATAAGACCTACCACTCAATATTAAACAATAGCCCAGCTATTGCTCGGAATATGAATGTTTCTATTAGCAGAATGAAACATAAGCTCAGCCAGTTTTAGAATTTTCATTATAAATCAAATCAAAATAGCTTTATTCATATAAAACTATTACAGGCATCTATGAATCGTTCAAATATATCACATTTTTCATGATTCGTATTTTTATTCGTGAAGTGATAAATACACTCGCCAACTTAAAACTAAAACTAAGAGAGTTCAAATCGCGTCTTCAAAAAAGTCTAAGAAGAAGCTCACAACAAACTTTTAAGCCGGGGTTTTTTTTATTGTCACCATATCACATAGTCAATATTAAATTATAATTACCTATGAAATTAGAGCAATTAATTTATTTTTATACGTTACAATAACACTTTAAACTTATTGATAGATGTCTCCAAGATTTATTAAATAAGTAGATAATGTTATAAAATCCAGTTTTCTTTGAATGAGTTTTTTTTTGTTATCACCCTCTCATACAATCTTTCTGGTGTATTGTTTGGCACAGTCTATTGCCTTTAATGTAGGCAGTTTTAGCAACGGAGCAGGTGCCTTATTATACCCTATTCTATTCAAATCGATCGCTATTTCTTTACAAAAGAGTAGGGCATGCAATTTCAACATTGAACTCTCATAACTAAGTACAACGCCCTACCGCAACGGATAGGCGGTTGACGCACAAATAACCGCACGAGTGTGTGTGGGAGGTCCTAGCTTCAATTTCCCGATCCAGAGGCCGTTCGCACCATTAAGGACGATCAGATATCCGAATCGCCTGTGTAATTGATTCCACATATATTATTTATGACACATGTAAATGTTCATAACGCTGGGATTCCTCAAAGAAATAAATTGATTTGAAAGCTGAAACTTTTTTTTTATACACTGCAAGTTAGCCCTTGACGCCTTTATGCATATATATACATATATATTATATATATAGCGAGCGAACGAGCAGGCGGGTCGCCTGATGGTAAGTGATTACCGCCGCCCATGAACATTTGCAGCACCAGAGGAACCGCCAATGCGTTGCTGGCCCTTGAGCAATTTGTTTATCCGCCCTTTGAAGATCCCCATATTATAACCATTTCACCTACTGGTGATGATGCCGTCTAATATGGTAGTGGGCTAACTTGTTAGGGGTACGGTAAACCCACACCGCTAATTGGTTTTTACGCGACATCGTGACTGAAAGCTAAATCGCTTGGCGACACGTCTGTCTCTGTAGGGTGGTAACTAGCCACGGCCGAAGCCTCCCATCAGACCAGACTCAAGCCGGGAATCGAACCCAGGACCTCCAACTTTATAATGTGACAGCGCGCGCGCTGCGCCACGGAGGTCGTTGTTTTTTAACCGGAAAATAACCCGAAATAGCTTAACGTAATCGGTAGCACATCCCGGTCTTGTTCCTAGTGAGACCTTCCATACAACCCTATGCCTAACACACTTATTTAAAACCTAACCACTAAAACATAATATTAAAGGTATTAACAAAGATTCCTCTCTTTCTTACTTAAAATCTTACTTTCATTATCTTCCTTCTCTTATTATAGTCAGCGGCAACTTTGCTCTTACAAATCCAAAGTAACCTTTCCTCAAATTATCTTGCTAATTCGTGCAAGCTATCTACATTCGTAAACTTTAAACTAAATCTATTAGGGTTCCAAACGCGCCCTGGTCTAATAACAAGCCCACAACTAAGCAGGTTAAGATTTAATTTTGTTATCACCATCTCGCATACTACTAAAATTATTTAAGAGCAATCTTATTAGAGCAATATTTCATACCCATATTTGCTTATCATTCACATATTTTCTGAGCATCTTATTAGAGCAATATTTCATACCCAAACTTGTTTATCATTTAAATAATTATTTATAAATAAACAGCTTAATAAATAAACACGTATATGAGTGAGTTATTGTAGAAACCTAAACTGAATGGACTATAAATATAGTTCCCCAATAAAGCTAAAAATAGTTAAACTCCATATGAGAGGGTCGATTACGTCGAACGTGACTGAAATGAAAACTGCGCGAGCTAAAAAGCAAACATCGTCAATAGAACAATGAACCCCTCAATATAGTGATGTTAGTTAACTATTGCAAAATATCGATATTTAACTCTCACAACCTCTCTCAAATTGACTCGACATCAGACAAAATTCTGTATTGCATCCACTAAAATATGTATATGACTCTGATAGTTTTTATAATCGTATAACTAAAATAGTGTAGTTTATATGTATATACATATATCATTCAAATGAGATTGACAACTGTTCAGTTCTGGTATAGCTGAACTAGGAATATGGGAGGAAAGAAAAATACACCATAGAATGGATATATCATAGAGCAATACCAGATAATATGTTCTTTTTATTGTTAAATTATTATAAAATATAGTATAAAAAAATATTATCATTAAGTAGTCCAACGCGAATTAATAAGTATCAAATAAAATAGTCACAAATATATTATCGTCACGGATCACAGCTGTAAAAAGTAATAAAATATAAACCATAAACATGTCATGGTTTATTATATATTAATCAATACTAAATTATTGGAGCAGAAATTCAATCGAATCTTCATGTTCCAAGGTAATTTAATTAATTTAACTCACGGCATTCGTTTGCCATAAAACCCTAGTCATATTTAAAGAGGATTAATGAGCCAATTTTACTCGAGCAAGTGAAGTATAGATATTTATAACTGTTCGATATAAACTATTACTTATCGTATTGCAAACGCATCACTAACGTCTGTGAATAAACTCTATTATTTTTGATGTTATAACATAAAAATTGCAATTTTAATCTTTATGATTGACTGTTTATGGCAATGTTACGAGTGGTATGAAATCTTCGCAGACGGAAGTATAATTTGGCACGTTTAAAAGGAATTTCACATGGTTTCTGTGTATAAATGTTTTGTTCCTTAGGCTCGGGTTACACGTGTACAAAATTACAGACTGTCCGTATCTATCACATAACGGGAACTACTTCAATACCCAGTATAAAGTAAAAGGGTTGGTTAGTTTACAAATAAAAAAGCTAGCATTCGTGGACTCGATTTCGAATATAGAAAATCTGTGATGTCAAACTAAAATGGAGTTTAGTACATTACGGTAAAGCTTAGATTCATCTATTCTACAGCTAGAAATTCTAGCGGATTAATAAATAATTCTTCATTAGCATACTGGGAGTAAAGTAGTAATTAAGTACTTGCGTATTAAATAAAATGCAGGACTGGAACACTGCAGGGGTTTGCAAATATTTATACTATTTTATTTTTATTTATATCTATTTCCATTATTGATATAAGGACTCTATTCAGGCATTTAGTTGTTATGGTGTAAAAAAATAAACTCCTATACAAAGATGAATCACAAAAAAGTAGCAATCCCTTTTAGGGCAGCCGTTTAAAAGTGACGCTACCGAATGTACGACTTAAAAACTGAGAGATTAAGATTCATTTTACATTGACTCAACCGAGTACACAGGGTGTTCAACGAGGCTTATATTAAATTAAAAACCCCTCAATACGAGTTATAAATAAAGTTTAATAGTAAGGTAGAATTTTTATGCATCTATGAATTGTTACCATATACCAAAAGAAGTGTAACATAAAAAAGTCAACAGTGAAGCGACGCCCGGCAAATGTGAAACGATATCATTTGGTCGCGTCTAGGGGCGATATGACGGCACCAGTGTTTCGCCATTTACTGTACAGACAGAGGGTCGACCAAACTGCCAAAGCGCGCAAATAATTGTTCAAATCCAAATTCAAATAATCTTTATTCGAATAGTCCTTTAAAAGGCACTTTTGACGCGTCAATAATTTACATAGTAGTATTAACTTAAAACTAAAGCTATGAGGGTTCCAAACACGCCCCGGTCTAAGAAGAAGCCCACAACAAACTTAGCCAGGTAAATTTTCTTTTTGTTACACCATCTCACATGCCACTTAAAATTATATTAAGAGCTATCTTATAAGAGCAATAGTGTTGCTCATCCAAAATACGCTATGCCGACTTGTCAATAGAAAGGATGAAGAAGGCAAGAGTCCCCCTTTTTTATAATCTTAATTCTAAAGTACACTTCCTAGTTAGTAAAGTGTACGTTTTTAAACAATCAAAAGGCTGTTTCGCAATGCAATTACCAGCGAATACATCAGCCTTTGTTAGCGTATCGGGGACAGAGCGCCTGTCCTCGTTTTGGACGTTTATTTTCGAATCGTTTCACAATTTCACTTTGAATTTCAGAGCATCTACGCAAGGCGGCCTGTCTGTTGCTATACTACGAAAATATTTCGGAGAACACAAAAACAACTTGATCTAGTTTCTCACCTATTACGATGAAGCGGTGATAACCTAGTGGTTAGGGCGTCAGCCTCCTAATCATAGGTCGGCGGTTCGAATCCGGGCATGCACCTATAACTTTTCGGAGTAATGTGTGTTTTCAAACAAGTAAAATATCACTTGCTTCAACGGTGAAGGAAAACATTGTGAGGAAACCAGCCTGAGAGTTCTCCATAATGTTCTCAAAGGCGTGTGAAGTCTGCCAATCCGCACATGCGCGTGGTGGACTATGGCCAAACCCTTCTCATATTGAGAGGAGACCCGTGCTCTGTAGTGAGCCGGTAATGGGTTGATCATGATGATGATGATGATGTGAAGAAACTGCACTCTTTCTTAGTTTTCATCCAATGGACATGTTCGAAGCGCTTAGCTTCCTTATTCTCACAATAAATCAACTGAAGTAAGTTCAACCTTAGTTTAATTTCCTATTGTGCCTGAATAGATTACTCCACATGGAGCATATAATGACTTCACACACAGTTCTTAAAATACGCTCCGTCACCAGATCATCCTTAGAAGAGGTTGCCTCACAAACCTCAATTGGAAAGCAATTTCAATTTTATTGGAGTTAACAGAAGTTCTACTTCAACTTCAAGATGTTAAACAATAAACAGCAAGTATAATTTGCTATATTCCGCCGACAACCGGGAGATTTGTATAATATAACACCACACAAAATCTTCCACTAGAAACTCTACGCACGTTTCGACCCGACACCGGATCATCCTCAGGAGATGTTGACTTCACAAGCGCTTCACTTTACTTTTCGCGCTTGTGAAGTCAACATCTCCTGAGGATGATCCGATGTCGGGTCGAAACGTGCGTTGAGGTTCTAGTGCTTCCACTAGAAAGATTTTGTGTGGTGTTATATTATACAAATCTCACGGTTGTCGGCGGAATATAGCAAACTATACTTGCTGTTTATTGTTTATCGTGGACTTCCGCAAAGTAACGCCTGCTTCTATTCATATTTCAAGATTTCACAACTTCACAACGCACAATTGCAAAGTGCGTGAAACGTGCGTGAGAATTCGAAGGTCACATTATCTGTGCGTATATGGAATGCGTATATATATGTAGCAAATATGCCGATTCTACGTTTTCCTCAGGTTGTGGCTGATTATTTATTACTTGGCATCAGAAATAGTTGTAATGTCATGACTTAAAGTTTTTAAAAAACTCTTAGAGAGAACCCGTCAATATAGTGAAGTTAGTTAACTCTTGCAAAATGTCGATATTTAACTCTCGCAACCTCTCTCAAATTGACTCGATATCAGACAAAATTCTAAAAGATCGATATTTGACTATCACAATCTTTCTCAAATTGACTCGACATCAGACAAAATTCTGTATTGCATCCACTAAAATATGTATATGACTCTGATGGTATTTATAATCTACGTTTTCGTCAGGTTGTCGCTGATTATTTATTAATTGCCATCAGAAACAGTTGTAATGTCATGACTTAAAGTTTTTAAAAAACTCTTTGAGCTTAAAGCTTAAACCCTTTGAGGGTCTACGAAATTTATTTATAGTTGACGATCAGTAGATCAAAGCATTTTGTAACTAGATATCCAATCTGGCAGTCACATTAATTTGCAACTGACTAGCAACGCCCAATTAGTCCTACCCATTACCGCTAGGACTAATTGGGCGACCTGTTAGTTCGGTGTCAAATGATTTATGTAACTCCATATTTTAATGGTCCGATAACACACTTACGAATTTAGGTGAACTGGGAAACCTTAATATGATTTAACGAGTTTATCAGGTTACCTAAATAATTTCAACCCGATGCTACGCGAAACATGGTCGCTCACTATGGGCCTCATAAGAAGGCTCAGAGTCACTCAACGGGCGATGGAGAGAGCTATGCTGGGAGTATCTCTACGTGATCAAATCAGAAATGAGGAGATCCGTAGAAGTACGGGCCGGGTTTGTTTTGTTTTGTATTTTTTGTGTTCATATTGTACCTATTTTATTACCATTTTTAGATAAGTTTTTTTTTTAACAAATAATGTCTTGTCTCTTATTACGCATGCTGAGTTAGCCTATAAGTGGAATGAACATCATTACAAGAGAACAGTAGAATGTGTCCTTAAATTAAGATAGTTGTATACAATTGGCTTCCTAATAAATAAATAAATAAATAAATATTTATAAAACTTGAGAGGTGTCAAGGGACACCCGGATGGAACGAAGTTCCTTTCGATTAATTAGTGAAGGAATTGTAATAAAATTTTATTTTATTTAAGTTATAATCATATTTTTTTTATTATTAACAAATATAATGTTATATAAACTTAATCAGTAGGCTCAATTTTGTACTCCATCAGCAATATCCGGAACTTGTGCAGAAACACTGTCAGGATTCATTATTATTTTTTTTTATTTACAAAAAACCTCTATACACTTAACAAAAATAATCGTCGCGACACCACACTGTTAAATGCGAAATAGAAATGAAAATATCTGGCTTGCTTTCTATAAGAGAGAGAGAGACAGACAGAGAAACATGCGACGCCGCACAGCTTACAATAACAAAAAGTGTCGTGACAAATTTTCGTAAGATTTTTTTCCGTCTAGCCCCCTTTCACAACGCGCGATAAGGAACTTCGTTCCAATAAATAAATAAATAAATTCTCGCACTAGTTTTAAGTAAGCTAAATTGTGGTGATTACAGAATTTACCAGTCTTGTATTGAAAAATAAATCATTAAACATTTTTAGTACACCCACAATTCCCATTCGCCCCAGAGACTACTAAAGTCTTTGGTTAAATAAATACCCGAAGCTTTCGGAACCTTTTGTATAGCTTTTATATCGCTTATAAACCGGGATAACGGCTACATCTCCTAAGGAGGGGCTTTATTGACCGAGGGACGTCGTAAAAAAGTTTAAGACTTACATCCCGTTATGGGATATTTCCTGAAATATATATTTAAGAAAAAGCCGATCCAGTGCCTTACTTGCGCACCGATTGGTCTAATACTTGAAACAATTTAGTTTGTCATAATTAATACCTGCATTCCACAAGTAGAAAATAAATGTAATCCTATTTGTTTGACACTCAATAAAACAACTTACGTAAAATCGGAAATTTATTTTAAAAAATAACTTATAAAATAGCACTTTTCGCAGTTTTTACATAATAACTTACGTACTTGTGCGATAAACTTATTTATAGTACTTACATTTGGTTGTACACAGTTTGTGATCATCATGATCAACCCATTACCGGCTCACTACAGAGCACGGGTCTCCTCTCAATATGAGAAGGGTTTGGCCATAGTCCACCACGCTGGCCTTATGCGGATTGGCAGACTTCACACGCCTTTGAGAACATTATGTAAAACTCTCAGGCGTGCAGGTTTCCTCACGATGTTTTCCTTCACCGTTGAAGCAAGTGATATTTTAATTGCTTAAAAAACGCACATAACTTCGAAAAGTTAGAGGTGCGTGCCCGGATTCGAACCGCTGACCTCTGATTAGGAGGCTGACGCCCTAACCAATAGACTATCACCACTTCGACTGTACACAATATGTAAACTTACTTAAGACAAGAATATAACATTGTGTTCCGTAAAATAGTATTTTCGTTTTCACTGTGTCCTTTGTGGTACATCGACAACAGTCTTTAATGGCCTGTCAATTAAGTTCAATTTAAAAAGTTGTCAAGACCTAAAGTCCTCATAACCGTAATAGGCGCACGAATTCTCTCAACTTACTTACTTATTTACTTAAAGGCATACAATCAGCATCAATAGATACCGAAGCTCCTGTTAAAATATTTTATATAAATCGCTGTATTTTTGACGTAAGTCTATTTCTCTTCTGCCCTAGGTAATTCATATTTTTGCTTTTTTTTTATATCAGTACCAGTTAGCCCCTGACTGCAATCTAACCTGTTAAAGCTATGACGGTTCATTGCACCCATCTTCCTAATTGCCTTCTACGCGAAATCGTAACGGAATATCATGATCAAACTCTTACTTACAGGTGTTATAAAATGAGGATCAAGCTCCTGTTCTCTTCTGCCCTACTTCATATTTCTGTATATCAACCAGTTAGCCCTTGACTGCAATCTCACCTGTTAAGGCTCATTGCACCAATCTTCCTAATTGCCTTCTACGCGAAATCGTATCGGAACGCTTAATCGTTATTCGGCACATCTTTGTCCGTAGGGTAATAACTAAAGCCAGGCACCGTAGAACATTCAGAAATGAGAAATTTACCAATAGCTGTCCCATATGGTTCGGTACAGGGATAGTGGGAGCATTTACAAGACCGCAGCGCTCAACATTGCACTAGATGCATATAATATGAGCCCGGAAAATTAACTAACTACTGGATATTAAGCAAGACAGTGAAGGACCCCTAGAGGCAAAAAAACCAGTTCACTGATTTCATGCCAACCCAGAGTTTCGTGCGCATTATGCCTATTTCACGTATACGTGCATCTACTTGAATAGATTACGTTACAGTTATTGCACGGTCAGCGAAGCATATAAACATTCATAATTTATGAGTTCAGCAAACAATAAATAATTATACTTTGGCAACAAGACCTAACCACTTTACATTTACGCTCGAAATTAATAAGAAATCCAATTTAAGATCTTCAGATAGCAGGTTTAATTTAGTAGATATTGCTATTCTTTTTCTAGTCTTCACTGCGAAAAGTGATAACAAAAATTCAATTTACCATATGAAGATGAAGATGTTGGATAAGATTGATTATTATCCTACTATACTTTTACAATAGAAGCGAAGCGAACGGAGAAGCGGTGATAGCCTAGTGGTTAGGGCGTCCGCCTCCCAATCAGAGGTCGGCGGTTCGAATCCGGGCGCGCACCTCCAACTTTTCGAAGTTATGTGCGTTTTAAAAAAATTAAAATATTATTTGCTTCAACGGTGAAACCTGCACGGCTGAGAGTTCTCCGTAATGTTCTCAAAGGCGTGTGAAGTCTGCCAATCCGCACATGGCCAACGTGGTGGACTACGGCCAAACCCTTCTCATATTGAGAGGAGACCCGCGCTCTGTAGTGAGCCGAAAAAGGGTTGATCATGATGGTGATGATACTTTTACACTCACTCCCGTGTGCAAAATAAATACATATAATAGCCTTAATATACTTAAATAAATAAAAATAAATAAACCTACATACACATTACATAAATACATATTTGCACCGGGCGGAGGAATACGCCCCGGCAGGGGAGACCAAACGGCCGGGGGTCAGGGCGACAGGTTGAGAAACCGGCGGACTATCCTAACCGAGTCCAGGAACACCGCTTTTTACATCTTGGGTTCTGCATGGCAGAATTTACTAGCGAAATAGATATATATACGAGCTAAATATGTATATAAGTGTAAGTACATGGGGACATTAACGAATAGGCGCGTTTAGATCTCATTATTTTTCATGGTACACACAACACAACATA
Source organism: Lasiommata megera (assembly GCA_928268935.1). Classification (NCBI taxonomy): domain Eukaryota; kingdom Metazoa; phylum Arthropoda; class Insecta; order Lepidoptera; family Nymphalidae; genus Lasiommata; species Lasiommata megera. The sequence goes on from OV743329.1 coordinate 12,283,001, forward strand.
CCCTGTTTGCCAAGTATTTTGTGCTGATAACTACTTGGGCGAGTCATGCGTTTTTTTTTTATACTCTACAAGTTAGCCCTTGACGGCTATCTCACCTGATGGTAAGTGATGATGCAGTTTAGGATGGTAACGGGCTAACCTGTTAGAAGTATGGTAATCCCAAGCTCCTAATTGGTTTCTACGCGACATCGTGCCGGAACGCTAAAAAAACAAAGGAGTAAAACTATTGGCAGAATATGAAACATAAATGCTTCATAGAATATTAATAGAGAGATAAAGCGATGGGGACTGCGCCAAGCAATACGTTAATAGACTGATGATGATAATGATAATTATGATGATGACTCGATGATGCGTGTCTCAGTGTTTTGTTGTATCGTTTTACAAGTATGTGTGTTCTTTTGGTTATCTTGAGACGAAACCTTGTAAGTGCCATGTAGTAAGGACAATAAAAAGTTAACGTAACTGTTTAGTTTCTTAACTAGAAACCGATACAAAATTTCGTACTTTTTTTTTATACACTACAAGTTAGCCCCTAACGGCAATCTCACCTGATGGTAAGTGATTATGCAGTCTAAGATGGTAGCGGGCTAACTTGTTAGGAGTATGGTAAACCCACACTCCTAATTGGTTTCTACGCGACATCGTGCCTGAACTAGCCACGGTCGAAGCCTCCAACCAGACCAGACTCGAGCCGATAATCGAACCCAGGACCTCCAACTTTATAGTGCGACAGCGCACGCACTGCGCCACGGAGGTCGTCGACTTAAAAGGTTTTGTACTAATCCCTACAAAAGTGACCTATTAACGTTGTTTCTCGATAACATTCAAAAATAATAAAATGCCAAGGTTGCACGCAAATGTCTCTCCAAGAATAGATCGGTAGATCACACCCTAGCCGGCATTCGGTTCAAAATGGGAGTAAATTACAACTTACAAGGGCCTGTCGCATTTTATATGGATCGGCGTTAGACTTTGATCATTAATATACAAGATAAACAGTCCAATAATTAATCTAACATAAAGTGTCCGCTTAGTTATATTTGTTCCCGGCCAAGTTTGTTTACTTGTACCCGGCTAAGTTTGTAGTGGGCTTCTTCGCGTTTGGAACCCTCATAGCTTTAGTTTTAAGTTTACGAATGTACGATGGTAGTGGGCTAACCTGTTAGGGGTATGGTACACTCATACTCCCATACTCATAATTGGTTTCTACGCGAGATCGTGCCGGAACGCTAAATTGCTTGGCGACACATCTTTGTTATACATTATATAATTTCGATGTCGATGAGTGCGTGCGCTGTCGCATTATAAAGTTGGAGGTCCTGGGTTCGATTCCCAGCTCGAGTCTGGTCTGGTGTTACCACCCTACCGACAAAGACGTGTCGCCAAGCGATTAAGTGTTTCGGCACGATGTCAAGTAGACACCAATTAGGTGTGTGAGTTTACCATACCCCTAACAGGTTAGCCCACTACCATCGTAGACTGCATCATCACTTACAATCAGGTGAGATTGCCGTCAAGGGCTAACTTGTTGAGTATAAAAAAAAGTATATAGAAGGTTATAACGTTAGATATTTTGCCCTCACCCAGGAATACAACTTAGGGCTCAAGATCAAACAAACTAACCACTAAACTAGAGCGGCAAGAAAGCCTAAACAGCATAACTATGAAAAGTGTTATGAAAGCACAATTTCCAAAGCGAACGCAGCGTGCACGAACAAACTTGAGAGCGAGTTCATAGAATTTTAACCGCAAGGTTCTCAGAGTTTAAGGCTGGCGGTTAGGCAATTGAATAACCTACGTTTTTCAAATTACTAAGCTAAGGTTTAAATATGCAATTAAGAGGTAAGTGCGATTAAAATTTTAGAGTACTGAAAAGGCTGGTAAAATTTTATTAAAGTTTTACGTTACGATATAGTTATGTATTTAAATTCTGTGCGCTTTCCAAATCAACGACTTTAACACATGTCCATTGTTGAGTGCGATATGGACAATCGAGGCTATGTTATGCCACACCAAATTATGTTTTTAATATTTTTGCGTTAGAACTCATATTGGTAGAAGATCCATTAAAAAAAATAAGAAAAAAATATGCTGACAGTAAAATTGCCGAAAAAATTAGCATGAAAGATTTTTTTTATAAATAGTAATTTAAAAAACACTAAATAATTTAATATTGAATTTCAAACTAAAAATTAACGTTAATAAGGGAGAGATGGCGCTCGTCGCCCCGCCTTCTATTATACTCGTATTTCAATGAAATCATCCTATTGATGTCTTATAATAGTATGATAAAGTCATTTGTACCATCGGAGGCATATTTGCAATATAAAAATTACTAAACACTGACTGCATATGGACGTGCCTAACGATTACATTTGAGTGTTTTTTTTTTATATGTACAAAGCGAGCAAACGAGCAGGCGGGTCACCTGATGGTAAGTGATTACCGCCGCCCATGAACATTTGCAGCACCAGAGGAACCGCCAATACGTTGCTGGCTCTCGAGCAATTTGTTAATCCGCTCTTTGAAAATCCCCATATTGATTTCCTTTACAAAAACTATCATATCATCACGATCAACCCATTACCGGCTCACTACAGAGAACGTGTCTCCTCTCAATATGAGAAGGATTTGGTCATAGTCCACCACGCTGGCCATGTGCGGATTGGCAGACTTCACACGACTTTGAGAACACTATAGAGAACTCTCAGGCGTGCAGGTTTCCTCACGATGTTTTCACCGTTGAAGCAAGTGATATTTTAAATTTTTAAAAACGCACATAACTCCGAAAAGTTAGAGGTGCGTACCCGGATTCGAACCGCCGACCTCTGATTAGGAGGCTGACGCCCTAACCACTAGGCTATCACCGCTTAACTATCACATAGACAAAAAAAATGGCGAATGAAACATCGGCCATGAATCCTCAAATTAAACCAACAGTTTAAAGCTTATCGGGAGATTATGAAACAAGCTCTTAATCTAATAACGCGCAATGGCCGCATAACGAATCATAACCGTTATATTGTTAACTATAAGCCAATTAAGCCGTCTGACGTCTGCCACTCGTTCATTAAACACTTGTGAATGTGTGACGCACGTTATGTTTGTTCTACGCTGACAATGGGCCATGGATGAAGAGAGCTATCCTCCGAATCATCATTATAATGATCAACCTATCCTATATATAAATAAGATCCGTGGATCTAAGGATTTGGCTTACACCTTTATATTGCGACAGCGCACGTTGGAAGTAAAGTTGGAGATGCTGGAGAGGTGGTTAAAATTGTATCACTCCATTAATTATATTACTTGTGTGAAGTCGTATTCCCTTACCTGAAACAAAAAAATACCTTTATCAGATTTACATTATCAAAAGACCACCTATTAAACGTATTCATACAATAGGTATACATGCATATTATATGGTCCTAAACTAAAACTTAAATTAAACTGAAAGTTCTAGTTCAGTTCAGTTTAGCTTCGGGCTGAATTTTCAATAGCCAAACGATCTCTCAGTACTGATTTTAACAGTTTGACTGTAATTTTTTATATTACAGTAAATCTTGTAAAATTAATTATATAACAGATAGAGCGCAAATTAAGCGCTCTGCAAGAAACAGTGCGTATGACGCTACTAAGAATTTCTTGCCAGTGTGTTTACAAACTCAATATCAGGCAGTTGTTCACCAACCTGTAATAATAATGGTTGGTTAAACCATTACTTGAAAACTAATTACATAAAAGTACAAGAATTTGCCATTTTTTTTAATTGCTAGCAATAAAACTTTAGCTACTTATATTTGTACTATATAATTTAATCACTTGCAATTGTACATTACCAAATACGAGTACAATGCAAGCAAAATGTATTAGCATTTATACATATTTTTTCTGATGTCACTAGAACTTATGACTCGTGAAACAAACCTTTGTCAGTAATATTAAAAGTTTAATTTAATGTGTTAACAATAAGGCATCAGATAATAAGTTACTCTGTTTTGACCTCTTATGTGTATAAATATACACGTAATCGTGTTTATCTAATAAATAAACGTTTTTCTATTCTATTATATTCTATAGGTATAACGTTTCACTAAGTATAATCACAGTCAAGATATAAACATTTTGAGGGAAGTACACGGTTGTTTTAATCCGTCGCTACTCGCTACCAGCATAAAATATGATTATTTTCCAAACTTTGGGCATATTATTATCCTATTATAGCAAGTGTTTGTGGAGTAAACAAATGAAACTACTTTAGTGCAAACACGGAGTTTTGGTTCTTAAATATGTGAATAATCAATTAAATTTTCCATTTGACATTCTACAAAAAAAGACGCTAATATTATACTGATACACTTTTATGAATAATGTTGTTTTGAAAGCTCTTGATTTGCCATAAACTTAGAATAAGAATTATTAAAATATTATTTTTGCATGCCTACCCGGAAGATTGTAAGCACCTCTAAATAAATGTTACACCAATGTACCGACTAAATCTAGGCAAACAAATTATTTGATTTGATTTGAAAAACTAGAATAAAATTTTTATAACTACCCACAAAATCTTACCTTTAAAATTCCACTGGATACAAACTTCGATGTAAATGAACTACTGTATTCTTATTGAGAAATAAATGTCTATAAATTTAAAAGTTATTGTATTATTAAAACTTCGAAGCAGTAGATAAAAATGTCTAAATTAGAACACATTGTTTGTTGAACGTAAGCTAATCCAGCTTTGTTTACACACAAACATTCTGCCTTCCGATAAAGGATACACGTGCTGTTATATAAACGTATAACAGCCAATTGAGATAACCTTGCTACCATTTAAAGGTTACCGAGCATTACGTGGGTAGCCCACCAATGCATTATCGACTTTAAGATAGATAACCGTTGAGTGCATATTGGTTTGATCGTAAATGTTAAATTGCAATAGTGAACTGTATATAATATGTACTGAATGAGTAATCTATCAGTCATTCAGTACATATTCAATGTGCAGATGTTCCTAATGTTAATTAAAAGTATGAGAAAATATGACCATCTCTAAATCAAGATCTATATCGGCGCTGACTCAGTATGGCGAATTGCTATTAGAACTATTTTGCGCAAGATTTATTTTATGACGCCAATTTTCACACTGCATCGTACCTCTCAAAATTTGACACAAATTGCAGACACGCTGTGTGCCATTTTAAAAACGGAAGATAAGGGTTTTGTCAACAGGGTTGATTTACGATTTTAAGCTCGGTTATTGTTCCATTGTAAGAAAGGGATATTGAGGAAGGGCTCATTACGATGACTTAGTGAAAAGTGCCTGGCTAATATCTTTACATTGTATTGTTTACTGTATCCTATGGAAAAGTACGAAACGCTTTTAACTATCATGTTCATTATCATCAAAGTCATTTGGATGCCCCCTATGAAGCAGCGCGTACTCTTTTGTAATATAAGGGTGGTATGTTCTGATGAAAGGGTTCGGCTGCGACTAGCTACCGCCCTAAAAATAACAAAGTTACTAAGCGATCTAGCATCATATCGAAAGCTGCTTCGTTTCCACCAATTAGGAGGTATGGTTTAGTTAGCAACTCATCACTCGATTACCGTCACCCGATCTATATTCGATCTCGTTAATTAAATTTATATAGAATCGAAATATCTGTTGAGTATACAAAGTTTGTATAGCCCAGTGTGATTCTGAACAAACCTAAGGTCCTTTCATAAATTAAACCTACACCATCTACCTCTTTTGATAACTTTCACGCGATCGAATGAGTAGAAAATCGCTCACTAGACACTAAGGTGACCCATCTACTGTCTGCCCCCGATGTTAATGTAAAACAGAAGTGAGTCGACAGCGACAGTACTTTGCCAACATGACAAATAGACGTGCGGAATGCCGAAACATATAAGATAGTGTCAGTGGCAAACGACTTGCATACGTAACTAGCAGCCGACCGGCGATGTCTTATCACGTAAGCCGATAATTGTCTATAACGAGCACATAATTGTAATTGTGTGTACCTGTCCGTCGGTTGTGATTGATGGTTCATTTATCACAGTCATTAATCAGGCTGATGCCTGCGACGTCGTCCGCGTAGATAATGACTTCTTCAAAACTCAGAAAAAGCCTTATGCTGCTTATCTTCTTCTTCTTTTAGTGCAATCTCCTACCGAAGGTTGGCAATCATTAAGGCTAATTGGATATTGTTCATCATCATCATCATGATCAAACCATTACCGGCTCACTACAGAGCGCGGGTCTCCTCTCAATATGAGAAGGATTTGGCCATAGTCCACCACGCTGGCCATGTGCGGATTGGCAGACTTCACACGCCTTTGAGAACATTATGGAGAACTCTCAGGCGTGCAGGTTTCCTCACGATGTTTTCCTTCACCGTTGAAGCAAGTAATATTTTAATTGTTTAAAAACGCACATAACTCCGAAAAGTTAGAGGTGCGTGCCCGGATTTGAACCGCCGACCTCTGATTAGGAGGCTGACACCCTAACCACTGGGCTTTCAAGGCTAATTGGATCTTGTTCACTACCGCCCTAAACAATGATCTTGAGCTCATATTAAACCACTGGCGAAGGCTCTTAAGCCAGGATGTTCTTCTAAGGCCAGGTCTTCGTTTGCCCTTTATTTTGCCTTGCATATGCTGCTTATGGGAATACATAATAATTATCTCAAGGTGCGCATTTATGACGTACTGGAGAAGCCAAGCTTTGTAACCGTCTCTGACTCTGAATCAATGAGACAGAAAGCCATTGCCCAGCATTGGGATACTTATAATTCACTGGAGTGTACAGGACCAGACGCAATGATACAATACAAAAATATTGTTATGTATTGTTGGGTAGGCAGTGCTTTTATGCATGTACCAAATGCATACTAATGTGTTTAGGTACATTTTTCTCAACAATACTAAGCTGACACGAAAAGGTTACCTGTTCTCCAGAAGGGCATGTTTGAAGTGTTTTTTTTTTATACACAAGTTAGCCCTTGACTGCATCTCACCTGATGGTAAGTGATGATGCGGTCTAAGATGACAGCGGGCTAACCTGTTAGGGGTATGGTAAACCCATACATACTCCTAATTGGTTTCTACACGACATTGTGCCGGAACGCAAAATCCCTCGGGTAGTAACTAGCCACGGCTGAAGCCTGCCAACAGACCAGACTCGAGCCGGGAATCGAACCCAGGACCACCCTCTTTAAAATGCTACAACGCACGCGCTGCGCCACGAAAGTCGTCAAAACTACCACTGTTAATAATTATGATGTAATAGAAGCGGTGATAGCCTAGTGGTTAGGGCGTCAGCCTCCTACTCAGAGGTCGGCGGTTCGAATCCTGGCACGCACCTTTAACTTTTCGGAGTTATGTGCGTTTTTAAAAATTAAAATATCATTTGCTTCAACGGTGAAGGAAAACATCGTGAGGAAACCTGCACGCCTGACAGTTCTCCATAATATTCTCAAAGGCGTGTGAAGTCTGCCAATCCGCACATGGCCAGCGTGGTGGACTATGGTCAAACCCTTCTCATATTGAGAGGAGACTCGTGCTCTGTAGTGAGCCGGCAACGGGTTGATCACGACGACGAGGTAAAGACGATAGATATAGCATTCAGTAACATCCGCGACCTTGGGGAGCCGTCAATCAAAACGTATAGACGGACAAATAATTACAATTAACAATCACCGGTAGAGCTACGTGACGCGTCGGCGGCCAGTGTTGAGTACGCGGTACTCACGTCGCTTGTTACTTTGCTATCTTGTTTTACATCGACGTGTTCTTGACAGCTTAGCGATGGCACAGAGTCTAACTGCTAATGCAAATCTTGTATAATCATCATCATCATCATGAACAACCCATTACCGGCTCTCTACAGAGCTCGGGTCTCCTCTCAATATAAGAAGGGTTTGGCCATAGTCCACCACGCTGGCCATGTGCGGATTGGCAGACTTCACACGCCTTTGAGAACATTATGGAGAACTCTCTGAGAGACATTCAGGTTTCCTCACGATGTTTTCCTTCACCGTTGAAGCAAGTGATATTAATTTTTTTTTTTTTTTAAAAGGCACATAACTCCGAAAAGTTAGAGGTGCGTGCCCGGATTCGAACCGCCGACCTCTGATTAGGAGGCTGACGCCCTAACCACTAGGCTATCACTGCTTCTTATATAATAATGTGAAAGATCTATTAGCGCACTTGGGCAGTCAAAAGACTAGGTATGCCGTCACGAAAAACAGCATAACGCTCTTAATTATAATTGAATATTTTGACGTGAATTTATATAATACAAGGTGTCTCAAAAGTAAGTTCACATTTGCTTATCTTATTACGCGAAAGCAACTATTCTGAGGGGCGCGGGGGGTATGTCAGTCGGTAGTCTGGCTCTTGGGAATTTAGTCGCTATGGAGCGTTTCTCTGGTGCGGACCGTGCGTTGTGCGTACGTGAGTTTTACAAAAACGGTAATTCGGCGACTGTAGCGCGTAGAAAATTCTGCAGTATTCGACATATTCGTCACTTAAATGATGCGCCTAGCACTCGTATCATTGCAAAATGGGTTGAGAAGTTTGAAGAGACTGGGTCAACTCTGAAGAAACCAAAATCTAGGCGACCAAGAACATCAAGAACAGCCGAAAACGTGGACAGTGTTACTCAGTCTATTCGAGATGATCCAAACCTCTCGATTCGGAAGCGTGCTGTTGCTTTAAATGTGCACAGATCTTCATTATGCCGCATTTTACACAAAGATTTAAAGCTGCTCCCGTACAAAATTCAGTTAGTGCAAGAACTGAAGCCTCAAGATGCTGGTCGGAGGCTTGCCTTTGTAAATCAGATGATTGAGCGCTTTCCAACGTTCACCAACATCTTGTTTTCCGATGAAGCCCATTTTCATCTGAATGGGCATGTAAACAAGCAAAATTGTCGTTACTGGAGTGCAACCAACCCAAAACAAAAACATCAGAAACCGCTACATTCACCCAAAGTCACCGTATGGGCAGCGATGTCGGCGCGAGGAATTATCGGCCCTTACTTTTTTGAAGATGGAAGGGGACGCACACTCACAGTGAATTCAGAGCGTTATGTGGAGATGTTAGACGAGTTTTTCGTACCCCAACTGCAAAACTTTCCTGGTTACAACCAAAGAACATGGTTCCAGCAGGATGGAGCAACTTCACACACGTCCAACAGATCTCTGCCTCGAGTTCGAGAAATTTTTCCGAACAAATTAATCTCCAGGCGAGGTGACATAAATTGGCCTCCACGGAGTCCCGATTTAACGCCTATGGATTTTTTCCTGTGGGGTTATGTCAAATCAAAAGTTTACGCTAATAAACCGACTTCCCTGGCACAATTAAAAGAAAATATCCGTCATGAAATGGCAGCCATCACGGAGACTACCTGCCGAGCTGTCATAGGCAATTTTAGTGCCCGAATAAATGAATGCCGAGAGCGCAACGGTTTACATTTGGACGATGTTATTTTTAAAAAATAAATTCCCAAACAGTGTACTTCAATATAAAATAAACATTTTTTCAATAAAGCTAAGACTTTTTTTTTAAAAAAAGATTTAAATGTGAACTTTCTTTTGAGACACCTTGTATAAGGTTATCTTTTTTATTTTATACATTTGAATCGATTTTGGGTAAACTTACAGTTTTTTGGCAGTACAATTGATGCTTCAACATATAATTACTAAACCATTACTGGCCAATAGCAGAGTTCGGGATTGTTGAGCATGTTTAGGCCGAAGTCAACTACATTTGCCAAGTGCAGATTGTTAAACCTCACACGCCTTTGAAAATATATGGAGTGTTATTCCCATACCCCCCCCCCCCCCCATTTTGTAATATTAAGATTTAAGAAAATCTTTTTTTTAGTCACTACCTTGTGTGATAAGTTAAAGGAGCTCATACCCTTTTTCGCTATCAAGCATGCAGGTTACTTCGCGTCGGTTTTTCTAAGTTTAATAAACCATTGCTTAAAAAAACGTACATAGCACCGAATTAATTAAACTACTACGTTAGTGGTGCGAGCTGGTTATGAACTCGTTCTCCACTATCTATCATCGCTCAAGCATGCCTAGTAGGCAAACTGTTAGCGGCAAATTTGCGGCTCACTCAGTCAGCCACAGATCAATTTTCGTCCATTCTCGGTTTTGGCCATAGTCCACCACGCTGGCCAGGTGCGCATTGGCAGACTTCACACGCCTTTGAGAACATTATGGAGAACTCTCAGATATGTTTTTTTTGTTTTTTTTTTTATATACATAGCGAGCAAACGAGCAGGCGGGTCACCTGATGGTAAGTGATTACCGCCGCCCATGAACATTTGCAGCACCAGACAAACTGCTAATGCGTTGCTGGCCCTTGAGCAATTTGTTAATCCGCCCTTTGAAGATTCCCATATTATAACCATTGGGGAACACAGAAGATGGAAGCTGGTTCCACAATTTGCAGGTGCGTGGCAGAAATGACCTGGAATAGCGGGTGGTGGAAGGAGACCAGGCATCCAGGTGGTGAGGATGATATTTATTTCTGCGACGAAAAGTGCGACTGGAAAACACGGAAGGTGGAATTAGATTAAATAGCTCCCCAGGTGTAGGTTTCCTCACGATGTTTTCCTTCACAGTTGAAGCAAGTGATATTTTAATTGCTTAAAAACGTACATAGTTCCGAAAAGTTTATAGGTCCGTGCCCGGGTTCGAACCCCCGACCTAACCTCTAGGCTATCACAGCTTTATGAGTGTCGGCCACTAACTGGGTAACGCTGCAAACTGCGTAAAGTGAGTGCATAACTAGTTCACTGTGGACACTCCATTTCAAATTAAAATAATATTAAAGGGCGTACTAAACCTATACGCCGCAAACTCAGTTCACCGCTAACAGTTTGCCTACAGGGGCCACTGCCTTAGTAAAGGTAACACAATGAGTCATTTCCACTCTGGTTATCTTGCAAAGTCAACTGTCAACTGCTAAGAGTATGCGAGTCATAATATCTAGCCTTGCCTAATGAGATGTCTTTGTGTCCATACCGAAGACATGCATACCAATTCAAATGTAAATAAGCATGCATTATAAACGTTGGTATTCCAGCGTTCTATTAATAAGCACAGATCTTTTCACTTCTGTTCCAACGTCCGTTCAGCGTTTTATTATCTCGCATATAATAATATGAAGCGGTGATAGCCTAGTGGTTAGGGCGTCAGCCTCCTGATCAGTGGTCGGCGGTTCGAATCCGGGCACGCACCTCTAACTTTTCAGAGTTATGTGCGTTTTTAAAAAATTAAAATATCACTTGCTTCAACGGTGAAGGAAAACATCGTGAGGAAACCTGTACGCCTGAGAGTTCTCCATAATGTTCTCAAAGACGTGTGAAGTCTGCCAATCCGCACATGGCCAGCGTGGTGGACTATGGCCAAACCCTTCTCATATTGAGAGGAGACCCGTGCTCTGTAGTGAGCCGTTTATGGGTTGAAGAACTCTCAGACGTGCTAGTTCCCTCTCGATGTTTTCCTTCGACGTTGAAGCAAGTGATATTTTAATTGCTTAAAAAAGTATTCAATTAAATAGAAAGATCATGTTCGATGTAAGCCGTAAGCTCACCACATGCAGTGCATGCAAATATAGTACGCAGCGAGGTACGAGTACGTACGCAGATTTAAATGTACACGCAACAGGAAATGCGTAAGCGACGATTACGTGCGTGCACCTTACTCATGAAAAGACATTACGAGGCGCCATCAATTTGCCATCTACCCATATAAATATATGAAACACATGTGTCCGTGATTCTATCAATGAAATTCTACACGACCCGTTCTCTGCAGCGAGCCGGCAATGGGTTGATCATGATGATGATGATGATAATCTTTTTAATCTATGGTGTTTAAATTGATTCGTATGTCAAAATGCCGACACAGTTTTAGTGTCACCCAGGTTTAGTGTTAACAGGTATTAATTTAGGAAAGGTTTGAGGGATCGAGTGCGAAATTTCCCGCCATTTCTCCCTAACTTCTACATTGCTATAAACTTGACATTGGCTAATCTGTGTAAAGCCATAAAAAGAGAGAACTAATAAAATAATAAACTTGACATTGGCTTATCTGAGTAAAGCCAAAAAAGGAAAAAAAAAAAAATGCGGACCAACTTTGTCTGCCACCTTGGCCTGACAAGCGTTTGCCGTCACAGCAAATGACGCTCTTTAATGTCATCTGAATTCTCTACGTAATTTCCACTACCCACTTTAATGTTTCAGATTTGACAGCCAACTTACTAACTATAGATTAAGTCATGTTATTTGCACAAAGTATTTTAATATTGAAATTGTGAGGTAATGTAGTGTGGCGCGGAAGAATCCCACGAATGCACTGACCTCAAAACTAAGGGGAGATCTATGCGGTTAACTCACACGTGTAGGCAGACTAACTACTGCCCAGAGGGCTGGTTGCCCGCATAATTTTATTACATGAGATGTATTTAAAAAAGGGCGGTAAGTTTTTAATCGCTAATAAAATAGGTTTGATCGAAAACCTATTAGCCATTTTATATAATATCTAGTAACAACAGAATTGAGTTTAGTTTTTTTTATTTCGGGATAAAAGTAGACCACGTTACTTTCCTGTCCATAAACTATATCTTAGATACAAAGAGATTCTTTATGAGTTACTCTTTCACACACTTTCGCATTTTAAGAATATGTAAGGGATAATTCTTTCTTATTTTATTTAAATAAGTTGGAAAAATCACTATTTTAGAATACCAAACGAATTAGATGCGGTTTTTTTTTATACCCTACAAGTTAGCCCTTGACGGCTATCTCACCTGATGGTACGTGATGATGCAGTCTAGGATGGTAGCAGGCTAACCTGTTAGGCGTATGATAAAACCACACTCCTAATTGGTTTATACCAGACATCGTGCCGGAACGCTAAATCGCTTTGCGACACGTCTTTGTCGGTAGGTAACTAGCCACGGCCGAAGCCTCCCACCAGACAAGACTAGAGCCGGGAATCGAACCCAGGACCTCCAATTATATAATGCGACAGTGCACGCACTGCGCCACGGAGGTGGTCGAAGGTAAAAATCAAAATAACATACATTATATTTTATTAATTTATATCTATATATATTAAAAGCGAAAGGTCAATTTACATACTTACATACTGATTAAACACGAGATCTCAGACTATTGTACGTATAAATCTATAATTTAGCAAGTAGGTAGTTGATAGTTAAGAGATATCAGCTAAGAAAGGATATTTGGAAATATAAAATAGGGGATGATAGCTTAAGATTATTTTTTTATTATTAAGTCTACAAGCTTGAAATTTTGAAAATAGGTTAGAATTTTTTTCATCAAAATCTACCCTGAACGGCATAAAATAGGGGTTTGAAGTATGTATGAACGTCCTATGTTTTTTAATTTAGAAACACGAAAATTGGCAATTTGACATTTGCCTGTAGCTTACTTTCTGAAGCAGGGCATTGGCCGCACGGGAAACCTCAATCTCACGGGAAATCAGCAATTCTATGCAGACGAAGTTGCGGGCAACAGCTAGTGTATTATATATACTGTGTACATGTCGCAAGTGTCTATTTCCCTCTCGCCGCAACAATATAACGAGGTTTATCTGTATGTGGACACTGCTCTACATTCTTCACTCTGGCAATCTGTTGCTGAAACGAACTCGGTCGACTGAACTCGATATCTAGGTAGACAATCACCGTAGTAATATAGTCTGGTGACCGCGTCAGATGAAAAACAATATCAACTCTCTACCATCCATTCTGGTTTTGCAATCCGGATGACATTTAAATAACTAGATTCTATGCAGAGAGAAAACCGCATTTTTTATTGTTGCTAAGTTGACATCTATATCACGTAATACTCGAGTGATGACGTTGTTTTAACTCGTATTACTAGGTGACGGTGTGAGGCATGTAGCGACACAACGCAACGTGACAATACGACGAAATACTAAAAATCCAAATTAAATAATTTTTTAATGAAGAAGCCATACTTATTCAGTTAAAGGGATCAATACTATTGAATTAAAGAATGTTTAACAGACGGAATATGTAGTTACTACATGCATTTATAATCGCTAGAATAGGGTAATTAGAATAAGGTCGACATTTAGCCAACTAGTCGATGCCCGCGATTAGGGGTTTTTTAAAACTCCCATGGAATAAGCTACCAATTTGACGAAAATGTCTGTGGCAAGCTGAGACTATATATATATATTTTTTTTTAATACAGTACAAGTTAGCCCTTGACGGCTATCTCACCTGGTGATAAGTGATGATGCAGTCTAGAATGGTAGCGGACTAACCTGTTAGGGGTATGGTAAGCCCACACTCCCAATTGGTTTCAACGCGACATCGTGCCGGAACGCTAAATCGCTTGGTGACATGTCTTTGTCGGTAGGGTGGTAACTAGCCACGGATGAAGCCTCCCACCAGACCAGAATATATATCATTCAGTTTTCATAAATCCCGCGGGAAGTGTAACCGGATAAAAAGTATCTCATGTCCGTCTCCTGGTTATAAGCTACCTCCCCACCGATTTTCAGCCAAATCGGTTCAGCCGTTCTTGATATATAACTAACACAATAGTGTAACTAACACAACTTTCTTTTATATATATACGAGTATAGATTATATTTTACATTTGACATACAAACTATTGATTTGCCACAAACATAAATTATTAAAATATTATTTTTGCATGCCTCCCCGGCAGATTGTAATTCAATGTAACACCAATGTACCGACTCAATGTATGCAAAATAAATGATTTCATTTGATTACTTCAAGCGACGTGTGCATGTGTGTCTGTTCGTGGGCATTAAACAGGTAGCGATGAATACATGCATTACATGATACTACACACGTTAACTTTGGTAAGCAAATTTGAAGTGAACATTAAAGTAGTACTTAATACATAATCTCAATAATTATGAAATGATGATGATGAACAGGTGAGTGCAAAACAGCGTGACGTACCGTTCCTCTAATAAGGCAATTCTAATGCCGTTACATCATCTATTCAAATATAATACCTTTTATCTATATAACAAGCAAATCATCGAAACTTCCGGCTCCATATGGAATAGAGAAAACTTTAACATGACTGGTTCATACGAGTGGTCTAGGTATACTCTCAACGGGCATCCTAAATCTTTAACCGTTAAGATAGATAACAAAACTAACCCAATTTATAGACCGAGCTAATTAGGTCTTAGATTAAATAAATTCAGCAAAATTGCATTTAATTCGTTCGTCGGTCAAAGCTATATCGCTTCTGAATTAAAAAAAAAGTGAAACGCGATTGATAATTCAAAAATAATAATATGTAAGTCAATGGCCAAGCCGCAAATATAAAAATAATTATTATATATAACTTAAAATAAAACTTAGATTAACCTAAAAGTAAAAATCTTAAAAAATAAATAAATATTTAATATCATAACTAAAATATATTATTAAAAGGAGTCCCTTTAGGCAAGGTTCCGAAGATACTGGCACCGTTCCCCCTTTGAATGGCCAGACTAATTCTTTGTCCGAGGTAGCTGGCAGCTCTTCGGTCCCCTGTGACGTCGACTAACCTTTTTGCTATTTCCTTAAAAAGCCTTAAAAATAGTTACTTTGGCCAGGGTAATTGATTTGTGGTAGCTAAGTTAGCTAGAAACTTTTTGCAGACATCGACAAATAGCGGATTTTTTTTTTTACAAATAGAGGTATTTCAAATGATGATTATTAAACCGCTTGCGTACACAGTGCACTGCAAAGATGTGAGAACGCAAGGCGATAAATTGATTTTTCTTAAAACATGCTTACTACCTATATAATAAAAAGTACAAGGTTATTGCTTTTCAGACCAGCGAATTTAGTTTTGTTTAAAAATCTGTGTGCAAAGGGATTTGGCGACCTCCGTGGCGCAGTGCGCGCGCTGTAGCATTATAAAGGTGGAGGTCCTGGGTTCGATTCCCGGCTCGAGTCTGGTCTGGTGGAAGGCTTCGGCCGCGGCTAGTTACCACCCTACCGAAAAAAACGTGTCGCCAAGCGATTTAGCGTTTCGGCATGATGACCAATTAGGAGTGTGGGTTTACCATTTTACAGGTTAGCCCGTTACCATCTTAGACTGCATCATCACTTACCATCAGGTGAGTTTGCCGTCAAGGGCTAACTTGTAGTGGATATTAAAAAAAATACTAATACCTAATCGTTGAAGCTAGTCAATCGCCTTGACTCAGACAAGCGCTGAATTCTATTGTGCTATGGCTGGTGGAAACATTAATTAGCTAAAGATAATATTGGTGATGATGGTCACCTAGCGTGCAACTGAAAAAACGCTTCATGTTCCCTTACGCAACTGCTCTCACTGTGTTACGCGGATGCTGTAACGTTAACGAGATGATTTGTCGATAAGCCACCGGTCATTATCCGATCGACGGACTCCATTATGCGGCGATGGCACACTTTCGCCATGCAACACATGGTCTTTTCAAGTAAGGATATAAATTTTATGTTTATTATTATTTTTTTTTTAATCGTCATCATCATGATCAACCCTTTATCGGCTCACTACAGAGAACGGGTCTCCTCTCAATATGAGAAGGGTTTATCCATAGTCCACCACACTGGCCATGTGCGGATTGGCAGACTTCACACATCTTTGAGAACATTATGGAGAACTCGCAGGCATGCAGGTTTCCTCACGACGTTTTCCTTCAGCGTTGAAGCAAGTGATATTTTAATTGTTTAAAAACGCACATAACTCAGAAAAGTTAGAGGTGCGTGCCTGGATTCGAACCGCCGACCTCTGATTCGGAGGCTGACGCCCTAACCACTAGGCTATCACCGCTTATTTTGCCTGAATCAATTGTTATGTTTTATACTGAGTGTAAGGATCCTGTATTAGAGAAGCAAACTAATGAACAGACGACAGAAAATAACTTTCGTGATAAAATTCGCGAATGAACATATAAGAAATAGGCGGTAATTTCAACGCAAGCAGAATTAAAAATACCCGCAAAGGAAGGCAGAGTTATCATTACCTATAAAAAAACGTAAAATAATTTTCGCAAAAGTTGAAATTCTTTTGATCGTCTTATATAATTTGCGTAACCCATAGAGAGTGTTGTTGCATCATGCATTTGTTAGTGGTCAGTCAACGCAGTTAGAAAACCAATGACTATGCGATGTTTATAACGAGTTTCCTTAACTTGTCACAGAATGCTAAAGAGATTTCTACTACAGAATCATTTAAATAAATGTCTCGAATCATTATGTCACCACACATAATGGATTCATCATTATCAGCCTATTAATGTGAAGCGACGATAGCCTAGTGGTTTGGGTGTCAGCCTCCTAATCAGAGGTCGGCGGTTCGAATCCGGGCACGCACCTCTATCTTTGCCGAGTTATGTGCGTTTTTAAACAATTAAAACATCACTTTCTTCAACGGTGAAGGAAAACGTCGTGAGGAAACCTGCATGCCTGAGAGTTCTCCGTAGTAATGTTCTCAAAGGCGTGTGAAGTCTGCCAATCCGCACATGGCCAGCGTGGTGGACTATGGCCAAACCATTCTCATAATGTGAGGAAACCCGTGCTCTGTAGTGAGCCGGCAATGGGTTGATCATGATGATGATGATGAATGTTTAGCATTTGAAATAGGCAACTATCGAAGACTCTTAAATGTGGGCACAAGCCAGCTCCTATGGGAAAGCACGAAAGAAGGTTATAGAAGTTTTGGGGCTAGTGCCAACTAGCCGAAGTGTTTCCACAAACATTACTATTGAGATCAGAGATTTTTGATTGAATAACCTAAGCTTCTGTGTTGGCGCTTGCATAGTAAACCGATTCTAAGGCTTTCCAAGGGTACAGCGGAACCGGTCTCTAAGTCTGCCAAATCAAATGAAATCAAATAAAAACAGCTTTGTTCATATTAACCTATTACGCATCTATGAATCGTTCATAGTCGTAATTATCACATTTTTCACTAAGTCTGTTTATAAGAACCCCGAGGTAAGACACGAGGTGATGTAATTCAAGGGATTCCAGAATATCCACCGTGGAACACGTTCGCAACCTTGTACAGTGCATGTTTGGTCGCGCGGAAAATAGATAGGGCATATAACATGGCATATATAGGGTAATATAACATGGCGATGAGCGCATCGCCATGTTATATTACCGCTTCTCACACTATCGCTGGATATGTGTTAGCTAGCTACTACCATAACCCAGGAGCACTGCAACCCACAGGTGTAGGAGACGGCAAAAGAACATTACGAGCCGAAAATACCAATCGACGACACGATGAGATAACCCTCCGAAATTGCTTCCATAATTTGTCAACGCGACACTAGACCCCGAGCCTACACGTCAAGCCTATGTAAATAATAAAAAGCAAGTATAAATTGCTATATTCCGCCGACAACCAGGAGATTTGTATAATATAACACCACACAAAATCTTCCACTAGAACCTCTACGCACATTTCGACCGGACACCGGATCGTCCTCAGGAGATGTTGACTTCACAAGCACGAAAAGTAAAGACTTTACCAGGTATTTTTTTCCTGCCCAAAGAGCTCGTTAAGAGAATCAAGATGCAAAGTATTCCGGACACTGGGACTCCGTACTAAAGACCTATCCAGCAATGGCAGTCAAGCGGTTGGTATGATGTTCTCTTTGACGCTTAGTGAAGTGTTATAACAAGGTGCTATACAAAATAGGTCTGTCGGCGGTGACAAGGTCGCCGCAGGCTGGTCTCGGATTATACCTACCTTACAGATTACTGCCTACGCCCGTGTCACTGGCATGACATTCTTACACGCCCCGTTTCACTGCGGATCTAGTTATGTATTTATTTTACGTACCTACAACACATTGTTGTTAAATATTGTTTCATAAATGGATATACCAAGCTCATGATCAACCCATTACCGGCTCACTACAGAGCACGGGTCTCCTCTCAATATGAGAAGGGTTTGGCCATAGTCCACCGCGCTGGCCATGTGCGGATTGGCAGACTTCGCACGCCTTTGAGAACACAATGGAGAACTCTCAGGCGTGCAGGATGACGATGACTTAGTGTTTAATTGAGAACGTTATTTATAGTGCACAGTGTGTTTAAGTCCGACACAACAATTTCTCTAATCAAGTTGCTACTGTTTGAGAGCGTTTGCTTACATTTGCCGTACATATCGTAAATCCTAATTTAAACACGTAGTTCAAGAGCTAGCGGATATTTATTAAAGGGTTTATGAAATGCACAAACTAACGAAACATTAATAAAAATGTGTTCAGTCAGGAGACCCCACCTCATAGCAAAAAGACATATTTAACTAACACAACGTATGCAAGTAGATATGGTGATCAGCGTGTGACGATAACATCTTTAATTGTAAAGGAATCGAAAGACTCCAGTTCAGTGTCCAGTAAACACTCATTAACAACTTCCTTTCAAGAAGATTTGAAAAATCTAAAAATTTTTATCATATTATGTATAATATGCTGATTTTCAAAACTTTAGTAGAAGCATTTTAAACGCCTATCAACTAGTGACTTTTACGTTTTTAGAGAATTTTCGCATAAATTTTTTTTAATTTTCTGCGATATGCAATTTCGGTATTGGTAATGACGAAAACAGATAAACCACTAATTTCTTTCGTATCTTCGTGTTGAAGACCTACGATATATCCTCACGGCTATCTCTTGCACTAGAATCGGTCTACATTGCGTTTTGTAAACGACGGACGAATTACCATGTCGAGAACATAACTCAGTTGGTTCAACTCGGATTCGTTCAATTCTGAGTCTACAATTAAAATTGAACTTTATCACGTTAGCAATACGGTTGGGAATAGTCGGTTATGTTTGGTCAGTGCGGAATCGGGTCAAATTTGTAATTGATTTCGATGACAATTGAATAGCATTTGTTGCCTCGCAAACTCTATTAGCACAATAACTTTTATTAGTACAGCTTTAATTCAATTAAACCCAAAGTTTTTGATAAATTTCTTCAGTCTTTTACATTTATTATGATTGTCTAAATTAAATTACCACCCTTTAAATAACGTGGGAAGCTGTGATAGCTTAGTGGTTAGGACGTCAGCCTCCTAATCAGAGGTCGGGGGTTTTTCGGACTTATGAGCGTTTTTAAGCAATAAAATATCACTTGCTTCAACGGTGAAGAAAAACATCATGAGGCATACAAACGTGCATGCCTGAGCGTTCTATAATGTTCTTAAAGGCGTGTGAAGTCTGCAAATCTATGGTGGACTATGACCGAACCCTTCTCATATTGTGGCCACCTTCAGCATAAAAAAACTCAGTACCTACAGCCAACAGGCATCTATGAATCGTTCTTTTCTTTTTTTTATCCACTACAAGTTAACCCTTGACGGCATCTCACCTGATGGTAAGTGATGATGCGGTCTAAGATGGTAACGGTCTAACCTGTTAGGGGTATGGAAAACCCATACCCCTAATCGGTTTCTACGCGACATCGTGCCGGAACGCTAAATCGCTTGGCGACACGTCTTTGTCGGTAGGGTGGTAACTAGCCACGGCCGAAGCCTCCCACCAGACCAGACTCGAGCCGGGAATCGAACCCAGGACCTCCAACTTTATAATGCAACAGTGCGCGCGCTGCGCCACGGAGGTCGCCAAATAATTAAACGTTCATATAATATATTTTTCATTAATTAAATTGGTAAGGTTATAACTAGTAAAAAAACATTTGGTAAACGAAAATAACGCTTCCTGACTTTACTTTAAAGGTTTCCAAACGTGCCTAAGTCTAAGAAGAAGAACACAGCAATCTTAGCCGTTTTTTTTTTGTTATCACCATCTGCATAATTTGTAAAACTCCAACTTATCAATTAAAGAATTCTCATTTGTATGGTTTTGATTATGTATTCATCGTATTCTTATTATAATTAGAGATTAAGTTACGAGTAAATATTCATACGAAAACTTATTGTTTATGTAATCGAAAATCCGTAATTCAAATTAAATTTATTCACGTTTTCATGAAACCTATTTCGGCATCTACCTATATAATATATTTTTCATCATTTAATTCGTGAGGTGAACTTAAAACTATGAGGGTTCCAAACGCTCCCAGGTCTAAGAAGAAGCCCAGAACAAATCTAGTCGGGGATTTTTTCTTTATGTTATGACTAGTGACCTTAGTACCCGTTTCCTTGTTTCCGGGGATGAAATATAACCAATGGTAATTTATATGTGAAAGAAACAAACTCACATTCGCATTTATAATTTAAACACTGAACATTTGAACAACATCTACAAGATTTCAGGGGGTAGTTTGTTAAAAAGTAATATACAAATTCCTTTGAATCGTCTTTTATTTCTGCATAGATTAGGTATGTAAGTTTGTGCAACACAGGCGGATGTACCGGCGCTGCCCGCGCTAATCCAACACGCGGCTGTATCAAATTACTCAATGTATTACATAAAATGAACACATTTCATAAGAAATTGTGAAATCTAGTTAATAGTACATACAACGTATTCTGCGAGAGCATAATCAGCTAAATTACATACATACTACGTGTGCACTGAAGTAACGCCTCTAAATTACAAGTTAAGTTCCTATATTTATTCCCGTATCTTTTTTTTATACACTACAAGTTAGCCATCGATGGCTATCTCACCTGGTGGTAAGTAATGATGCCGTCTAAGATGCTAGCGGGCTAGCCTATTAGGAGTATGGTTAGCCACGCTCCTAATTGGTGTCTACGCGACATCGTGCCGGAACGCTAAATCGCTTAGCGACGTCTTTGTTGGTAGGGTGGTAACTAGCCACGGCCGAGAGCGTGCGCTGTCGCATTATTAAGTTGGACATCCTGGGTTCGATTCCCGGCTCGAGTCTGGTAATGGTAGACTTCGGACAGAGACATGTCGCCAAGCTATAAAGCGTTCCGGCAGGATGTCCCATACAAACCAATTAGGAGTATGAGTTTACCATACCCCTAACAGGTTCGCCCGCTACCATCTTAGACTGCATCATCACCAGATGAGATTGCCGTCAAGGGCTAACATGTAGTGTATAAAAAAAACAACCGGGTGCTGAGTATGTATATACATATATATTTTAATTGAGTATTTAAAACCGAGCATCAGTTATTGTATTGTTTAAATTGTTAAAGCGAATAAAGTACCTACCAGACCGGTTTATCTAGTGTGGGTACCATGAAAAAAATGTATAATTGTTTAATGGTGTTTTGGTAAAACTAAATATTTTTAATTTTTATTTTTTAAATTAATAAACTTATTGTGCTTTATACCTCTCAATAAAGCATATGGCCGCAAACTTGACTTTGGCTTTGGCAACCATGCCCAGGGTGGATTTTCAGTTTGTTCCATCTATAGTTCAGTCAAACGCACCGCCCCGTTGCGCTCTTTAAACATAGGTATAGTTAATTATCTTGAGAAAACAAATTTACGTGATAAATTTGTAAGATTTATAGGTAAGTTGCTGGATGACATCCGGACGGCTGCTGAAATAATTAATATCACGTTCCAGGTTTCACTGACCGTTATAAATTTACGTTATAAAGATACGTAATTAATAATAACGTAAAACACTGCTGCTAAACGCGAATTTTCAAATTTTAAACGACATCTTTGTCGGCCATATGTCAGTCCTATCTTACCCTACTATAAATTAATACTGTCGTAGATATTAGTTTATAGTAAAGTAAAATAGGACTGACATATGAATATTATCATCATCATCATCATCTTCATCATCATGATCAACCCATTGCCGGCTCACTACAGAGCACGGGTCTCCTCTCAATATGAGAAGGGTTTGGCCATAGTCCACCACGCTGGCCATTTGCGGATTGGCAGACTTCACACGTCTTTGAGAGCATTATGGAGAACTCTCAGGCGTGCAGGTTTCCTCACGATGTTTTCCTTCACCGTTGAAGCAAGTGATATTTTTTTTTTAAAACGCACATAACTGAAAAGTTACGAGGTGCGTGCCCGGATTCCAACCGCCGTCCTCTGATTAGGAGGCTGACACCGCTTCAATTTATTTTTATTATTATATAAAAGTCCTTAATAATAAATAAAGATAAAAAAAAATCTTAGTCGGCCGTTTTTTTTAAAGGATTCTAACGATCCAATTCTGTCAAGGCATTTATAATTAATGGTGGAATAAGTAACTCGCATACGGTGCGTTGCTTTCCGCATTGCACGAGCTCATGATTAAGATTCCTGAATGGTTTGGAAACTAGTTGGGCATATTCTGGCAAAAGCCAACGAGTCCAGCCGTTAGTAACGCGTACATGTAAAGATAAAATATACTTAAATTACAAATGTACGTGATTCATGATCTAAGTTTATACACCCTTAATCTAAATTGAAATCTTACCTGCTGGTAAGAGCAGATGCAGAGATGGTAGCGAGCTAACCGGTTCAGGGGTGTATAAGGCGAAGAGCGCTTTATAGATCTTAGCCCTTATGAAACCTTTGAATGTGATAGTTTGTTAAGTCCGAGAGAAGGCGAAATCGGTTTATTGATCTCAGCCCTTATGAAACCTTTGAATGTGATAATTTGTTAAGTCAGACGTAAGGCTAAAAGCTGTTTATAGATCTCAGCCCTTATGAAACCTTTGAATGTGATAATTTGCTAAATCAGAGGTAAGGCTAAAAGCGGTTTATAAATCTCAGCCCTAGTGAAACCTTTGAGTGTGATAGTTTCTTAAAATCAGAGGTAAGGCTAAAAGCGGTTATATATCTCAGCCCATATGAAACCTTTGAATGTGATAGTTTGATAAGTCTGGGGGTAAGGCAAGAAGCGCTTTAAGTATCTCAGCATTAAAAATGTCGTACGTGACCTCCTGAATGCGAAAGGTGACTGTATAATCACATGATAAGAAAAAATTTACGGTATATGCGGAATGTTGATTGCATTTCTCAAGTTTGGGTCACGGCCGGTTGCATCAGGCCAGTTCTTATCTCCACGAGATAAAACCCTTTTAAAGTCCAATGTTGTCTCTTTATATTTACATCAAACTTAATTTTATTCATAATCTGCGCATAAACCGGTCTGATTGTTTTGTCAGTTAACTGCCTCTTTGGTATAGTGGGTAAGATATTCGACTATGAATAACAGAGTACCTATTTCCGATCCCGGGAAACTCAAAATCAAACAAAGGTTGAACCATTGTTGGGCTTTCAGTTCGTCTGGTTAGGTTTTACATATATATATATATATATCTATAATAAGGCCATAATAATCTACATAAATAATAGTGCATATTTTGCAATGCACTATTAAATATAGATTAAATTTAATGGACTAATTAATTACATTTTTAAGTATTTTAATTAACATTATGAAAATAAATTAAACGTCAAATCACATTAAAATTAAATTTAAATGTCAGCTAATAAATAAACATAATATTTTATCATTATTTTTTTTTAACATCACAGCATAATGTTTTGCTAGGTTTTAATTAGGAAATAGGTAGTGCCCGCCCCCTTTCCCCGGAGAGCACGCTTAGCTTTCGGCCTCGTCAGCAATAACGTAGAATAAAATGAAAATAATAATTTTACTCTGAGTGGCAACTAAGAGTTAAAATAATCAGAGAAGCCCACTAACCCGCATTATAGTGAGTGAGTCTAAAATCTTCACAACTGTGAGCGAGCAGATCTTTGCTCAGCATTGGGGCATTGACAGACTTGCGGCAGTATGTATATACGAGTACATAAAAGCGAATTGCCGGCTCACTACAGAACACGGGTCTCCTCTCAATATGAGAAGGGTTTGGCCATAGTCCACCACGCTGGCCATGTGCGGATTGGCAGACTTCACACGCCTTTGAGAACGTTATAGAGAACTCTCGTGACGTGGCGGTTTCCCCACGATGTTTTCCTTCGCCGTTGAAGCAAGTGATATTTTAATTACCTAAAAAAGAGCGTGTTACAAAAAACAGCATCAAGGTAAAATATAAGATAACCCTGGGAACATTCAAAAGCCGTGTGGTTGTTTTTATACGACCTAGCAAAAGAAATCACCACCGTAACTTTTCGATAGGCATTATTTTCACATATTTATCTTGTTGGGCTTTAAGCTGTGATAGCCTAGTGGTTAGGGCGTCAGTCTCCTAATCAGAGGTCGGCGGTTCGAATCCGGGCACGCACCTCTAACTTTTCGGAATTATGTGCGTTTTTTAAACAATTAAAATGTCACTTGCTTCAACGGTGAAGGAAAACATCGTGAGGAAACCTGCACGCCTAAGAGTTCTCCATAATGTTCTCAAAGGCGTGTGAAGTCTGCCAATCCGCATATGGCCAACGTGGTGGACTATGGCCAAACCCTTCTCATATTGAGAGGAGACCCGCGCTCTGTAGTGAGCCGGTAATGGGTTGATCATGATGATCTTGTTGGGTACAAAGTTTACAATAGGCAACCTTAGCCATCAACTTGACCTTGGAGTTGTTAGCGATGTGTGTATTGTAAGTAAATAACAAAGCACATAAAAGTGGAAAACACATATGTATAGCTCTGGCTAGTGGAGTCTGGATAGCAGTTTCCTTTATGCCGTGACACAATGAGTCACGCTGTTGCTCACGACTCATACCCCGGCCTCCGCTACAGTTACCATATTTTATTAATTTTAAACTGTGGCGTACGTAGGTTGTATATATTTTGTATATCTTTTGTCTGGTGTCTAATGTCAGACGTGTGGTTTTAAAATGAAGCAAAAAAACCCTAATCCTTTTCCTATCCGAATATTAAAATTCCTGACAGTTCATCTTAAAAAATGGTTTCCCTAACTTCAATTTTCCATTGCTAAACCATAAACTTGACATTGGCTAATCTGTGTAAAGTCATAAAACGAGAGAAAAAAAAAATGAAGCAAGCCAACGTCTTCTTATTAAGAAATCCCTAATCCTGGTATTCCCGCTGGACTAAACATCACACAAACAGTGCCTATTACCTAGAGAACATTAAGTGTTGCTATTGACAATGCCACTATTCGACGACCTCTGTGGCGCAATGCTGTCGCATTATAAAGTCGGAGGTCCTGGGTTTGATTCCCGGCTGGAGTCTGGCCTGGGAGGCTTCGGCCGTAGCTAGTTACCTCCATACTAAGGTACCTCCAAATCAAGAGTGCGAAAGCATTTTGTAAGCAAGAGCTCTCTAACCGTACCACTGCATTGCTTTTGGCAACATATATAGTTTAGTTTTGTATAAAAAAACATGTAATTTGCCACCATAAGAGATGATGACCAAACCTATCAAAACCTCCTAAAAACGAGATTCGGCCGCTTTTTTATGGTACCAAGTCATCAAGGTTATATATGAACGTGGAAGGGCAAAAGAGTAGAGGAAGACCAAAGAAGAGATGGATGGATTGTGTAAAAGAGGATATGCGTGTAAAAAGTGTGGGTAGTGAGGTGACGGCTGATAGAAGTGAGTGGAAGAAGAAGACGTGTTGTGCCGACCACACATAATGTGGGATAAGAGCAAGAAGAAAAAGAAGTCATCAAGGTCTCAGCATGATCATATTTTACGTAGTTTTTTGGGACGTTAGGTTTTAATATATAAACTTTTTGTTGTTTGGAATCGAAACTCGTTCTTCCTTGCGCGTATGGTAACCCTATCCTCAGTATGACGCATTCGGCGTGCGTCGATAATAATCGCTCCTCTTAAAACGGATTCCTAGAATTCAGGCCTTATATGTACCAGGTGCCCTTCCTTGTTTAATTTCTTTGAAGATATTCAGTGTTTTTTTTTTTATTCACCACAAGTTAGCCCTTGACTGCATCTCACCTGATGGTAAGTGATGATGCGGTCTAAGATGGTAGCGGGCTAACCTGTTAGGGGTATGGTAAACTCATACTCCTAATCGGTTTCTACACGACATCGTGCCGGAACGCTTAATCGCTTGGCAACACGTCTTTGTCGGTAGGGTGGTAACAAGCTAGGGCGGGAGCCTCCCACCAGACCAGACTCGAGCCGGGAATCGAACCCAGGACCTCCGACTTTAAAACGCAACAGCGCACGCGCTGCGCCACAGAGGTCGTCAAAGAGGTTTTGTTAGCACTTGACTGCAATATCATCTGATGGTAGTTCTCTCAACTTTTATTAGAAAATTTTAACTCATTCATGGATGTAACTATGGATAAATCAGACTGTCAGTAGTTCATTTCGTAATTTTTTTCTATTATGTATACTTACTGGCTTATAGTCAGTGCTATAGCTAGCCGACTTCACTAAAGTCAAACTAATCAACATCAAATCAAATCAAAATAGCTTTATTCATGTAAACCTATGACAGGCATCTATGAATCGTTCATATCACATTTTCCATTATTTTTATTCGTGAAATGATGATGATAAATACACTCGCAAACTTAAAACTAAAGCTAAGTGGGGTCTAAGAAGAAGCCCATATCAAACTTAGCTGGGTTATTTTTTACTATACGGTACTACAAGTTTACTTTTAATTCTAATGTTCAGTTTTACATTAGAAGTCCGTTGTTTTCTTGAAATTTTCAATATTTTTATAAATACGCTGTCATTATTTTATATTCTTTAAATTTATCTCTTAATGACTCTGACAGATATTAGGAGATAAATGATGAAAAACCTTTTGTTAGAGGACGTCTGTGTCATACCTAATAGTTGGCAATATGGTTTGCAGCCCCATAATTCCATTGATTGAAGTTGTACCCTGATAGATCAGTCAATCAGTCAGTCAGTCAGTCACCTTTTCTTTTATATACAGATATGCTTCAGCACGTAATCGAAATCAACTATCACCGATAATGGTGCCACTTGCAGAGACAATGCGCGCTGGACCGTGACAAGCAACGCCCGCCACGACTACTACTGTCTCACGGAAACTCACTCTCCACTATCACACTTTAATTTCAAAAACATACGTTAGCGTGGAAAATTCACTAAAGTCACATGACTGACCGTATCGCCGCGACGCTAAGAAGCTATATATATATACATTATGATATATTTATTAATTAAGACATATTATATTTTGAAAGTTGTTTGTAAGGGTCAAAATGTTAATAATCTGTAGACGTAGGGGAGGGGTGGCATGAAAAGGACATTTTTGATTTTGAGTAGGTTGGAGTCGCATAGGAAGCGTTTAATATTAAACTATTGAAATGAAATACAATAATTGTCATTAATCAATTCTTATTTGTTTATTTTTGCATTTTTTTTAAATGTGTATTTTGTCCCTTTCGACGCTGTAATTTATAAATGGGACAGTATCTAATTTTGAAGCAACTTGTGTACAAAACTTTTTTTTTTAACCCCTGCTTAGGAATAATAGATTATTAACAAAGGTATAATATAAGATTATAGATGAGCTATATAAATGCTTCAACGGTGAAGGAAAACATCGTGAGGAAACCTGCACGCCTGAGTTCTCCATAATGTTCTCAAAGGCGTGTGAAGTCTACCAATCCGCACATGGCCAGCGTGGTGGACTATGGCCAAAACCTTCTCCTATTGAGAGGAGACCCGTGCTCTGTAGTGAGCCGGTAATGGGTTGATCATGATGATGATGATGATATAACGCACGCTATTGGCTGACTGAAGAAGATGCTCAGTACCACACTTATGTCTAGACTATTTACTGTTTAAATAAATTAGGCTAGGTTTTGTGTCAATATATTTCATTCGATTCCAAACACCATTCAACAAGTCAGCAGGCAGTTTTATTTCTCAAACTGAGCGAAACTTGCATATTAGGAACCGATAATATAGTTTCATTGGACACTTTTAGAGAGTTGTGATAATGGTCATGGCGGTTTGAGTCACTACAAAGAGTGCTGGTCAACTTTAAGCGTGATTGTAACCTTCGTGCTATTTGTCAAGCACCATGCTTGACCAATAGCGCGAAGGTTAAAATAAAATAACAAAAATCAGACCTAGATTTTTTCAAATTACAAATTACACTGAGATCTCATAGGAACATACGCAAAAATGTATTGGTTTGTTTATAGAAGTAGCCGATGTTCGTTACTTTGTCCGCGTAGGTTTTTTTTAAATCCCGCTGAATAAGCAACGTTTGTAATTTTGAAAAATGACTATCCCATGTCTCATACCTTTCCCCATTCCCGTTACTGCTCTTCTTCCCAACATATAAATCTTATTAAGAAGTTTTTAAAAGTTTAAAATGGTTTTTTTTTTATACACTACAAATTGGCCCTTGAAGTCTATCTTACCTGGTGGTAAGTGATAATGCAGTCTAGGATAATAGCGGGCTGACCTGTTAAACCCACACTCCTAATTGTTTTCTACGCGACATCGTGCCGCAACGCTAAATCGCTTAGCGACACGTCTTTGTCGGTAGGCTAGCCATGGCCGAAGCTTCCCACCAGACGAGACTCGAACATAGGATCTCCTACTTTGAAATACGACAGCGCACGCACTGTGCCACGGAGGTCGTCAAAAGGAGGGAATCATAAAGCCAGGGATTAAAATAATGTGTGTTAATCCAGAGTATAACCTCATTAAAAATTTCATCCAAATTGGTTCAAAAGTTTTAGGTTGAAAGAGTAACAAACATTCACACATACACTCTTACATATATCTTACTGACTTTATAATATTAGTGCGACTGTAATAATAAGAAAAATAATGTAGATTAGCTAAGGTTAATTAGGGCTACACGTCTAGAACAGTTCGCAAAAAATATAAACGAGTTGTTGGAAATATAAATGTTAGCAACGAATATTCCCACGGCGCAAGGTTCATATAAAACCGATAAGCTTTACAAGACAACCGTTGTTTTTAAACAAACAAAGATTCCCAATTTTTCCTTCATGTTTACTCACTACTCCGTGATGTCGCGTAGTAACCAATAAGAAGTACGGGTCTACCGTACCCTTAACAAGTTAGCCCGCTACCATCTTAGATGCAGTCACAACCATGTGAGATTGTCAAGGGTTAACTTGTAGTGGAAAAAAAAATGGCCTTGAATCGATGATGATAAAAACTTTGCAGTTTCACCACGTAGCATTTACAGACAATACACAAACATAAGGTACAAAATATTCTCAGTTATCACCTTCGAAGGTAGTCTGCAATGTCATTCCAATGTGCTCACTTTCAATACAATCCTACGTCAAACATCCGCAACCCTGGGAAATAAGCTTATTGGAAACCTAAGGAGTTGCGTTACATTTGGGTGAAATCCGTTCAACTTCCAGTCCTTCAGTCATCAATTCACGTCTAGCAGAGAGTGCGGTAATATCTAGGGATCTACGATTTCAGGCGGGATTTCGTTACGGGTTTCTCGTTACCCCGCCATCCGATCCAAATCTACAATAATGATGTTTTCGATATCCTATTTGCCAAATAACAAAGCGACCCTCATGCATTGCGGGGAGATGGTATATTCATCTTGCTTTGCTAAAGGAGCGGGCCATTGGGTCCTATTTCTCGAAATCGAGAGTAATATCAGTTACAAGTATCTCAAAAATAATTAAGGTTACATTGAGATTTATGGTGCAACTTATATGTAACTTCAAGTGTAATTGACATTTAATTAAATTAACACAGAAATTACCTGATTTACACGAACCGAAATTGTACTTGCTTAATTAACTAATTGAATTGAATTGCATAGATGGGGTAGGTCATCATTATTGTGGGAACAACATAAATGAAAACCTTAACTAGACTAGAATTAGCTGAATGCGAAGATGGATTTTATGCTAAATGAACTATGGATGTATGCTAAGTGAACTATTTGATAAATTATGATCAAAATATCATCATCTTCATTATCAACCCATTACCGCCCCACTACAGAGCAGAAGTCTCATTTCAGTATGAAAAAGGTTATAGATCGCAGTCCAATACGTTGGCTAAGTGCTGATTGATCGACTTCAAACGCCTTGCGATTATTATGGAGATTTTATTTTGTCTTACAAAGTTACAAAGTGATATACATATTTTTTAAATTAAAACACACATTTCTATTAGAAGTAAGAGAACGGATCTAACTCGGTTTTATTAGAGGTCTGAGGAAGGCTGGATTCTGAACCAATACGCTATTACCGCTTATCAAAATGTATTTTTTATTAAATTTTCCCTATTCAAAGTCATCTTCCAAGCGTGTAGCTCGATGTTTCTATTTTCCGCAAACTTGAAGACGGGTATGATACAATTTTCCCTTTCTGAACGTCCATTTTAGAGGTTTAGCACAAATTATATTATCTATCATATTATCATGTTGATAACTTCATTATTTTGTTACGAGACTCCGGTCTTTTTATATTGCTCAAAGCGTTTTATATACAAGGTGTCTCAAAAGTAAGTTCACATTTGCTTATCTTATTACGCGAAAGCAACTATTCTGAGGGGCGCGGGGGGTATGTCAGTCGGTAGTCTGGCTCTTGGGAATTTAGTCGCTATGGAGCGTTTCTCTGGTGCGGACCGTGCGTTGTGCGTACGTGAGTTTTACAAAAACGGTAATTCGGCGACTGTAGCGCGTAGAAAATTCTGCAGTATTCGACATATTCGTCACTTAAATGATGCGCCTAGCACTCGTCTCATTGCAAAGGTTGAGAAGTTTGAAGAGACTGGGTCAACTCTGGAGAAACCAAAATCTGGGCGACCAACAACATCAAGAACAGCCGAAAACGTGGACAGTGTTACTCAGTCTATTCGAGATGATCCAAACCTCTCGATTCGGAAGCGTGCTGTTGCTTTAAATGTGCACAGATCTTCATTATGCCGCATTTTACACAAAGATTTAAAGCTGCACCCGTACAAAATTCAGTTAGTGCAAGAACTGAAGCCTCAAGATGCTGGTCAGAGGCTTGCCTTTGTAAATCAGATGATTGAGCGCTTTCCAACGTTCACCAACATCTTGTTTTCCGATGAAGCCTATTTTCATCTGAATGGGCATGTAAACAAGCAAAATTGTCGTTACTGGAGTGCAACCAACCCAAAACAAAAACATCAGAAACCGCTACATTCACCCAAAGTCACCGTATGGGCAGCGATGTCGGCGCGAGGAATTATCGGCCCTTACTTTTTTGAAGATGGAAGGGGACGCACACTCACAGTGAATTCAGAGCGTTATGTGGAGATGTTAGACGAGTTTTTCGTACCCCAACTGCAAAACTTTCCTGGTTACAACCAAAGAACATGGTTCCAGCAGGATGGAGCAACTTCACACACGTCCAACAGATCTCTGCCTCGAGTTCGAGAAATTTTTCCGAACAAATTAATCTCCAGGCGAGGTGACATAAATTGGCCTCCACGGAGTCCCGATTTAACGCCTATGGATTTTTTCCTGTGGGGTTTTGTCAAATCAAAAGTTTACGCTAATAAACCGACTTCCCTGGCACAATTAAAAGAAAATATCCGTCATGAAATGGCAGCCATCACGGAGACTACCTGCCGAGCTGTCATAGGCAATTTTAGTGCCCGACTAAATGAATGCCGAGAGCGCAACGGTTT
Organism: Lasiommata megera; assembly: GCA_928268935.1. NCBI lineage: Eukaryota > Metazoa > Arthropoda > Insecta > Lepidoptera > Nymphalidae > Lasiommata > Lasiommata megera. Next base: position 12,315,524 of record OV743329.1, read on the forward strand.
ACATTTGGACGATGTTATTTTTAAAAATTAAATTCCCAAACAGTCTACTTCAATATAAAATAAACATTTTTTCAATAAAGCTAAGACTTTTCTTTTAAAAAAAGATTTAAATGTGAACTTTCTTTTGAGACACCTTGTATTTGTTGTTTATAGATTTTCCTCAACTTTATCTATGATTTATTGATATAAACTGGACTTGTGTGATGAAATAGATGCTTTGTGATATATAATATTTTCCGCTGATCGAGGATCCATTCCAGGACGACACTAGGCAGTCATAACTTATCGAAATTGATCTTAAGATATTTGGAAAGGCGGATTTTTCTTTTTGGAACGAAGTTCCTTATCGCGCGTTGTGAGAGGGGGAAAAAATTCTTACGAAAAGTTGTCACGACACTTTTTGTTATTTTAATATATAAAAAGAAACTGAATACTTTTATAACCGTGCATATAAATGAATTTATTGATATTAAGATCGCATCGATTTGAAGCGATTCTTCAGATAAGCAACAAAAGGAGAGGTTTTAAGTAATAATAATATATTACTATTTACAAAAACAATGGCAGTTTTAAGAGTATACGAGGCTTTTCTTATCAATCATTCTTGTAAACTTGAATAAGGAATATGTGTTCAATGAATTTGAAACTTGCTTTGCATTAGCTAGCACTGCAAAAAATCCAATATACGGGGTTTTTTTGCAGTATTACCGGTGTGTGATAAAGTTTATCCAGCAAAAAAACGAGGAGTAAAACGCCGTTTGAATCTATTCAAAGGTTATGTATTTAACTTTAGCTTTTTGACACGCCGTTTGTTAACACTTGAAACAATCAAACATTATTTTTCCATTGCTGTGACGTGGTTTTAAAAGTTGTATTCATATTAAAACTTTTCACATTTTTAGTGTTGCACTAAGCAGGCGAAGTAGTAAGTACCTAGTAACAGCGCTCAATCGCAATTATGTGTCGACCCTAGTGTTATTATTATACACTACATGTAAGCCATTGATGGCTCTCACCTGATGATAAGTGATTATGCAGTCTTAGATGGTAGCGGGCTAACCTGTTAGGTACGGTAAACCCATAATCCTAATTGAACGCTTAATTGCTTGGCGAAGTCTTTGTCAGTGATAATACAATAGTCGCTAGAGGCGTGTAGGCACGTTGGTGCCCATGCTCGTGTATCGTGGAACGATTTTCTTCGAGTCAGCCGAGCGGATCAGCGGGTGATAGCTCTCGTATGCGACGGACGTGAACACGCTGAGCTATAGTGATATAGAAAATATCTCAAGAAACATTGTTTCATCTAACTAATGATTTAATTCTTTTGATCATCCTGCGACAATTTTACTTACCGAAACTCCAATAACAACAAAGAGTTTACAAATATATCGTACTTAGCCTGTTCATTTAAGACAATTTCACTGTGCACTTTGAGGGACCGTTCGAAAGCATTTTATTTCGTGTTGTTTTAAAAACAATTTCAAATCATAATTCTTATGTTGATCATGTTGATGAGATGACAATGAACCTATATAATACTATCATGATCAACCCATTACCGGCTCACTACAGATCACGAGTCTCCTCTCAATATGAGAAGGGTTTGGCCATAGTCCACCACTACGCTGGCCATGTACGGATTGGCAGACTTCACACGCCTTTGAGAACATTATGGAGAACTCTTAGGCGTGCAGGTTTCCTAACGATGTTTTTCTTCACCGTTGAAGCAAGTGATATTATAATTTATTTTTAAAACGCACATAGCTCCGAAAAGTTAGAGGCGTGCCCGGGTTCGAACCGCCGACTTCTGATTAGGAGGCTGACGCCCTAACCAGTAGGCTATCACCGCTACATAATATCATCACTTTGTAGTATTCGCATATCGTTAAACACTGTAGCACTGGTTTGAGGGATTAGAGAGATATAAAGGGAAAATCGTCACACAGAGATAAAACAAACTATTTCAACTGAACGGAGGTGCAAAAGTAACGGTCAAAGTAATTAAAAACTACTTAAGCGTGGCGATAACAGTTTTCTTCATTGAATAGCTGAGAAGGTATCTCCAGTGGTAGACTCGTTAAAGTAACTATTCACTGACCTGTTCTAGGCCCATTAAAAGACGATTCGGATTTCAAAGCCGCCCACGTTTTATTCTCGGGAAATTAAGACCGTGTCAAGAAAACAGACTCCCTTGATTATAATCAAGAACATTCAAGAGTCTTATATATCACACATTTATTATTTTAAGCCCTACCAACTGTTCTGGTCCTTTTACTGGACTGTTTAGAGTCAGTGAACTCTACGAAATATAAAGAAATCTCAATATGTTTCAGAGTGAAATTAAGTGAATATATTGCTAGCTGTGCCCCGCGGTTTCACCCGTAGTATCCGTTCTATGTGCATATGGGGATAAAATACAAGCTATGTAACTGGGTGATAATGAAGCTTTCCATTGGTAAAAGAATTTTTTGATTAAAAGAACAGATCATAGTACCGGAGATTACTGAACCGATTTCATAATTTTGACTCTTTAAAATTAATAAAAATTAATAGTACATCATGATGATTGATTATATATATGATCACGCTTGAATTAGAAATTGATTTTAATGAAGTTACGTTAAATTGAACATATAATTGCATGTTTGGTAGTGCGTGTTCAATTTAACTATAAAAATTCTAATATACCTACACCTATAAAATTTAAATCTTAAGTTTAACAAAAGTGAATACAAGATCCACAGGATATCATAGTAATTAAACGTATATCAAAATGTAAAACTTATTTGCAAAATTTTATTCGACATTTATCAGGTACGTATACCTAACGGTACCTGACACGGCATTGTACCAGAACGCTGAATTACCGTTAAATACAATTTTGTTAAAGTTTATGAAGGGAAAACCAACAAACTCACTTTTAGGATTTATAATATTAGTGATTTTTTGGGGTGGATTATTTCAAAACTCGGACAAACCAACACACCATGTTTAGCATTTCTGTTATTAATAGAGGATTTGTAATATTGTTTGCCAGATTTGTGACCCAGGCCGTGACTTTATCCACGTTTATTCTTTTTTTTTTTTTTAATGGCTACATTTGCCGAGATTAAACGTACGTTTTGACAGCCCCTAATATTTTAATTTAATGTTATACTGTTGTATTTACTTAATGTTGTTCTCCATGGAATGCACAACAAATCTTGTATGTGCAGTAGTAGTATCAAAATAAATAGGTAATTGGATGTATGAAAAATATAAGAGTAATTACTTTGGTTTATCCATAGGACAAATATACAGTTCTTCGTTACATGATTTTTATATCAAAATTTTAGCCAATGTTTGCAACGTAAATGGACAATTATGATTTTTACGACATCACTATACATCATCATCATCATCGTCATCATTATCAACCGATGGACGTCCACGGCTGGACATAGGTCTTATGTAGGGAGTTCCAATGTCCACGGTCTTGGATCGCTTGTATCCAGCGGCTCCCTGTGACTCGTCTGATGTCGTCTGTCCACCTAGCTGGGGGTCGACCAACGCACTATACATGCAACATCACTATACATATCCATGTCATCATCATCATCATCATGATCAACCCATTACCGGCTCACTACAGAGCACGGGTCTCCTCTCAATATGTGCGGATTGGCAGACTTCGCACGCCTTTGAGAACATTATGGAGAACTCTCAGGCGTGCAGGTTTTCCTTCACCGTTGAAGCAAGTGATATTTAAATTTTTTTTAAACGCACATAACTCCGTAAATTTAGGGGCGCGTGCCCGGATTCGAACCGCCGACCAGGCTGATCGAGGCTGACGCCCTTACCACTAGGCTATCACCGCTTCATATCCATGTAATCCTCTTAAATCATTTTGTCCATGGATGGTTTGGATCTAAATCCGTCGGGTAGCTTAAAAAATCCAAGCGTACAGACAGCGAGAAGGTATGTAAGCGAGCGCTACGTATCTGCGTACATCGACCTCATCTACATTGCATGAAACGATTTAGCCGAAAGAGGTATTGGAGCAGAACAAACCCAGATAAGTGGCTCTTGTATTCACTCAGCAATTTAGGGCGCTCAGGATGTTCAGTTTTGCTTCAGAACATCTGGGGTATCGGTTACTTAGTGGCCCCCTGCCCACATATTTTTCTATTACACAAGGCGAACGGCTGTTTCGCAAAAGTTCTCTAATGAGGTTAATTTGCAGACTCTCATTACATAAGTACCTATTCATTTAAATACTGAAGAGGCAACCGACTTGGATACTTTGCAAACAGTGATTTATTAGAAAAAAGACTTACAGTACCTAATATAGTTTAAAAAGGGTATACAAATGTAAAATTTTTGTATTACCTCAATGTCTGAAAATTAGTCATTAATCGAATGCTTATAAAACAAAACCAGAGCCACGAACCGTCAGAAAACCGATAGATATTCTAAACTAGAAAGAAATATTTCTTTACTATCCTAGAGAAATGAAGTCTTTCTCAACGGAGAATTGAAATTTGTATTTGTATAAAAATAACAGGTCCTATTTTTTAAAATTTTCGTTTATTTAGATTTAAAGCCAGCATAAAATTTCTGATATCCGATGTTACGAAGCAATTCGACGGGATATCAGATTTTCTGCGCGGAAGAAAACGTTGGCATGACGGCCAATAAATTATTTATTAGTGCTAGTAGAGATCTTGGTTATTTAAATGGTCAATCTTTGTCCCTTTCCACGGAAGCAAAAATTTTGACTACATGCACTTCATTTCGTGCATTTGAAGTTTTAACTTATGAAGTTGTCACATTAAAAGTAGTTGAACATAATGCATCATCATCATCATGATCAACCCATTATCGGCTCACTATAGAGCACGGGTCTCCTCTCAATATGAGAAGGGTTTGGCTATAGTCCACCACGCTGGCCATGTGCGGATTGACTTCACACTCCTTTGAGAATATTATGGAGAACTCTCAGGCGTGCAGGTTTCCTCACGATGTTTTCCTTCACCGTTGAAGCAAGTGATATTTTAATTGCTTAAAAACGCACATAACTCCGAAAAATTACGAGGTGCGTGCCCGGGTTCGAACCCCCGACCTTTGATTAGGAGGCGGACGCCCTAACCACTAGGACTGCAATTATTATGCATCAAAATCTGATTTATCAGAAGCCTACAGAAGAAACATTTAACGGTCATTACCAAGTTAATTATCCATAAAGGTGACCACCTTGCAAGTGGTTTAATATAATCACAGTAACTCGGTTGATAGGAGACGATAAAGAAACAATGGCGCAGCACCGCCCACGCTAAGTGGATCGTTTAGGTAACAACAATGCGTACAACAATTTTAACAGAGCAATTCTGGATAATGTGAGTGGTAAATGGACCTAGTTGAGTTCAGCTAAAGAATTACGTAGGTAGTTATAAAAGATTTACATACTGCCTGTAATTTCTTGATGCACTGAAAAGTTCTTCGTCTTAAATTTGGTGATGCGCATGCCTATGTACATGTATAGACATATATACTTAAACATTGTATAATATAGGTTTTACATCTTTCGGCAGTCTTCATATTTATTATATATACTTATACTAGCTGACGCCCGCGACTTGTCTGCGTTGAGTTAGTGCGTGTGGAAGTTTGCTTGTTTGTCTTCCGATCACGAAGCAATGGATTACTAAACCGACGACCTTGAAATAATTACAGGATAATCTGTAAAGTATCTCCTTTCTAACAAAAAATAATGAATGAAATCAAAGTACGCGGTAATGAATTACAACTAAATACACATTTTTAGTTAAGGAACGCGATTAGATACTCCAACGCACGCGAAGACTTTTGATACATATGATTGAATTTGAACTTTGTGCAGCAGTAATAACTTGCAAATGGACTCTTTAAAGTAAGGAACGCACCTACATTTCTTAGACAACAGTGAGTGATTATAAAACTTAATTGCATAGTTAAGTTCAAATTGACTCTACATTTTATTTAGAAAACGTTTATATGGGAAAAAGAAAAGGGCTGTTTTTAGGGTTTTCCCGGCAATTATTCGAATGTTTGTCACTTTTTAAACCTTCCCTAGACCTCCATGAACATTTCAAGACCAAGATAAGATAAATCCGTTCAGCTGTTCTCGAATTTTAGCGAGACTAACGACAATTGACAATTGATTTTTATATATATAGATAATCATAACAAATTCGGTGATCGTTTCACCAAGGCGTTCAGTCCGTACTAACGTTGCCGTGCACGTACCTACTGCGTTCAACCAATCACAAGACTTGCTCGCACTATATACCTTATTATTGGTCCGATTCCGCGGACGCTGCCGCTGATTGTACGAATATACTCGTATGTTTGAAAATTAAACGCAAGTCCACAAAAAAACTAAAAAATTACTTGGGGTATTAATTGCTCTAACTTCATCACTAGTTGAGTAATTTTTTTTTAATATACATATATATTTATATATATCCTCGACTAAGTTTATTCTTCCTAGACCAGGGCGCGTTTGAGACCCTCTTTGCTTTAGTTTTTTTGAAGTGAAAACTTCTTTAGCGGCGTTGAGCACTTTTTCTGTAATGGGTATAAAATCTTAAACTCGCGTCAGGACACGTGACCTGATCGAAAAAGCGTAAGACGATGACGTAGACAGCTATCCCCTCTCTACGGCGCGGCGAAAATGTATGCCTGGACCTACTGTTTCGTTTAGGCAGCGCAGGGCGCTTGCGCGAATGTTCGTGTATGTTACAGCGTGCCACGCGCATCCATGGATAGTTCTGGTAATGATGATGGTGAAAAAGTCGTTGAAACTATGGATGAAAGTTGATTTTTCGGAGAGATAAACTTTTTAATGTAAAATAATTGTAATAGTTTTAAAGTGTTAAATTTTTAATGTAATATAAATTGTCATGTTTGTGTACGATAGCGCAATAAATGAATATTGTATTCTACCACATAAATGATAGTACTTTTATACTGATAAAGCAATTGGTGCAAAATTATTCCCTAACCATTCCAAAATAGCAAACATGCTCAACGTTATTAATCAAGTTTTCACTTCTGCCGGCACTCCCGGAGTGCAACCCGTCTTTTTTTTTTTTAATTAATCACAATAATACGATAATTATTATGCATGAATTTCTCATATACCTGTGATAAGCCAACATGATAAGCAATTGATTTTGATTTGATGTCACTCTTGTTTATTGACAACGTCGTAGAAAAAGTGGATATAATGCGAGACAGCGTAATCTCTCAGTCAACCCTGAACGTGATAAATAATGCTGCAAGAAAAAATCTCTTTTTTTCTTAGTTTTAAAACTGCAAAATTGCGAAGCTCCGTGAATATTTTCAACAAATAAAGATACGCCGTCCCACGTATTGTTCACGTCGCCCGTAAAATGGGTTCTCGTCATCTCAAAACGTTATGTAAGCGCAAGTGGGGTAACAAAGTGTTTCGCATAACAATGGAGAGGTTGCAACTCATCCTGAGACAAAAGGCTTTCGAAATGCAAGTACTTGTGCCTTGTGCGTGGATGCACATTTGAAGTAAGACGCGTTTGTGAGATGGTAGCATATTGCGGTTTCCACATTACTGTACTAGATGGAGCCGCAAGTGAATCCTGCATCGCGCTAACGAAGTTTTCATACACAAGTTTTTGACGACCTCCGTGGCGCAGTGCGTGGTTGTCACGGCATCGCTATTAATAATTTCTAATAATGTGAGTTTTACACTAATATTTTAAATTTAGGCTTATATTGACTTAGGTGTTTTATTTCGAAAAAATTAAAAACCTTCCTATACCTAGCTCATTTTTCTGGGATTTTACAAACAAACCGACAAATATTAATTACCTTTACGTGCAATCTTTAAAATTATGATATTAGGTTAATGAGAGACATTTATTTCGATAACAGAGACAAGTCAATTAAGTTTCAATTTAATGAATGATTGGTTGGATGAATGGATGAATGAATGAATGGATGAGCACACTTATCGTATCTTGTACTTACGTACATACACCACACAAAAGCACAGTTCACAAAAAACAAGAACAATACTCATTACTTGTTTTAGAATTGAGAGGACGTTTTTTCGGCATGAAATACCGTATGTCATTGATAATTTTTATCATTATTTAAATTTGTACACACACTCATACTAATCATTATTTATTAAATAAGTATATATCATTGACTACAATTACAATAATCAACCCATTATCGGCTCACTAAAAAGCACGGGTCTCCTCTCAATATGAGAAGGGTTTGGCCATAGTCCACCTCGCGGGCCATGTGCGGATTGGCCGACTTCACACGCCTTTGAGAACATTCTGGCGTGCAGGTTTCCTCACGACGTTTTTCTTCACCGTTGAAGTAAGTGATATTAAATTTTTTTTTTATTGCCGGTATACCCACTGATAATTTCATGACACAAAAATCCAGTACATTAACACAATGTAGATCCAGGACCTCGCGATCCTTTGGCGAAATGCTATCAAATAGACCAACGAGGCGGTATTTAGACACGCATTATCGCGGTGATACTTAGTTGGCATATCGTATGGTAGGTGTTTGTAGGACAATCATAATACCTACCGCGAGAACAATGGCAAATAATGGAAGCACATGCAGTGCGAACTGTGAATGAACTCATTATTGAGGAATCCGGAGACAACCTTCGCGGGCCGTGTTCATTGTAACGTTGTAAGCTGTATTACGAAGTGTTTTAAAACGAAAATATCTGTATATGTTCTATATTTACAGTATGATATGGTGCTATTCTATGGATCTATGTTTAATATGGGTACCTTTATGGCGCAGTGCGTGCGCTGTCGCAGAATAAAGTCCTGGTTTCGAGTCTGGTCTCGTGGGAGACGTCGGCCGTGGCTAGTTAACACCCTACCAACGAAGACGTGTCGCAAAGCGATTTAGCGTTCCGGCACGATGTCACGTAGAAACTATTAAGGAGTGTGGGTTTACCATACTCCTAACAGGTTAGCCCGCTACCATATTAGACATGATACTGGCGCGAACTTAGGATTTTTAATTTTTTTATAATATGCATATATCTCACACGGTAATGATGCAGTCTAGGATGGTAGCGGGCGAACCTGTTAGGGGTATGGGCAGCCTATACGCTTAATTTAGTTTCTACGCGACATCGTGCCTAAATGCTAAATCGCTTGGCGACACGTCTTTGTCGGTAGGGTGGTAACTAGCCGCGGCCAAAGCCTCCCACCAGACCAGACTCTAGCTGGGAATCTAACCCAAGACCTCTAACTTCATAATGAGCCCAAAGGTCGAATTGGTACTTATATCCCTGTGTATATAAGAGCACGTTCTTTCGCAATGTAATAAATACACGTGATATCAAACCTACACTACACGAAACATCTCAGCGCGACGGGTTCTCCCAGTTTCATGTATTTTTTCGAACCGTTCCCCTTTTGATTCTACGTTTATTAATAGACGATAGATCCAAATAAATTTAAACTGGATATAATAATCTCACCGGTTGGTTATTGAGCTAAACTGTTATATTATTATATTGAGTTAATAATACACATGCATAGATTTCTATCCCGTTTCTGTAAAAAATCTCTTGAATTCTTAAGTAATTAAATACCTATGACATAATGAGTCGAGTTTTTGTAAGCTCTATACGTTGACACTTTACGCACCAATAACACTTGCAGGCCATAAAAAACCGAAATCCGGCCGCAAGTGTGGATACGTGTGGTGTATCATATTACTGAAAACCACTCCACCCCCGCTAGCCGCCCGTCCCACCCGCATCCTGTTCTCTAAATAAACTAGATTATTTTGTATTTAGGAGTTAGGGGTAAATTATTTCCATATAGCGATATATAGTGGTTAGGACGTCCGCCTTCTATTACGTTATATTCTCGATATTCTTCAGAATTTTGAGTATAAGTCTAGATTCACTAGCATTTTCAAATCACTCAATCAGAGGTCGGGGGTTCGATCACGCGCCTCTAACCTTTCGGAGTTATTTGCCTTTTTAAATCAATTAAAATATCACTTGCTTCAACGGTGAAGGAAAATATCTTGAGGAAACCTGCATGCCTGAGATTACTCCATAATGTTCTCATAGGCGTGTGAAGACTGCCGATCCGCACATGGCCAGCGTGGTGGATTGTGGCCAAACCCATCTCATATTGAGAGGACACCCATGCTCTGTAGTGAGCCGGTAATGGGTTGATCAATATAAAAAGTTCTATCGCATCGGGCGATTCATAATTTTCCAGATCTCGTGATGTTCATTTTTAAACGGCATATTCAATTGAGACACTGGGTTGAGTTCGATAATCGTTGCAGCCCGCCAACCCGCATTGGAGCAGCAAGGATCAAAAGCTCCCTGTGACCTTGCCCAGCTCAGAAATGGGATATTTATGTATGTTAATAAACCATTATTGTCCCAACCGATCTGAATATACTGCTGGATATTTATATTATGCAGAGGTTTCTACTGCATCTACAACTGAATAAGATTATCGATGTTTTTGCTATATAAATTTAGGGACGTCAAGGTGTATTAAAATACGTGCCTTTTTAATTTAATACTGCTTCGCACGATGGTAGTAAGCCCTGTTTACTATTAAAGTTGAGTTTTTTGTAACATCATCAAATTATTCAACTCAGCTATAATTAACTTAAAAGTTATGTAAACTTAATTTCATATCGCTCGGTATACGTACCTAGTTAGTAATTTTAACGAGATCACGTAGCTCGCTCGCGTGATGATAATTATATGCCTACCTACTTATCTAGTGAATTTTTTTACGCATTTATAAAATGTCACAGAAGAGAAATTCGTGTTTCACTAATTAATTAAGTATATCAAATGACTTGGCTAATATCATCTATGTACCACAGTAACGTAAAATTAAACAAAATAAAACCGTGGGTCAGAGCTAGTCTATACATAATATTATACAGCTGTGCCTATAGTTTGTTTGTTTTTTAAACGTGCTTATCTTGAAAACTGTCACTGCGATTTGTTTCAACGTCTATTTTTCTAAAAGGAAGTTAAGATTAATGTATATAGGTACTTAGTGCATGTACGCGAGGTAGGACTAGTTTTAAAAAAAAATAAGGCAAAGGTTCAAAATTTAAGTTGCAATAAATAAATATAAGCGGTGATAGCCTAGTGGTTAGGGCGTCAGCCTCCTAATCAGAGGTCGGTGGTTCGAATCCGGGCATACACCTCTAACTTTTCGGGAGTTATGTGCGTTTTTAAGCAATTAAAATATCACTTGCTTCAACGGTGAAGGAAAATATCTTGAGGAAACCTGCATGCCTGTACTCCATAATGTTCTCATAGGCGTGTGAAGACTGCCAATCCGCACACGGCCAGCGTGGTGGACTATGGCCAAACGCTTCTCATATTGAGAGGAGACCCGTGCACTGTAGACTGTAGTGAGCCGGTAATGGGTTAATCATCATCATCAAATAAATATATATAGGTATAAAGCCATATGAAGTTGGTACAGACGGACTTAGAAAAGTTTTCTGGGTAGGTACCTACCTAATTACATTAACTCGCAGTACATTACTCAGTAGGTATAAAGTGCATAGGTAATTTTATGAATGATGACGAAGATATAATTATTACATCATATCTACCAAAGTACCTACACGTTTAATAACGAAAACAACAGGTTTTGAAATTAAAAGCAATTTGAATAGAAAACCGAATTTTAATGAGTAATGACCGACCACTTAAGTAGGTAGGTACTTAGCAGTACCTACAGCCAAAACTTCATTATTATTTTTCACGAGATAATCTACAAGCGAGCATTGGTAGGTTATTGGTAGGTTAGTATATGCGGATCTATAAAACAGTACTTTTATAGATCCGCATATACTATGTTAAGTATGATTGTATATCTGTGTCTTTCCTAGTATGAGTACGGTGATTTGAATGTTTATAAAACTATTATCTAGCGGTTATTTGGACATATCCGTTGAATCATGAGGAACGGCTGAACAGATTTTAAGCAGCCATTCAAGAGCAAGGAATTTGCAAGGAACTCTATTTTGTTCTGCAGGAAAATTAATTGCGACGGAACTTTTCCAATACGGCAGTATCAGTAGGTATCTACTATACAAGAGTCACTTATTAAGTTGTTAGGTAAACTATCTACGAATACTCGATCATCGGTTATAAAATCACTGCATGTGGTATGTTCGAATGATAAGAAATACTTACGCTACGCTTAGAAATTGACTAACTTATTTTGTGCCTATCTATTTATTAATTTATTTCTAATGCATAGAAAAATGTTTCGAAATTTATATAGTAACGTCTCCTTCGTTGTGAAACCGATTGTTGGTCAATGTATGCTCGGAAACCTGACATATTTTTTTTTGTATCCAGCCCGCAGGCAGTGTAGGAGAACCGGCTAAGCAGGGATCGAGTCAACAGGTAGGCAATAGGGCACTGACCTACAGCCGACGATGCATAACATGAATGGCATCGTTCATACATATAGCTGCTGGAATTCTTGCAATTTACAAGGATTTCCAACGATATCTTAAAAAAAATATCACGCTGACAACTTAGATTTTTCAAATTCAAAGTCTGACACACATTATAAAAAGGTTGAATTTTGAGTTGGGTCCAAGTGAAAGATCGTACCGTGTCAGTCGGTACCTACTTAATCTTTTTTGTGATCTGTTAAGCTAACTGTACTTTTGAAGAGTAAAGCAAAACGCCACTCACCTTCGTCTCGCAACTATACGTGAAACGCCGTTTCGAGCTAGTTGCAATCGGCCCGTGTCCTTATGAACTCAACAAAGGTCTACTTTCACCGATGGACGCCAGACCGAAGAATCAACTTAACCATATACGGCCCTCTCTTGCGTTCACGACATGCTATTACGCGCTTTTTGTTCAACAAAACAGTAACGTTCAATTGAAACGGTAAATTGAGATTGCAAAAAAAAATATATATCATAAACACTTCACTATTGCACTCTTAACAATATTTTCACTCAAAACCACCGCACTGAAGTTGGTTTTTACTATGAGTTATTATTATTTAGTGACGGGCCACAAGTTTCAAGTTGGGGAAACTTTTTCGGATGTCGGTTTACGTCGGAACGCGTTAACACGTTATAATGGGGGCCAAGCCGCCGCGCGAATGGTTGGTAGAACGCGTTTCAACCTTCGTCGCCCATCGGTTCGTAGAGAACAAAACGACACTGTAGTGCGAGTGAGATGAGAAGTTACTCTCGCATGCAGGTGCGATAGAGTATGGAAAACCTAACCAATCACCAATGGAGACGCACCCTTCTTCAATTCCGCATCCTCGGCGACAAATTGAAAACTTTTTTTATTTCCTGATAAAAACTAATTAGAGTTCACCTGCAAACCAGTTCTTGTATAATTATTACCTGACTATGTGTGTTCGATAGTTTACGTTTTAATTAAATGTTTTTATTTTTATAAAATAGGTACCTATATAACCAAAGGTTCCTAGGAAAATAATCCTGCATCCATCGTTCAGTTCCTACCATTAATAACGCATAGCAATATTCATAAATTATTAGTCCAAGTCGAATTTTTAGGCTACTTATATGCACTGGTTGGGTTGCGGTCGATTGCGCGGGTGTTCCCGTGACCCAGCCACCAGGCGACGCGTAGGAGTATCGCTGGGTTTTAGTGGGTATTCTGGTCGCCAACCCGGCCGCCGGCGAGTCCCACATACCCCGTCGGAAGCGACGCCGTCAAAACTGCGTCGCTTCCGGAGGGGATGCGTAAACGCATTTCACAGCGGAAAAAAAAAAAGGCTACTTATATGCAGAAGGTTAAGCAAGAATATCTGAGGCAATAATCTTCCAATATTTTTTATCAAGTGCAATCTTAGTCTACTAAATATAGTTTACTAAGGGGTATATCAACCGACTAACCAACTATGCAACATCTAAGCCATTTTGTTCAAAAATTATATAAAATATAAATTAAATTGCAGCCAATTGTTAGGCTTGTTGTTTCTTTGTATTATGTGGGTGATTCACTAGGTATATTATTTTTCAAAAGTAAATTCTTAATATCTCAGCTTTTTTGGTGAAATTACCTTATTATATTGTTTTGTAGTTATTTGATCGAGTTTTCGTTATGTAAAATAATTTCAATTACGAAGATATAGCAACAAGCCACATAAAGTGCAGGAAATAATTGATGCATTTTGTAGTATTAGATGAACGGTACACAATCACAAAAAACACCTATTCAAAATATTAAATAATATGAAATATAATAACTTTATACAGCAATCAAAAGACAATATAATTTATAAAGAAAGTAATAATATTAAGGTAGGTACTTACAATAAATAACTCAATGAAATTATAAATTATATTTAAAATTGGTGCTTTCTTAAAGATTACACAGCTTTTGGTTACTTTGGGGTGAAAAGAAGCATATTTTTTATGAAAACTCAAATTATTTAATGATAAATCAAAATATATATTAAAATTTTTTAATTAAATGAATAATACAGACATTATAAAACACGACAAATAAATATACGCAAGAGTAAGTACTGCTTGCCACTTGCTTACATTGTCAATATTAAATACAAAGTTTAAAAATGTTAAGTATTAAATTCATCTTAATAGGAATTAATTCATTTTTTTATACTAAAATATACATAATTATTGCATGTTACAAACTAGAGCACTAGAGAGTTTTAACTTTAAGTTTTATTTATTATTAAAGCAGCAATAGGTTCTAGCAATTTAAAAAAAAATCTCTCTACAATGGTTCATACAATACAGCCTGCTGACAGACAGACAGAAGAATAGCGATGTCTTAGTTATTGAGTCCTATTGACAGGTGTGAACCCCTTAAACTACATTATATTAGTTCCTAAGACTCAAATTATAAAAGTTTAATTGGTTTCAATTTTGTTTCAATATCAGTCTTGATTACTTACATATTTTATAAAGTCCTGTTACTTGATTTAAATAAGTTGTCATTTAGATAATTATGAAATAGCATATGATTACAAGTGTAGTTAAAAACACTAATAAAATACGACAATAATTGCAAAGCTGTGTGTGTGTGTGTTTGAAATTTCAAGCTTAACAAGAAACTTTCATATCTTATTTCTATTCATCTATATTAAAACAGCTGTAAAGCTGAATAGGTTGTATATTGTATGTTTGAATACAGTTAATTTACCAACTACCAGTCTGATATTGATTTTAGCATTAATATGCCCATGTATTGCATATGATACAGGCTATACAACATTACAGTTAGGATCCAAATCTGCTTTTACAATTGTTTTAATGGTTTATCAATAACATTTTTACTAAAGTAAAAATATTTAAGTAAGAAACATGCAATACAAATACTATTATAGTTATGGGTCTATTTTTTTTTTGCTCAAAAATTTTCACTACTTATTGTACAAAATATTGAATGTTAATACACATTTTTATTTCAATTTAACTTTTGATACCATTGAGACACAATTGCAATAGAAGACTTGGCTCCTCAAAGTTATACTTAATGTATATCAAATTGGGAAGCACAGAAAGTAATAAATATTTCCTTATTTTCCTAAATAAATCTATATATATAAAAGCGAAAGGTCACTTACATACTTACATACTGACTTACATACATGCTGATTAAACACAAGATCTCAAAAACTATTGTACATATAAAGCTATAATTTAGCAAGTAGGTAGTTGATAGTTAAGAGATGTCAGCTAAGAAAGGATATTTGGAAATTCCACCCCTAAGGGGGTAAAAAAGGGGTTGGAAATTTGTATGAAATTTCTTTGTTTTTAGAGTTAGAGAGACAAAAATTTGCATTAAAATTAATAATAATAAATAAAAAACATGTACATCAATTTTTTTAAATATTACCTGTTAAGGGTGGTAAAATAAGGGATGATAATTTTTGCTTATTTTTTTATTATGAAGTCTACTAGCTTGAAATTTAAAAAATTGGATTCTTTAGGGCGTAAGTATAAGGTTAGAATTTTTTTCATCCAAATCTATCCCGAAAAGGATAAAATAGGGGTTTGAAGTTTATATGAAAGTCCTATGTTTTTTAATTTAGAAACACGAAAATAGGCAATTTTACATTTGCCTTTACTTTCTGAAACAGGTCATTGTCCGCACGGGAAACCTCAATCTCACGGGAAATCAGCAAATCAATCAACCGTTAGTACCTCATAAGGGAAAAGAAAAGGGGTATTTGAAAATACAATTTTTTTATATGCCTAACAATAATAAGGAAACACCAAATCAGTCACTGGGAGGACTTGATGTCTCATATGCTAAAATGTGTTTTCTATTTTAAATGAAGATGTATTTTAATCCAATATGTGCATTACAGTGCTGACTGGAATTCATATTTTTTAGGATACATTTAGTCAGCTTCAACACCTTCATGCAAAATATTCAGTTAACATTGATTATATTAAATTCCAAAGATTTGAGTTGAGTATGTGATAACTGAATATGGAGTGCAAAGGCTGTTATATTAGATTAGTCACTGTTTTAAGACGACAAGTTCTCACCAATTACTGACAGTGTAAATTGTAAGGAAGTCAGACTGATTTATTATTAAGAGTTCTAATTAGTTATAGTTACTGAATTTGGCATTTATTTTGCACACAACATGCACAATAACCAATCATTCAGTAGCTATAACTTATACCATACTGTCATTGGTGTATTAAATCTAACGGTACATTCAGATCCGAAGGTTTTAATAAATGATTAATTGCAACAGGTCCGGGCCTATCGTTTTCAGACTTCTTGTATCTATCTGGAACAGGCACATATAATAGTTTTGTCCTAATAGTCAACACTATAGTATTAATAAAACCAACAATTACGTAAATACCACCAATAATTGAAAAGAGGCGTAGCATAAACTGTAATAAATTTTCTCTTTCTTGGTAAACCTTTATTTTGAGAGCAGCCATGTCATACTTAAAAAATAAGCCTGGGACTCCGTGTGATCCTTTGTGATGACTGATAGATCTTTCAAGCTCCTTTACAGAGTACTGAAAGGTTTTTATTGTCTCAAATGTAGTATCAACATCAGTAGGAACAACTTCAATAAAGTATTGATACAACATATTTTCCTCCTTAGTTATCTTTTCATCACCTTCAAGAGGGTATATGATACCATTTGCTGGACTCCCAAAACTGAGTCTGTGTATTCTGTGACTGAAATTTTGTGGAACATTATCAAAGAGCATGTTCAAATGTATGTGGCCATGTGGCAGAGGTAAGCTCTTACCTAGTGTTATATGAAAGTTTCCAGCAACTTTATTCAGTATTAACACTCCATGTAGTCTACAAGCATCTGGTCTACGGTTAGGTTTAGTTTTTCTCTGTGGTATAGTCGCTCTCACTGATCCATGACCTTTTTTCCAAAGTAATTGCCAAATGGAATGATACTCCTCTCTCAGGTATGAGTTTAAATACTTGACAGCGTCAAAAGCGTCTTGTTGTTCCTGAGTCAATTCCCACCAAGTATCTTCCTCCTGCAATTCTCCGAAGCCAAAAACGCTTTGAGACGTCGAATCTAATATATCAGCGCCTATATTGGAACATGGCATAGCTATTGTGATATCTATGTTAATACGTAGCTTTTCGTCCATATCCGTGTCTGGCACAAATTTAAAGACTAAATTGCTGTCTAAAAAGTAAGTAACTTCGCTGTATACAAGCCACATTATAATAAAAAACGTTATCACTGAGAAAGTGCCACCGACCGGCGTGCTGTCCACGTATTCATCTGGAACCTTAGAGAATGCATCGAACTCCTTCACCTTATCTATCACTTTTTTTTTTCCCCGGTACCTAATCATATTTTAATTAAAAACTTTTTAATTTACTATTATAATAACTTCATTATTGTAAATCACACTTGTTGACGTGTTATTGAGTTTACTATATTGACGGTCTTGTTTTTGACATTACAATGACAGAAGATAGCAACTCAGATAGCACTTCCAGTTGAAATTCGTTCAGGAAGCACCTTACTAGCAAAGACACCGCCACGCGATTTAGCGTTCCAGTTTGATGAGTATAAAACGACTCATCGGTTGCTCCTTTGGTGAGTGCATAATATGTTAGTTCGTGGGCGACGTTTATATTTTAACATCAATCTACATATTCGATCGTGTGAAACTAAAAACAATCAAATAAGAAAAAACATCGTACTCTGCACTCTCGCGTCTACTCGTTTTTCCGCGATATAAATATAAAAAATAAACGAAGTTGCTTCAATGCGTTAAATTTTGTTTAAATACTATATACTAAGGATTGATTCGGACCGTGCTATTATATCATCTTGACATCTTTATTTGACGTATGTCAGTGTCAAATACTGAAACCGAAGTGAAGTTTTTCCGATAGTGTTATTTGTCGACGGTGAATAATTACGGATTTTTCTATTTATACAACGACAACGAACAAAATATTTATGCAGTCAGACGGCGAGGAAAGTTTGCTGCATTCATGCTTCGGCTCGCTGAGGAGCGCCGTCATGGGTTGCTGCTACAGCATTTGTCAGAAAGAGACCGATCCCCAGGTAATAAAACCTAATAAATTGTCGACCTGCAAAATACCACGTTTCATGCGATTTTAAGAAAATCTAATGTTAATAAAATGCACATAATTGTATATGAGTGCGTCAGCATATATTGTGAATATATGTGTGTAATGCAACAGTATTGAAAAGTTGTAGGAAACGTAATCATAAGTTCATAACAATGGTAGGTACTGGATCTTATCGTTAATTCCCAGTTGACTGGCATTTTTATCTCAATATGTGAACCTGGAAATGTGTATCTCTACTTATCTCGCAAATTTGTAACCCACTTGTTATGTTTTATATTTATTATTTACATACAATAGTTTTATTCATTTGATTTATAATTAGCATAATGTTATTGAATGAATAGGCGTTTCTTTTGTAGTATGATTGCTTTGTTATTTATTGCATACCATTGCTTAAGCTTTTTTTAAATAATAATTTGCAACAACCTTAACTTGTGATGCTATTGAATTATATTTATTTTTAACTGCTATTGAGGCTATGTGGTTTAAAATGTTTGTATACAACATATAAGAGAAACCACCAAATTGTTGTTAGCTGAATATAATTGTAACTATTTTCCTAATAAACGAGTGACTGCTGAATGTAGGTTACCACTGTATAATATTCACTGTAGACTATATATATTTAAAATAAAAGTGTGGGTCTCCTCTCAATATGAGAAGGGTTTGGCCATAGTCCACCACGCTGGCCATGTGTGGATTGGCAGACTTCACACGCCTTTGAGAACTCTATGGAGAACTCTCAGGTGTGCACTATGTTTTCCTTCACCATTGAAACAAGTGATATGTTAATTGCTTAACATTTTACTTGGAAAAGTTAGAGGTGTTTGCCTGGGTTTGAACCCCTGATCTTGGATTAGGAGGCTGACATCCTAGCCACTAGGCAATCACAATACAATATTATATAATTTACTGTTAAATATTTCCAGGAGAATGTAGTGAACGAACGCACACATCTTCTGGAGGTGCCTGAGCAGCAACAAGAGACTCCTTCTCCGACAACCTGCGCTTCCACCCCTCCACGAAAGCCTGATGAACAAAGTGCACTCAACAGAATACTACATGAGACTGCAACGTAAGATCTTACTAAGCTAAATTAGAAACCAATGTTCTCTGTCTATTTGGGACATACAACATTTAGATCACTGCAGAAGCAAACATAGAAAAAGTTACCTTAAAAGCTGAATGAGTATTTTCTCACACAGAAACATAGATTTAAAAAGTTCTACCTGCCTGAAGAGATTCCGTCGAAATCTGTCTGGCAACTCGTAAGTGTTAAATATTACACTGGGCCTGTTTGCCACAGATATCATTCAAATAATCATATTATTTAAATAGTTTTTATATAAATTTATTTAAATAGTTTCTATATATGACAGCGTCATCGTCGATAATTGGTACAACAGGTGCATTGGCTAATTAGTCATGATGTCAGAGCAAGCTTGTTAGTTTGGGGCCCTTTTTTCTAGTTGTTGGTTGTCCAATTCACATGTTGCACCACAGCCATAGTGATTGTTTTATTTAATTTATTATTGTCATTCATTATAAAGATTAAAAGTTGTGCAAGTTAGTTGGAATGGAGTGTTTTATAGTTTCTTTAAAAGAACAAATATCAGCCCCTTACCCTACATATATTTATATATAAAAAATCATGATTTAATTTTGACTGGCCTAAGTCAGAAACTTATTTATAAATTATCTTCTCCGTAGAAATGTAATTGACGTAGGAGCCTTAGGCCCTTACTCGTTAGAAGCAGGGGCTTACAGTGAGCGAGTGAGAGCATACACAGCGAGAGCTGCTTCGGCGGCGCTTCCGACGCCGAAGGCTGCCAGGCTCCTGGCAGACCTACCACCTGCCATAAGACGACAAGTTTTAGGTGCACCACCGATTACTCACAGTGATAAGGAACTGGTAAGAAATAAGCATTTTCTTTCGTTATGGCTTTACACAGACTAGCCAATGTCAAGTTTATTATTTTATTTGTTCTCTCTTTTTATGGCTTTGCACAGATTAGCCAATGCTAAGTTTATAGCAATGCAGAAGTTGGGGAGAAATGGCGGGAAACCTCGCACTCTGCGGAAGCGGCTCCCTCAAACCTTTCCCAAATTAATAACTGCCAACCATTCAGAAAACTAGCCACTACACCAACCACACAAAACTGTCCTCAACACAACAAACACCAATCCCTCCCAAAATTAGCCAACAAACATTAATTCAAGGAAAGCGTGAAAAAACCGCGCTCGCCATATACGAAGTCTCCCGCCTTTCTCCAAACTAAGCATTTATTTCAATATTTAATGTTGTATATATGGGCGCAAGTCGCCATCTATCGGCAATAAATGGCAAATATTAATACTTATATTTTAGTTTAACGTTTAAGCGAATAGATTATTAAGTATCTGAATTATATAAATATCTATTAAAATTAATATGATTATTCTGTATAAAATTTCATGCAATTAGTCTTGTTTAATTTAATTAGAATCTCGCTTGCAGCGCCATCTTTTGAATGATTATGTAAAACTAATATTTGTAGAAATTAAATAAACAATTTGTGTAATAAAAATCATGTAGAGTTGTTAAAATTCATTAAAATGTTTATCATAAATATTTAGCTGTATTTCAAGAATCATTTTGTAGTGCTTAATTTTATTTCTTTAGTATTAAGAAGAAGTTGTATTGGTTATATCCGCTTTAGCGATGGTAAGAAAACTATAAAAGCTGATGAGTGTTAAAATAAAAGGCTTTTTTCTATACTAGCAACTGTGCAAATATAAACTACGTTATTTGAGTTTGATATTTTATTATTATGGATTCTGAACGTGAAAACCCTGGCGTATCGCCGACAGCAGCGGTGGGATCACAGCCCCAAGACTCTTCAAGGCCTCCAGATGGGACGACTTTCACTATGGAACAAGTAATGGGTCTCCTTACCTCCATTACGAAAAATGCTGCGACAAGCGCTGCGAGAGCGACCTTATCTACGGAGATTACACCTTTACGGCGGCACCATGACTTTTATCTACCGCCGTTCAACCCTGACGAGAGATCGCATGACATCAGGGACTGGTGTGCTAACGTGGACGAAACTATTTAGCTAAATATTCCGCCTCATGAAGCTCGAATGAAGGCCATTCTGCAATTGAGAGGACGGGCAAAGACGTGGGCCGACACCTGGTCACTGCATTCAACCACGTGGGAACAAGCGAAGGACGAGCTAATTCATACATTTGGCAACGAGTTCCGATACGCGGATGACGTGCGAAAATGGCGCTGCTACACTTCGGACCAAGCGAGCAGCTACGCTGAATACGCTACGACGGCCTGGACGCTCTTCAGGAGGGTTCGGCCTGAGGCTGCCGATGCTGAGGTAGTAGACGCACTAATCACAGGTATTTATCCTGAATTTATTCGTTGTGAGTTGTTAAGAAATACCCCCGATTCACTTCCCAAGTTAGTAGCGGTTCTAAAAACATTCCGAAAACGTAAAATTGAAAATAGAGAGAGCAAATATAATGATGCTAAAAAACTACGTGTTACGGTACCTTCAAAGGATCAAGTCATATGTTTTAATTGCAATAAGTCGGGTCATTTCTCACGAGACTGCAAAATACCTTCTAAAAATAATCTTGCTTCGTCACAATCAAATAACACCAATTCCCTTAGCAGTTTTAAGAACGCTAAGGTTATGGAGTGTGAATATTGTCGTCGTAAGGGCCACATAACCGAAAATTGTTACCGCCGTCAAAGTGACGAGCGTAATGCCTCAAACAAAACTATTAACTATTGTTCGTCCATTAAACGTAGCACTTTTAACGTAATTATTGGTAACAAAAATTATAACTGTCTTTTCGATACGGGAGCTGACTGCTCATTAATTAGAGAGAAAATAGCTGGTTCCGTTGCCGGAAAACGTAAGCAAGTTGATGTGAAATTTATAGGTATTGGGGGTCAAACAGTTATTTCAAAACAAAGCATTACAACTATAGTTGAAATTGATAGTGTTCGCTTAGAACTCGAGTTTTATGTAGTAGGTAATAATGAAACTCATTTTGATATCTTAATAGGTTATAATCTTCTAAAAATACCCGGCCTTAGCGTTACCATTAGCGTTGACGATATATCTATTAATCGCAATTTTTTTATCAACGAATGTTTGAATGTAACATCCACGTTTAAATTAGATACCGATCTTACTGACCCAATGCAAATTAACGAGATTTATCATATTATCGAAAAGTTTAAGGATAATTTCACATCTGGAAATAGCGTCTCACAGGTCACCACCGGGGAGCTCAAAATTAGATTAAAGAATCCCGATAAAATTGTGCAACGCCGACCATATCGTTTGTCCCCAGTGGAACGTGAGAAAGTCCGGGATATTATTAAAGACTTAAAACAAAATGGCATAATAAGAGATAGCTCATCCCCGTTCAGCAGCCCTATATTATTAGTCAAGAAAAAAGACGGCACGGACAGACTTTGCGTTGATTTCCGAGAATTGAATTCAAATACTATTAGAGACAATTATCCTTTACCCCTTATTGCAGATCAAATTAATAGATTAGGCAAAGCTCGCTATTACAGTTGCTTAGACATGGCCTCTGGTTTCCACGGTATTCCTATAGCTAAAGACTCTATTGAGAAGACTGCATTTGTGACACCGGATGGACAGTTTGAATATCTTCGAATGCCATTCGGTCTTTGCAATGCTCCGTCTGTATACCAACGCGCCATAAATGCCGCCTTAGGTGATTATAAAGATAATATTGCTTTAGTTTATGTTGACGATATTTTGGTTGTATCTGAATCTGTACAGCAGGGATTGATAAATTTAAATCTTATTTTGACTAGATTAACTCAGGCCGGATTTTCTCTAAATATTTCCAAATGTTCCTTTCTTAAAACAAAAATTGAATATCTTGGTAACATTATCGAAAATGGCACCGTTAGGCCCAGTCCAAGAAAAATTCAGGCTCTTACTGACTCTTCAACACCTAAAAATATAAAAGAAGTAAGACAATTTAACGGTTTAGCGGGTTATTTTCGGAAGTTTGTACCCAATTTCTCTAAAATTATGGCTCCGTTGTACAACCTAACTAAAGCGAATGTTTCATTTAAATGGACTGAACAACATGAACTTGCTCGACGAAAAATAATTAGCATACTCACATCTTCCCCAGTTTTGACTATATTTGACCCAAATTTGCCAACTGAACTACATACAGACGCCAGCGCAATTGGTTATGGTGCCGTACTGATTCAGAGACAAGACAGAAATCCATTAGTTGTAGCTTATTTTAGTATGAGAACTTCAGATTCGGAGAGTAAATATCACTCTTATGAACTAGAGACTCTTGCTGTAGTGAAGGCCATAAAACATTTTCGCCATTTCCTTCATGGTCGGTCATTTATTGTAGTCACAGACTGCAATTCATTAAAAGCTTCGAGTCACAAACGAGACCTAACTCCCAGAGTGCATAGATGGTGGGCTTTCTTGCAACATTTTCAATTTGAAATTGAATACCGCAAGGGCAATAAACTTGCTCATGCGGATTTCTTCAGTCGTAACCCAATTAAAAATTCTAATGGACATCAATTAAACCAATGTTTAGAATTTAATAAATCAAAATCCTTAATTTGGACAGTTAATACCGCTACCCTTGACCATAACTGGCTCCTTATTGAACAAAAGCGTGATTCAACTCTAGCTTGTATTGTAGAGCAATTGAAAGGTGATTCGATTCCTAAAAATATTGCAGATACTTACGTTATACTTCAGGATAAATTATTAAGACGCAAAGTACAAATTAATAACAAAACACATAAGTTAATCATAGTTCCGCGTAATTATAGATGGAATCTTATATCACATTATCATGATAACCTTCAACATTTTGGCTGGGAAAAGGTTCTTGAAAAATTACGAGAGCAGTATTGGTTCCCTAAAATGACCAGATTAGTTAGAAAATTCGTAGAAAATTGCGTTATGTGTAGAGTTAGAAAAGGAGTATCTGGCGCTAGGCAAGTTACTTTACATCCTATTGACAAAATAGCTGTTCCTTTCCATACCGTTCACGCAGATATAACAGGAAGAATGAACGGAAAACGCAATGAACCTGAATATGCTTTTGTATTTATAGACGGCTTTACTAAGTATGTTCATATGATTTACACAAATGATCTTACTAGTGAAACTGCTGTGAAATGTTTTCAAAATTTGATTGCGATATTCGGCTCTCCATCGCGATTGATTACCGACCAAGATAAAAGTTTCACTTCTACAGAGTTTAAAAACTTTTGCGAACGATGTGGGATTCAACACCACATAGTAGCAAAAGGAGCTAGTAGAGCCAACGGTCAGGTGGAAAGATTAATGAAAGTTATAAAGGATAACATGTCTGTTATAGAAATAACTAGGCCGTGGCACACAGCTTTACAAGAATTACAATTAGCTATAAACTGCACAATAACCAAAAGTACAGGTAAAAGTCCCATGGAATTATTATTAGGAAAAAGATGTTCCCCACCTGCCATTAAAATATTGCAAATTGACGATGACATACTAACAGACGACTTAGAGGAAGTTAGACTGATTGCTAAGAAACGGATGGACGAGCGGTCCCTAATCGATAAAAATCGTTTTGATAAAGGTAAAGCCACGATCCACCCATTTAAAGTCGGTGACTTCGTCTTAATGCGGCGTCATGAACGACACACTACTAAGTTAGGTTCCAAATTTGAAGGTCCGATGGAAATTTTAGAAATATTACCAAATGATCGATATAGACTTAAGCATGTTAACCTTCGTGGCTCTTCAGAAAAGATTGCAAGTCACGATGCCCTACGTCCTGCACCCGTAGCTCAATCAGACCCTTTTAATGACTTTGACAACTCTGACGAATTGACCGTATGGTCGGATAAATCAGTGGAGACAGATAGTGCTTCCACTTCATTTGCGGGCAATGTTGGTTCTATATGATTGCATTTATGTTGATAATTTGATATTATTTATGAGAATATTTTTGTAAATGTTTGTGTGAAATTTATTTATCCTGTCCAATATCCTTCCTTAAACGCTGGCTGGCCACCATGCGTATCCTTTAAACCTGGTCTTGTTGGCTAGATCCCAGGATGGGTGATGCCTTGTGTTGGCTAGATCCCAGTATGGGTGATGCCTTGTGTTGGCTAGATCCCAGTATGGGTGATGCCTTGTGTTGGCTAGATCCCAGGATGGGTGATGCCTTGTGTTGGCTAGATCCCAGGAAGGGTGATGCCTTGTGTGTTGGCTAGATCCCAGGAAGGGTGATGCCTTGTGTGTTAGCTATATCCCAGTATGGGTGATGCTTCGTCTGAAATTATGTTGTAAAAACAGCGCAAGGGACGCGCTGGAGTCAGTATGGCCGTATGGGCGCAAGTCGCCATCTATCGGCAATAAATGGCAAATATTAATACTTATATTTTAGTTTAACGTTTAAGCGAATAGATTATTAAGTATCTGAATTATATAAATATCTATTAAAATTAATATGATTATTCTGTATAAAATTTCATGCAATTAGTCTTGTTTAATTTAATTAGAATCTCGCTTGCAGCGCCATCTTTTGAATGATTATGTAAAACTAATATTTGTAGAAATTAAATAAACAATTTGTGTAATAAAAATCATTTAGAGTTGTTAAAATTCATTAAAATGTTTATCATAAATATTTAGCTGTATTTCAAGAATCATTTTGTAGTGCTTAATTTTATTTCTTTAGTATTAAGAAGAAGTTGTATTGGTTATATCCGCTTTAGCGATGGTAAGAAAACTATAAAAGCTGATGAGTGTTAAAATAAAAGGCTTTTTTCTATACTAGCAACTGTGCAAATATAAACTACGTTATTTGAGTTTGATATTTTATTATTATGGATTCTGAACGTGAAAACCCTGGCGTATCGCCGACATATACCACAGATAATAAAAAAAAAGAAACATGTATACACTGCAATTAGATGTACCTACCTAAATTTAGTAATAAAAAAGGGTTTTCGAGTTTTCATACAAATTGGAATAAAACTTTTTCCTACACTTTATACGAGTATATCTAGTTTCGAGACCTATAACAATTATAAACCTACTATAATATATTATTTATTTATAAACATTAACAAATAAGCTAGAACTATTGTCATATCTATCTATAATATAATAAAACTGTAACACGACCAATTGTGCATTAAATATATTTAGAAAATTTTAATTCGAGTATGCTTTTATCGTGTGTGGAGGCGGTTGGCGAAGGCTAATCTCGTCGCCCTGTGGCGTGAGAGGCTTCTCGCACCGACAGCCGGCCATTATCGAGGCGATCCGGCCCGTCCTCGAGCTCTGGATGGGCCGGAAGCACGGGGTCCTATCCTTCCGCCTTGTGCAGATCCTCTCGAGGCACGGTTGGTTTCAGAGGTATCTGTGCAGGGTCGCAAGGCGGGAGCCCACGGAGGAGTGCCATGAGTGTGAGACTCGGCGCAGCACACGCTGGACTCGTGCGTCCAGTGGTCGGTCGCGCGAGCCTTCAATGATGATAGAGAGTTCATTTTTATTCATTGAACATAGATAACGAAGCAATAAAGTAACATAGAGACACACTTTCACGTTTAGTTGAACATTTTTATTGTATTTGTTCCAGATAACGAATGCGGTGAAGAAGGCTGCCTCCGCGATATCGGAACTGAGGGTGGAGCACCATGAGGACCTTGTGGTGCCGTTCAGGGTTTCGTACCAACGGAGCACGGCCTCTGTGTCCGAGGACGACCGATACTGAAGCGGGACACTGCGGTAGATTATACGAATGACTGGTAGGACTAAATAGGGGAGGGAGGGTTATAGGTACGGAGCACATAAGGGTGCGTAGGGTTGGAATACATCAATTGTTCTTCAGGCGTCTTTATATAACGAAGACCATTTGGTTTATTTTGTGCTCAATGGATCTTGTTTTGTTTGTTGCAGTTAAGTCTTCTTCACAATTACTTGGTTTAATCTGGATCAATTGTCAAATAGAGGGCAATCCTTGGAAATCATCCTCGAATCATAATTATTAATGCCTCAAATTTCCCTATTATGTGATTACTGGAGATTCCTGGGTGAGGCTTTGTAATCCAGGATCCAATGACACTCTTAGGCTTTGTCCCTGGGATAAATGACCCATGAACCTCCACGAGAAGCAAAGACCCTCCCATTTTACCCTAAGATACAGGAGTGAAATTGTGTATATAATATACGGTATAGCAGTGTGAAATGGACAATATTACTAAAATCTATGTCAAAATGATTATTTATTTCCTTTTTTTTAATGTCTGCTTTGCTTATCTCAGTTATTATTGTTAGTCTGTGGTTTAATTGACTTTAGAAACACCTGTTATGTAGATTTATGAAACCAGTTTACTATTGATATCAACCTCTTTACCACAGTTGACTCAGTCAGGATATAGAACACAACTCTGGGCACTCTCATGTCCAAGTGACCTTTGGGTCTATTGAGGCAATAAATTGACTCAGTCAGGATATAGAACACAACTCTGGGCACTCTCATGTCCAAGTGAATGTTGGGTCAATTGAGGCAATATATTGACTCAGCCAGGATATAGAACACAACTCTGGGCACTCTCATGTCCAAGTGAATGTTGGGTCAATTGAGGCAATAAATTGACTCAGCCAGGATATAGAACACAACTCTGGGCACTCTCATGTCCAAGTGACCTTTGGGTCAATTGAGGCAATAAATTGACTCAGCCAGGATATAGAACACAACTCTGGGCACTCTCATGTCCAAGTGAATGTTGGGTCAATTGAGGCAATAAATTGACTCAGCCAGGATATAGAACAACTCTGGGCACTCTCATGTCCAAGTGAATGTTGGGTCAATTGAGGCAATATATTGATTCAGCCAGGATATAGAACACAGCTCTGGGCACTCTCATGTCCAAGTGAATGTCGGGTCAATTGAGGCAATAAACAATATGGTAATTAATAGACCATACACACAAATAACTGTACCAGTTTGCCCAACTAACTTTTGTATGAACACTCCTTTAATGTATGGATACCGTTAACAGTCATGTGTTTAATATTTTCTTATTAAGAAAACGTCAGAAAATTGTACATAGCCTTAAACATGTTGAGATCTGTTTTGTGCACTTCAACTTTGCTCAAATAAAGTTAGTGTTTTAGTCAAAATTCAAATTCACAAATTTATTATTCTGACCTCGTTCTAAAATTATGATTAACATATGGCATTGGCACGCTGGGGGTAATGGAAGTCAAATTTTGCCGCAATCATCTTCAGAACAGTGTTCAAACTTTACCTTACAAAAAGAAAAAATAGAAATATATATAATATGAAACAACATATAAATTTGACCAATTTATATGTTTTTTAAACTTTATCAAGTCTCAAGGTTATGCTATGCTTTACAGATCTCAGCCTGTGACTGTTTATTGACGTTTGTTGCATTTTCATGTAGCTTAAGTTTTGTTTTATTGTCACGATGCTTTTCAGTATTAGTAATATACAGATGCCAGCAGAATACATAGTGTACATATATGGACAGTGATATCGCGACTCTTAACTCTACAACCAGGCTGGGTGCACTATATTTTTGTACTGACACAAATTCTGATATACACTAAACTATGAACTAAATTTAAATCTAAAAGGCTGGTTCACATTTTACTAGTCCAGTGACTTACGAATCTATTTACGCAAAGAGTTTATACTATCTGTTCATATTATATTGTTTCAGAGATATTATGAATTTTAACACTTATAATTCTTTTGCATCAGCACTCCTTGTGAACACTTGAGCAATGCGACAAAGAGAAAGAAATCTTAGTAATAATGCCCTGACATATGAAGTGATAATTAAAATGCCTCGTTCACTAGTGTTTCAAGGGTACATTTAACTTTGTAATCACATGCTTTGCGAATACTGCGAATGATAATTAGAGATCAATGTATCTAATGAGCTAATTCAATGAAATAACTGGATTTACTTTTCAATCCATTATACTTTTACCTTTAAAAGACTGGAATAATTAGGTTATCTTCAAGTCCACCAAGCAAGTGATTAACTACGGAGTACGTTGTGTCAAAAATCATTAATTTCCGTTTCCGGTCATGTAGTTATGTAATACAGGACTAATAAATGTAGACTGGTGTCATATTCCAAGTTATTGCTCAAACTATCGTATTGCATCCAGTGACTATTGTGATGTGAATCCGCCTTTAATTTCATCGGAATTACTTTTTTCAGTTCAGTCATTAGGGAGCATTCAAGTATTACGTAACTCATTTTGGGAGGAGGAGGGGGGGAGACAGAATACGTTACGTTGCGTTACATGAGGGTAGGGGGGAGGGGGGTACAGCATTAAGTTACGGTGCGTTACATGGGGGGGAGGAGGGTCTAAAATAGTCAATAATTGCGTTACGTAATACTTGAATGCTTCCCTAAATTCATTGCTTAGTTTCAAATGGAACCATTAAAATTGACTGAATCAGCTTCTGTTATTATTTCTATTGAAATTTTGTAATTATTGTGCTACGCGAGAATGAGAGATATACATACGGGCGTTTTTATCGAGTGGCTCAATTGAATTGACACTACGGGGCCTATACTTTATCTCACAAGGCGATTAGGTTCTGTTATGTTACTCGATATGATCCGCGTTCCATCCGCGATCAGCTGTTAAACATCCGTCTGTAAATGCCTTGTGCCTTATATTCTCATATCAATGTTATAATTCAGCTCTTGATAACTTTCTACAGTGAAAACTATTGAGAGAGTTCTTATAAGAATAATTGTTTTTTGATTCTGCATTACAGTTAAGAACGAACGAAATGATTACCGAAATGGAATTTTGAGTTGAACTTTCAGTGTACCTGCTGGGATACGCCAATTTAAATTGTTCTAAATCATGATAATTAATAGGCATTTTTTATACGTTTTTGTTGTTTGTTCAATACAATTTTACAGTACTATGTACTTCTACGTAGTGCAAGTTTAGAAAAAAATGCACTGTGTAGAATTACATAAAGTAAAGGATCTAGGACAAGTAAGAGTTGAGATTGAAAATTTGTGTAGTTTTCCATACCACCATCTCAGTTGCATAATTGGTTTGGTGTATTCCTGCACGCCTCCGCTCAGTTAAAGCGCACTTGGAAAGATTTGTTTTTGTTTTTAAGTAAACTAAACTGACGTTATCTCGAGTGAAACAGTTTTGGCGTATCAAAATACGGTACACTCGACGTTCAAAATATTTCATTTAAATTTTATAAATAAATGTATTGTTCAATAATATAATATACTATTTACCAAACTTACGTTTTTGCAACTGCGAACGTCGGCCATCTTTGTTTGTGGTGCTGACTATGTAAATAATAAAGACAAAATTCCACCGCGAATAAAGTACCAAGACGTTCTGGTTGCAAAGTTTATTGAATTATTGAGATAAGTTTGTTATATGGAATCCAATGATTTTGCATGTAAACCAAATGAATATGTAATTTTTGTAGCAATTTTTTTATTTGACTTTAACTCAGAAGTGGGATCAACAGTACGTTTTTATAATTACATAATTGATAACAGACCGTTTGCCTATACCGACCTCTGAAATAAACCCTCGTTTGAGATAGCGATACTCTAAGTGCGCTCTGATATATCTAGTTCAATGAAGTAATTTATATGTCCCAGTAAACTAGAGACAAAATTACGCACCACTGTTAACACATACAAAATGATAGCGAATAGAAGGCCAATCAGATTTTCATGTAGTATCAATTAAGCTAAGTTAATATCCTAAAAGCCTTTTCAGTCATGAGAGCATGCGGAGGAGACAAATTTTTATCCTGGATTATATCCACAAAGGATTAAATTGGTCGGACAAGTCCAATTGATATAACTGGATAATTGGAAGATAACATTTTTGTCTGCTGCCATGCTACCTGACTTTATGACTCTTGAAGTTTGCTACAGCGTATATTTACGCAGCCTGGCTGTCACTCAGTTGGGGGTGTCATCATTTGGCTAGGGTCGCGTAAGATGCTTCATCAGATTTCTTGACTGAACTCGTCGCGTTAGTTTCATTATTAATCGCAGAATTTCGACCTGACACTTAACGACGAATACATGTGTATTCGTCGTTAAGTGTCAGGTCGAAATTCTGAGTATGCGAAAGATTTTGAAGGCTTCAGCTGATTTGCAAATCATACAACATCGCCCATGCTACTAAAAATCCAATGTGTCACATTGGATACACGTTTTCAGTAATAGATAAGTTCAAGTGAAACCTGAAATGTAACAATGAATATGTAACAAAACCTAAAATGTAACAATGAGAATGCATGGATCTGACATTGATAATGGTTTACTTTCGTTACCTTGATCCCTACTTCTAGGTTGCGTTAAACATGCGACCTCTTCATCTTGAAAAAAAAAATTATGGTTAATTTTCTGCGTATTTATGAATGCATGTTGAATTCGGTTGATTTTCTTTGTTTTGAATGAAAATTATATTCTAATGTGTTGATTATATAATTATTACGCCATTATAGATGTACCTTTAAATAATAAATGGTTAAATTTGTATTATATATTTTTTTGTTTTATTTATATTTTCTTGTTATGGTGTCTGGCTCGAAGGACCAATCATTAAAATGCAGAATATGTGCTATATCTCAATTGTTCGAAAATAATTTTGTGTGGCATTAGTTTGTGTTTGTATCACCAATAAAGTACTACCCAAACTTACAAATTCTTAACGACTACTTTGGCGACCTCCGTGGCGCAACGCGTGCGATGTCGCATTATAAAGTTGGTGGTCTTGGGTTCGATTCCCGGTTCGAGTCTGGTCTGGTGGGAGGCTTCCTTCGTGGCGAGTTACCCTACCCTACCGGCAAAGATTTTAGACTGCATCACCAGGTGAGATTGCCGTCAGGGGCTAACTTGTTTTGTATAAAAAAAGTATTGAAGTAAATTTTAATATGTATGTATGTGTAATACATACGTTAAACGTTGATATGTGAATAGTTTTTGTTAGTTTTCTCCTCTTCGTACCTATTTAGACCTCTTCCGTCTACGCATTATGGGCGGTATTAACAAAAAAAATTGCATCGACTTAAACGTGAAAACGTTAAAATAAAAAAATATTGACGTCGTTTCGTATGAAAGGAATTTTTAAAGTTATGTCTTATTTAGTTTTAATGTCAAAAATACGATTCATTCGAGGTCCGTAGTAGTTCATAATTTTTAGCGGTTAAGAGATTTCACAATGATATAAATATAGCAACACACAACAAGGATGAAACTGAAATTAATAAAAAAAAAAATATTGTTTGTCAAAAACCATCTGATTGTCAGACCGTTTGGATAAAAATATTTTTTAAGGATTTTATAAATGGCAAACATACTTGAATATTGATATAACTTAAATTTTATTAGAGAAAAAGTATTTCTTTTTTGATATAAATATGTCTGTGTTCGACGGGGAAATAGAATTCCAGTCTGTTTATATGGTGGATTTTGTTAAGAAAAGCAAACCGTGAGCAGATTTATTAACTTTTGCATTGATTACGATATATTGCATAGTAGTAGGACCACTACTATGCGGAAGTTCGTACAACCTAAATCAATATCAAAGTAGTAAATATTTAAAAAATAAGAATAAGGTGATAGAGGTGCATAGCGGGAAAAAGATTCAATTTACGAATGTGTCATAGTTTAGGTATGGGCCTCGCTACTAAATTCCAGGGGACGGCCGGGTCGACGTTATTATCTACTCCCCCGACCTAAGCGCTCCTCTCCGAAAGAGGAGACCTAAACATATCCTTCATGATCCTGACGATCAGATGACTACTGACAACACACTCGTACCACCTACCACACAATCATACGCTACACACCGTCTTCGCCGGCGAAGACGAGGTCCCCGCTATCTTACGTCATCCGGACGTGGGCTCCATCCACGGCCTCGGAGACGTACGGACCACTCACCGTCCGACCCCCCCGTTATCCCAAACGTCGCCTAAGCCGAGGTTCGGCCTCAAAGGAGGCGCCCTTAGGCAGTCGTTCCCATAGTTTCTTCGAGCCAAAAAGGGGCTTTAGGGCTCAAAATTTCTTCTGGCAGAGCTTCTTTCCAAAGCTCGCCAAACAGCCCGGTTACACTGTGGCAACCAATAGGGTTTGTACAGCTAATAGACAACCCGAAAAAATTTTTTTCTGTCCAAAAACAGGCTTGTAATTTTTTTTTTCTGAAAGTTTTTTTTTTAGTTTAAAAATATAAATGTGTTAATTTAAATATTTATTGGAACGTTGCGAACGTGCTACATTAAAGTTATCACTTTAGATTATAATATTATTTTCAAGGTTCGAACCTGCTTGATATAAACAAATTTTGTTATTATTCTGTAGGTAAAAGATTGTTTAAATGAAACATATAGTATTGAGAGTGAGTATTTTACTAAATTTGAGTATCAGCTAGGGAGATACTGAAATTTAGTAAAATACTCACTTCGAGTACACATACAGACTTGAGAACCCCTAGCAAAGTGCCACGTAACGAACGTGAAGCCGTATTTGTAATTAAAACAAACACCCGTAGAAAATGAAATTCAGGATCTTAAGAGAACCGAATAACTAACTAAGTATTGCTCACGAGGTAAGAATGGGTACTTCTAAGTCTGATTGGATTACTTTATATTTACCCGGTTATTGTCGTACCTTTTCCTTACCTGAACGTTGCTTAAGTTGAATGCCCTTGTTCGATCTTGAATTCAGCATTGCGCTAGGGAGATACTCAAATTTAGTAAAATACTCACTTTGAGTACACATACAGACTTGAGAACCCCTAGCAAAGTGCCACGTAACGAACGTGAAGCCGTATTTGTAATTATCACAAACATGTTTGAAGATGGAAGTCAGAATCCAGTAATGTGACTCTAATAGTTAGCTAGTAAGCCTATGGATGGTAATGATGATGGTAATCTTATGCTTTAAATTCCTGCAGGAAAAGTCCTCGTCGTAAAGCCGTCGACGACAATTGCCTGATAGTGGGTCTGAGCCGGGACTCCCTGAATGCGAAAGCGAAGCCACGGACGTGCCCTGACCTCCTCTGCCCGGTCGACTATGAATACTACAAGAAGGCGGTTGAAAGAGTACTTTCTATAAGTATCTTTGCTTATGGCAACCATCATTCCCTTACTGAAACCATTCATCATGATCAACCCATTCTCGGTTCACTACAGAGCACGGGTCTCCTCTCAATATGAGAAGGATTTGGAGAGTCCACCATGTTGGCCATGTGCGGATTGGCAGACTTTATACGCCTTTGGGAACATTATGGAGAACTCTCAGGCTCCTCATGATGTTTTCCTTCACCGTTGAAGCAAGGGATATTTTAATTGCTTAAAAACGCACATAACTCCGAAAAGTTAGAGTTGCGTGCCCGGGTTCGAACCCCCGACCTCTGATTAGGAGGCTGACGTCCCAACCACTAGGCTATCACAGTTTCTAAATAAAACCATTAACAGATTCAAACCGTCTATATCACTTTCGTGCTTCAATACTCAGAATCAGGGCTCTTGATGAACATAATCTGCCTTATAGTTCTCCAACTCTAGCTATTTCCTACCGTGTGGCGAGCATTTCAGACTTAGCATGTTGAAACTCTGACGATAAACCTAACTCCAGTTGTGGAACACAAGGAGCTGTGTGATGTATGATCTGTTGTGCACAAATTTCTAAACTTCATTATTCAATTCAATTATTGGAGAGATTGACAAACAGACACTATTTGTTAATTTAGTTAGCAGTTATATTTATTATATAACTGCTAAATGCTGCTAATAAATATGATATAGCTATTATTTCCTTAACTATATTATAGCTAAGGAAATACCGAAGGATACAAGCACATAGATATAAGTAAAATACAAAAGGCGGCCTTATCGCTACGTCGTCCAGACAATCCTAGTATTAACACAAGAAACTTAGTTTAGAGATGTGTTTCTTTGGGAGTTTGTTAGGTTAAGCAGCACTTTTAAAACAAAAAAAAACCTAACTTCAGGTTTTTTTTATTGGTTTAATATCCTTTTCTTATGACATCAGTTTGCTGAAGACCATCCGAAGCTTACCAAGAAGTACATGTCAGAAGACATTGACCCGACACCCATAGAAAATGAAATACAGGATCTTAAGAGAACCGAATATCTAACTAAGTATTGCTCACGAGGTAAGAATGGGTACTTCTAAGTCTGATTGGATTACTTTATATTTACCCGGTTATTGTCGTATATTTCCTTACCTTGAACGTTGCTTAAGTTGAATGCCCGTGTTCGATCTTGAATTTAGCAGTGCGCCAGGGACGAATTGGATTTGATACATTTTCCCAAAATCAATTTGTTCGAACGATTCCGAAATGATGACTAGGCGTTTAGCCAAGAAGCGGGTTTTTGGATAGTTTGGATTCGATTCCCGGCTCGAGTCTAGTCTTGTGGGACGCTTCGGCCGTGGCTAGTTACCAACCTACCGACAAAGTCGTGTCGCCAAGCGATTTAGCGTTCCGGCACGATGTCGCGTAGAAACCAATTAGGAGTATGGGTTTACCCTACCCCTAACAGGTTAGCCCGTTACCATCCTAGACAGCTCTCACTTACCACCAGGTGAGATAGCCGTCAAGGGTTTGAATCCTACCGGTTCGGAAATTTTGTATTCGCATTCCATATTTATTAAAATATTATATATATTTCTGTCATCTTATTTTTGCAGAATTACCATTCATGTCGGTAAACCTAGCGCGCAGGGCCCGCGCGTTACAAACCCTCCACCTGCCTGACGACGTTTACATCCCTGACACGAGTCAGAAGGGATCCTACAGACACCCCAGGCCGGAGAAGTACGCTGACCCGCCCTCAGCCATGTCCATGAAGCCTAAATTTGATGATTCGTTACAGAGTGAGAAACTTGATTGTTTAAATAATGAATAGAAGCAGGCGTTACTTTGCGGAAGTCCATGATAAACAATAAACAGCAAGTATAATTTGCTATATTCCGCCGACAACCGGGAGATTTGTATAATATAACACCACACAAAATCTTCCACTAGAACCTCTACGCACGTTTCGACCCGACACCGGATCATCCTCAGGAGATGTTGACTTCACAAGCGCGAAAAGTAAAGTCACTTTACTTTTCGCGTCACTTTTTTTTTGGAAGATTTTGTGTGGTGTTATATTATACAAATCTCCCGGTTGTCGGCGGAATATAGCAAATTATACTTGCTGTTTATTGTTTGATTGTTTAACTAAACACGACTTACACTCCTAATTCATAGCCTTGGAGAACTACTGACCACTCACTGTTCGACCTCCCAATTGTCGTCTTTAGGTAGCACTCCCTTTGCTTCTTCAAGCTCAAAATTCTCGTGGCAGAGATTCTATCCATAGCTCGCCAGCCTGTCCAGTTCCGCTCTAACTACCAGTAGATACACACCTAAAGTCAGTCTGAACAATGAGATACACTTCGATCCTGAGAGATTGATAATTCACGAAGATATCTTCTTGAGTCTTAAGTCGTCAAACATGTCTTATTGTGAAATGTCCAATGACTCAAACTCTTACAGAGGAGCTTAGACGCATCTTGCGCGTGCGCACCGGTGACACCAGCTACGACGTGGCGCACGGGCTGTTGGGACGGGTGGTGCTGCAGAATAACCCCTTCGGAGACCCGCGCGAGGAGCCCGGCTTTCCGCGATGGAAGAACCCTTATATATATACCTTCAGGATCTAATAAACATTGTGTAATGTTGAAATAGTTTAACTGGTTTATTGTCGTTTACTTTATATAAAATTTTCTTAAATATTTTTCAGCAGTTTTATTATCTTAATATATATTATCTTAAATATCGTGCCCGTGACTTTGATTTTCATTATTGCATATCGGTTATTTCTTTTTTATTCTTCAAACCAGGTTTTTTGAACCAGCTTCAACTGTTTCCGAGTTTTGCACTCAACATATTTAAAAACACATAACATTACATATTCTCAATATTCCTTTATTGTACCAGGTACTTTGTGTACCTGGATTCTGGTCGTGTTAAACTCTTACCCAGACTTTTTAGAGATTGCGCATATGCAACTGTTAGATACTTGCAAAGCTTGTCTCGAAATACCGATCTAAAAGGAGTACCAAAAAGTTAAAAACTATGCTGGTTTTTGAAAAATTATAAATATATAATACCAGTAACAATACCAGA
Organism: Lasiommata megera; assembly: GCA_928268935.1. Classification (NCBI taxonomy): domain Eukaryota; kingdom Metazoa; phylum Arthropoda; class Insecta; order Lepidoptera; family Nymphalidae; genus Lasiommata; species Lasiommata megera. The sequence goes on from OV743329.1 coordinate 12,353,447, forward strand.
ATAAATAACTTTTGCAAGAAAAGGTGCCTTCGAGAATATTTAGGTTTAAAGTGTCTATAAGTAGTATACGTTTACTTAAAAGTTTTAATCTAGTTACAAACCTCTTTGTATATATTAACAATTTGACAAATTGTCTAGACTCGGAATTTCAATAATCCGGAATGTCATAACATAGCTTCATAAACAATTTTTTTTTAATATTTTAAAATGCATTAGTTAATCCGATGCTAAATTACAGTAATCTAATATGTGAGGTTAAAAAAATAAGAACATACCAAACAAATAAACGTCAAAATCAATAATGGATCATTACCTGACAACGTACAGGAAGGACTACCTCTGGCCCAACTTACCCGGTTCGGGTATTGTTAGTGGCGGAGGACTTGCAGAGTAAGTCTTCCTTTCATTCATACATACATACATACATTCATTTTGACGACCTTCGTGGCGCTAGAGGTGAAGTGAAGTCTGTGAAGTCTGGGTTCGATTCCCGAGTCTGGTCTGGTGAGAGGCTTCAGCCACGGCTGGTAGGGTGGTAACTAGCCACCCTACCGACAACGACGTGTCGCCAAGCGTTTTATCGTTCTGGCACGATGTCACGTAGAAACTAATTAGAAGTATGGGTTTACCATACCCCTAATAGATTAGCCCGCTACCATCTAAGACCGCGTCATCACTTATCATTAGGTGAGCCGTCAAGGGCTTACTTGTGGTGTACATAAAAAAAAAACATAAGTAGTAAACAAGGATTAAGTTGCGGGAAAATGCCGGTTTTAAATACATTTTTGGACTAGGGTCCCAAAACTATCCGGACAAGAGTTGGCATTCTACCAAGCATGTATGCAGCACAGCCGCCCTCCGGACTGCAGATGTCCACAGTACTCTGGGGGAGAAATGCCACAACTGCCGCCTGGCAACGAAGGGGGATGGAGTCGAAATGAGGTACGAAATCGACATTGTCATGAGCATCTTTGAATCTTTCAATAATGGGTTCGAAATTTTGAGAAAACGCTTAGATAGATTAGATATACCTTTTGAGTTCATTTTGAAGAGCCACGGAAGAAAAAATAATGCAGATTATAACAAATTGCCTAATGAGATTTCTGGGATGCCTCTCAATAAGTTCAAAGTTTATATAAAACGTAAGCTTGTAGAAAAGTCCTACTATAGCGTAAAGGATTACGTAAATGATAAACACGCATGGGTGTGAAATATTGCTCTAATAAGATAGCTCTTAATATAATTTTAAGTGGCATGTGAGATGGTGATAACAACAATAAAATTTACCTGGCTAAGTTTGTTGTGGGCTTCTTTTTAGACCGGGGCGCGTTTGGAACTCTCATAGCTTTAAGTTTACGAATGTAGTTATCACCATCAAATCACTACTATGTAAATTATTGACGCGTCAAAAGCGCCTTTTAAAGGACTATTTGTATAAAGATTATTGATTGATTGATTGATGGAAAAGTGGATATCAAAATCCAAAATTGATATTTTGCTTTGATAACGATATGAATAACTGGAGATTACCAAATATTAAAAAAAAATTGTTTAAATGAAAATGTCTTATGCTCCCGATATTCTTTGGAACAAATTTTGAGTATAGGTCTTTATTCACTAGCATTTTCTGTTCAGCTAGTGCTTTTCAGTGAATAGGACGTCCGCTTCCTAATCAGAGGTCGGGGACTCGATCCCGGTCACGCACCTCTAAATTTTGGAGTTATGTGCGTTTTAATTAATTAAAATATCCCATCAACGTTAAAGGAAAACATCGTGAAGAAACCACCATACCTGAGAGTTCTCCATATTATTTTCAAAGGCAAGTGAAGTCTGCCAATCCGCACATAGCCAGTCTGGTTGACTATGAATGAACCCTTCTCATATTGAGAGGAGACCCGTGCTCTGTAGTAAGCCAGCAATGCGTTGTTCACGATGATGATAATGATTCTACAGAAGTTTTTCATATTAATTGTTTGCAGATCATGGGTCAAATGTTGGATCCCAAACTTTATCCCGTCCGCGTGGGAGCAGCGCCAGAAGCACCGACTTCACGTTACGACCAACCAAATGCTTTCTTAGACAAGGTACTTGTATCTCCAAGCTCGTAACTTGAAACAACAGACGGCCAGTCATAAAGTTTTTAGTTTTCGGTCCACAATGCATTTTTAATATCGAAGTGCCGTGACCTCCTTCTGTAATCCTATGCACAGAGAAATTCTTAAAGGTTTTTCTTGACTCTGTTATGTTCATCACGTTGTAGGATTTTCGATCCTTATAGGCGTATTGTGTTACAAATGTAAAATACTATTTATCACATACAAACCTCAAAGGATAACAAGGCATGGTTACGCTCAATTTATTTTGTTATTTTAGATTACTGATTTTCTTGTATTAATATGAAGCTCTGTAAATTGAAATTTTTATCTTTTTAGTATATTTATTGTTTATTTTTTTCGTCTCAATATGCACGACGTAACTGTCTATAATTGAGGTTACACTTGAACTTGAGAAGCGGTGATAGCCTAGTGGTTAGGGCGTCAGCCTCCTAATTAGAGGTCGGCGGTTCGAATCCGGGCACGTACCTCTAACTTTTCGGAGTTATGTGCGTTTTTAAATTAAAATATCACTTGCTGCAACGGTGAAGGAAAACATCGTGAGGAAACCTGCACGCCTGAGGCATGTGAAGTCTGCCAATCCGCACATGGCCAGCGTGGTGGACTATGGCCAAAACCTTCTCATATTGAGAGGAGACCCGTGCTCTGTAGTGAGCCGGTAATGGGTCGATCATGATGAACTTCGAACCTGAGGTATATTTTATATAACACATATATGTGTAATTCTGTTAGCGGTTTATAGTAAATAAATAAATTGATGTATTGTTGAAATATGAACAGCTGGCCGATTCAGTAACTTTTCCAAGGAGTTGTCAACTGTTATTCTTCACACAGAATGGATAATTTGTTAGATATATCAGCAACCATACTTATCACGATAAAATATTCTTGATGAGTATATTTCAATTGCGCAAATGGTGGTTATTATATCATTAATAACGAAAGTTTTCGAGGTTATTTAAACCTATTAATAATATTACTGTAAAAATATACTTTCATAATTTAATACAATCAAAAATGCTTAGGACGCTAGGACGCTAGGAAGCTAGGTCGTCGCTACGGGTGGGATGAATACAGGTGTATTAAAAAGGAAAAAAATTAATAACTCAATAACGGTATCTAGCAATGTTATAACTTTTGCAGCTTCAGTCCAAATACCCGATGCTGTATAGCATCCTGCAGAACGAGGCGTCACCAGAACTAAAACAGAGAATAGCTCGCGACAGGAACAAGACCACCTACCAGACAGATTTCTGCGAGTCAGGTAAGTCCTTCCCTTATTAAGATCCTTAAAATGAAGAAATTTTAAGGTAACTACATCTAAATTTCGTGGGCTTGTCTTCAAATTTTACTGATCGTGTTTCTTTTACAAAACTTTCTTAAAAGAAACAGCAATGTTTCATCTCATTATTCCGAGCTCGTACATGAAAACAGAATCAGTTTTAATAGGAGAAGTATGAAATGAAATGAAATGAAAATACACTTTATTGTACACCACACAAACAGAAGAAATACAAGACAGTAAATAAAAACACACAAAGAATAGAAGGTACAATAGGCGGCCTTATCGCTAAAGAGAGATCTCTGCCGGGCAACCTATAGACCAGGATTTAATACATATATAGCTTAGGGTGTAACTTACGAAAATATAATATAATACATACAATATATTACACATACAAATAAATAAAAATTAATAAAAAAAAGTAATAGCTTCTTCTTAGACCAGGGCGCGTTTGGAACCCTCATAGCTTTAGTTTTAAGTTTACGAATTTAGTTATCACCATCGAATCACTACTATGTAATTTATTGACGCGTCAAAAGTGCCTTTTTAAGGACTATTTAAATAAAGATTATTTTGAATTTGAATTTAATAAGATTATTTCCAAAATATTTACACATTTCTGCGAAAATACCTTTTCAATGACACCAGTTGGATTTTCGGTGTGTTTATTTACATTTACATAAAAACCAAGGCAGATCTAAAACAAAAAAAAATGTTTTTATATATATAGAAAGTCGTTTATCTCACTGTTTAAACCGAAGCGCATTTAAGCATTTCATCTCTTAAAGATTTGTTATATATAAATAAAATATTACATAATAAACCTTGTTTGCAAAATTCGATGTTATCAAGTAAAAATATGCATAGGTCCAGGCGCTAAATTCCAAGATCTTCAAAGAGCAGCGGACGACAGCGGCACGGGGCCGTGTGCCCAGCCCATGCGGCTTCCCGGCGACCCCTGCCGGGTGGGCCCTAAGCCCCGGATGACTACCGCCAAGACCATCTCCAAGCAAGGTGGTGCTAACGCCGGGAGTGATCCAAGGGGCAAATGCGGTAAGAAACGATTGAAACTATGTACGTAGAATCTGTAGTTAAGTATGAGACGTTTGTTAGTTGACATCCTTATGATACAAAATCATAAGGATGTCAACTAACAATCCGCATATGGCTGGCTTGGTGGACTATGGCCAAACCTTCTCACGTTGAGAAGAGACCAGTGCTCTGTAGTGAGTCGTCAATGGTGATCATGATGATGAAAGTTAACATCAATTTGTATTGAATAGAATTAGGATCTGTATACAAGATACCGTCCGACCTCCCCGTTATCCGTCGCCTAAGCCGAGGTTCGGCCTCAAAGAAGGCGCCCTTAGGCAGTCGTTCCCTTAGTTTCTTCGAGCCTTAGGGCTAAAAATGTCTTCTGGCAGAGCTTCTTTCCGAAGCTCGCCGAACAGCCCGGTTACGCTGTGGCAACCAATAGGGTTAGTACAGCTAATAGACAGCGAGAAAAAAATATATATATACAAATTAATGTTAACTTTAACGCTACTACGCATGTTACTACTATGTACTACGCATACGCAACTTTCATGTTACGAGTTACAAATCCACTGAAGAAGTTAATTTTGTTGCAGTTTTCATATTATCATTCCCACGAAAACCTGATCTCTTTAGTAGCATTGCCATTATATTTGATGTTTCTCCTTTTTGAATCATAATGTCAGACAAATGTTTCAAATGAACCGTAAAAGATATATGGATAGTAAAAATAAAGCTGAAAATGAATAGGGCACTATACAGACTCCGTGTTTTAGATCTTACTATTCTCAATTCTATGTAGTATTTCTTACTATTCTCAATTCTATGTAGTATTTCTTACTATTCTCAATTCTATGTAGTATTTCTTACTATTCTCAATTCTGTCTAGTATTTCTTACTATTCTCATTTCTATGTAGTATTTCTTACTATTCTCAATTCTATGTAGTATTTCTTACTATTCTCATTTCTATGTAGTATTTCTTACTATTCTCAATTCTATGTAGTATTTCTTACTATTCTCAATTCTATGTAGTATTTCTGATTGCTCCTTTGTTCTGAACTCTTTATGTGCCCGACTTGCACTTACTTTTGTTACAGAAACCACATCAGCGACTCCACCTCTGGGTAAATCTGAATACCAAGATGGAGTATCGAAGCTCGGCGCCATCATTATGAGAGACAAGATACATAGAAGATAAATCAACGGTGAAGCTAAACTTGTTTAATCATGGAACGGAATAAATGTTTAAGAATTAATTTAAATTAGTTTCAGTTAGAAAGCCGATAGTGCGTCGGGGCTAAAGCGTTTTTTTTGGTTTCTTCACATTCGAATCCTCAGTCCCCTCAGTCCCAGCCTCAGTCATAAGTTCAGGACCCGTTCCTGTTCATCAATTTGGTTTATCGGATTGGACTTTGGATCTGGACAACCCGAAAACGACTATTGCATTAACCCGTGCACCGCACCTTAGCCCCGGTCCATTTTATTTTATACCTTTATCACGAAACATAAATTAGATTACCGTCGTCAAGATTTTCATTACACTACTTACATCGAACCTAAGCTATATTTTCGTTAAGGAACTATTTTAGATTGACTGAGCACTTGAAACGTCACTTTGTATTGGAATTTGATAATTTTTTCAATTATGAAAAATTTGAGTTTTAGTGACCTCAGCAAATAAATTATAACAAGGTGTATCATATCAGTTTTCAAAAAGAAAAACCTATCATTTGGTCCATTTATTTGGGAACTACGATGCTGCAATCAGACAGGTACATATACGCGTAAAACTTTAAATATCCTTTTTTAGAGTTAAAGGGTTTGAATTTGGGGTTAAAAACACATTTTGGGTCTTAAAGAAATTCAGCATTACTTTGTGTAAAATAAAAAATCTTTATTTCTCTAAATATATAAATAAAAGACGACATGATAAATAGACGTTTATGTATAAAAGCGTGTATGTATACAATGTGTCATGTGGGTCGGCTCTGAGCGCTCGATATGAGCTCCCCTCTTTTGTAAAGCATGGTTCCTTCTCTCCTCTCCTCTCTCCTGACTGTTTGATCTTCTCTCCTAGAATTTTGATCATCTCTCCTAACATTGTGATCATTTGTCCTAATGTTTTGTTCTATTCTCGTGCTGTGTTCATCTCTTCTGTTGAAAGCGTTTTCGATTCTTCTTGTAATAGGATCATCTCTCCTGATATTGTGATCTTCTCTTCGAGGGTTCTCCTCTTTCCTGTTGTTATGAATTTCTTCTCTCCTAACTGTGTGTTCTTGTCTGGAAGACACGCGCGTTCGTGTAACAGTGGTTTCATCGTGCTGTTTCACGACTACGGCTCGGGCGTCCGACGTGTTCCGTTCTCTGGAATAAAGTTAATATAATCGGATCAGTTTGTGCTGCATTTGTAACATTCAAAGCCGACCAAAGATTAAGTCAATTATCAATAAAACAGATAATTGACTTAATCGGAATATATATATACAAATATATATATATAATACAGAGAATGTATTATACATTCAAGAATGCGCTTTTGGGACACTTTCGAATATTTCATCTTCAAACTCCATAATAAATATAATTCGTGATTACGCAATCACGAATTATATTTAAATTACATATAAACCATCAATTTAAATAAGTTGAAAGCAACACAAAATACCTGGATGGCAAAAGAGAATGGTAATTTTTTAGGCAATTGTAGATCATGATCAACCCATTACCGGCTCACTACAGAGCGCGGGTCTCCTCTCAATATGAGAAGGGTTTGGCCATAGTCCACCACGCTGGCCATGTGTGGATTGGCAGACTTCAGACGTCTTTGAGAACATTATGGAGAACTCTCAGGCATGCAGGTTTCCTCACGATGTTTTCCTTCACCGTTGAAGCGAGTGATATTTTAATTGTTTAAAAACGCACATAACTCCGAAAAGCAAGAGGTGCGTGCCCGGATTCGAACCGCCGACCTCTGATTAGGAGGCTGACGCTCTAACCACTAGGCTATCATAGCTTCTAGGCAATTGTACGCAATTGTACCCTTATTGATTTAAATCAGAAAACTGTCAACAAATCAGAAACGTCATGAAGCGTAACAGTAATTGTATACCTTCCAAATGCCACGAGCCTCTCGATATCCGCATGCCGCCTCTCCGGGCGCTCGGGGCGCGGGGGCGGGCTGGCGGAGGGCGAGGCACTGGACGCGGGGGATGGAGAGGCAGCCGACGACCCCACGGCGGAGTCTCGTTTCGCTGACGAAGAGGACCCCGACGTGGAGCGCCGCCGCGGCCTAATGGCCGGGATATGGAGGGACGCGGTGATCACGCAGTCATCTTCTGACACGTTGCCAGTCTGAAAAAAAAAAAACCAGGGTTAATCACAACATAACTGAACCTTTGAAGATTCTGACTCCACACAGATTTTTTTGACAGACTAGCTTTTCACGGATTTATTTATTTAGTAACTATTTAGATTGTAAGTTCATCATCATCATCATGATCAACCCATTACAGGCTCACTACAGAGCACGGGTCTCCTCTCAATATGAGAAGGGTTTGGCCATAGTCCGCCACGCTGGCCATGTGCGGGTTTTCAGACTTCACACGCCTTTGAGAACATTATGGAGAACTCTCAGGCGTGCAGGTTTCCTCACGATGTTTTCCTTCACCGTTGAAGCAAGTGATATTTTAATTATTTAAAAACGCACATAACTCCGAAAAGTTAGAGGTGCGTTCGAACCGCCGACCTTTGATTAGGAGGCTGACGCCCTAACCTAGGCTATCACCTAGTAGATTGTAAGTATAGTTATTTAATTGGATAGTTAAAGAAGGATCATCGCTACGAGTAGTATCTTGGAGATTATCATAGGAGACGCGACGCGACTGCGACGTCATCATATCTCGGTAATACCAGGTTAATAAAGTTTATTTATCGTGTAATTTCATAGATATTACATCAGTATAATTATTGTAAATATGCAGTTATTTTAAAAGATATTGAATTGCTTTAGTTCCGTTAAATACCGAGGATACAAAATAAATGAAAAATAAGGTATTACCTAAATATACACACACTGAGCCGCTGGATACAAGCGGCCCAAGACCGTGGCCATTGGAACTCCCTACAAAAGACCTATGTCCAGCAGTGGACGTCTATCGGTTGAAGTGATGATGATGATGATGATGACACACACTTGGAAAAAACTAAATCATATATAGTGAAAGGTTTATCGTGGCATAGGAGGCAGTCCGGGGATAAAATTCGCCATCGAAGCATTCGTTCCCAGAAGCACTTGCTTCTGTTGAGTCTTTTGCATCTCCTCAACTTGTGACCTCTCAACTTCAAAAATAACTGGCGCAAAGAGTATGACAGACGAGCTGGCTAAAATCCACATCACTGAGCGGGATACTCGGTACAGACATTTGACGCCGCACCACGTTTTGGTTGTTACTGCGTACGTGCTATCGCGGACGTTTTCTGGAAACATCTCTGTCAAACCCCACAACCTTTCAAGTAATGTCTCATCTGGTTCATCATCATATTCTTTAAGGGAAGAGTTGGGAGGATTGCCCGATAACTTTCCATCTTTGCAATCGTCCGGCGTTAGGCACACGCAATCTGCCATTGTTAATTCAACTTTTATTAATGTACTATCGAAATTTGACTATTAATATTTTAAAAAATGAGTTTTCTTCGCTTTGGTCGATTTTTATGCACTTGTCAACGGTGGTGTCAAATTTTTTCTTGGTGACAGTTATTTTAAAAAAATGCAATACAAACATTTTATTTTGTTTTTAGGTTGCCAGAAAGAACTCACGCTTGCTAAATGTATAATGTGTACTTGTTGAACCTGTATCCCCTATTTTAGGTTATAATCTATAAGGTGGTTAGAGGACCAATTACTAATAAATTATAATCGTCTTGGATTATTTGGTACGTATTTATGATTTGGAGCGTTGGTTACATCAAAAATAAAATAAACTTTACATCTCTCTCTTGAATAAAGGAGTAAGCCTGTCTATGGATAAGACGACAATGCTTTTTTGACGACCTCCGTGGCGCAGTCTGGTCTAGTGGGAGGCTGCGGCCGAGGCTAGTTACCACCCTACCGACAAAGGCGTGTCGCCAAGCGATTTAGCGTTCCGGCACGATGTCGTGTAGAAACCAATTAGGAGTATGGCTTTACCATACCCCTAACAGGTTAGCCCGCTACCATCTTAGACTGCATCATCACTTATCATCAGGTGAGATTGCCGTCAAGGGCTAACCTGTAGTGGATTAAAAAAAATGCTAAAGCAACATGAAAATTGAGACTGGTACAATAACTTACTTCATTGTAGTCACTGGCAGAGTCGTTGGAGTCAGGCGCAGAGTCCCGCGGAGGTGAGCTGACAATGCCACTGCTGCCGCGTTCTTCACTGCTACGTACTCTGCTGTATTATGCAATGTATTATTTAAAACTGTGACGTTTATCTTTTTAAATGCAAATAGACCCGATTGGGTATTTGCAAAAAGTTCACTAAGATCTTTTTAAATCCAAATATTGCAAAGAAAGTTCACTAAGATCCTTTACAGATGGCTTTTCAAATAAAGAAATACAGAACATCTTTAATGGTGCTAAACTGTGCTTCAAATATCTTAAATAATTTACATTTGTAGGTTATCTATAACAAGAGCTTCAAGAAATCAATAACCTTTTTTAAATTCTTTTAAAAGGCACTTTTTATGATACTATTAATAATTACAAAAAGCTCAATTATTTATTTTACGTAACAACAAAATTATATTATTGGGTTTCAACAACATTTAAAATACGTCATTGAAAACGGCTCGTTTTTCAAAGAATGTTAATGAAATAACAAATATATTAGCGAACATTTTTAAATACTAATTAACATAAACATAAAAAAAAACCAATATGCCAGTCTGCAATTAATAGTATGTTTTTAGATATACGGTACTCGATGCACTGCATTGCTCTAACGTACCACATTCGTCACATGTGAAACACGTTTAAAATTTTAAGAAATTCGTAGCCTTCATCTATTGAGGCTCCAAGTTACTAGTATGACAAAATTTTGACTTCTTGTCAAAAATTTACGCTTTATGCTGACATCCTTTTTAATAATACATATTGAGAAATATCATCTTCACCTTTATTCTATATTTTAATGGGTTATCAATGTTGTGATAAATATGCATTGAAGACCGACAAAGACGTGTCGCCAAGCGATTTAGCGTTCCGGCACGATGTCGTGTAGAAACCAATTTATGGGTTTACCATACCCTAACAGGTTAGTCCGCTACCATCTTAGACCGCATCATCACTTATCATCAGGTGAGATGCCGTCAAGGGCTAACTTGTGGTGTATAAAAAAAAAAGAAAAAAAAATTGCAGCGTACAGATTTTTCTATTATACGCAGATTAGAGCAAATTGAGCTAAATCTTCATTGTATTGCGTACTTCCACACTTCCACAAAGTAACTTCTGCTTCTATACATCACATATATTAGTTTATTTATTATTATTGTTACGGTTGAGTTCTTGTGCAACACATGTAAAGCCCGGCTATACTTTATTATGTATTTACAGATTCTGCTCTCGTAGTCTCTATAATATATCCAGTAAAAGTTAATAAGCCTTTAAAAAAACGTACCCTACGTAATAGCCTACACAATCAAAAGCCTTAGATAAATCTACACGTTGGATATTCTGTTCAAAACTGTTCATTAGCATGCATCATTGAGTTAGTAATTCGTTTATTGGCATGCATTCATTAGCATGCATTACTGAGTTCACTGGCATGCATAACATGAATGGTGCGTGCTGCTTGCCTGGTGAGAAGCGTGATGGTGGAAGATAAAGATGCAGAGGACGTATCAGAGGCGGCGCGTGGCCGGCTCGATCTCTCCCCCCTAAATTACATTATCATTTAGAAGATAAAACCCCTGACCTTTTACTGACACTGGTAAATAGGAGAAGGTTGGGGGAAATATAACTATGGAAAGAATACGGAGTTATTTTGTCATGTTCTTGCAAATATGCCTTTATGATGGTAATTTTATTCAACTACAGTGGAAAGGTGATATTTTAGGTGTATCTTTGTAATTATTCAATGATGATATAAATTTGTATTTACATGTATAATTTAAATTGTGAAATGTTGGTGCATGAAATGACAGTGTCATCAGCAATATATTTGACGGCAGTCAGAGAGCAGCGCCATCTAGTTTTAGAATTATGTACAACAGACAAGAGAGTGGCATCGCCCCCTCTCTTTCCGCAACACTAAGTGACGTATGCAGGTTCTTATAAAACTCACCGGCGCGGGACGGCGCATTGCATTCATTGCATTCGGTCGGTTCACATCGGTGGTCGGGTCGCTGTAGTGCATAGTCGTACTTGGTGGAGCGTATAGTGTATCTGCTCCTTATAAATTACCATACTTATAATTGTAATTCTGTTCTACCAAGAGTATCTGGTCACTTTGCCTGAAACTACCCACGTCTACCCAAATCACCGACGAAGACACGCCCCCGCCCCGTAGTCATCCTATATATTAAAAATTAAGTATTGATGTGACAATAAAGAATATTTTGAATTTGGATGTCTGTTACGAGTAGTATGCTATAGTGAAATGTTTTATGGCGGCGGTGTCAGTGTGGTGAGAGGTTGTTATGGTTTTTGTGTTATTTTCCTGATAAATATGTACCTGGCGTTAGGCGAAGAAGCAAGTGTCGCGGTGTTGGCGGCTGCGTGAAGGAAGCTTTCGCGTGACCAGAGCCGCTTCGCGCCCTCGGCATTTGCATTAGCTTCCGCTGCACATCTGAAATAACAACAAACGGATTCATTTATAATCCGCTCAGGTATCCCCTGACAATGGGTTTTATATGCACTGGCTCAGGGTACACCAGACCCCTAACGTAAGGTAAGCCAGGAATTATTTTTTAAATTATTTTATATCTGTTAAGTTCATTTTTATTAACTCTACTTTTAATATTTTTTTATTTTTTTTCTAAATTTAAATTATAAGGTTTTATATGGGTCCCTGACCTGCAATAAAATATTTTATTTTTTATTTATTATTTTATAGTACCGATATCTATGCAGGAGAGTTAGTAAGTATTAAGTTCTTGCTCGCTTCACTTCTCATCTTCTTTCGCCTAGCATATACTATATGCTAAATACTAAGAGAACAATTTATATTAAACTCATTGATTTACCACTAGCCTAGCTAGCTAGATTTAACGCTCAAAAAATGGGACGGAAAAGTAGTGCACAAATAGCGTCGCGTGCACTTTTTTCCCCCAGTGTGCGACAAGGCTAGACGAAAGTCACCGATTCTAATGCTCGAGCCGTATAATCCGAATGAAATACAAAGAACTACGCGCCGCTATAGAAAACATAACGGCCAGATATCTAGTGTATTAGACGGGTTGTAATACTTCGATATACCGGTATGTAGGAATGTATAGTTAGTTGGTGACAAATTCTCGCCTTGTTTTTGTATGACGCGCTCTATCTACGGCTAGTGGTAAGTCAATGAGTAAACTGCGTAAGAGTTGCGTATTGTCCTATGTTTTTCATTATCTTGTAGTTTTGTAGCTGCTACGAGCAACTTTAATGTGGTTCAGTGCATCCATCTGATGGAAATTATGTTAGTTACTAGGGTCAGCTTCAATTGGTACCTCCTTTATCATCTGAGTCGGCTAGTCGTTAATATTTTCATTTCGATACCACACTTTTGGAGCGAATTGTAACTACAAGTTAGCCCTTGACGGCTATCTAGACTGGTGGTAAGTGATGATGCTGTTTGTAGATGGTAGCGGGCTAGCCCGTTAGGATTATAGTAAACCCACGCTCCTAATTGATCTCTACGCTACGCAACGCTAAATAGCTTGGCGACATGTCTTTGTCGGTAGTGTGGTAACTAGCCACGGCCGAAGCCTTCCCACCAATGATGTTGCGTTGGTAAGGTTAAGATCAGTATATCGGTAGAATAATAGCAAGGTGTTTTGCTCCTTAACTGCTTTGGACTTTATAGGGGATGAGATAAGTATCTCTAACATTTTCTAGTCTTATCCTATAGGATTAGAAAATGTTACAGATGATCTTCTGTTAGCGCAATATACGCCCTGCTTGGTAATGGAATAAACGGTGGTGTCTCACTCAGCTCTCCTCAGTAGCAGCGAGTCGAGGTGCGTGGGCGCGGAGTGCGCGAGGTGTATGTAGGCTTCGTGCAGCAGCTCTGCTGGCAGAGTCCACAGCTCCGTGTGCCGCTCCACCAGTTGCCGCACCACGTTGATCACGTCTGTTCTCTCCGAGAGCAGTTGTTCGGCACTGGAAGCATGTATAGAACTCTTAATATACGCGTCAGCAGAAATCTGATGACACTATGGATCAAACTGTTTCAATCATCTCAAGGTTGCCCGATTTATATTTTCGGCGAAAATGCTCATCATCATCCTCATCATGATCAACCCATCCTCGACTCACTACAGAGCACAAATCGCTTCTCAATATGTTCTCATATTTGGCCAGGATTTGGCCATAGTCGACCACGCTGGTGGCCATTTGCAGATTGGCAGATATCACACCCCTTTAAAAACATTATGGAAAACTCTTAGGCATGTAGGTTTTCTCACGATGTTTTCCTTCATTAGCTAAACATGCTCAAGAACTATTGTTTGATCCAGTTCTCCTGTCATCTTTTTACTGGGGGGGGGGGGGGGGGTTTGTATAACAGTAAGGTAGTAGCGGGTATTTTATTGTTATATGTGCATAATTTATAACTGGATAAATTATGCACATATAACAATAAAGTACCCGCTGGGTACAGCTGGTGAACCAATAAAAGTACCTGGCGGGATCGTTGGGGTTGTTCCTGTGCAGGATGTTGGGTGCGAAGATGGTCGCCAAGTTGGCGGCCGTCATCTTGTTGCCAGGCTCGCGGTCGTCGTCCGCGTTGCCCGCCAGCTGCGCGAGGAACGCGAGCAGCGCGCCCAGCGTGTCGCGGTGCGCCGCGGGCAGCAGCTGCACGATCAGCCGCAGCGTCTCCCACTGCAGCCGCCGATTGCGGATCTCTGCAAACAAACAGGACTGCTACTACTGCATACTTCCCTGGTACATTATGTAGATGTGTGTATGTAAACTACAGGTTAGCCCTTGACGGCAATCTCACGTGATGGTAAGTGATAATGCAGACTAAGATGGTAGCGGGCTAAACTGTTAGGGGTAAGGTAAACCCACACTCCTTATTGGTTTCTACGCGACATTGATCCGGAACGCTAAATCGCTTGGCGACGCGTATTTGTGTATGTGTGTGTGTTTGTGCGCGCGCGCGTGTGTGTGTGTGTGTGTGTGTGTATTTGTTTATTTCACTTTTTTTTTAATGTATAACGTAGTTTTTCAAACTTTATTTGTAGGAGTCAGTACCAGTACTTTTGCATTTAGAATTGAATAGAATAAAAACGAAAACATTTATTTACACAATTACCAATATGTAATATATAAGAGATTGAAACAGAGTAACTTATATAATACTAATAGTAAAGACTTTAAATTAAAGATCGCGCCAATAAAAAGGTGCTGACTCAGCTTAATGTTGTGGATACTAAAGTACCCACAACGCTGGTATTCTGTCAGTACCGTGCTGAGGGAAGTCCTGCACTTAAAAGTACAACTCAAAATAGTAATGTTTGAAAAAAATAATATTTGAAAAACAAGAGCAAAAATAAAAACTACGCTATATATAAAGAAAAAAAAATTAAATAAATATTAACACTCTCACCGCCATACGGTCCGCCGGCGGGACGTATCTTTTCGAGTAGAGTACGCCATCTATATGTTGCACTTGGCAAGATCAGCAGGCCATACGGGCCGCCGGCGTACCGAATCTTTCGCGCCAAAATCTAACAAAATTTCCGTTATAACTTAAAACAATTATCGACTCTGTCACGCCACACTAGTAAACAATCATTAGCCCGCCGGCCGCCCGCACGGCTTGTAACGGTCGCATTTTGGCGCGCGTTTTGTGGAATTTCATCGTTTTATTGTGAATTTCTTCCATTTAATTATTATGTCGGACTCAGAAGATGACCCAGACTACCAGCCACCTACAGACGAAGAATCGGAAAGCATGTGCACGTATTCTGATGCAACTTCATCTGAAGAAAGCGTAGAATTATCCACCAGTCACCAACATCAACATTCTTCAGAAGCCATACCATGTCGGAGCATACCGAATTCGAGCTGGAATATACCGTTATCAGATGGTTCAAGAAAAAAACAGTTTCCGTTTACTGTTGACCCAGGCATGAAAAACATTGGTTCAGATTGTCAAACTGAATTAGACTTTTTATTTTTATTTTTGGATAATGAGATTATTGATTTAATGGTACGAATGACTAATTCATACGCAATAAAAACACAAATACTCAAACGTGTAACACGAAACAGTCGGTTGTCTAAGTGGAACGATTGTGATGCTGCCGAAATGAAGAAATTTCTCGGGCTACTGATTTGGATGGGGCTCAAAAAACTGCCAAAAATTAGTGATTATTGGAGTACAGACGTATTATATGAAAACAATGTTGCAAAAAGAGTAATGAGTAGAAACCGATTCGAATTATTACTTCGATGTTGGCATTTCGAAGATGCTTATTATATTGGCATGACGGGAACAGATCGACTCATAAAAATAAGACGCTTCGTCGAGATCCTTTCAAAAAAATTTGGCCAATACAAAACACCTGGAGAGTTTCTTACCGTTGATGAAACAATGGTAGCTTTTCGTGGCCGGATCGCTTTTATGCAATACATACCTGGAAAACGACATAAGTATGGCATAAAATTATTTAAAATTTGCGACGACGATGGATATACCTATGACTTGATTGTATATGAAGGCAAAAGGACCACTTCAACCACACAAAACGTATCCAGTGAAATAGTCATGAAACTCAGTGATCAATATCTGAATGCTGGAAGAAGTATCGTTACTGATAATTACTATACAAGTGTCACTTTGGCTAATAGTTTACTCCAAAAAAGCACCCATTTGTTGGGGACTCTAAGAAAAAATAGAAAAGGGCTACCAAAAGAATTATTGAAAGAGAAACTAAAGAAAGGCGAGACCTGTGTTATGGAAAATAATGACGGAGTGTTAATTCTACGATGGAAAGACAAGCGTGATGTGTTGGCTCTATCAACTCGGCATACACCTAGTTTTGTCAGCGTGCGCAGCAAGAGAAACCGCAATAAAGTGACTATGAAACCAACGCTGATAGCGGACTATAATCGTCATAAATGTGCTATTGACTACTCAGATCAGATGGGTAGTTATTGTAACCCTGCAAGGAGAAGCTTGCGTTGGTTTCAGAAATTGGCCATAGAGCTTTTATTTAGCACATCACTAATCAATGCCTTTATTTTGTTCAAAAATTCGAAAAACCTAACATCTAAAAAATATACCATAACCACATTCAAAGAAAATATTTGCCGTACATTGATGGGTCTTGATCAACAAAGAAGACAAGGTCGAATTAACCAGGACTGCTCAGCTGGACACCGATTTGGAAAGTCAACGTTGGTCGATCAGCGTAACAGAATAGTAAGAAGAAGATGCATCCACTGCTATGAAAAGAAGAGAGAAGAAGGTTTGACCAGTGTAGAAGCATGTAAAGTAACAAAGAAAGTAAATACAGTGTGCTTACTTTGTCCTTCAAATCCTAGTGTGTGCTCTGAATGCTTTGCTAACTTCCATAGCGCTATTGTAAGGCAGTAATAATGTAATAAAACATTTTTCTTTCATTTAAAATAGCTTTTTTATTTCTGTAATAAACCCCCAGAAATCCTATAAATTTTAAGATAGAGCAATTTTTTTTTTTTTAAATTGTAGGTATAAAAGTAAATTTTGTGTCTGGTTGCTTCACTTTTCTGTAATAGCAGGCCACGCACTACAAAATTAATATGAAATCACGAGGTCGTAGCGGACCGCACGGCCTGCTAGTAAAAATACATTGTGAGCCCGCCAGCCGCCCGTACGGCCTGGTAAACTCGTTAAACATTTTTCACCGCGGCCTGCACTGGTGGGCAAAGATGCGGCCGCCGGTAGACCGCATGGCCTGTAACGCTGAAAAAATCTATATATGGATGGCGGTGAGAGTGTTAAATTTAAAAAACATGAACATTCATTAAAAACTAAAATTTAACAATTGCCACATTCGGTTTTTGAATATTAAGAAGGCGAGAACGATATAATTTTTTAAAACTAAATTTTGAACTAGCATTTCTAATAAGTGGAGGTATGTTATTCCAACATTTCATCATCATCATCATAATCAACCCATTACCGGCTCACTACAGAGCACGGGTCTCCTCTCAATATGAGAAGGGTTTGGCCATAGTCCACCACGCTGGCCATGTGCGGATTGGTAGACTTCACACGCCTTTGAGAACATTATGGAGAACTCTAAGGCGTGCAGCTTTCCTCACGATGTTTTCCTTCACCGTTGAAGCAGATGATATTTTCATTTTTAAAAACGCACGTAGCTCCGAAAAGTTAGAGGTGCGAGCCCGGATTCGAACCGCCGACCTCTGATTAGGAGGCTTACGCCCTAACCACTGGACTATCACCGCTTCCAACATTTAGTGCCAAGATAATTAAAACTGGCACGAAATGGTCTGCAGCATTTCGTGCATACCAGTTCAAGTGTGATTAGAAGAAGATACTACTACTACTTACTTTGTGTTTGTAGAAAAGCAGGGTAGAGATCTTTGCACAGTAAAGGGTCGGGTAGATCCCTCAGGAATTCTTTTAATAGTGCCGCCACGTCATGCGGACTCACCGCGGCGTCTAACGCCGTTTCTTGTCCCCTCTCCCACTCTTCACGAAGCTGAAATTAATTACGCAATATTCCTAAATTTATGATTGGTAGATATTAAAACTCGGGAGACATGTTATGAACGGTTGTAGGTTATTTTTTCATCTGACAAGATTTACGTTTTCCTATCGGTTGAATATGGATCACGAGGCCCTCGGATCGATTTCCAAAGAGGAGCAAAATATGGTAGCAGTTGTAACCATTTGGGTTTATGTTGCAAGAATTTATAGCACCAGCCCAGAGATAAGGACACGGCGTAAAGGTAAAATCATTAGGCACGCTTAAAAATAAGTGTATCACAAATCTAGAATACCTAGTTTTTTTTTATATTACATCTTGGGCAAACGAACGGACGGGTCACCTGATGTCAAGCCATTACCACCAGAGGAGTCACCGAAGCGATGCAAGCTTTTTTTTTTATTATTTTTTTTTTTTTTTTTTTGAGATAGGTTTGCGCTTGACGACAATCAGTACCAGAAGGCACTGATGAGGTCTAGGTTGGAGCGCGCTTACCTAGAAAATGCCAAATCACCCTAAAATATATAAAATAAAAATAATACAGCTAAAATCATTCCCCTCAGCATCACACCGGAACGCTAAATCGGTTAGCGGTATATTTTAGCCTTCAGCTAGACCAGACTCCAATCTCATCCAGGACTTCCCACTTTATAATATTCCACAAGAACTACGCCATGGAGCTCGCATAAATAATATTGGTATAGCAATGTCCACCAGCTACGTGGAGCGAGGATCTCCGTAAAGTAGAAGGCATCGACTGGATGCGAAAAGCCAGGATCAGACGAGTTGGCGCTTCTTCAAAGAGGCCTTTGTCTAGCAGTGCTTATTTGCTCATGATGATAATAGCTTTTAACATAATTATAACTGGCATATGAGATGTTGATAACAAAAAGAAAATTTACCTGGCTAAGTTTGTTGTGGGCTTCTTCTTAGACCGAGGCGCGTTTGGAACCCTCATAGCTTTTGTTTTAAGTTTACGAATGTAGTTATCACCATCAAATCACTACTATGTAAATTATTGACGCGTCAAAAGTGCCTTTTAAAGGACTATTTGAATAAAGATTATTTTGAATTTGAATTTTGAATATTTTCTTGAGATTTTAGCAAAGTTCCGAATCCAATCGAACGCTTATCAAATTGAATGCATCTCCAAAGCACGCACTACACAGAAGTTTGTAATAAATGCCGACAATGTGGGTCAACGACGCGAATCGATTGCAATCAATACCATTGAAAACTTCTAATTTTATCGGTCAATGTTTTATTCCTGCAGCGCGTGCAGAGCCGCTCGGTTCGTAAACTCGCCTTGGCTAGATTTAGTGATTTATTTTCTGTCATAGCAACAATTTTGTAACGAGTGTTTTGCAAAATCAAGTTCACATTGGTATTACTTTGTTTCGGGAATTCTCGAGTTTCATGCCGAAATTTACAGTGTGCACCTATTTCTGATTCGACTTGTTTAACATCGTCATCGAATTATGAGCGATCGCTTTAAGCTCTGGAGTTTTACATTCTCATTTCCTTACCAATGTACTGTCCCAATGTTGGGCAAAGGCCTCCCTTTCTTTTTTCCATCTAGGGATATTTGGGGCCAAGCCGACATATAGGCATCAAGTTCGTCACGCCAACGACGCCTCGGTCTGCCTCGACGTCTTTTTGTTTTTTGTGGAACCTAATGTGTAGCGGCCTTTGCCCAAAGTTCGTCGGACATGCGCATAACATGCCCAGCCCAGTCCCATTTCAGTTTGGCAGCTTTATCTTCCTTACCAAGCAAGAGTTTAATTATTTTGCATCAAAGACAAACCAATAAATAACATGATTTACTACCTACACTCACCTATGCACATAACAACAATTTCTATGTGATTGGTATAATAACAGTACCCGCTGGTCCAACGCATTATGATTGAACGATGTATCACATAACACATAACAGAGGGTTACAATCAAATGCTCACCTGTCTAACCCTCTTTTTAGAGGACGACACTCTGAAGAGGCCCACTGTGTGGAGAGCGTGTCTCCTCAAATGCGCCAGACAGGCTGAGACTATTGCAGGCACTTTAGGGCCACCACCGCCTTCTTCCAATCCCGACCAACCCCAATCACCAGAGTCGCAGGATTCACTCTGAAATATTAAGGCAAAAGAGTATTGAGACATTAAAATAAAATCATTTAATTCTGTAGGCTGGAAAAAGCACTATTGTAGGAAGTACACAGGTCACGGTCTTGGGCTTCCTGCGAATCATTTATCTAGTGTCAACTTAGTTGGGGGTCGATAAACAACAGCTGGTTGAGCTATGACGGTAACTTTGGTTCTTCTACGAGTCTCCTTATTTGTATCAATAGTAAGTGATAACGTTTCAGAGGCTGGCACCATACACTGTTCGTCTTTGAATCGATTGACCCTATAGTAAGCGATAACGTTTCAGAGCCTGGCACCACACACAGTTCGTTTTTGAGTCGATTGACCGATATTAATGTAAACAGTTTGTCGAGGTAAAGTGTACAAAAAATGGGTAGTTACCTGAAATTTCAAGGTGGCGGGTTCTACCAAATTTATGGTTAAAGGAAGATGAGAATTGTTTGTTTGGAGCAGTAAGATTGAATAAATATAATTCAGTACAAATAGAATTCAAGGATATACCTGACGTACCTGGAGTACCTTTAAAATATTTTTGATACCTATCAGTGAAATTCGTCAAGATCTAGATTCGATGCAATCTTAAAACCCACGTTAATAATATATTATAAGATTCACTTTTTATTTGTTTACCGTCTGATTAAGTTTTTGTTTTCTTGAAAATGCTTTAACTAGCATGCTTAGTTTTTCTTCTTCTTAAATCACGTTAAAGAATTTTGGCCTTTTGTCTATTAGCAGGAAGCTTAGTTCATCTGAAACCTGAATTATGAAGCTAATTGAATTATAAAAGTGCCTGCAGGTTTATCGCTTCTGTGATTAATATTTCAAGACGCCCGCGTCAGCGAAACACTCGCTCTGATTTGTAGGTAAACAGACGTAAAATTTTACGTACGTATAAATCACTCCTGTTGAGAACGAAAGTGATTTTCTGCCTGGTTACAGTATCGAAGATGATGGCTATAAACAACAGACTGTGTACTTTTACCCAGAAGTCTAGACTGTGTACTTTTAAAACTGCGAAAGTTTGGATGGATGGATGTTTGTTACTCTATCACGCCAGAACGGCTGAACGGATCTGGGGGAGATTTAGCACAGGTCAACCTAAGGGTAAGTATTATAAAACAGTGTTTTAGTATCACAGAGATATATTCGGTTTCCGTAGGATAGATTTTTTAATCAAACCAACAATTCTCACACAGTAATATTACTACGGGAACAAAATCGCGGGCAACAGCTAGTTTTAATATAAAGTTTTATTTTAAGTTATATATGAATTCCAAATTGTATTTTAAAGGGAAATAAGCTAATATAAATAATAATAATAAGTAAGACGCATTGGTTACAAATAAACATTGAATACAATGGGTAACGAAAAATATAAAATAGGTATAATAGTAATGTAACCGAAAATCTAATGTAAGTTTGCATTGACAAGTTTCTCTTCGTCCCTTTAAAGATCTGATAAAAATCCCCTTTTTCCATCCATTGCTGGTTCAAAGGTGTATGGCAGAGAATTACATTACAATCCGATTATCTTAATGAATGAACACACTTTTATTGCTATATACCAGTAAAACAGTCGTCAGCCGACAAACTATAAGCAAAATCTATAGAAAGAGATTAAAAACCCGGCTAAGTTTGTTGTGGGCTTCTTCTTAGACCGGGGCGCGTTTGGAACCCTCATAGCTTTACTTTTCAGTTTACGAATATAGTTATCACCATGAAATAACTACTATGTAAATTATTGACGCGTCAAAAGTGCCTTTTAAAGGACTATTTGAATAAAGATTATTTTGAATTTGAACTTGAAATTTGAACACCCTCGAAACCAAAGTGTCCAATCACGCTAGGTTAAGTTTCATACCGTATGAACTCGCTCTTGACCAGTCGTTAAATTGAATCGTTAGACACGTCTCAAACCGCTACTTGAGAGTTTCAGTTCAGGGACGTGCTGAGCTTCGGTCGGCAACACGGATACAAGTATATAGCAAGCCTTCCAAAATGGCCCGTCTATTTCAGGCGCAGTAGATATAGGGATGGGCGGGAGTCACGTCATACGATAAAATTATCGTGGCCTTAATGAAGCCAGCGGTAAGGCCGCCCAGGTAACCAGATATCCATGACGTAGGCGTGACGTCGGCCTACGTCGGATCTGACCTGTTGGGTCCGATCTGTTTCAATAGTTTAATAGCTACAATCTCGCACACAATTGACGACTATCTCTTGCAATTTAAATGTTTCCAAATGATTTATTTATTTATTTGCATCTTACCCGGTCAGGGCATTGCAAATAGTAGATACAATTTTAATACATTTTTAAACACATAATATTCTAATATAAAACAAACTTTTTACTTAGGTGTTAGGTATGCCCTAAAATTCTGGTTTGTTTAATCTGTAGAAAAGCGTTTGAGAATTTTGCGCTAATTGTTATTTATTTCATAGAACCTTATCACTATTTCCAGATTCAACCAGACCAACTCGACAATATGCATAAAATTTATTACGATTTTAATTTTTCACAAAGTCGCTTAAGAATCGTTACAGTAACAATAATATATATAAAAATAATATCATCGTATGTATATATACTCGTATATATATACATATGATGATATATATATATATATAATGATGATGTTATTTATATGTGATGACGCTAAGGTTTTTTGTTAATTAAGGACTCTAAACATGCAAGTCATTGGAGATTAACGATCCTAAGATCAGGGAATTAGCAAACTTTAAAACTGCTGTAACAAAACACTAACTTTAAACTGGTAAAATCGTCAAAGGAACTTTAATTAATAAAGTAGAATACGAGTATATCACACACATTAATTATCTTTAGAGTTCTTTTCGTTTATGTATTTCGTTTTTAAATTATATGTATGTACTAGCTGGCGCCCGCGACTTCGTCCGCGTGGAATAAGTTTTTAAAATTCAGTCAGAATAAGTTGTAAAAATTCCTACGGGAACTCTCCTATGTCACTCTCCAGGTCCTCAACTATACTTTCAAAATCACGTCGATCCATTGCTTTGTTGCGACGTGATTGAAGGACAAACAAACACACATTCGCATTTATAATATTACTATGATTTTGTCTGGGCAGTAAGGATTCCTTAGTACAAAGTATTTCAGTGGATTCAAAGAAGCAAAACTTTATAAGATTTTCAACCAACATGAACCCCGGTATTAACCTCTTTGCGGCGGATTTTCACAAATTATTAGCGGATGTTTACGCCTAAGCAGGGCCTAACTTCCAAATTCCTTTTCATTCTTTATGTTTCCACTTTCAATGTGTGATTTTGCAAAAGAGCTTATACCTACATGTCATAGTTACTGAAAAGTAATGCTCTAATTACCGATTTTCATTTCTCTAATTCCAAAAACTCAGAACTTACATGTAACCTTCCAACCCCTCACCCCTCTCACCCCTTTTGGGATGGATTTTTGTAATATTGCGCATATACAGGTTTTTATTATTTAAACCAAATAACCTAAATGCCAATTTTCATGTCCATAACCTCGAATCCTGATGAAAACTTCCAACCCTCATTTTACCCTCTTGGGGGTATATGTTCGTAACATTGATTGATATAGATCTTTATTATTTATAATTAACAACTTAGTTGCCAACTTTCATCTCTCTAACTTCAAAAATATAGGACTTTCATACAAACTTCCAACCCCCATTTCAAACCCCTTGGAGTAGATTTTGGTAACATTCGTTATACAGATATTTATCATTTATAATTAAAAACTTAATTGCCAACTTTCATGTCTCTAACTTCAAAAATATAGGACTTTCATACAAACTTCCAACCCCCATTTCTACCCCTTAGGGGTGGATTTTTGTAATATTGCGTATACAGGTTTTTATTATTTAAAACAAATTACCTAAATGCCCATTTTCATGTCCCTAACTTCGAAAACATAAAATCCTCATGAAAACGCCCCACCCCCATTTCACCCCCCTTGGGGTAGATTTTCGTAACATTGATTATACAGATCTTTATCATTTATAATAAAAAACTTAGTTGCCAATTTTCATGTCTCTAACTTCAAAAATATAGGACTTTCGTACAAACTTCCAACCCCCATTTCTATCCCTTAGGGGTAGATTTTCTCAAAACCGTTTCTTAGCTGACCTCTACTTCATAAAAGGAATCTACCTTCCAAATTTTAAGTTCGTATGTTTTATAGTTCCTGAGATATCGTGATCATCAGTCAGTCAGTCAGTGGTATTTCGCTTTTATATATATAGATTTGAAAGACAGTTAAGATCTAATATGATTGCCATATAAATAAATAAAATAATATGTAAATTTTATGGGAAGTCATTTACTGTTAATACTGTACTGCGGTGTAATAATCTGTGGAATAATTATGTTAGAAGTTCGAAATCATTAAACATTTTTATAAATCGACTTAAAAAGTTTTATATGACTTAATGCCATAATAACGAATAGTATATGTGTATTGATATACATTTATTTATACATAAAGGTATATATTTATTGGATGAACGGGGGGCGTGTCTTGTGTTGCGTAAAGGGAGGGGGCGATCCCACTTTCTAGTCTGTCGTACATAATTCTAAAACTTGATGGCGCTGCTTTCCGATTACCGTCATATTTATTGGTAATTTTTATTACATTTATATATATTGCGCCGTTACCCTCATCTATTACTTACTTCTTTTCCCAAGGGTTGTCTGGAAGAGATTGCTTAAGCAATAAGACCGCCTTTGCATACTCATGTGTTGCGTTCCGTGTTGTTGTTTCTTTAAAATTTGTGTGCAATGAGGAGTATCTATCTTCTATATAAATAAATAAAATTGGAGTGTCTGTTTGTAATATTGAAATAACCGTTTTTTTCTATATGCATATGAATATGTATACAGTACATACACCAAAATATTTTTTTTTACAATTTTTGTCTGTCTGTCGGTTCGTCTGTTTGTCCCGGCTAATCTCTGAAATGGCTGGACCGATTTTTACGAGGCTTTTATTGGCAGGTAGCTGATGTAATAAGGAGTAACTTAGGTTACTTTTATTTTAGAAAAATAATGTAATGTTGCAATGTCCAAGTACTGTCCAGTACAACGCACAGCTCACGCGCATGCCATCACGTCTCGGGCGCCTCCCACATCTCCCACCAATTTTTTTAGTTTAGTAATTATTTCAAGTAATACGGGTTAGTAATCTATTGCTTTGTGATTGAAAGACAAACAAACACACTAACTCAACGCAGACGAAGTCGCGGGCGTCAGCTAGTATTAAAAATAAATTATCATGAACTAATTTCTGTAAATTTTGTATTAGGACGATGGTATTGAAGTTAAATTTGCTATTTGATATTGTGAGAGGTCGCTCTTTGACGAGTTGCTACAATTTCACATGATCACATTTATGTTCGGACGGACGGCACGCGCGTTTTATAGTTTTTTAACAACTGTTGCTGAACACTCGTCAAACTTCCGTGTTTCCAAATAATAATACGATTTACGCAATTAGTCTAACATTACACAGCGCGTACGCGTGGGCGATGCGGAGAAATTGTTCTTGTATAAACAGATGTACAAGCGAATGTGAGGTTCTATTATTTGATTAATTCAGTAATATTTTATTGATATTGACGACCTACGTGGCGCAGCGCGTGCGCTGTTGCATTTTAAAGTTGGAGGTCCTGGGTTCGATTCCCGGCTCGAGTCTGGTCTGGTGGGAGGCTTCAGCCGTGGCTAGTTACCACCCTACCGACAAAGACGTGTCGCCAAGCGATTTAGCGATTTATCCGGCACGATGTCGCGTAGAAACCAATTAGGAGTGTGGGTTTAACATGCCCCTAACAGGTTAGCCCGCTACCATCCTAGACTGCATCATCACTAACCATCAGGTGAGATTGCCGTCAAGGGCTAACTTGTAGTGGATAAAAAAAAAGTATGTGATCGATGTGTAAAGTACTGTACTCTGATATATATATATATATATATATATATATATATATATATATATATATATATATATTAGGGCCGGTCTGCATGTACCGGTTTGCTATGCTGGTCCCCGTATATGTTTATCATATCGTGAAGCGGTGATAGCCTAGTGGTTAGGGCCTCAGTCTCCTGATCAGAGCTCGGCGGTTCGAATGCGAGCACGCACCTCTAACTTTTCGGAGTTATGTGCGTTTGTAAACAATCAAAATATTCACTTGCTTCAACGGTGGAGGAAAACATCGTGAGGAAACCTGCACGCCTGAGAGTTGTCCATAATGTTCTTAAAGGCTTGTGAAGTCTGCCAATTCGCACATGGCCAGCTTAGTGGAATATAGCCAAACCCTTCTCATATTGTAAGGAGACCCGTGCTCTGTAGTGAGCCGGTAATGGGTTGATCATGATGAAGATGATTATCAATATTTAAAGAATTGATCTTTATTATTATCTACATGTGGATGGAAGCCATCTTTGTGACAGCAATCAGAAGAATGGTTTTGTTGTGATGTACGAAAACGAAAATCACATAAGATCAGATATATCAAGTGAAGAAAAAAAAAACAAAAGACGATAGACGGCGGATGTCGTGTCGGCACTTGTGATGCGTCATAACTTAAATTTTTTTTACCACTTAAAGTTAGCCCTTGACTGCAATCTCACTTTATAGTAAGTGATGATGCAGTCTAAGATGGTAGCGGGCTAACCTGTTAGGAATATAATGTCAGGGGTAGAATAGTTGGATATAACAGGGCGGGTTTTAAGCGTACTATATCATTGCTCCAGTATGTGATCGATGTGTAAAGTACTGTACTCTGATATATTAGGGCCGGTCTGCATATACCGGGTTGCTATGCTAAACTATTTATTTATTTATTTACACACTTTTATTGTACACCACGAAAAAGGAAAATAAAATAAAAAAGACAGAAAATAACAGGCACAGTAGTATACAATTTGGCGGCCTTATCGCTACATAGCGATCTCTTCCAGGCAACCAAATATGTAGAAGATATAGACATACGGAAAGAACTAAACTAAAGCACGCGCCTTCTCTCCTTTAGACGTTTACTTAATGATATCACGCACAATAATTTGGAGTAAGACATATTTCTCACCTTACCTAAACGCCTTAACAGCAGGAAAAAAATATAAAACTATTATTAGAAATTAAATTGTAATATTACAATTGTAATATTACAATCTAATTTATATATATTTTTTATTGTTTATAGGTAAAATTATTTTAGTTGTTTATTTCTGACGAATAAGACTGTCTCTAACTGTAAGATGTCCCTACGATGTTTCCTAAAACAATAAGTATTTTGTTATTTTCTTAGTTCACAAAACAGTAGGCTATCATTAAATTTCTATCCGATGCATTGACACGTTCCGCTCGGCTGCGTATGATACGTAAGTAGTCGGATCGTACAAACATTTCATATTTCTGTTCTCCAGTCGACACTAAATCATACAGCGATCATGGAACACACAAATCAAAACGAGCGCGCGCTGTCGGCGAGTTGATGCACGATCAAACACCGGCTTATGCGTGTGTCATGTGTGTGAAATGATCCCAGTGCGGCGGTCAACACCGCATATTATACGAACAATTATTACATTTATAATTTTTAATTATTATTAATATGAAATCAAAATTATATTTATTAATTTTTTTCTTTCAAAGGCGCTTTTGTAGCTGTAATACAATTTTTTACAAATTTGTGAGCAGAAAACTTTTTATATTTATTTAAACTAGAAAATCAAGGTATCACAAAATACTTGTAAATAAATTTAAATTGCATGATATGGAACGCTTTTTGCTTCTGTTTATATTACATGAATCCTAAAACATCGTCGATGCCGCCATTGTCCTAAGGACGTTCCCCCTTGCAATAGCCTAACAAATTTTGTGACAAAATTGTATGATTAAGTAAATTGATCCTAGTTTTTTATTTCATTATTTTCCTGGTTGTATATAATTTTGTTTGAAAACTGCACGTGATATTTTATTGCTATGTGTTTGTTTATTTTTTAATGATTCTTTCGGTGTAAAGGTAAAGGTCAATTTCCTTTGAATGAGTTACTAATTTTATGCAGCCTACTAAACGGCACCACACGTTACTTTTACTATTTTTTCTTGGTTTTTGTAATATTTTTTGGGCATACAATACATTTTCATATACATATATTATTTTATATTCTTTGAATTTATCTTTTAATGACTCTTTGGGCCCAATTTGTACATCGCACGAACAGCCCTCTTCTGCAAAACGAATCCTATATATTTACAAGTATAATTATTAAATAGAATGGTAATTTTAAATAATCCTCACCTTAAAATGAGTTTATAAATTAAAATAGATTTCAATTTAAGACATTTAAGTACCTGTAAACTGGCCATTTACGTTTGAGTGCCGGGTTCACCTTCGAGCGCCGTTTTTTATGGGTTAGGCACGGAACCAAAAACAGTGAGACGTTGATGTTTACGAGCTAATTACACGTTTTGTAGAATTAGGCGCCACACTCGCCAAAATGCCGCGACCAGCTAGTGCAGGAGCGAATGGCAGGTTATACAAATAACATTAAGCTATTTGCTAAATAAAAAAAGTCTTAATACGTTATTTCTCTTTTTCCTTCGACACCCGACGATTCTGCAGAACTAATGTTGATTATGTTGACTGTTTATAGTTGGTCAAACTGAAGCAGTTTATATTACAATCCAACAAGGTAGCAAAGTTTATTAATACTTTTAAATATCAAAACTTGAGGAGATAACTTTTTACCCCTTCGAGTAGTATGTGGTTTCGCATTGTTACAGTTTATATGTATTAAGAAATAATGCAAAACCAACAATTTATGACACAAATAAGAATTAAATAAATGCTTTATCACTCAATCAATCAAATAATTTTTAATGCATGTTGGGCCATCACATAAAGCGTATAATTATTTATTATAATTATGTACGGTGATTGAAGGTGATAATATTAAATGCGTTATCTTCTACTTAAATAATATATAAATATAAATATTAAAGTATTTAAATATTGTTTTAATAAGATAAAGCTCTTAAATAATTTCAAGTGGCATTAGAGATAGTGAAAAAAAAGAAAAGTTACCCTGCTAAGTTTGTTTCGGGCTTCTTCTTAGACCAGGACGCGTTTGGGTTTTAGTTTTAGTTTTAAGTTTACGAATGTAGTTAATTCCATTCTCTCACTACTATGTAATTGACGCATAAAAAGTGCCTTCTAACGAATTATTTGAATAAAATTCATGATTGATTGATTGATTGATTGAAAGCTACGAGGATCACAAATAAAAGTAGAAGCCCACTAAAAAATCAGTCAGATAAATGTTGTGTTTTTAAATATAAAAAAATATGTTCGTTACATGTAGCTCGGACTTTTCTGATTCGTTTATTTAGAGCAACAATCATTCAGCACCTCTCAGACTATGATGTAAAACGCAATTATTCAATTTGCCCCTGTTTATTTACACGCGAGATGCGATGTAACCTCTAACGACCTCCCGGATTATACTGGGAGTACGGGCTAACTGGAATTACATGTTTGCGATAACACCTTTTCACAGGTTCGTAAAATTCGACATACGTAAAATTTATCATACGTACCGGTACGTAGACATACGTAAAATTTATCATACGTACCGGTACGTAGACATACGTAAAATTTATCATACGTACCGGTACAATATAAACCACTACATAGCATCGGCGATATAAATATCTAGCAAAAACAACAACGAATACACAAATACAAATCCCTATTTTCTTATTTCTGATTATTTTTTACACTTTCTCCGCTCAACTATATTGCATATTTCTTAATGTTTGTCACATTTCATTCTACACTTACATAATGGACTTGGTCTACTTTTTATCCCGGACAAATTTCGGATTAAATCTCAGGAGGCACAAAAAATAAAAAAATAAATGTTTTTTTTTTTTTAGTTTTTGGTCTGTCTGTCTGTCTGTCTGTCTGTCTGTATCTTGGCCATGCATCACGCCGAAACTACTAGATAGATTTGAATGAAATTTGGTATAGTAGTAGTTGATACTCCGGTTCAACATATAGAATAGTTTTTATCCCGGAATTCAGCACGGTTCCCTTGGGAGAAGGGATGAAATTCAAAATGTGTATTTAGTTGTAATTCATTAACGCGTACTCCGTTTTCATTTATTCTTTTTTTTTTGTTAGAAAGGCGTTACTTTAATGCGTCCTGTAATTATTTCAAGATTGTTGGTTTAGTAATCCATTTCTTCGTGAGTGGAAGGCAAACAAAATATTTTCACACAAACTAACTCAACGCAGATGAAGTCGCGGGCGTCAGCTAGTTATACATAAAAATTACAAAGATGTATCCAATATCTATGATATGGTATTCGTGGTACATAGTTGGCCATTTTTTCTTAATTTACTTGAAATGCAGGCGGGACACCTGATGTTAAAGTCGCCCATGAGCACGTGCTAAAACGCTGAACCCCTCGTACTAATCAGTTTCTACGCGACTTCATACCGCTAAATAACTTCTTAAGATACTTCTTATTGAGATATAATATATTTTTTTGAAACAAAAATATATATAGTTTAGTCAACCGAGACACCACGTTTCGGATCCGTAAGTCATCACTGGCAACACGCACTGTTCGAGTGGAGAATATGAGATCCCATCTCTCTCTCTCCTACGAGAGAAGAGGCTTACCGGTGCATTATTGGACCTATTAAGGCGAAGCTCCGCACGGTTTCCCAACAATCTGCAAATTCCCAATCGCATTACTCCCAATGGTGGATAGGTCCAGGTGCAGCTGAACTATTACGTGTCTTGGCGTCCGAACGCGAACTATTTCCACACCGCATGCCGCATGCCAAATCGCTCCACCGACCACATTCACGAGAGCCGCGGCTTGCTCGGCCGCGCACCGAGCCCGAGACATCCCTCGAACCCTACGGCTCCACGTACACTGGTCGCTCACCAGACTAGGTATTATGACGTTGCAGTAATTTATGACCACCCGTTAGTGTAATATCGAAGCTATCAAGATTTCTAATATATTTTGTAGTGCTATTATATAAATAGGTTTGATATTTCTGATAAACAATTATTATTGATATATTAATACGTGAAAAGAAACTTCGTACTAACGTTCCAGTGTGGGATTTGGCATTTTAAATTTTATATGGAGAAGGAATGCAGTGGCTTTAGTGCAAGTTTTTCTATTGTATTATATTATGTACTGTGATAGCCTAGTGGTTAGGACGTCCGCCCCCTAATTAGAGGTGAAGGGTTCGAACCCGGGCACCTCTAACTTTTCGGAGTACGTTTTTAAGCAATTAAAATATCACTTCAACGGTGAAGTAAAACATCTTGAGGAAACCTGCACGCCTGAGAGTTCTCCATAATGTTCTCAAAGTCGTGTGAAGTCTGCAAATCTGCCGTTTTACAACAGGTTGTAGGAGACCATTTGTTATGACAAATAAAAGGTAAACTTAATTAAACCTGTAACATACGTATAAATGGTCTCTTTTCGTACAATACATTAGATCTACTTGATGTTACGACGAATTATATGACGCTTTTTGTTCGTCTTAATTTGAAATAATTAAAGTGATTTTATCCACTCACCTTAATCTTTGTTAATATATATAATATTAATTTCACTTAATTATTTAATTTACATTCATCAGCACGGCTACCACCAATTAATTACACGCATTAAATTAAAAAAAAAATACATTAAAAGGATTTAAAGTTAACAGAATTGTAGCTATACTATTGTTTCACACAAAAGAGTTTTATTTATGAACTAGCTGACGCCCGCGACTTCGTCTGCGTTGTGGTAGTGTGTGTGAAGGTGTGTTTGTCTTTCAATCACGAAGTAATGGATTACTAAACCGACGACCTTGAAATAATTACAGGATAATCTGTAAAGTAGCTCCTTTCTAACAAAAAAGAATGAATGAAATCGGAGTACGCGTTAATGAATTTCAACAAAATACATATTTTGACTTTCATGCCCCGCCCAAGGAACCACGCTGAATTCCGGGATGAAAACCTATATGTTGAACCGGAGTAACAGCTACTCCTATACCAAACTTCATTCAAATACATCCAGTAGTTTCGGCGTGATGCGCGGCCAAGATACAGACAGACAGACAGACAAAAAAATAAAAATAAAACGTATCTATACTAAAGCATCCTCCAATTGAAATTTTCAAATATATTTAATGTACAGAATTAGTACTGTTACAGTTTTATTATATATATAGATAGATAGATTACTTTTTCAATCATTTCAATTTTTCCTACTATACGATAGGTATATGTAGGATTATATAGGTGAACTAAATCAAACCAATTCCAATATATCAAACCAACCACAATATGTCTTTAGGAAGAAGACATGTTTTATAAAGACAGAAGAAAAAGTAATAGAAGAGGAGTTGGTATACCCACATCGTCTCCCTTCTCCAGCGCGCTGAGTGACGCCAGCGAGGCCCGGGAGCCGCCGTGTCTTCGTAGCGCGCGCTCCGCCTCCACGCACTGGGTCAGTGGTACGCCGAACACGTTGCCCATGGGCTCTGGACAGAAATAAAAAAACAAATGTTATATAAAATTGACAGGCTGAATATGTCAAATTTAACTAAAACGCTTTGGGCCTGGTTGTCGTCTAAGGGGTATGCTGAAACTGAGAATATTTTAAAAATATTAAAATAATTTACATAACGCACATACACAAACACACATTCACACTCGTTCACACACACATACATATACGCACACGCTCATACACGCCTAAATAATGTTAGCTTTAGTTAAGAAAATGTACTATATCCCTGGAAGGAACTACCCTCTCCAATACAGGTTTTCCTAGTGCAGAGGGTAGGGACAAATTAATAAATAACAATACTGTAAATAATTTTAAACATTAAAATCATTATCTCATTGGGGTGATTGCCTTGTCACCACCAGCGAGGTTTAAAATATTTATTTAGATCAGAATTCTGTAACAATTTAAGTATTAAGAAATATCACATTATAATTTCGTGTTTTATTAGCAAGTGTCCAAGGCTTAAACGGATATTTTAAATGTTGCAAATATGCATTCGCGCTGGATGAAGTTAACGAGAAAATGGCCCATACTTCACATTTATATGAATATGACTTATTGATATTCTATTAATTTGTTAGCCTACAATAGTTTATGTCATTCATTTAAGCATTTTATAAGTAAAAATATGATTTTTCTTTTGTTTTTCTGACGCTTTGTGACGGCAGCGACTCCCTTGCCAAGGCATTGCGGCTACCCGAAGGGGTCAACAGTTTCATTGACCTAGTGAGTAAGACTTTACTAGTAAACACCACTCACATTTGGGGATTATGTTCGTTTGAATTTTAATTTTTAGTTCACCGTAATGTTGTCAAAAACTTGTAATGTATATCAACCTGCATTTGGTCAGCGTGGTGAACTACGACTTGAACCCTTCCCATTCTGAAGGGGGGAGGGGTGGTAATGATGATGATGATTATAAAGCTTATATGAGTTGTATCCGCAAATATAGTATTGATTATTTATAAAATGACAGATTAAAGTTTACTTTTAAGCCAGGTAAGTTTATTTGAAAACCGACCATTAGGCTAAAAGGTGCATTTGGTCAAGGAAGTAGCTCGTAGACCCTCGTAGACAATCCACGTAGCTTACGTTTCAAGTTTAAAAAGTAGTTATAAACATAATCTATTCAAAATGCCATCTTTAGTTTGATATTATATACCATTTTATCATATAAAATATATTTATATATATTATTTGAAACGTAAAAATCAATACTAACAATTTTTATTAGTAGTATTGGCTTCATGTCTAACGTTGTAATATTTGTATATTTATTTAAGAAAATCTCATTACAAAGTTTTTGAAATAAAATATTGTTGACTGTGGTAAAATACAAAGTTAGCTTAGCAACAAAGTGATTTGCAAGGAAAACACCTTGCAAACATTTTACTTGATAGCAAAATTTTGTTGCCAACATTTTTTTTTCTGGGGAAAGGATTTCGAAAAGTGGCGATAGGAACTGCCGATAGTACTGGTTCTTTTCAGTTCCAGTGAAAATATCACGGCGCAACTGTATCTGGTGACCCACCTAAGCCTTAGATTGGACAGTTTAACTTTCGAATCAAAAGTGAGTAAGCGTCTGCTAGTTCAGCACCTCTTGGTGGCATCATCATTGGCCATCAGGTGTCACCTCCCATACGTAGAAATATAAATATAGTTTCCAAGTGACTTTTGTTGCTAAAGTAGTAGTATATTTTTAGGAGGCACCGACTTCTGTATTAAAACTGGGCATACATACACTACAAGTTGGCCCTTGACTGCTATCTCACCTAGTGGTAAATGATGATGCAGTCTAGGATGGTAGTGGGCTAACCTGCTAGGGGTATGGTAAAACCACACTCCTAATTGACTTCTACGCGACACCGTGCCGGAACGCCAAATCGCTTAGCGACACGTGTTTGTTGGTAGGGTGGTAACTAGCCACGGCCGAAGCCTCCTACCAGACCAGACCGAGCTGGGAATCGAACCCAGAACCTCCGACTTTATAATACAACAGCGCACGCACTGAGGTCGTCAAAATAAATAAAAAAAAAAAACAGGTAAATTAAATATATTAAATTATATTAACTCAACGTCAACTGCTCATTACCTTTTATAATGAGCAGCATTACCCTTTATGAAATATCACTTTTCCCAATGCAGGGACGTTAAGTTTTGAGGAATTCTCCTAGAACTTACACATCTTTACGTGCACCATCCTTTAATGTTACAAGTCAGTGGTTACTTTACTTTAACATGTATACGATCTTTTCTCACATATTGGAATATTATAAGTTACATACAGATTAGTACCTTATTATATACAATTGATTTTTATACTTCTGCTGGAAGCGTCCGCTGAATGCGTGTGGACTAATTTCAGCTTTAAGGAAATGTATGTGAGATCTATTTTTACGGTGTCTACACTGTTTCGGTACTCGATAAAGAGTACGACTGAAACCGTGCAATATACGCAGCAAGGGTATTGATATCGGGTGTAAAGGCCGAGTTATTTCCAGCCGGCTATTCGCGGCATGTTGACCCGCAATGGGGAAATGGCACCACTTTTCTCTTAGCTATGGAACACTGTACACAATGAGGTGTTCCATAACTAACTTGAGTTATACTTTTACGTTTTAACTAGCTGCCGATAAACATTAAGTAATATAAGAAACTAAGAAGAACAGCCTAGTGGTTAGGGCGTCAGCCTCCTAATCAGACGTCGGCGGTTCGAATCCGGGCACGCACCTCTAACTTTTCGGAGCTATGTGCGTTTTTAAACAATTAAAATATCACTTGCTTCAACGGTGAAGGAAAACATCGCGAGGAAACCTGCATGCCTGAGAGTTCTCAATAATGGTTTTTAAAGGCGTGTGAAGTCTGCCAATCCGCACATGGCCAGCGTGGTGGACTATGGCAAAACCCTTATATTGAGAGGAGACCCATGCTCTGTAGTGAGCCGGTAATGGGTTGATCATGATGATGATGATGATGATGTGCGTTTTTAAACAATTAAAATATCACTTGCTTCAACGGTGAAGGAAAACATCGTGAGGAAACCTGCACACCTGAGAATTTTCCATAATGTTCTCAAAGGCGTGTGAAGGCTGCCAATCCGCACATGGCCAGCGTGGTGGACTATGGCCAAACCCTTATATTGAGAGGAGACCCGTGCTCTGTAGTGAGCCGCTAATGGGTTGATCATGATGATGACGATGAATATAAGAACATTGTAGAAAAATTGCTTTAATTGTAAATGAAAGAAAATACACGATTACATAAGAGAGTTGCAATAAGAAAGGATTTTTGTATACGCTACTAAGGGGGTGCAATAAATGGAGGCATTTTATTATGCTTACTAATTTTACTGAATAATTTACAAACAGGAATTAAAATTATATTTGAATTGCCGTGAATGCTAAAATTTGATTGAAAAATTGTGTTTTAGAGTGAAGCGCAAAAATACGTTCGTGGGTAAAGTCATCACAAACGATTTTATTTTGATTATTTTATTGTATATAGTAGTTTTACTTTTCATTTGACTCTTAAATGTAATGATTTAACAAACAAAATCACTTGACCGTCCCAGCAGAAAATTCTTTATAGCACATTCTTTCTTACAGCAGTATTTTTTTTTACTACCTCCGTGGCACACGGCGTGCTCTGTATTGTTATAAAGTTGGAGGTCCTGGGTTCGATTCCCGGCTCGAGTCTGGTCTAGTGGGAGACTTCGCCCTGGCTTGTTACCGACAAAGACGTGTCGCCAAGCGATTTAGCGTTTCGGCACGATGTCGCGTTGAAACCAATTATTAGCGTGAGTTTACTATACTCCTAACAGGTTACCTCGCTATCATTACCACCAGGTGAGATAGCTGTTAAATGCTAACTTGTGTTAGAATATCGTAGGTACGTGTTTTATTTTAAGAAATATAAAAACGAATAAAGATTTTACAATAGTTGTATTCACTTCGATGGTAGTAATAGGAATGAAGTGCCTCGTTGATTCTCTAGTAAAGAAAGATCAAAGTTCTACCCCCACTTCATTCCTATAGCTACAGAAACATAGACAAATTAGCAATATCATACACTTTGTAGGTAATGAGTATACTAACACTTTCTACATTGGTAAACATTAATATTAATACAAATATATTAGCGTTATCTATTGAATGGTAATTATGATATCTAACATTCGACCATCCTGACTACACTAAGTTTGTCCTCAAACTTATTCACAATATTTTTTAGTATTTAAGTTAGTTTATGACATACAGACATTAATATATTTCAGCAATTAATATAATACAGTATGAGGTAGTACATATGCTAATAATCACTAGAGCTCACCAACTCGCATCTGATCAACACAGTGCTTCAAAACACTTCATCCTCTGTCCTATGATAAACAAGTTGAAGAAGACAATATTATAAATAAGTATTAAATTTACATTTCTAATGTTGGCACTTTACCCCTCATTTCACTGCACTATATTTCATAATGAAATCGTGTAAAACTTCCCAACATACAGAATTGCATCGAGGACTTCACCCAATCCGGGCCACCCTCGCCTTCCAATCCCATTTATACAACTTCCCAACATACTGGATTGCATCGAGGACTTCACCCAATCCGGGCCACCCTCGCCTTCCAATCCTCTTTATACAACTTCCCAACATACTGGATTGCATCGAGGACTTCACCCAATCCGGGCCACCCTCGCCTTCCAATCCCATTTATACAACTTCCCAACATACTGGATTGCATCGAGGACTTCACCCAATCCGGGCCACCCTCGCCTTCCAATCCCATTTATACAACTTTCCAACATACTGGATTGCATCGAGGACTTCACCCAATCCGGGCCACCCTCGCCTTCCAATCCCATTAATTACATCTGCACCGGACCCCTCACCGCCAAGTCAAAAGCTAATCTTGAAGCCAGACTTGTCGGCCGTGTCCGACTTCCAGATTAATATCATTCATCTGCAGCGGATCCCTCATCGCAAAGTCGCGATCGTATCACGCCTTCCAGATTATTTCACTGTTCTCTTATCATATCAAAATAATCACTATTCAGAGTAATATATAACAAAACATGTCACATACACAATCATTGATATCATCATCAATAGCTATAATAACAAAATTGTAAATCACAATAGCAACAAATATCTTCGGAAGCACAAAGTTAATAATATCAAGTTAATAAGTATAACAAAATAACCAAATAACAATAACATTAACATTGATATAATTAATATCAACTTCATTGTCTTCAAATTTACTGACATCAAATTAATAGTAAGTATCTTATATTATCACAAAATTAAGTTTATCAATATAACCACAATATACCAAAATTATAAATATTATTCATATACTTGTATTCATTATTATCATTTAAAAAACAATGGATCTTGTAAAATAGCCACTAAATTATCGATTGTAAATTTATGTTTACCAAGTTAAGTAATCTTAATCTGTAATATTGTAAAACCCATAATCAAAATCACTTATCTTTTATCGAGCCGACCTCATCATCTGAATCATCACTTTGATCATTAGAAATTGTTATCCACGGTTGTATGTGATCAGCAGACCAAACGTTAGAATATTTTCCCTTGGTCACTTGAGGCGGGAATATTAGAGATTTCATACCTATCATTACCTAAAACACTAGTTATTCTAAAAGGTCTCGTATATTTTGGCAAAAGCTTTCGACTTATACTTTCAAGACGGTATATTTTTCAAAACTTTAACAAGATGTCCTATTTTATATACTTTAGCGTCTTTTCATTTCTGATCAAACCTTTGTTTTTGTTGACTCTGATCCTTGTCTATATGGTCATTAATTATTATTTATTATTATCCTTATTACTTCTCTTATTTCTTCAATATTTTTGCCATTGTTTTTCTGTAATAGTTTCAGTCATTCTGTCACCTAACATGCCCTCATTTACCTATAACCTTATTTAGAGTGTTATTGTCCCCACTGCATTTTCCTTTCATTCTGATCCTATTTGTTTCCACCCATCTTATCAGTATAAGCTCCGAGACTATCTAAAACTGTCCTATTGTAATAATAATCTCTCAACCTGACCATTGGCGCGAGTATATCTCTTTTCGTAATAGTGTATCGCAGAGCATTGCAATCAATGATGATCATAAAAGGCCTTTCTATAAATATACCCTAAATAGACTTAATGAGGCAACCATAGCGAGAGTTTCAAGTTCTTGTGCAAGCAATTTTTCTTAATCTATAGTGGCTTTTCTACTAAAGTAAGCCACAGGTTTCAAACATGAATTAGGGACTTCTTTTTGAAAAAGGATGCTCCCTAATCCAACTATAGATGCATCCCAATGCAGTTCCATAAAATACTCTGTATTACATATAGCAAGGATGGGACGTTGAGTTTTTTTTTTTTCATTAATGTTATAAATGCCTCACTCTGTGGTTGTCCCTATTTTAAAGAATTGTTTTGTTTTGTAAGGTCAGTTAACGGCCTAGTTCTAGTAGCAAAATTCTCAATAATTTTCTTTAAATTAGCTTGCCAAACCCATAAACTGACGAATCTCATGAAGGTTTTTGGTTTAGGGAAAGAGCTAACCGCATTAGTTTTTCTTTTACCAGGTCTTACTCCTTCAGCAGAGATTTCAAATCCTAAATAATCAATTATAGTATCAAAAACCGGCATTTTCTGATATTTAATGTGAGACCATCTATTTTTTTATATAATATACTAGTTTGTTCAAGTTTGCTTAAACATTCATCAAAATTTTAACCCGAAATTAGTAAATCATCCATATAAGCTATGGCACACTTTTCACGTGAATTCCCAAGCATTTTGTTAAATGTTCTTTGAAAAATAGCTGGGCAATTAGCAAGACCAAAAGGACGCACGTCTAAACTGGTATAGACCATCAGGGGTTGTAAAGGCAGTTAAATGTTTGCAGTCTTCTTTAATAGGTATTTGGTAGTAGCCGCTAGACATATCAAGACTAAATCTTCAAAACATAACCGATAACCACCAGTCTTGAACACACTACTCCTACTTGGGTCATATATTTCAGCATCTGTTATACTAAGTAAATCTACTGATTTTATTTTCGCATCGGATAGGACAATCAATTTCATAGCTTTAGTTTTAAGGTTACGAATGTAGTTATCACCATTAAATCACTACTATGTAAATTATTGACGCGTCAAAAGTGACTTTTAAAGGACTATTTGAATAAAGATTATTTGAATTTGAAAATTTGAATTTAATTTTTCTGCTAGTTAAACAACCTTCATTAATATTGGGAAGCTCAGATATGACAGAATATTTAATGAATTCTTTTGTAAGTTTTGTAATGACAATATCGGGTATTTCGGTAAAGTTTGCAATGTCGATTGCAATTACGTAAGCGGTAGCATCTGCTTCAACTAATTCGATGCGCAAAGAAAAGGAAGTTTTTCCTATGGTTGAAATGACCACATCAGCAACACCTCGTATAGAGGGATAGATTCTTAAGATACCTGTAAATTGAATTTCTCTACAGTTTCTTTTGTAATGAGTGAGCAATCACTCGACAAATCAACGAAAAAAAATTTAACTAAACTACACCCGTTGACTGCAGCCTTTTTGTAAT
Source organism: Lasiommata megera (assembly GCA_928268935.1). Classification (NCBI taxonomy): domain Eukaryota; kingdom Metazoa; phylum Arthropoda; class Insecta; order Lepidoptera; family Nymphalidae; genus Lasiommata; species Lasiommata megera. Next base: position 12,394,160 of record OV743329.1, read on the forward strand.
ACTTTAGATTATTTTTTTTTTTTTTTTTACTATCAACAAACAATACGCATTTCATTATTTTTTTGCATTTTTAAAATAGCAATCCTCACTTTTATGTCCAAAGCGATGACACCCTTCGCACTTAACGGTCGGTTTAGGACACTGTTGCATCCTGTGCCCTTTGTCCTTGCAGTTGAAACACGTTACAACCATGGTTTGATTGGGTTGGGGGTTAATGGCTCTGCACTGCGCTGCCCTATGGCCAGACTCGTTACATCGGTTACAATTAATATCTGGTCTAGTTTTATTGGGGTTAGAATTTCTATAAAAATCTTTTTGCTCCTTACAGACATCCTTAAAAAATTTAAACAAATCTTCAGTTTCTGTAAAACGTCCTGACGATGCGCCAGCGCGAACCATTCTATCATCTATGCCATGTATTAAACAATCTACAGCCCTTTTGCCCGAAATTTCGCACGCGTTTAATAACATTATTTTTTCATAATAGTATTCGTCCAAATTTTCACCAAATTTTAGCCGTCGCTCGAGCATTTCTGATAATAGTACACCATAGTTAGTCTCAGTTGGAAAAGCTTTGCGTAAAAGAACCTGCCATTCTTGCCATTCACGTAAAACAGACGTCTGACCCTGATACCAATTTTTCGCATTACCTACAAGTTTAGGCAACGCATAGTGCATGATATGCGCTTCGTCCCACTGATATATTTTCGCACATTCGTTCACCTTAGCTAACCATAAATCGATGCGATGATTTTTAATTGATGGATCGAATTCGGGAATCATATTATTTAAGTTAGTGTTAACTGGTGATGAGAAACCAGGCTTTATAAAAGATTGTAATATTTGAGCTAAATCGCTAGAATTTACCAAAAAGTTAGGTATTTTGCTATTATTGCACTGACCTGATGTGTCACCATGTGATACCTGCGCTTGCGGTATAGCGTCGTCCGTATCAGCAATGGCCGCCGCCGGGTCAGTAGCCACCTCAGTCAGATAGCTCGGCGAATGCACAGGATCGCCGTGGCTCGTCGGCCTTAAAGACATTTGGCGTCTATCTCGTCCGGTCGCAGAATTTCTTGAACGTACTTTTTCTCTTCTCACGCCTTCAGTACAAATTAGATCTCGTCCGGTCGCAGAAACAACGTCGTATAAATCTGGCGTAGCCGCCGTGCGTTTACTTGCGCTGCGTTGATTACCAGATCGATATGCAGTCGAGCGATCTCTGCTTTTTCTCCTTTGACTTCGATCCCTGGTGCCAGAGCTGTCCGATGACTCAGTCGTCTTATCATCTTGCCGTCGTCTTCGTTTGCCGAGATTATGTGAGCGTTTAGATCGCTTACGGCGACCCATTATACAAAGTTTTGGTTGGGATGTGCCACTTCTGATGTTAGAATATCGTAGGTACGTGTTTTATTTTAAGAAATATAAAAACGAATAAAGATTTTACAATAGTTGTATTCACTTCGATGGTAGTAATAGGAATGAAGTGCCTCGTTGATTCTCTAGTAAAGAAAGATCAAAGTTCTACCCCCACTTCATTCCTATAGCTACAGAAACATAGACAAATTAGCAATATCATACACTTTGTAGGTAATGAGTATACTAACACTTTCTACATTGGTAAACATTAATATTAATACAAATATATTAGCGTTATCTATTGAATGGTAATTATGATATCTAACACTTGTAGCGTATAAAAAACAATGATTAATTCAATTCGTTCTCACTCGCACGCAATTCTAAATCTAAATCCATAAGCACATTTATCATACGTGACCTAAAAACGTGGACACAGAAACAAACAATTATCACTCATTAAAAAAAACTAATTTACTTTTTAATTACATTCATTCCATGCTTTCGTCTGATCCCAGCGAGGGCTTTTAAACCTGAATGTGAGAAGATGGCGCCAAGTTACGACTAACCCAAATAAATATAATTGACTCATTTGACACGTGTGACCCAAATATTTTTGGTGTTTTGAGGAAAATGCTAAATACCCACATTTACTTAACTAATGACGTAAACAAATGTAACGTCTTCAAATGCAACGGTCAATTGTTTATTTTTTAATATTATGTATTCTTCCTTAAGAAGCGGTGATAACCTAGTGGTTAGGGCGTCAGCCTCCTAATCAGAGGTCGGCGGTTCGAATCCGGGCACGCACCTCTAACTTTTCGGAGTTATGTGCGTTTTTAAGCAATTAAAATATCATTCGCTTCAACGGTGAAGGAAAACATCGTGAGGAAACCTGCACGCCTGAGAGTTCTCCATAATGTTCTCAAAGGCGTGTGAAGTCTGCCAATCCGCACACGGCCAGCGTGGTGGACTATGGCCAAACCCTTCTCATATTGAGAGGAGACCCGTGCTCTGTAGTGAGCTGGTAACGGGTTGATCATGATGATGATGATGATTATTTCTTTGGGCCGATATAAAAATAAGATTAAATTGGTTGTTTTCCGAATGAACCGTTCAGAGGTTTAAAGGAAACGAAGTTAGTCTCCAATGTGAGTTATTTTTATTCTGATTATTTAAATTGAATTTTAATGTTATTTATGTAGTTTTATTGTTGTTGTTATTCAAAATTGTATCAGTAATTATTATAATATTAGATAAATTTATTACAAATCATATGTATTGTTGGAGGATTTGATATAATATATTAACCTTGCCCGTATCCATTCAAGTTGTATTTACTCTTTGCTCGGAAGCAGTTAGTTTTTTCACAGTAAGCCATTCTAGAAAGAAGCATGCAATGCTGATTCCAAATAGATTTCTTAAAACAGTTATTACACATTATAATGTGAACAAAAGTTTTTCACTATTTTTATCAGTCATCATCATCATGATCAACCCATTACCGGCTCACTACAGAGCACGGGTCTCCTCTCAATATGAGAAGGGTTTGGCCATAGTCCATAACGCTGGCCATGTGCGGATTGGCAGACTGTACACGCCTTTGAAAACATTATGGAGAACTCTCAGGCGTCCAGGTTTCCTCACGATGTTTTCCTTCACCGTTCATCAGTACTATGGTGTTATTGATGAAGAGACTATAATATGTAGTCACACGTAGGGTAAAGTCGATATTGAGGAAAATTGGCACAGGTTCAATATGAAATTTATGTGAAAACAACAAAAATACGAAATTATAGAGCACGTGTTATGGAGGTTTCTCGATACGATACAAATCGCGTTATCTGTCCATTTTTAACTAACTTCAAGAAATCCTCTTACATAAATTCCCAATGAATCAATTTTAATTTATTTTTCGTATATTATGTGAAACTATGCATATATCGTTACTATTTTAAGGTGTACTTTCAGGTGGTATGATGATGAGTATACTGGAGAAATGGAGGGTACTCTGTAAATATCTAAGCATCTATAGCGTTTGATTTTTAAAAGCAACTTCTGAATTTTCTCTCCAAAATAATCATTTGTTTAATGTAATTGAAGGTGTGATGATGAAGGCCTTTTTAGACCACCACAACTACTCAAGTATAGGACGAGACACTTGAACAATGAAATTCCCAGCGTCATGAAAGCAATATTTTATAACAAGTGTTGAGCAGTTTGCATTAGATATTCTTACTGAATTTTTATTAAACCTATTTACTAAATATGAAAAAAGAACTCCAGGTGTGTTAAGAAATACATTCAAGTTAAGAAAAATCGTGAACTTGACCCATCCAGTAACCCTTTGATGAGCCAATTTACTTCTCCGTTACTCCATAAAATAAAATAAAAAATCATTTATTCTACTACCAATTAAGTTACAGTTAGTGAAGTTCAAAATTGTCTATTTACGTATATTTTATTAATTTATGCATTTCTTTAAATAATTTGTAAATATATCATCATCATCACGATCAACCCATTGCCGGTTTACTACACAGGCAGGAGCACGGATCTCAATATGAGAAGGGTTTGACTATAGTAAACCACACGTCTACACGCGTTTGAGAACATTACGGAGAACCCTCAGGCAAGGAAGTTTCCTCACGATGTTTTCCTTCACCGTTGAAACAAGCGATATTTTAATTGATTACATAACTCTGAAACCTGACTACTCATTAGGAGGCGGACGTCCTAACCACTAGGTTATCACAGTAAATATATATCTTAATTAAAATATATATGAAAACCTGTACGCATACATAATATATATTCTGTAGTAGAAGTCTCTGACGGTACGGTTGCGGTAGAAGTCGGCTGTCTGGCGTAGGCTTGTCACTCCATAAAATAGCTGTATGCTAATTTAAGATAAAAATGAGTCAATCGTTCGGTAGCCAAGAAAAATTATTCACGTTGGATTAAACTCTAATACCTGATTTTCCTATTTCTAAATATCAGGTAGACGTAAATCTGGCTTTTGGGTCACTTCCAAACACCAATTATAATATTTTATTTGATATTCTTTTTATAAAGTCTGTTTTGAATGTAAAACGTAACATACGTACCAGAAATATCAAAATAATGGCGGTAGTTTTCAATCACCGATGTAAATAAACACAGGAGCCCCTAACAGCTTCTCATGACTAACGTCACGTGAATATGTAACATATTTTATTTTACTAGCTGTTGCCCGCGACTTCGTCTGCGTAAAATTGCTGATTTCCCTTGAGATTGAGGTTACCCGTGCGACCAACTTCAAACCCCTATTTTACCACCTTCGGGGTAGATTTGGATGAAAAAAATTTCTACCTTATACTTACGCCCTAAAAGAAACCTATTTTCAAAATTTTAAGCTTGTTGACTTCATAATAAAAAAATTAGCAAAACTATCATCCCCTATTTTACCACCCTTAACAGGTTATATTAAAAAAAAATGATGTATATGTTTTTTATTTATTATTATTAATCTTAATGCAAATTTTTGTGTCTCTAACTCTAAAAACAAATTTCTTTGTTTTTATTTTTCATACGAACTTCCAACCCCTATTTTACCCCTTTAGGGGTGGAATTCAAATATCCTTTCTTAACTGACATCTCTTAACTATCAACTACATACTTGCTAAATTATAGCTTTATACGTACAATAGTTTTTGAGATGTCGTGTTTAATCAGTATGTAAGTAAGTTAGTATGTAAGTATGTATGTGACCTTTCGCTTTTATATATGTAGATACAAATGTGAAAGCGAGCCCTGTCAGGTACGGTACTGGTCATGTGAAAATTCACATTTAACTAACACTTTATGTAAATAAGAATGGCTGCCAGTCATTGACGATAGTATTCAAAATAAGTCAGATACAGCCGAATGTCATTTAGTGGGATGTCATCACGTTTTTCACTTGATTTCTTCCAGATAACTCCTAAAACAAGAGGCACCATTCCTATAATCTTAAGCAGCTTAAACACACTTGTTAACCGTTATTGTTGATCGTATCTTACTAGCGTTCGTAACTAATCAGCCGCTATGCAACCATTATACAACTTCGTAGCAGTTTTGCTTTTTTATACCGTTAAAAATGGTAACATTACCCAGAGAGACTTTTCCGATTGGCGGATTGTTATTCTTGCATAGAAACAAAACACATCCAGCGGACAATAAAGCTCGCCGAGACAGAGTGAGCTAATGAATACATCACGGTGATTTATAACAACTTATAAAACATTTTTATTACGCTTTTGCGCGTTGAGATAGTCCGTTCGCGGTATTTTTTTGGATAACGTAGGTATATTGTAACCGTAAATCATTAGGTCTACTTCCTCGTCTCGCTGTGTTCCTGGTATTTGGCTGGTCTGTTTTTTATTCGAACGAAGCTTGCGGTAGGTGTTAACTGGAAGGAATCGTCACATAAGGAAAAAGCGTTATGTCCAAGTTTGTAGGGAAAATACGAATATTATCGTCGAGCGGTAGCAGCCATATATTAAGCTAACAGTGTAATGTGTTAGTTAAGCGTGATTTTTTTTCGATGGCACAGTAGCGTACCGAAATTCGTTTGTTTTTTATATATGACAATCCACAAGTTTTACACATAGTAACGGACTTCGGTACTTATCAAAAATTTATCTACTATATATTCTCATTGATAATTCTTATTGTGATAAAATATATTTTTTGGTAACAAAAATATAGTTTAGTCAACCGAGCATCAGTATTGCGTTATTTCAACTGTTAAAGCGAATAAGGTACCCATGAGACAGGATTAACAAGATTACCTAGCAATGGTACCCACAGTACCATCGGAAAAAACTGTACAACTGTGGTGTTTTTGGATAAATATTTCTTTTTTTTTTTTCATAATCGGTTAGGTCTACCGTTGTTGACCGGGAAGTATACAATGGGTCCCCCGGGCGTCCAGTAAAACCAGCGACAGGGACATGCCGTGGTGGTTTTTAGTTCGGGTAGACCACCCATGGGTGGGAGTCCCACATAACCTCCGTCCTGCCCAAGGGTCGGAAGTAGCTATAAAGCTTTTCCACCACGACAAAAAAAAAAAGGTCTACCATTGTTGCTTTAGCGTCTAACGAGAAACCAAAAATAAATTTAGAATCTACAAATCAAGATATTTCTTAAGATGCCAATATCTATATAATTATAATCTCTTGAGAATAAAAATTCGTTAGTCGCATTTTCTTTATTCAGTCCTACTTAAGCGTACACATAGATATATTATTCGTACTATAAATTCGATGTTGTTTAACTGTAAAGAACTAGTGAATAAATTTTGCTTTGACGGGAAGGCGATACTATAGAATACGTTTTTTTTTATTCACCACAAGTTAGCCTTTGACTGCATCTCACCTGGTGGTAAGTGATGATGCGGTCTAAGATGGCAAAGGGCTAACTTGTTAGGGGTATGGTAAACTCATACTCCTAATTGGTTTCTACACGACATCGTGCCGGAACGCTAAATAGCTTGGCGACACGTCTTTGTCGGTAGGGTTGTAACCAGCCACAGCCTCCAACCAGACCAGACTCGAGCCGGGAAGCGAACCCAGGACCTCTGACTTTTTTTAAATGTAACAGCGCACGCGCTGCGCCACGGAGGTCTTTAAACGCAATGTCAATGTGAAACGCAAGTATATAATATATATTTTACTATACTATAGGCATAATGTTAGGTACATTCCGACCATCGTGAGGTGTGGAACCCTGCGAAGTGCGGGCTAGACCATTTCCGTGACGGCGTGATGTATCGGCGCGTTGAGAGACAATCCTCAAAGCCACCGCTATATTTAACGTTTGTGTACGTCATGGCGCCAATACTCACTACAGTTTTCCCGCCTTTGGAATTCCCGTGAATTTAGTCAGACAGTCATCTTTTGTTATGACTTGTGACTTGTTGCCGGGTCTATATAGTCAGCGCAAATATGTTTTTAATAACAGCTGAAATTAATATATATTTACTATTGACCATGTTATTATTTTCGGCTCACTGCAGAGCACTGGTATCCTCTCAATATAAGAAGGGTTTGACGATAGTCCACCACACTGGCCAAGTGCGGATTGGCAGACTTCACAGGCCTTTAAGAACATTATCTCAGGAACATGAATTCTCAGGCATGCAGGTTTCCTCACGATGTTTTCCTTCACCGTTGGAGCAAGTGATATTTTGATTGCTTAAAAACGCACATAACTCCAAACAGTTAGAGGTGCGCGTCCGGGTTCGAACCCCCGACCTCTGATTAGGAGGCTGACGTTCTAACCACTAGGCTATCACAGCTTGGTATTTTTATTGCGTGCAATTTTTTCAGTTTTTTTGGTTTAAAAGTGAAATCTGTCTCCGGGATGCAATTTATATATGCACTAAAATTTCACCAAGATCGGCTCAATAGTTATTAGCTGACCTAGATATCGATAACACAACTTCCCATTTATCGTATTAGTAAGAATCGATTCAATTTATAGTATAGTTTGGAACCCTCTTCGTTTTAGTTTTGAGTTGGCGAGTGTAGTTTTCACCTCACGAATTTAAATAACGGATGATATATTAAATATGAACGCTTCACAGATAACTGTGATAGGTTTACATGAATAAAGCTTTTGCTTGTATTTTGAATTTCGATGAACAGAAAATACACATTTCTGTTTCCGGCTCTATGACTGCTAAACCACGCTAAACTGTGCATGTTCAATGATTGAAAAGGATAACACAGTTTCGGATCTGCATGTTTAGTCAATAGTCAGTCCAATCTAAATTTTCAGATAGAAGATTTAATTTAAAAGTGCAGTCCTCTTCTTGCTCTTCTTTGACGATAAGGATGGCGTTACTAAATTCAACCTGCTATCTACTAAATCAATATTTTTGTGAATGCTTTCCAAATATAATGATGAAACTTTGCAACACCAAAGCTTAGCTGATTTAGTTGTCATGCAAAATGTTGCATAGGGGTTCCCCATACTATAAAACACCTTATTATTTTTTACCACTTACACTTTTTAGTTAAATTAAGCAAGTAAGTTTTAGTATGTGATACTTTATTAAATTTACACGATTAGACACTTATGGTAAGTAATAATAAAAGCAACTAGCCTTTCTCCTTGTCTCCATCTTTGGCGCGACTCTGGTCGAAGAAGCCCGTGGTCAACGCTTTCCTCTTCAGCAGGTACGCTCGTCTCTTCGGCTTGGTGGCGACAGGTGCTGCGTTGTCTGGACAAAAAAAGAGCCAAGCTAATTGCTAATCCTTACACATTTTGAATAGATATATATGTCGGAAAATGTTGCCGATTTGACTTGAACGGAACGCAAACGCCATCTATAGGCGTTAGACGGAGTCTACGGAATGAACCGGAAGACTGAAGTTAGGAATTTAACTTAAGTGTGAATTCAGTAATAAGGGCACACAGTTCGCCACGAAGTTTCGTGCCAGGCGGGTCTTCTGAGTGTTCGTAGAAACTGTCTTGTGTTCCGTATCACGTGTGTGTAATTAGTTAGTGTTCATATAATAAGAGTAACTAGAATAGTAATTAAAGTGAATATTGTATACAGTACCTATTATCATTTGAAACCAACCTACCCACAAACGCCCACAGTAAAATAACTTGCCTGTTATCAAATTTAGGTTAGATCTAAAAAAATTGAATCAGATACCATAGGTAAGAATACACAAGTCCCGTTATATATATATTTTAGAGATAGCGACGATCGAGCGATCATTGTGTTTCCAGCTACCACCTCAGATCCTGCATTTTACCTACATTTTGCCTCATACACTTTGGTGGGTCTGTTTTCTTTCTGGTCGAGTTAGACCCGTACCCAATCCACCAAGGTATGTTATATATATATGGTCTAGAGACAGGATGCATTAATCACAAAACAAAAAAATGATCACAATAATCATAATCAATTTATTGGTACACGTTCTTTTACACGTCCATATTAAATGTATGTACAAACAATTATAATTCATTATTTTATTTTAGATATAACGATTTTTTTTAAATGTGCTGCTATATGCAAAGCTTTTCTCACGATCACTATTTTCATCACGTGGACCCTAAAGTTAATCAAAACAATTAAAAAAACTTTTGTTAAATATCATGGCAACATTGCAATTTCTGCTGGATAGTTACCCGCTTGTATGTAAAAAACTGTGAAAACACTATCGAAATAGAAAAGCATTAAATCGTTTACGATAAACAAGCGGAGGTGTAAAACGAGCGGTAACCTGGAGTGCTCGCAATTTGAAACTTGTTTTGATGGATTTTTGCGACCGCCTGCGCGACTGTTTGTTTTCGTTTAATTTGGCAAGTTGGATGCAAGGGTCAACGGCTCTATGCGGTTGTTTGACATGAGTGTATTTTGGAGCACCAAGTGATATTGCACATGTCGCAATAGCTCGTAAGTAATGACAAACCGTAGGGTTAGAGGTGACCGGTATCGAACCCCCGATCTCTGATTAGGAGGCAGACGTCCTAACCACTAGACTATCACAGTTTAGGTTCAGGAGTGGGATCATGAGAGTTTAACTCGAGCGTGCAAGTGTCTAATGAAGCAATACTGAGGTAGCTCGTTTGGCGAAAGAGTCATCTTTTAAGATAGTTTAATAGATTCTGTACAAACAACCGCATTAACTACCACCACCACGACCACGAGATGCCACACTATGGACGCTATCGTCCGTCTCTTTCTTGGTCCTTGGGTGGATTGGGACGTTTTATAAGCGCCGGGTTAAAAGTGTATGGATTGCATAGAAACGGCTAGGCTTAAGTATTTATATATATATATTTAATATTTTTGTACCAAATTTGTGATATCAATATGTGAAAGCTTATCTCTATAAGAGATCTCTTCCAGCTAACCCCAGATATAAAGTGGAATGTTTTTTTATCCACTACAAGTTAGCCTTTGACGGCAATGTCACCTACTGGTAAGCGATGATGCAGTCGAAGATTGTAGTGGGCGAACCTGTTAATGGCATCTTAAACACTACTCCTAATTGGTTAACTCGCGACATCTGGATCTCTAAATTGCTTGTTGTGGGCTACTTCTTAGACCAGGGCGCGTTTGGAACTCTCATAGCTTTAGTTTTAAGTTTACGATTATAATTATCACCATCAACTCACTAGTATATAAGTTAAACAGTTACATCAAAAGATCCTTTAAAAGGATAATTTAAATAAATATCTTGGTTGATTGATTTATAAACATAGTTTAGATTGTCTCACGTGGCCATAACGTGTTATAACAGTTTAATGTGTAAATTAACCTGCGCATGCGTCGAAGTGCTATGTTCTGAATGATTTACATTGACAGCATAAGAGCATTGTGACAGAAAATAATAAGAAAAAGATGCGTGTGAATAGAAAAATGGCGATATAATTCAGAATGATTTGTGCGCTTTTGTTCTGGTAGCGGAGTGCGGCGTCTAATTTAAAAACCTCGTACGCTGTAATGGCTTCTCAAAGCAATGATCTAATTGTTTTGGCGCACTATTAAAACGTATTTATACATTAATAATTTAAGATCTCTTACATTTTAATTTAAAAAGTATGTAACGATGTATATTGTTTATTTAATTTGTTTGGGGGTCGGACGGTGAGTGGTCCGTACGTCTCCGAGGCCGTGGATGGAGCCCACGTCCGGATGACGTAAGATAGCGGGGACCTCGTCTTCGCCGGCGAGACGGTGTGTAGCGTATGATTGTGTGGTAGGTGGTACGAGTGTGTTGTCAGTAGTCATCTGATCGTCAGGGTCATGAAGGATATGTTTAGGTCTCCTCTTTCGGAGAGGAGCGCTTAGGTCGGGGGAGTAAAAAGAAGCCGCTACTACGAGAGGGTTGGGGTGTCGGATTGAACTTGTAACTAATATGCATACAGGTGAATGTGACACTTTTGTTTGGTGAAATGTATTTTTCTATGTATATTGTAAGTGTATATTTATAATAGATAAAGTTTTTAATATAGAATTTAGTTGCCTCCTAATTCTGTGGATATATAGAACGTTTATCATGATTATCGGTGCAAGAGAGACTTGTCTTTGTATATATTGCGTATAATTGTTTATTAGCCAACAACAACAAGAGGAATTTATAGATGATATACCCATTGATAAAAATAGGTGTTATTATTTATATTGGGTTTTCGTCTGTCGTTGCCATCTTGGTCTCGAACTGATCCTCAGATATTTCCGCTAGTCAGAAGATCAAATGGTATGAAATGCACTCAAGTTAGGAAATACGGCTTCACTATTCTATTTATAGCAATATCAACCTATTTACTTCCTACTACTATTGGAAATTAATAAATAAAAATAATTTTTTTTCACTTGCTTCAACAGTGAAGGAAAACATCGTGAGGAAACCTACACGCTTGAGAGTTCACCATAATGTTCTCAAAGGCGTGTGAAGTCTGCCAATCCGCACATGGCCAGCGTAGTGGACTATGGCCAAACCCTTCTCATATTGAGACGAGACCCGTGCTCTGTAGTGAGCCGATAATGGGTTGATCATGATGATGATGATCATGATTATTGAAAAAATGTTGTTTTTTCCGAACCTCATTATTACATGGTATTTAAAATAACAAGGACCCATGGCTTAACGTGCTCTCCAAGCCGAGGACAACGTCATTTTAATGTAACCGTACTGGTTAGATTTTTGAGACTGAGATTTTTTTGCGTATAAACTCAATAGTATACTACAGGATGCAAATCTCGATAAAGGAATAAGAAAACTGACTTATCACCACCGGAAAGATTTCTCCATGACCCCGAAATCCCAGTTCACTCAGTATTTGAAGGTTCCTTAAATACAATTTGATACTGTAACGAAATTATCAGCTAATTTTGTACCGTCTATATTTAGACTGAATTCGAATGCTACAAACTACAAAACAACACACGAAATACCGCGCATAACGCTTTGAAGTGCGCAAAGAGACAACGTATAAATAACATTAATTAGATCCCGTGATATTGTCACATTGCTCCGGGCCCGACTCCCACCTGATGAGATTTTAACACTTTAGCGTTGGGCTTGCGTCGCTACAGTTTAAATTATTCTTCTTCTAATCACGTTCCGTTAATACAAAAGTGTTTCGTTTCTAGTTTAATTTTATAAATTACCTCATTCAGGTAGACAAACGACCAGTGATGTACGTAACCTTGATATATGCGGTAAAGCAGTGCCTACCCTACCGAGATGCCCCGGAGAAATGTGATATATTTGTGAGAAATATGGGCTTCGTGTTGTTGATAAATGTACTAATAAACATGAATAAACATGCTCAAAAGCGCTATCTATCCGGAAGATTCTTACAGATTTTTTTGATATTGAATCGTCTGCCTGCGTACCCTGGACCTAAACCCTTTGCCCGCCACCCAACCAGTTATGAGTGATATAAAAAAGACATACGACAACTGTGTTACTTCTAGCTGATTTCCTCGGACGAAGTTAGATGCAAATGCAATAGTGGTGTTTTCATTTGACTGGTGAATTCAGATGACTCCCCCGACTTTATCAAGGGATAAGTAGTCAGATTGTAGGCGTGAGTAATGTATGAAGATGAGAGAAACTTTCAGAATTTTCTTGCTATACTTGTGGTGAGGCAATAGGTACAGTCAGGGACGTATTTATCGCTTTCAAAGTGTTCCTGGTTAGAGATCATCCGCGACGCCATGATGAAGTAGTGCAAATTATATTATATTATATTAGTCCACCACGCTGGAGATGTGCGGATTGGCAGACTTCACACGCCTTTGAGAACAATATGGAGAACTCTCAGGCGTGCAGGATTCCTCACGATGTTTTCCTTCACCGTTAAACGGTGATATTGATATTTTAATTGCTTAAAAACGCACATAACTCCGAAAAGTTATAGGTGCGTGTCCGGGTTCTAACCCCCGACCTCTGATTAGGAGGCTGATGTCCTAACCACTAGGCTACCACAGCTTCTTTACGATTAAGGCGAGTGATAGTCATTTATTAACGCACATGACACCCAAAAGTGTCGTGGTTGTAGAAGTTGAACCGGCTCGAACTCTATAATTACGAAAGGGAGGCCTTAGTTAACCTATCACCTATCATCCGCTATAATATCTATGACCGCGATAGTAAATAGCGAATGTCTATTCCCGTACCGTAATATTACTATACACATAAAACATGTCCGATTCTAATTTCTATTAATCCGTAGTGTTCACACAAATAACCGTGTAGTATGCAGCCGGTATTCGCGTGTGGTATATTTTTATATACTGCTTCGGTCGCCCACGGCACGGTCCCTGCCAGCGCGATCACTCGAGGCTAGGTGTCTTGATGTAGCTGTCAACCGAATGCAGGAAGAATTAATTGCAACTAGCTGATGTGGCTTAAGACTCTCGATCATATATCTTCTAATAGTATATTAAATACCAGTTGTGTTGTCTGTCGTGTCTGTTCGTGAAAATAAAAATACAATTGTTAGAGATTATATATAACTACTTATTATTGATATACGTATCAGTGTGTGTAATAGTGTGTAATTATGTGGCGAGTGTATGATATGTATATTGTTAGTGTTCCTTTTAAATAAATAAATAAAAATATTAAAGTTCATTTAATTTAATATTTATATTATGCATATAAACTTAGTCAAGACACTGTAGTTGGTATCTTCTTTGCACCAGTGCTCGCTGCAAAGAAGATACCAACTTCGGTTTTCGAACGTAATGTGAAAAATGAAAAAGCCATATTATATGGATGGCGGGAAGATTGAAAAAAGAGCGGGAACTAGGCTGCCGCCATTTTGAAGAACGTCATACAAGCGCGGTTGATTTAGATATATTGAGAATAATTATTTATTATTTACTAAAAGTAATGCTGAAAGTCATTAAAGATAGTTGGATATAAATACGACGTGATTATTTCACCCAGTTTCTAATACAATACAAATAACCAATAAAGAACTAACTAACCGTTAGTTCTTTATTGGTTATTTAGTTAATCACATAGGTTAGTTCCTTAAAAAGCAATATAACCACGTGTTAAATTTCCGCAAAGCAAAAAGATTATTAAATTATTTTAATGGGTATTTGTAACCCCAATACATCATTTAAAAGCTGATTTTGTCAATTTTAGTTTGAAATTTTTATCAATAAACCATATTTGCATAGAAATTTGATTTCGGTTTTATTAACATTACATTATGTTATGTGAAAGTCTATAAAACAATACGGATTACGGATATCAATTTTGACTCCCTTCAATATTGAAATCCAAAATCAGAGGAACTAAGCAAGGTAAAAGCAAATTAATAATTTACGAAAATACTTAACGATTCATCTTCAATTCGCAAGCGACAATTGGAGCTAATCAAAAAATATATCATAGACTAAGAAGCGTGAACCATCATGTCAACTGTTGTTTTTAATCAATTAAAAAATATTTTTGTTTTTTTTTTTGTTGAAGTGGTGATAGCCTAGTGGTTAGGGCGTCAGCCTCTTAATCAGAGGTAGGCGGTTCGAATCCGGGCACGCAACTAAAACTTTTCGGAGTTATGTGCGTTTTTAAGTAATTAAAATATCACTTGCTTCAACGGTGAAGGAAAACATCGTGAGGAAACCTGCACACCTAAGAGTTCTCCATAATGTTCTCAAAGGCGTGGGAAGTCTGCCAATCCGCACATGGCCAGCGTGGTGGACTATGGACCAAACCTTCTCATATTGAGAGGAGACCCGTGCTCTGTAGTGAGCCGGTAATGGGTTGATCATGATGATGATAATGCAATATTAATAGTTGGTTTATCCTTCTATTTATTTATATAGCACTTATCTGTATAATTTTTAACATTCTCGTTTATTGTTCTCTAAAATTCAACTTATTATGCACTGAACCATCTCAAATGCAGGCCGCATTGTAGATGTTTCAGTAAACAAAAACAAATTGAAATTTCATCAAGTGTGTCGGTTGACGCGCCCGAGATAATGGTGTGGCGGTATGTGCTATATTTAGAGGATGCGAATTCGCGCGAATTCCGATACACTTCCAAGTTACAACGTAAGCTGATCTCCGGGAGATTGCAGTCAAGTTTTCACTAACGTAATAAGGAGTGCCTTCATCCACAAGGTCTCCTTATTCTAAGGCATATTTACAAAAATCTAAATTCAAATTCAAATAATCTTTATTCAAATAGTCCTTTACAAGGCACTTTTGACGCGTCAATAATTTACATAGTAGTGATTCGATGGTGATAACTACATTCATTTATTTGGACAACCAACAAAATTACATGTAAAATAAATAAACTTAATTAGATATTATGAGGTAATTTGGCACATGTAATTCTACTTATAGGTAGCCACATCATGCATAAATATTGTAAAGGTCGTACATAATAACAAATTAAAACCGTTACCTGACTTAAAACTAAACTAAGTTAAATTAAAACAAATAAACTTCCACAGAGAAATATAAACTAGACGCGTACATCAAAACGTATTTCGGATCTTATCTTTAAATTTATTGATATTATCACAGAACAAATCGATAGAATCGTCTTTAACCGATAGTTCCTTGTACAGTCGACTTAGCCGGGGTATTAAGGAGTGATAACCAAGATTAGTTCTAGTAAAACTATGTGTAAAGGGATGAATTGGGTACCGTGGCATACGTGAGGGAATTTTTAGATTCGTTATATTCGACATATTTCATGACTCGGCTATTGCTTTCAAGAAAAAACTGACTGACCATTTATCCCATCTGTAACTGTTAATTGTTTGTTTAGAACATTATCTTTCTTTTTTATTTCTTATTTTAATTAATTTAATTACGTTTATTGCGCTTTTTTGTTCTTAAATCAGTTGTAACGTTATGTTTGCTAGGCGCATTGTGAATGTTGCGTACACTTATTATTGATATACGTAATTATGTGGATATGTATATTGTTAGTGTTCCTTTTAATTAAATAAAATAAAAAAAAAATCGTTAAATTAAAACTAAAGCTATGAGGGTTCCAAACGCCCCCCGGTCTAAGAAGAAGCCCACAACAAACTTGGCCGGGGTTTTTTACTATCACCATCTCAGATAATCAATAACAAATTATAGTACCTATGGAGATAGACCAATTCAAACCCAAGCCTCTTTATCGTTTATCTACTTCGACAGATAAGCCTAATTTTTTAACTGATAGTAGATTTGCAGATAAAACACAGCCTTATTTTTAAACCAATACAAGCCCTTGATGGTAATCTCACCTTGGGTAAGTAGGTATGCAGTCTAAGATGTTAGCGGGGTAACCTTTTCGGGTTTATTGGTTTCTAGTGCTAGAACGGTAAATCGTTTGGCGACTCGTCTCTGATGGTAGTGTTATAACTAGCCACAGATAAGACTCGTGCCGGGAATCGAATCTTACACAACTTAACATTATAATGCGGCAGTCCATGCGTTGTACCACAGAGGTTGTTGCCTAATAGAAGTTCCTTATGCCTAACACCTAATCAATGAGAAAGGGTTTTTAAAAATCCATGATGAAAAGATAAATAAATAGGGACTTAAAAAATAAAATAGCTAAAGGAAATTAATGTTACCATCTTGCATTGTGCCAATAAAGCTTACGGCACTTTTGCGCTGAAGTAGACTGGTCTTCTGACCCTCATTCTGATGATGAGCATAACTCTCTCCATTGCCCGCTGAGTTACTCTGAACCTTTTTTTTATTTATTTTATTCATTTATTTGTAATCAACAGCGTTTAAAACAATTTATTTACATTTCAGACTTAATGATAAAATAAGGCCAAAAAGGATTACAATTTATATAAAAGAAAATACCAAACAATAAATCTTTAAAATTTAGCAACATAATAAAATGTTATGATATTACAAATGTGTGTGGGTGTGTGTGTGTGTGTGTTGGTGGGTGTGACTGTGTGTGTGTGTATGTGTGTGTGTTGGGGTGTTTAGATATTAGTATACCATACGATAACAATTATAACTCAAGTTACACAACTTATAATAACTATATTATTTTCCGATTCATGTTAACAATTTCTTTTTTTAATTGCCTTAATTATATTCGATATAATATTCGATATAAATATATCATATTATATTAATATATATTCGATATAAATATATCAAATATATATTAACGAATAAGGTTTCAAAGTCACTTTATGTATTGTGTAGGTATATCAATGATAAGTTTACATAACATTGCCTGAAGTAAGTACATTTAAACTGTCAAGTTAAACATCTCTACAAATAAAAAAAATTGGAGTGTCTGTTTGTAATATTGAAATAACATGCATATGAATATGTATACGGTATATATAACATTTTTTTTCAATTTTTGTCTGTCTGTCTGTCTGTTTGTTCCGGCTAATCTCTGAAATGGCTGGACCGATTCTTACGGGACTTTTATTGGCAAGTAGCTGATGTAATAAGAAGTAACTTAGGCTTCTTTTATTTTAGAAAAAGTATTTTATTTTATTTTCTAAAATAAATTACAAAGTAATGTTGCAATGTCCAAGTACTGTCCAGTACCGCGCGCAGCTCACGCGCATGCCACCGCCTGTGCCATCACGTCTCGGGCGCCTCCCACTTCTCCCACCAATTGTTTTAGTTTAGTGATTATTTCAAGCAATACGGGTTAGTAATCTATTGGTTCGTGATTGAAAGACAAACACACTAACTCAACGCAGACGAAGTTGCGGGGGTCAGCTAGTATTAAATAAAACAAATTATATTATTATGGAGGAAAAAACAGGCTTTAACTACCAGCGACGGTTTTATCACTATATTGTAGTATCTATATATATAAAAGCGAAATACCACTGACTGACTGACTGACTGATGATCACGATATCTCAGGAACTATAAAACATACGAACTTAAAATTTGGAAGGTAGATTCCTTTTATGAAGTAGAGGTCAGCTAAGAAACGGTTTTGAGAAAATCTACCCCTAAGGGGTAGAAATGGGGGTTGGAAGTTTGTACGAAAGTCCTATATTTTTGAAGTTAGAGACATGAAAATTGGCAACTAAGTTTTTTATTATAAATGATTAAGATCTGTATAATCAATGTTACGAAAATCTACCCCTAGGGGGGTGAAATGGGGGTGGGGCGTTTTCATGAGGATTTTATGTTTTCGAAGTTAGGGACATGAAAATGGGCATTTAGGTAATTTGTTTTAAATAATAAAAACCTGTATACGCAATATTACAAAAATCCACCCCTAAGGAGTAGAAATGGGGGTTGGAAGTTTGTATGAAAGTCCTATATTTTTGAAGCCAGAGACATGAAAGTTGGCAACTCAGTTGTTAATTATAAATAATAAAGATCTGTATGATCAATAATGCGAAAATCGACTCCAAGGGGGGTGAAATGGGGGTAGGAAGTTTTCATGAGGATTCTAAGTTTTTGAAGTTAGGGACATGAAAATTGGCATTTAGGTAATTTATTTTAAATAATAAAAACCTGTATACGCAATATTACAAAAATCCACCCCTAAGGGGTAGAAATGGGGGTTGGAAGTTTGTATGAAAGTCCTTTATTTTTGAAGTTAAAGACATGAAAGTTGGCAACTCAGTTGTTAATTATAAATAATAAAGATCTGTATGATCAATAATGCGAAAATCGACTCCAAGGGGGGTGAAATGGGGGTAGGAAGTTTTCATGAGGATTCTAAGTTTTTGAAGTTAGGGACATGAAAATAGGCATTTAGGTAATTTGTTTTAAATATTAAAAACCTGTATACGCAATATTACAAAAATCCACCCCTAAGGGGTAGAAATGGGGGTTGGAAGTTTGTATGAAAGTCCTATATTTTTAAAGTTAAAGACATGAAAATTGGCAATTAAGTTTTTAATTATAAATGATAAATATCTGTATAACCAATGTTACCAAAATCTACTCCAAGGGGTTTGAAATGGGGGTTGGAAGTTTGTATGAAAGTCCTATATTTTTGAAGTTAGAGAGATGAAAGTTGGCAACTAAGTTGTTAATTATAAATAATAAAGATCTGTATGATCAATGTTGCGAAAAACCACCCCAAAGGGGGTAAAATGGGGGTTGGAAGATTTCGTCAGGATTCTAAGTTTGGGACATGAAAATTGGCATTTAGATTATTTGATTTAAATAATAAAAACCTGTATACACGAAATATTACAAAAATCCATCCCAAAAGGGGTGAGAGGGGTGAGGGGTTGGAAGGTTATGTGTAAGTTCTGAGTTTTTGGAATTAGAGAAATGAAAATCGGCAATTAGAGCATTACTTTTCAGTAACTATGACATGTAGGTATAAGCTCTTTTGCAAAATCACACATTGAAAGTGGAAACTTAAAGAATGAAAAGGAATTTGGAAGTTAGGCCCTGCTTAGGCGTAGACATCCGCTAATAATTTGTCAAAATCCGCCGCAAAGAGGTTAATACCGGGGTACAGTTGAAAATCTTATAAAGTTTTACTTCTTTGAATCCATTGAAATACTTTGTACTAAGAAATCCTTACTATCCAGACAAAATCATAGTTATATTATAAATGCGAATGTGAGTTTGTATGTTGGTTTGTCCTTCAATCACGTCGCAACAGCTATGGATTGTCGTGATTTTTGAAATTATAGTTGAGGACCTAGAGAGCGACATAGAAGAGTTCCCGTTGGAATTTTTACAACTTATTCTGACTGAATTTTAAAAAAATTAATTCCACGCGGGCGAAGTCGCGGGCGCCAGCTAGTAGATGATAAAAGAGATTCCGAGAAATTAATACTCTTAATATTCGCCGGAGATCAAACAAAAACTAAATCGTCTGTTATATTTCGAGTTACCGCTAAGTCTGCGAAGATTGAAAAATTGCCTCTGTTTATGTTTACACATTGCCAGACTTCGGACAAACAAATCAATGCGGGAATTCTAGCCCGTCCGTACCCTTGCATCTCCGACCGTCGAATGTAATCACACACGAGATGTGTGTGATTGTGGGTTAGATGTGTTGGCAGCGTGTTAACACATGCCAATCATAGCGATCGTAGTGAAAATGACGCAATCATTTTCGACTTCGTTGGATTAAGGGTTAAAGTTTTAAAAATACCGGCGAAGATAAACAACTTCGACTAAAATCACCACACGAAAATTACCGATTATGGTTTAAAGGAGAATTGGTCATCCGTGGTTCAGAGTTCCTTTCATGGTCAACGAATAGGTAGCTTTAATTGTTACAGGTAGGTACGTCATTCTTAGTTATGATAGTAGATGATTCCTGAACATTAAATATACTAATAAGAGATAATATCGATTTGTTCAGTTAGCGATTTTGACAATTGCTGTTAATAAATAGTGCGTGGAATGTCATGATTTCCAAATGTTTTAGATTTTAGTGTCTTTGAATTTACATACATAGAATATCTTAATCATTAAATGAGAATATATAATTGAAGTATGTGATTTGATTTAAATGATTTAGGTTTACTTTTGAATATTTTAATGAAAAGTATCTCAATTGACTGTTTTCTTTAGGTACCGGATTTGAATAAGGCAAAACGGAAAACATGAAGATAAGTTAGTTAGTCTTTGGTCATTGTTGGTTAGTTCTTGTTTAGTGTTGGTACCGAAAAGTGGTCTCCAAGGTTCTGGTTTTACAAAGGTCTGTAAAATGTTATAGATAACAAGTATAGATATTGAAGAGTTGTGTTCCTTATCAATAAGGTGTTTACCATCCTGTAAATAACTAAGAATAGATAGTGAAGAAGTGTGTTTCTTAACAGGTTATCCGGAAAATCGTAAAATTCGCGGACAAAGTCGCAGATAACAGCTACTCAGAAATAAACTCTTGAGAAGCGCTTCAACATTGAGATCATGTGACTAGGTTCAGGAGACAATCTTGACCAAACGTTGCCAACTATGAAACTATATATACAGGTTGCTATGAGTTGTAATTCATATGTTAAAAATTCAGCTCCCATATATCAGTATCGTGGAAGCTATGATAACCTAGTCTTTAGGACTCCTAATCAGAGGTCGGGGCTTCGATCCCGGGCACGCACCTCTAACTTTTCGGAGTTAAGTGCGTTTTTAACCAATTAAATTATTACTTGCTTCAACGGTGAAGGAAAACATCGTGAGGCAAAACCTGCATGCCAGAGAGTTATCCATAATGTTCTCAAAGGCATGTGAAGTCTGTCAATCTGCACATGGCCAGCCTGGTGGACTAAGGCTAAAACCTTCTCATACTGAGAGGACACCCGTGCTCTGTACTGAGCCGGCAATGGGTTTCATGATGATGATGATTTAGGTATCTACGAAACATCTAAAATATAAAAAAAATACTCAAAATGTTAACGTAACACTGAATTTCTATGTACCTACATTTGTTTTTTCATTAGGTAACTATTTTAGCGTGTGTAATATTTTTAATTTTTTTTGGCTTTAAATAAAAAATAAATAAGCTTAATTCAAATTAAGTACCTTATTTGCCATGTAGACAGGCTTAACAGTTAGATGTAATATTTATAACATTATGTACGTGAAGACTAAAGTTTTCGAACAGTGCGTGTTGCCAGTGATGACTTACGGCTCTGAAACATAGTCGCTCACTATGGGCCTCATAAGAAGGTGGACAGACGACATCAAACGAGTCGCAGGGAGCCACTGGATACAAGCGGCCCAAGACCGTGGCCATTGGAACTCCCTACAAAAGACCTATGTCCAGCAGTGGACGTCTGTCGGTTGAAGTGATGTACGTGATTTGTCGCAGACAAATGATTATTTTTGAATTAAAATACAACTGTGTCAACTTGATTATGTATTTATGATTTTGAATCACACAATATTTTCCTCCTTTTTATATAACTCAGCCTTTTCCCGCGGTTTTTCCTTTTTTCGCTGCTCGTCATTGCACAAATCTTCTAACTACCTGGAGTGGAATTAAGCTGTTTTGATCCTCTCCCTTTAGAGCCAGAGTCCTGGGTATGGTTGCGACTTTGGGGAAGAATACAACGGTTCTCCCGGGCGTCCAGCAAATCCAGCGAAAAGGACCTTCCGTGTTATCTATAGTATAGTATATCTATATATATGTCTCCTATTTCTGACATGAAATATTTGTATTAAAAAACCAAAATCGATGTGGAAGAATTAAAAAAAAAATCTTAAAGTGGTAGGCAGGAGAGAAGACGAAGAGATACCCACCTGTCTCCGTAAATCCGAGCTTATAAACAGGCACTTTCTGCAGTCAATTTAGACGCAGCATCGAGCTGAGGCAGCGCCCTGTTCAGCCAATGTCTAGACACATACGTTTTTAGATGAGATGTATTTTTTTACAGGCTGAATAAACGTAATTTTAATTTTGATTTTGATTTTGACATCAAAACTGAAAGAATTGACTAATTTCAAAGTTTGCCATTTGACCCTTTCGGTGATAGATTTTCAAAAATCGTTTAGTTTACTTTATAGTCTTAGTTTTAGTTTACTAGCCGAATTTCAGCCCCGACTTGTCCAGTCCAGTGGTTTGAGCTGTCTGTACTGTGTGTCTAGATCAGTTAATCATCTTTTCCTTTTTACTATATTTGTTACACTTCACATTAGCACTGTCCATGTATATTGTTTAAGTTGTGAGTTTGACTCGTTAAGTGTCTACGTATTATTGTATCATGACATTATTTGTATTATGACCGATAAAACTACTTCCTGTAAGATGCTTTAAAGCTATTGGTTAATTGATTAGAATAGGAGGGGACTGTATTGAGTTGGAAAGAGATATGATAGGTTATAAATAAGAGAAGGTTTGCTATTAAGGCAGATACGGCTGACGCGCGGGAGTGTGCACTATTTATGAAATATAAGATCTATATAAATGTAATATAGTTTGATTCTATATACGTGGAATAAATAAAGGAACGTATATCAATTTAATAAGATCTTTGATCATAAATATAATATAGTTTGATTCTATATTTGAGAGTCTACATATTATGGTTCCGTGTAGTCGTGACTAAACGCCACTACCAAAAATATAAATAATTTGGTTTAATTTTTACAGTAATACAATGCACTAATAACGCCAGTAACAAACATTTCGTGAAATTGAGAACTTCTAACCGAATTGCATTTATATGAAAACAATCTCTCAAGGCCAAATTTCAAACCGAGTTTGGAATAAGTGTTTCAAATTTTACTTCTTTATACTTTTTTATTACTGTAGGCTAGTTAAGTACCCTGTATAACCCCAGAACGCCACGCTGGGCGGTGTCGGGTGACGTCACGCCGCGTCACACTTGCGTAACGGACCGGCTACGTATTTATTTAAAGGCGGTCATTTGCAAATAGCACATGTCTTGCATGTGTCAATGTATTAATAGAAACACTCGAGTGGGTCACCTGTGTACATTTTTTGTTCTATTCTCTTTGTCGTAATAAATATTTCTCGATGTGGCTATTTTTAGAACACGCTGTAGGTATTTACTTGATCCACAGGAATTTCATTTTCGTGTTTAATGTACACGAGTTGGGACGACTTGTTTACTATTGACAACACGTATTAAATACATACCTTATATAATACTAGCAGATATACGCGAAATCTTTCGCCTGGTTAAGACCTTATAATAAGTCCCGTATTTAAAAAAGAATCTTATCTCAGTATCCGGGATTCAACCTGTCTCATTGTTTAAATTCAAAATAATCTTTATTCAAATAGTCCTTTAAAAGGCACTTTGGCGCGTCAATAATTTACATAGTAGTAGATTTAATGGTGGTAACTACATTCGTAAACTTAAAACTAAAGCTATGAGGGTTCCAAACGCGCCCGGTCTAAGAAGAAGCCCACAACAAACTTAGCCAGGTAAATTTTCTTTTTGTTATCACCATCTCACATGCCACTTAAAATTATATTAAGAGCTATCTTATTAGAGCAACATTTCATACCCATGCTTGTTAATCATTTACATAATCCTTAACACTATAGTAGGACTTTTCTACAAGCTTACGTTTTATATAAACTTTGAACTCATTGAGAGACATCTCAGAAATTACATTTGGTAATTTGTTATAGAATTGTATACAATTACCTTTAAATGAATTTCTAATGCTTAATTTTACTGAAATCCGTTCTGCGGCTTAGGTGGTGGTGGTAAGCAGACAAACAGTGTTACTATGGTAATTATGAGTTATTGGCTGTACCTTGCTTTTTACTGTATGTTATACGGGAATAAATTTAAGCCTGTCCTACTCGCTGATAATCAAGGTAAAAGGATTATCAAAATCAGAAAAGTAGTACCGGAGATTACCCTATGACTTTATAATATAACTATAACTATGGATTTATTTATAAGAAAAACCATCTATCTATCTAGTAATTCAATTACCAATAAAAATAAAAAAAATGTATACTGATTATTTTGACAAACTTCATGGCGCGGAGGTGAGCGCTGTGGTCATAAGTGGAAGGTTCGATCCCCGGCAGAGGCAATGTGAAACACAAAAATATAATTAGATAAGGTATAATCATAATAATAAGGTAAGTATAATGTTTTTACAACGTGCAGCTTTTCAAATTATGATAATCGAAACCACATTGTTCAGCTTCCAAGATTGAAGGAGATGTTGTGCTGAACCCCATGCCTATAGCGTTGGGTCGATCAAGAAGAAGATCGATGTACTTTTTTGCATATTTCTTCATGTATTATCATCATCATGATCAACCCATTACCGGCTCACTATAGAGCACGGGTCTCCTCTCAATATGAGAAGGGTTTGGCCATAGTCCACCACGCTGGTCATGTGCGTATTGGCAGACTTCACACGCCTTTGAGAACATTATGGAGAACTCTCAGGCGAGCAGGTTTCCTCACGATGTTTTCCTTCACCGTTGAAGCAAGTGATATTTTAATTATTTAAAAACGCACATAACTCCGAAAAGTTAGAGGTGCGTGCCCGGATTCGAACCGCCGACCTCGGATTAGGAGGCTGACGCCCTAACCACTAGGCTATCACCGCTTCTATGTATTATATATATTTCAAATATTGGCATGCAAAGGCGGTCTTATTACACAAGCAAACTCTTCCAGAGTTAGTTTCCTATTTTCCTAAAAGAAAACTGAATTATTTCGTCAATAAATAAAAATGAATACTCAATTCCTTGGCGATAAACTGTGAACCGTGTCAGTAGTTTCGAATCTATTTGAAAATAACATTTCATCAGTAATAACGTGCTGACACGCAATAATATTAAAACCATCTAAATCTCTCCGGACTGTGTAAAATAAAACTATCGGGTAAAAGTTAGGAGACTGGCGTGGAACCAAGATTTGGAACTGTTGATGAATTTATGATCAACTCATTCGGATTATGATACAAATCAGATAGATTTACAGATTAGAATGGCGGATGCTTGTAAGTTTTATTGGATGTATTTATAACAAGCTTTCAACCTCGATTAATCGCCTCATGACATGAAGTTATCTGGTGAAAGGCTTCGGCCAGCAAGTTTAGTAGTAATACCATGACGAACAAAACGTACCACCGAGAGATAAAGCGTAATGGTTATTAAGCATATTGGTTCGCTTCTTATTCGCTTATGAATTTGTGATCATCATCATGATCAACCCATTACCGGCTCACTACAGAGCACGGGTCTCCTCTCAATATGAGAAGGGTTTGGCCATAGTCCACCAAGCTGGCCATGTGCGGATTGGCAGACATCACACGTCTTTGAAAACATTATGGAGAATTCTCAGGCGTGCAGGTTTCCTCACGATGTTTTCCTTCACCGTTGAAGCAAGTAATATTTTAATGGCTTAAAAACGCACGTAACTTAGAAAATTTAGAAGTGCGTACCCGGGCTCGAACCCCCGACCTCTGATTAGGAGGCAGACGTCCTAACCACTAGGCTATCACAGCTTCACTTAGCCTAAGGATTAATGAATGTCATTTCATTTATAGAACTTACAAAATGTAACTACATATTTTAGTACCACAGACTCAAACTTTGCGCTGGACAGGCAAAGGTTCCCAGAAGTGAAAAGCCCCCAGGCTTTTGATTTCAAGGTCATCTACTTATATTTTAGTTGGTGAGGAAAACGATAGCCCAAAAGGCATTCTAGATCCTTGAGGTGTTTATTAGGAACCAGTTGCGAAACAATTGTCCATTGTCCATGGAATATTAATTGTGTTGGAATAGAACCAGATGTTATAGTTAATACTACATAACCCGATCAAACGCGTTACAAAGGGCACAGATCGGTCAAGTCGTTTCAAAACTAGTGGGGCATACTTATATCCAATGAATCTTAAACGTGAATATGAATGCATTCGCTTTTTTATATAGAATATAATATTACTCACTACACTTTTGCAGACTTCCGCGCTGTCGCATTATAAAATTGGAGGTCCTGGGTTCGATTCCCGGCACGAGTTTGGTCTGCTAGGCTAGGAGTACCGCTTGTCAGTACATGCTATATACTGACTCATTAAACAAGAGATCTCGAAAACTAACGGTCGGAAATTTAGCAAGTAAATAGTTTATAGGTAGGCGATGTCAGCTAAGAAAGAATATTTAGAAAATCCCTCTTTAAGAGGGCTTCGGCCGTGACTGTTTCCTTCCTACTGACAAAGACGTGTCGCCAAGCGATTTAGTGTTCCGGCACGATGTCGGCTAGAAACCAATCAATTAGGGAGTATTGGTCTACCATACAAGTTACTCACCATCTTAGACTATAATTATCACCTACAAACTTTTTTTTTTTTTTGAGATAGGTTTGCGCTTGACGACAATCAGTACCAGAAGGCACTGATGAGGTCTAGGTTGGAGCGCGCTTGCCTATAAAATGCCTATTCACCCTTCCCTTGAAGGAACTAAGGTTATAATGCCGTCAAGGGCTAACTTGTAGTGAATAAAAATAAACTTTACACTGCTGTAATCAGAATGTTATGTAATTTTTTTTTTATATATTATATTTTAAGTATGTTTATTTATTTATTATTTATATATATTATATCATATCAAATATATAAACATGTGTTATTTTATTATTATTATTATTTTTTTCTTTTTTTCAAATTATCTAAGTATATTTTTGTATGTAGTTTAAACATACCTTGTTTGACCTATCCCACTTTATAAATTCACCTTACTCACATCTAAGTAGCTGGAAGAGATCTCTTATAGAGATAAGCTTTCCTTTGTATACTTCTATACTTGTAAGTGTTTGATATCACAAATTTGGTACATAAATAATAAATAAAAATAAAATAAAAAAAATAAAATGTTGTGTCAAAGATGTAAAACATAAGGAGTATTGACTCACCTTCGGGTATCTTGATGGGGGTGCCCAGGTTGAACTGCTGCAGCCTTGCCAGCGCCGCCTGCTGCAGAGCCCGCCGCTCCACCTCGCTGAGCGTGAGCAGCGACGTGTCCGTCAGGCGCACGGCACGACCGCTGCCGTCTGCCCAGCAACAACTGCCCTGCACAATGCGCTACGTCATCACACCATCGGACAGATAGCCCGGTACGGGCCTCCAGCGTTAATTAGGTAATGAGCATTAAGCCTGAATATCCATTCGCCGTGCGCCGTAGTATTATAAAGTTGGAGGTCCTGGGTTCGAATCCAAGCTCCAGTCTGGTCTGGTGGGAGGCTTCGGCCGTAGCTAGTTACTACCCTACCGAGAAAGACGCGTCGCCAAGCGATTTATTCTTCCGGCAAACTGTTTATCGTTCCGGCAAGATGTCGTGTAGAAACCAATTAGAAGTTTGGTTTTATTATACTCCTAACAGGTTAGCCCGCTAACTACTACGTGAAATTGCCGTCGAGGGCAAACGAGGGAGGGTTAAACCTGAATGTAAAACAAATCCGCGCCGCCAGCTTCTAAAAGTCTTACCAAGAGCCATTATTTGTTCAAATCAAATGAAATCAAAATATCTTTATTCATGTAACCTATTACAGGCACCGTTCATATATACCACATTTTCCATTATTTTTAATGTGAAGTGATAGTGACATCTACACTCGCCAACTTAAAACTAAAGCTAAGAGAGTTCCAATCGCGCCCAGATCTAAGAAGCCCACAACAAACTTAGCCGTTTTTTTCGCCCATCACATCACCATCTCACATAATCAATAATAAATTATATATTGTTTCTATTCCAAATCCTTAAACTGTAGCACGTGTATTTTAATAAACATGTATTATAGACAAAATTTTCGACCAAGAACATCTTTAATGTTTGTAATGCTTTTATCAAAACATAGTTAAGTGTAACTGCAGTTGGTTAATATTATATGCGTGATTCAGTGAATTACAATTTGAAAAATGTTTAACTAAGAATAGAAACCATCTAGGTATTGTTAGCTCAGATCTCGGGTACTATAAACGAGACCTAATCCCGAGGCGTCTGTGCAAATTTACACCAGCTTTGATATAAGAGCGATGAAAAGATGAAGTACGGACACTAATAGACGAGAATTTACAAATGGGGATATTTGTGTGAAAAATAAACCTCGTGAAGCTACATTATATAATTATACCAACTTTATCACGACTTGTTGACGACCTCCGTGGCGCAGTGCGCGCGCTGTCGCATTATAAAGTTGGAGGTTCTGGGTTCGATTCCCAGCTCGAGTCCTACCATACCGACAAAGACGTCGCCTAGCGATTTAGCGTTCCGGCACGATATCGCGTAGAAACCAATTAGAAGCGTGGGTTTACCATACTCGTAACAGGTTAGCGCAATACCATCCTAGACAGCATCATCACTTACCACCAGGTGAGATAGCCGTCAAGGGCTAACTTGTTGTAGTGTATAAAAAAATCAGTCTTATGGCACACACACTTATCCCTGGGTCAATTGGTTGTTATTTCTGAATTATCTTAGTAGTAGACTAGTTACCATCCCACAGGCAAAGACGTTCCACCATGTTGAGTAGAAACCGATTGGGTATGGATTTAACATCTGCTACTATACTTTACAGATATAGTGCCAATAAATAAAAATATAATAAGTTATTTATATTCTAATCACTGTAACCAACAGTTAAAAGTTGCAAGAAACCAGATTCTAAACGTAAAATAATTTTTGTGCCGGTACTCTCAAATATGTAGAATAGAAAAAAATATAATTTAATAAGGACCTTCCAATCTTAATCATCAACCATTGATCCTAATGAAATATACAACTATATATAATACACATACACACTCGTTCACACACACACACATACATACACACATACAAGACACGCTCATACACGCTTAAATAATGTTAGTAATTTTTCTCTAGGAATGAATGTACTATATCCCTGGAAGGAACTACCCTCTGCAATAAAGGTTATCCTAGTGCAGAGGGTAGGGTCAAATTATATATATCGTAAATCCTAATCGTTTTAAACAATAAAATCTTATCTTATCTTAACTCTTAATAAATTAATATAAATTAAAAAATTAAATATAAATTAATTATATAAATTAATAAATTAAGAGTAGATAAGATAAGATTTTATTGTTTAAAACGATTAGGATTTACAATATATATAATTTGACCCTACCTTCTGCACTAGAAAAACCTGTAATGCATTTAATTTAGTATTTAATTTAATATTTACAAGTAAAACTGTTTTGATAACTCGTGCAATAGTTGAACTCCATATAAAAAAGCAAAAGTTATGTGAACTGTATATAGAATGACAATAATACTACCCACTCCTAACACGTGAAATCTCTACCATCTTAGGCTGCATGATCACTTACCACCAGGTGGTATTGCAGTCAAGGCTCATTTTTAGTGGAATAAGAAAAGACATGTTCTCAAAGGCGTGTGAAGTCTGCCAATCCGTACATGGCCAGCGTGGTGGACTATGTCCAAACCCTTCTTATATTGAGAGGAGACCCGTGCTCTGTAGTGAGCCAGTAATGGGTTGATCATGATGAAGAAAAGACAGACGGTCCGATGGACAGCGCAGTTGTTGGTTGAATGGATACGGAACCCTATTAAACATGTTAACCTAAGTGGTCTACGAAGCATCCAGCTAAAAAATTAATTTCGAATGCCTGTCACATTCCATCACAAGTGTCATAAATCCAGCGGATAATAATTGAAATCCTACAATGGGCTGTCAGCCGGGGCGCGGAAAACCCACACTGGCTCAGTGATAAATGCGTTATGTCTGAAAGCACGCCTACACGAACAGTTTTAGTGTTCAATGTGTGTAGACACCGCATTATAATGCGGAAAAATGAAAAGGCGGAATCGTTTCACAATAATACATTATTCAACTGGGCACAAGGCTTCAAGATGACTATTCTGAGTGTAAAATTCTCTAATATTTCTGCATTTCTAATATTGTCGCATTATAAAGTTGGAGGCCCTGGGTTCGATTCCCGGCTCGAGTCTGGTCTGGCTTCGGCCGTGGCTAGTTACCACACTACCGACAAAGATCGCTAAGCGATTTAACGTTCCGGCACGATATCGTGTAGAAACCAATTAGGAGTATGAGTTTATTAAACAGGTTACCATCTTAGACCGCATCATCACTTACCATCAGGTGAGATGCAGTCAAGGGCTAACTTGTCGTAAATAAAAAGAAAAAAAAGTAAGAGTCTCTTATCTCGTATCTCGACTCAACCTAAACCGTTGGACATAAAAATGGAATGGCTTTCAAAGATGTAAAGAATAAGATCCACTAAGAAAGGGCTTCACCTCTAAGTGGGTTAAATGGGGGATAGAAGGTTTCATGACAGTCCTATGTTTTTGAAGTCATATAAATCGTTATTTTTCTTATTAATCTTAAATTTTAAAAATCTATGTAAATTATTTTCGAAACACAACTCCTTGAAAGTGGTGTAATAGGGAATTAATTTTTGTAATTACGTATATATATTTCAATCAATAAAATAATCTTTATTGCGAATTCGGGTTATACAATAGGTAGGTTTTATTTAATATCACTTGCTTCAACAGTGAAGGAAAACATCGTGAGGAAGGCTGCCAATCCGCACATGGCCAGCGTGGTAGACAAAGGCCAAACCCTTCTCATAGTGAGAGGAGACCCGTGCTTTGTAGTGAGCCGGCAATGGGTTTATCGTAATGATGATGATGAAAAATATTATTTATACTTATAATAAGACTGCTAATGATTTGATTAACGTTACAGGTAAGCGCGCTATTATCTTGGATACTAGGTGAAATAGCAGTTGAAGTCGAAATAAAAAAAAACTACAATATAATCTACAGATTAAGATTATACATTTTTCAAAGCATTTAAAGCTAAGAAGTGGTGTAACCGAGTGATAAAATCTAACCTAATTGTCAGTTAACAGATCAAAAGGTGTGTGCTATAAATTTCAACCGTGTCCAAACATAATAAAATCATTGAAATATCACTGGAGATTAGGACGCTGAAGTTATAATGGGTCGAACGTAAATACGAGAGAAATGGTGCTTTTTCATTGGTGACAGATTCATACTTGTGTTTTAACTATAATTTACAGGTCTCATTTAATCTAACTATAACTGGTGTTGTAAAATGATGCTTAACTGGCTGGTTTGTCTAGTCGATAACAAGTTCGTCTATAGATCCTGAGGTCCTGAGTTTGAATCCTAGGTTACTACTAAAACTGATAGAAATTGAGGTTTATTTTAATAAACTTTTGAATATTATAATTGTTCGTCAATAATTTACATTGTATGGTAGTATCTCCAAAATGAGAATGGCGATGAATATATAGGTATTCCTATATATTCATCGTCATTCTCATTTTTCACGTATTCGTGACGTTATATGTATATCCGATCGCTCAATGTTCTTTCTTACTTTTACAAAAAAAAATCACAAAACAGATTGTCAAGTAAATTGAGTTACGTATTACATATTAATAATGAAATACTGGAATTTAATTAATACAACTAGAATATCAGTTGTGATAATCAGTTTGGAGAAGGGTCGCTGGTTTTTAGTGGGTATTCTGGTCGCATCTCTAGCCACCGGGGAGTCCCACATACCCCGCCTGGAGTGGCGCAGTTAGGTCTGCTTCGCTTCCGGAGGGGACGCGTAAACGAATTTCCCACCGTCAAAAAAATTTACAGTTTGTCTTAAATTTATTTGTTAACTGCAATAAACAATAATAATTTAACAATTTTTTTAAACATGTCGCTTCGTCATTTGTAGTGCATGAATTAACCATATTAATTAATTAATTTTCTAAGATGTGTATAAAAATGAATAGTTTATTTTGAAGTCATCTTTCAATGTAAGTTAGTCTGCAATATTATTTCAGGAGTAGTATATAGTTTGTATCGAATACGCATCGTGCTAGAATTTAGGCGTGATCTAAAAAGTACAAGCCAATTTATACCAAAGTTATGTGGTACGTACGTAACAGGTTGCTAAGAGATATACGGAGTCAGTTATAAACTGTTTTTGAGGTTTCCAGGTTATTTCTTTAGCACGTCGGTAATATTTACACTCGAAATCAGGTAAAGCGAAACTTGTTGCCTGCAGAATTGAATTTTCGATTATTGTTACACTGGGCCTCTTACTAGATTCAAATTCAAATAATCCCTTTAAAAGGCACTTTTGACGCGTCAATAATTTACGTAGTAGTGATTTGATGGTGATAACTACATTCGTAAAGTTAAAACTAAAGCTATGAGGGTTCCAAACGCGCCCCGGTCTAAGAAGAAGCCCATAACAAATTTAGACAGGTAAATTTTCTTTTTGTTATCACCATCTCACATGCCCTTAAAATGATATTAAGAGCTAACTTATTAGAACAATATTTTATACTCATGCTTGTTTATCAAGTACATAATCCTTCGCTAAACTAGCTAAAGCTTCAGAGTATTTCAGCGAGAGATACGGAGCTTTGAGTGTAACTAAATGATTTTTTTTTCCTTTTTTTATTTTGCTGCAACATCACTCGAGTCTTAGCCAAAATCAGCGACTATAATATAACATTATTATATTGGTTTGAAGCGGTGATAGCCTAGTGGTTAGGGCGTCAGCCTCCTAATCAGAGGTCGGCGGTTCGGAGTTATGTGCGTTTAAAAAAAGATGAATATCACTGGCTTCTACGGTGAAGGAAAACATCTGAGAGTTCTCCATAATGTTCTTAAAGGCGTGTGAAGTATGCCAATCCGCACTGGCCAGCGTGGTGAAGTATGGCCAAACCCTTCTTATATTGAGAGGAGACCCGTGCTCTGTGAGCCGGTAATGGGTTGATCATGATGATATTTGTTAATAATGCACTGGAATGACAACCTCACACCAGTCAACTCAACGTTCATACACCCCCAACTGCTGTTATACACGGGCAGCTTCTAGAAGCAACACAAGACCGTAGCTTTTGGAACCCCTACCTACGACTTAAGCCTACCAGTACGACCGGCAAGTATACAATGGGTCCCCCGGGCGTCCAGCAAAACCAGCGAGAGGGACATGCCGTGGTGGTTTTTAGTTCGGGTAGACCACCCATGGGTGGGAGTCTCATATAACCTCCGTCCTGCCCAAGGGACGGAAGTAGCTATAAAGCTTTTCCACCACGACAAAAAAAAAACAAAAAAAAAAAGCCTACCAGTTAACGCGCTTTCTTTTATATAACAATGCCACCAATACAACTCCTGAGAAAATCCGTTAGCAGGTAACTGTTTATATATATAACAATATTTTGAGTTTTGATTTACTTTTCCACTGAAAGACTCATACATACTTCGAAAAGGCCTATATTATATACTATTAACTATATTGTTAATGTTTAATTGTTGTTTACTGTGTCAATTTCATTTAGTTACATTTTAATTGTTTACCTACATAAGTATGAGAATATTTTGTTTATGTCGTGTAATCTCTTTGGCCTTATTCTATAACTTTCTTAATTGTATATATGAGATTTAACGCTGTTGATTGCTTTCAAATAAATAAATAAAAAGTGATTTAGCGTTTGACTTGGCGTGTGTGTTATCCAATATAACACTAGATGTGCTCAAAAAGTGTCCCCGAAAGATCAAAATTCCCTTACGAATCGCGAGACTAATTTCGTTAATAATCTTGTTAAAGAAAACTATTTGTTCTTGCTTCGAGTTGTTTTAACAAATAAATCCATCCCTAACAATTTAGTCGTATTTTTAGTCGAATATGCTTATCACTAGAGGCTAGATCAACGAGGCAGTTTTATAGTCAAAAGTAGTTTTGTTTCATGTTTGCTCTAACAAAACGACCTCTTGGGATTTTTGAGGGAAATTTAGTACATAAAAACGACTTAGGTTCAGATATATTATTTCACCTCACATAAGTTTTTGTAGTAACATAGACATGTAGACAAAAATCATATTAAAATACTGTTCCTAATGTATTTTTAAGTCCATCTTTATAATTGATGGTTTGGACTGGCTGTCTTAAAATGTTTGGACATAATAAATAAATATTCAAAAATTCACGCCATTCATCAACTCATCTACCTCATTAAACTTTTAGGGGTATGGTAAAACCATACTCCTAATTGGTTTCTACGCTACATTGTGCCGGAACGCTAAATCGCTTGGCGACACGTCTTTGTCGGTTTGATAACTAGGCACGGCCGAAGCCTCCCACCAGACCAGACTCGAGCCGGGAATCAAACCCAGGACCTCCAACTTTATAATGTGGTCATGGTGGTCGTCAAAATAATGTACTAATGTTACAATTTGTCATGAAACTTTTGAGATATCATTCTAAATAATATTGCCCCTAAGTTACTAAAACTGGTGAATAGTGCGTGAGTACAGTTCTAAGACAAATTTAAAACTATTATTTTCGCATTCGAAGATGGACAGATTTTATAATACATATTCTGGTATTCATGCAGTTTTCGGTATTTATTTCCTTAAGGCGAGATTTGACTGTAATTTTAATGCCTTAAGAGGTAGTCTACGAAATGCTACAATAGGCCTACGCGTGCTACGAGTTTAGCAGGGAGTGCTTGTACAGTTTGAACAGTTTGATTAAAATGTTCCTATTCAATTCCCCTGATATTAATTTTTACTAATATAACTGTGGAAAAGGCAAAAACTGGAAACCTGTTTCAGGGTCTTCTCGATTTTTATAGGTTCGTTGTTTTCTATCGGCTTTTATTGTAGAGCTAGACTTGAACCAACGAAAAAAAATACTGAAGAGCCAATATTTTATGTTTTGTTTTAGATTGAAGTATTTATCACCAGATAATTTAGATAATTAAAATTTTAAATAACACTTGCGAATTTTGATGTATGGTGTCTATGGATAAAATCGTGAATTTATTTTGCGATTAAAATCCCAGCCTATGTCACTTTCCGACGTTACTTTTTACTAAATCAAATGTTCCCATTGCTACATAACAAACGATCAAATCAGCAAACACACTTTCACATTTGCAATATTACTCGTAAGTAAAGAGTGAAAAGAAAAATTAATATAATCGCTTAATACACTTCGTAAAAATTAGGTCGGATGCACAACAAAAAAAAACTGACAAGTGAAACTAAACAAAATCGTGTAAAAACAAAATACACTTCATTGCATATCGCGTGTGAATCGAGCGCTGATATATTTGACTCTCCGGCCTGACATAATTTCAAAGCTCATACATTATTTGCA
Organism: Lasiommata megera; assembly: GCA_928268935.1. NCBI lineage: Eukaryota > Metazoa > Arthropoda > Insecta > Lepidoptera > Nymphalidae > Lasiommata > Lasiommata megera. Next base: position 12,430,119 of record OV743329.1, read on the forward strand.
GTCGCTAAAAATGAAATTCTCTCATAATTTTTGACATGATGACACGACAGCAAGCGAATTTTAGGCTGCATAATCACAAACCATCATCTGCGATTGCATTCAAGCTTAAGACTACCCAAACTAACATCATATTCAACACGTTCCAAACTCATTGTGATAGGTTATATAGTATAATTGTAACCTGCCATAAGTACTCGGAAGTCATGAGAGCATATAAAGGATATATTACCTTTATAAGTAAAATATAACTAAGACTATGGTGGACTATGGCCAAACCCTTCTCATATTGAGAGGAGACCCGTGCTCTGTAGTGAGCCGGCAATGGGTTGATCATGATGATCATGATAACTAAGCTCATACTGCTGATATCATTTTTTTTTTATTTACCACAAGTTAGCCTTTGACTGCATGGTACATGGTAAGTGATGATGCGGCCTAAGATGGTAGCGGGCTAACCTGTTAGGGGTATGGTAAACTAATACTCCTAATTGGTTTCTACACGACATCGCGCCGGAACGCTAAATCGCTTGGCGACACGTTTTTATCGGTAGGGTGGTAACTAGCCACGGTCGAAGCCTCCCACCAGACCAGACTCGAGCTGGGAATCGAACCCAGGACCTCCATTTTTTTTTTAAATGCAACAGCATACGCGCTGCACCACGGAGGTTATCAAATTTAGCGTTTCATACACAATACACTTCTATTTCGTGTGGACTAGTCCAGTCTGTATGCTAAAAGTGTTTCTGCGGCAGGTAAGAAACGAATATTACCAAAAAGAAGCCGGCGGGAGAGAACTCATTAAGACTACATGATATCAATAGAGTGCATTGCGACTGACCTGAGGTGTCCAGGCGGCGGCCACGCGGCTGGAGGAGCGGCTGCGCGTGCGCCACAGCCGCTTGCTCACGCTCTGCACCACGCTGCTCGACGACCGGGACTTCTGCATGCCACCTGCGGGCACGGGCGCGGTCAGCGGGGGCGCTGCGGCGCTGCGGCCGAGCAGCGTCGACAGAAACGAGTGCGACTGAGACGGGGACGGCGGCGACGTCGGCGTCGACGCCAGCGACGCGAACTGCAGCTCCCGGTACGTCAGTATCCAGCCCTCGTCCGTCTGGCAGCCCTTGTGCGGCCCGTCGTCGTCCACCTCGCCGGGCGGCCGCGGCTTGATGTTCCGCAGGTTCTTGTCATAGTTTATGCGCTTGAAGCGATCGGCCTTGTCGGAGTCCACGCTCTTTTTCCGCGCCATCCTCAGGTACCGCTTGATGGTGTCGCTGACGGACTGCGAGACGTCGTCGTGGTCCACGCTGGATCGGCGCCGCGGCCGCCTCTCGGCCGGCGGGCTCGTGGGGCTCATGGGTGGGCTCGCGGCCTCCAGCTTCTCCCGGTAGGCGCGCTCCAACTCCAGCAGCACCTCTTCACGGATAGGCGCGGTCTGCGTGCCCGCATCCGCCTGCCGCTCCTCCAGTGCCTCGCACAGCACTTCGATGAGCGGCGGCGGCGACATCGGCGGCCATTGCGAGTACGCCTCATCTTTGAACTTTGAAACGCCGGCGTTTCGATCGCGAAACACGTTCCGCGAGACAGTACCGCCGAACCCGCCCGTGGACCCGAAGCCGCCGGACGGGCCGAACGCGCTCGGGCTGCCGCCGACGCCAGCGCCGCCTCGGCCGCCGCGGTACGGTTTCGGCTTACGGAGATCATTGTACAGTTTATTCAACAAATTCCTATCCCTTAACAAGTCTTGCACTGTATTGTCTCTAGCGGAGGACCGCTGGTAGTACCTCCCGAGGTTCTCGCGCAGTATCCTCTGCGCCGGGTCCGCGTCCGAGTCGGCCGGCCCGCGCTCCGACTGCCTCTCGAGATAGTTCCGCAGCGCGTGCAGCAGCTCCTCGGACTCGGTGAGTCGCGCGGCCGCGCCCTCGGTGTCTTCCAGTTTCAGGTACTTGCGAAGTAAATCGACCAGCGCTCCGTCGGCGTCGTCGGCGGGCGCCGGGCGGGGGCCCGCGCGCCCGAACGCGGCCCCGCCCGGCGCGCCGGCGGTGGGCGAGGGCGGCGGCGCCGCGAAGAACTCCCGGCGGAGCTTGGCGATGTCGAAGCGGCCGCCCGACGTGTGCGGGATGCACAGCGCGGTGGGGCGCGCGGGCGGCGGCGCGTCGTCGGAGGGCGAGCGCGCGCGCACGGAGCCGCCGCGGGCGCGCTTCTTGCGGCGCGGTCGGGGCAGCACGCCGGGGTAGGAGCTCTTGCGCAGCAGCAGGAAGCGCGGCTCGCGGGCGCACACCTCCTGGAAGTAGGCCTCGAGGCGCGGCACGTCGTCGGCGCGGCCGCCGGCGCCGTCGGGCACGAGCCGGCGGCCGGCGTCGGCCATGTAGCGCCACGTCTTGCGCGTGAGCAGCCATCGCTCGCGGGGCTTGTCGCGGCGGCGCACCGTCTTGGTCATGGGGTCGGCGAGGTCGAGGCGCGCGCGGCGGCGCTCCATGGTGCTAGGGGCGCCGCATCGGTCGAGCGCGCACCTGCCCGCGCGAAACTGAGCGTCCCTCCGCACCGGGCGGAATATTATGCGCCGAAATAGACGTCCGGTAATAGAGCGGCCGTGAACTGAATATAGGGTGCGCTCGAGCGGCGGCGCTCGCCTCGGCGCGCGGACTGCGGCTGCGTAAACAACTGCGCCCACGCCGCGCGCGCCCTGACCGCTCGCCCGCCGCCCGCCGGCGCACCGGCAGCGCCCGCGGCGCCCGCGGCGTCCCCGGCGACAGAAGCACCTGAGCACGCCCTCCTCACAAGTCTCATTCATTTCGTTTGAAGAGAATTCTGATTTAGTGTTACCAATAAATTCATCGACATCAGTGACACGCCTCGAGTGTAAGCGGTGACACGTCACAGCTGTCATTTCTTCAACAACTCTTTACTAAGTATAGGAACGAAAATCTAAATCCATCATTTAGTTATCGATTACGTATTTATTTGCATCCGTAGTTATCGTATATTACAATCATCCTGATATAATGTACCAGCAGCGCTGGCGGGTGATTCACACTAGCACCGTATCCGAGTCCCGCCCCGCGGCTGGTCTCGCGCCCGCCGGTCCTCGATATGTTTATTTGAAGTGGGAATTGAATTTGAAAACATAATCGCAATATAGCTGTCGCCGCGTCAGCTACTCTGGGCTTCGGCGCAGTGAACGTGTACACGCTGGCCATGTGCGGATCGGCAGACTTCACACGCCTTTGAGAACATTATGTATAACTCTGAGGCGTGCAGGTTTCCTCACGATGTTTTCCTTCACCGTTGAAGCAAGTGATATTTTAATTTTTTGTACCGCGTCATTTTATTCTAATTCCTAAAAGAATTTAATGCTTTGTAAGTGCCAATGTATCTCCGTCATGTCATTTAAAAAGTTTCGAAGATGGGGGATCTTTATTTCAATAATACTTCATGAAGTAAATTACTCACAATCAGCTAAACAGTTTACCATTGTTCGATTCGCTCCAAGCATAGCTCACTCATATACTGGGTAAATCAGAGTAGAGTCAGTAATAACTATGAGTTTTATCATCATTGTACACGCTTTAATAGTCCCTGATATAAGTAAATAATGTTTCTAGCTTAGTCCGTAATTAGTCATCATCTTTGGAGATTAGTTTTTCTACCAGTTGTCCACTTACGGCTGAAATTAATAATAAATCTATCTAAAATCACGAGATAGAAGATTTATTCTAGTAGTACCATCCTTTTAGTAGTTGCATCCTTGTTAATTGCTCTATCTCCATAGGTACTATAGGTTATTATTCATTATGTGAGATGGTGATAACGAAAAAAAGAAAAACCCCGGCTAAGTTTGTTGTGGGCTTCTTCTTAGACCGGGGCGCGCTTGGAACCCTCATAGCTTTAGTTTTAAGTTTACGAATATAGTTATCACTACTATGTAAATTATTGACGCGTCAAAAGTAGCCTTTTTAAGGACTATTTGAATAAAGATTATTTTGAATTTGAATTTGAAAACTTGTCCTACTAATCCACGCAGATAAAGATGTCGCTACTAAATTCATTCTATCTGAAGTTTTTGGTAGATTGATTACTAACCTCGGACGTACATGACAGTTGTGAGTACGCCTAGATATCCACTGACTAGGTACAAATAATAAATGCGTAAAACTATTGCCAAAATAGAAAAGTATTTATTCTCTCAACTCAACAAAAGTGATTACTATATTTGAAGAACAAAAGGTTTTTTATACACTACAAGTTAGCCCTTGACGGCTATCTCAACTGGTGGTAAGTGATGATGCTGTCTAGGATGATAGCGGACTAACATTAAGATGTACCTACTATATTGTATTGTATTGTATATAGCATTACGGAAATATTTTTGTACTAACAATTCGCTAAAAAAATTTTTTTTTTTTCACTTTTAAAATCTTAGCTAGCTTATTATCAATAAATATATATCTAAAGTATGTATTGAAGCGTATTTAGCAATTTTGTTGCAATACAACTAGGTACGTCTAGAAAGGTGCAGAAATTCCCTCGCAATCCCGAGCATGCGATATGTTGGACACGTACCAAGATTAAAGCTGTTCAGGAAAACAAAAGGAATTTTTATTTTACTTTCCACTAACCCACATCTAGCGATCTACATTATTTCGCATCGTAGATATTACTTCACCAAGATGCGATGTGATGTGATCTCAGTGATTCAGAATTCTGACAGAAAAAACAACAAAAACTGTCGCGGCTCAAACTAATATTGAGTACAAACATAAAATTTACGCCCAAAGTAGACCAGACTATTTCATTTATTTACATGAATTCAAATCATAAATAAATCAACACAATCTCTAAATAAAACTAATTGATTGTAATACACTATAAATAGTATTATTGAATGTACATGTTGTGTACTGTGATAACGAAAAAAAAAAGAAAAACCCCGACTAAGTTTGTTGTGGGGCTTCTTCTTAGACCGGGGCGCGTTTGGAACCCTCAAAGCTATAGTTTACGAATATAGTTATCACCATGAAATAACTACTATGTAAATTATTGACGCGTCAAAAGTGCCTTTTTAAGGACTATTTGAATAAAGATTATTTTGAATTTGAATTTGTAATGACAACATTAGCTAAGATTTCATCGGCGTACTAGCTAAAATAATAAATGTAAAGTATTGATACTTTAAAAGAACTAAAAGAGGATATTGGAATACCTCAAATGCCTTGAATTGATTTCTGACACGCTATTAACCGTGAGAAACATAATGTATGTTAGTCGATTGGAAAAATAATAACCTACCAGAAGTGACGCATATTGAAAATTGTGGAATGGAATTGTCAGCTACCTTTCAAAATAACTATCTCTTAAAAGCTGTGATAGCCTAGTGGTTAGGACGTCCGCTTCCCAATCAGAGGTCGGGAGGTTCGACCTCTAACTATGGGGAGTTATGAGTTTTTTTAAGTAATTAAGAAATATCACATGTTTCAGCGGTGAAGGAAACTATCGTGGGGACACCTACATGCCTGAGAGCTCTCTATAATTTTTTCAAAGGCCTGTAAAGAAACAAAGAAAGAGATGTGCAGTCTGCACATCTCTCTCTCTTCTCATATTCAGAGGAGATCCGTGTTCTGCAGTGAGCCGGCAATGGGTTGATCTAATGAAGATGATTATCTCTTAAAACGGGAATTCCCGAGAGGCTATAACATTGTGTCTCTACCTATCTATTTAAATGCGAGTATTGTTATGTTTTCAAGCAAATTTCTAAGTAATCCTTTAAAATCTGTTTTCATTGTATGTTTTAAAAACACATTTTACATTTTTTGTGCGTATATAGATATTTATGATATGATATGAGAATGGCGGGAGACTTCGTATATGGCGGGCGCTATTTTTTCGCGCTTTTCTTGAATTAATGTTTGTTGGCTAATTTTGAAAAGGACTGGTGTTGGTTGTGTCGTGAACAGTTTTGGTGTCGATTGTGTAGTGGCTGGTTTTCTGAATGGTTAACAGGTATTAATTTGGGAAAGGTTTGAGGGATCCGCGTCCGCAGAGTGCGAAGTTTCCCGCCATTTCTCCCTAACTTCTACATTGCTATAAACTTGACATTGGCTAACTGTGTAAAGCCATAAAACGAAAAAAAAAAAAAAGTTATTTATTTTTTATCATTGAGGCTCTTTAAGGGTACATCATGCATTTTCTTAGTTTCCGCACCGGTGGGCTGGATGCTTCGAATGTGCGGATCTTTGATTTGTGTATCAATGATACGATCGCAAAATCCAAACACGTACCTATTTGTTTTCGTGTTAGCCTCAGACAAATCTTTTGGACAACCTGCGCGATTTATCAATCTCTGCTTATTATTTTAGATCTAAAAACGTGCAGGAATCTAGTTTTTGGGTTGGTTAGCCTAGTAGCGGACGAGTGCCGAGTGTTCCCGTCCCGTTTTAGTGGGTATTTTGATACCCCAAGGACGGGAAAACAAACGCGAAAAAATTTCAATTAGAATTTCGATGAAAACAAACTATTAAGAGCGTGTAATCTTCCTCATCCTCATATGCGTAATTCCTTAGATAGTAGATTCTCGTCTTCTTATTCGAAGTTTTTATAGTTTTGATGTCTACTTAGTAGGTTTTTTTTCTTGGTATCTGTTTTTTTTTCTCCAAGTTGTTCTTAAGCATGTTATGGCAACTTCTAAGTGGGTTTGCAGTATTCCCCTGCATTTTATGTATTTTATAGTTTTTTAGTGTTTTCTGTAGCCTGTCGGATGGCCTTAATTAATTGAATAAATAAATAAAAACTATAAATATTTGCTGAAAACTAAGGTAATTGGCTTACCGATGAATAGCTTTTGAAATCATTGAGTGAGGCTCGATAGCAGTCAATTGGGTCAGGATCGTTGTAGTGTTTAAGCTAACTTCTCGTATAAAAAAATCCCAGGATCGTTTTAGTGTTTAAGCTTACTTCTCGTATCATTGTTCCTAATAAAATCTTTTAAATCTAAATATGATATCGCGGGTAAACGAGCAGACGGTCCACTTGATATTAAGTGATTAGCGTCGCCCGTGAACATCTGTAGAACCAGAGGAGCTACGGATGCGTTGCCGACCGAACCCATCCACCTAGTTTCTACTAGGCATCATACCGTAACGCTAAATCGCTGTTGTTGCCAAGAGGGTAGACCAGACCGGACTCAAGCCTGGAATCGAACCTGGGACCTTCCACTTTATAATACGACAGTGCACACGTCACGTTAAAACTAAATGTTGCCTACACGGTGTGAGACGTATTGAATATTGAATGTTACCTATATGGTTGCAGATAAACGTATCGAATATTGAATATTTTTTTGAAAAAATGAAAAATAGCAATCTTAGACACATGAGGGACCCCTCGATAAAGTTTGCTTCGACTCCTTAATACGATACTGATTTTGAAGAAGTTAAAGAACTTCCAGTGAAGGAACAACCCTCGTTCCTGATGCAGCCAGAACTGGTTGGAAACTAAATATAGTGGCGATCAAAAGAGGTCGGCAACTAGTGACACAGACTTCAAGGAGAAGCAAAGTCTACGTATAAATTGCATGTACACGTTCAACAAAAGCCATGTCACAGTTTAACTTCCTAGGCCACTTATAACTCGCGCCGCTTTAAAAATAACCTCATAGTAAACAATACGGGGTAACGCCTAACCTACTACCAACGCCATCTATCGCAAACTTGGTAAATGAGGAAAACTCTGGGTGCGCTGTTTTCCGCTGTTGAGTCATAGTTTGATTCAAAACAGTTGCTTGTTTATCGGCCTATATGTAGATGGCGCTGCATGTTCCATGCTGGAAAACTAAAAAAAAAATGTTTCTTCAAATTGATCTAGTGGCTATTAATAATATATATTCGCGCCAAATATAATGATAATGGGTTATATTTCACCCATCTGTGTATTTAAATTAGGACTTATATAGTGAAGCGAAAATTTGTACCACTAACTGACTTATTAGACGGAGTTTAAGATTTGGCATTGATAAAGGACTTTAAAAAACTTAAATTTGCAATTAAATATATTGGTGGAATTCCAACCAAATAGTATAAATAAATTATAAATCGATTATTGTACAATTCTTGAATCTACTAAATGTTTTTATTTAATTCCTTTTGTATAAAACAATGTAATGAAATCAAAGTTGTGTTTTTTACGAAATTGTAAGTTTTATAAATCGAGTTTATTTCTTATTTCCCTATATAGTATAACCGGAAATAGTCAGTTTCTTATATCTTAGACTCGAGTCTAGTAATAGTTATTTACAAATAAGCCAAATCTTGCGATTCGGCGTCTTCTAAGCAACAAATAATTTAACACTTCCTTCGAATTGTTCAACCGGTTTTTTATTCATTGCAACGCGAAAATAACTTTCATTTCTATTGTAACTTTATCGATACCTAATAATAGATTTAATCAGTCGTAAACCGACATCAAATCAAACCTCGAACAAGCTCGAAAACAGTTAACATAGAAATTAAAAAAGGAAATCCGGCCTAGAATATTTAATCAAACGTTTGACGTCATAGAACAATTTAATCAGCGGAGGCATATTTTCGATGCCAAGATTTCGCTATAAAGATTTGATAGCGATCGGTTAACAATGCAAATTGCGATAACAATGGAACCGGTGCCGCATATTTGGCTCGCATGCACGCATTGCAACACGCTTGCCGACGACCAATATCATATAGTTATGATTCATGCGGTTAACTTTATAAAGTATGCTAAACCTTTTTTTTTGTCCTGGTGGTTAAGATTTAGGGCGTTTCTTGGACAGGACGGAGGTTATGTGCACTGGACAGGCCAGTCACCGGCAAGGACGTGTAGCAAAACTATTTAGCGTTCCGGCACGATGTTGCGTAGAAAGCAATTAGGAGTGTGGTTTTGTCGTACCCCTAAAAGGTTAGCCGTTACCACCCTAGATTGCATCATCACTTATCATCAGGTGAGATAGCCGTCAAGGGTTAACTTGTAGTTAAAAAGGGCTAAAGTACGAATATGACATAGCGTTTTAAATAGTTAGAAAGGGCTTTTGCACAAGTACTTGTGTGTGCCTTTGTAATTTTATATGTGTGTTTATGTGTTTACTATATATACTCGTATTGTTACGGGGTAACTATAATATAAATGAACGATTCATAGATGCCTGTAATAGGTTTATATGAATAAAGCTATTTTTTGATTTGAAAAAAAAAAAAAATATCACTTGCTTCAACGGTGAAGGAAAACATCGTGAGGAAACCTGCACGCCTGAGAGTTCTCCATAATGTTCCCAAAGGCGTGTGAAGTCTGCCAATCCGCACATGGCCAGCGTGGTGGACTATGGCCAAACCCTTCTCATATTGAGAGGAGACCCGTGCTCTGTAAGTCTGTAGTGAGTCGGTAATGGGTTGTTCAAGATGATGATGATGATGGTTTTTTTTTAATTTAACTACTTACGCCTATGAACATCTGAAGCTCGAGGGGAAATAGCAATGCTTTGTCGAATAAACCCACCTTTTCTTTAATATTAGATCTTTAAAGTTGTTATGCAACATATCAAAATATATTAATTTAGTTTGTTATTCTTTCTGAAATGTGGAAAATGAAACTATATGAAAATATCTTGCCTTATTTGATACAAGACTTTTCAAGATAAAGGATTTAATTGTTCAGATTTGAAGGGGCAAGCACCTTCATAACTTTTGCCAATTACTCCACTAGCTGATGTTCGCAAAGGATTCCGGTAGGTATAAAAGAAGTACTTAAATAACGTAGAATTTTTTTTTTCGACACATAAAACAATGGTTCGGCATTTTAATATGCCGACTTCGGCGGTAGTAGGAGCAAAGCGAAGAGATCGTTAACCTGAGACTGTCCTAACGTCAAAAATACGCCATTATCCATACTTGTAACAAAAAAATTGTGTCATCGAAAATTTATGTTTGCATTCCAGGAAATCCAAATGTGAACCGCTAAGTAATGCATTTTCATTATATATGTTTATTTTATCATATTATTTATTCATATACAGAGTAGAATTTTTTAATGCCACCTGAATGGATAGTACTCTTAATACTGTAGATAGAAAATATAACCCAAAGAAAACATTCCATTGGTTTTGAATAGAAAGAAAACTACATTAAGAGAACTCAGGCATGCAGGTTTCCTCACGATGTTTCCCTCACCGTTGAAGCAAGTGATATTTAAAATAATTAAAAACGCACATACTCGTAACTCTGAAAGTTATTGTTGAAATCGAACCCCCAACCTCTGATTGGAAGGAGGGCGTCCTAACCGCTAGGCTATCTATACCCTAAGTATTTATTCGAAATTGAACAGACGCGAAGTCGCAATATTTTATCATCCTACTTTTTAAACGCTTAATAAATAAACCGTGACAGTTCTTATAAAAACATACATCGGAAAATGCAATATTTTCAATTCATTTAACAGTTCAACGACCTCGGGGACAACGACTTGACTTCGATCCGGAAAACTGAGGCAAATAAATCTTGTCTTTACGTTAATTGCAAGAAAACCATACGTTCCCTTTGATAATTGTTTCCCTGAATCGTAGAATAGGCACATTTGGCAACGGTTAATTTGATACAACGCAATTACCCAGGTTAGCTGGAAGAACGTTTGACGACCTCTGTGGCGCAGCGCATGCGCTGTCACATTTTAAAATTGGAGGTCCTGGGTTCGATTTCCGGCTCGAGTCTGGTCTGGACAAAGACGTGTCGCAAAGCGGTTTAGCGTTCCGGCACGATGTCGCGTAGAAACCCATTAAGTGCATGGTTTTACCATACTCCAAACAGGTTAGCCCGTTACCATCTTAGATTGCATCATCACTTAAACCAGGTGAAGTTGCCGTCAAGGGCTAACTTGTAGTGGATAAAAAAAATACCCCTCACGCCTGGGCATAGAAAGTGAAAATTAAAAATGTATTTCTGTGCATATAAAAGGAAAGTAAATTATGAGAAACGTAATAGTCTGCCAATCCATACATGGCCAGCGTGGTGGACTGTGGCCAAACCCTTCTCATATTGAGAGGAGACCTGTGCTCTGTAGTAAGATCATGATGATGATGATCATGAGGAACGTAATGGGACCATAGAATTAAAAATTCAAAATTTTTTATTGTTTATTGCGAATTAGGCAAATATCGTTGGAAATGAACTCTCCATAGATCGAATCGTTGTCCAGGGGCAAGTGGAGGGACAAGTGGAGGGGCAAGCGGTCACATAGTCGATCACCCACGCGTTAGACAGATCTGATAGATATAAAATCTGCAATACATCAATAGTCCAACATTCACGAAACGAGACGAGACACATCGCGTAGAAAGCGATTAAAATATCACTTGCTTCAACGGTGAAGGATAAAATTGTGAGGAAACCTGCACGCCTGAGAGATCTCCATAATGTTCTCAAAGGCATGAAGACTGCCAATCCACACATGGCCAGCGTGGTGGATTATGGCCAAACCCTTCTCATGTTGAGAGGAGACCCTTGTTTTGCAGTGAGCTGGCGATGGGATATTACTATGTGTATTATAGGTATATGGACATGTAGCAAATGACCATGAACAACATAGATAGATACGTGTATTTCATAGTTGCTATTACGGGCCAGGTCAGCAACATATATTAGTTATGATAATAAATACGCTATCGCTGCATAATATAACTCAGCTACACCCAGATAAATAATTGCTTCTTAGAACAAGACTATGCATTCTGCATGGATGATAATTAATTAACCGCGCCGTTGCTCGTGCGGTTGGCGTAACTACGAATCCCAAAATCCTTGAGTCGGAACAGGAATATTTGGTAATAGCTGATGAAAAAATGAAAAAAAAATATTCAAAAAATACGTTTTATGTACATAACATTTATCCGTTGTTGGAACATCCTTTTGAGTAATTATTTTACTTGTGCCAGGATGTCCCGCCTTGGGTAGCTATTGGGCTAGTTGTCCGCCATTGCATAAGTCTCCTTATAGTTTTGGGGGGGGGATCAAGCTGTCCTGATCCTTCACCTTGTAGTGCGGAAGAGGACTGGTAGGCGACCGGGAAGTATACAATGGGTCCCCCGGGCGTCCAGTAAAACCAGTGAGAGGGACATGCCGTGGTGGTTTTTAGTTCGGGTAGACCACCCATGTGTGGGAATCCCAAATAACCGTCGTGCCCAAGGAACGGAAGTAGCTATATAGCTTTTCCACCACGACAAAAAAAAGAAAGGATGTCCCGCCTTCCGTAAAAAAGCTGATGATGATACTTGAAGGCTAACTTTAATGGAAGATGATCCCATTTCTTATTCTTGCTGCCTTATAAATAAGTAAGATACTATAGCTATAGTACTAGCTCATCGTCGTGAAATTAAGTTTTACAAAACCACCATGGATTTTCCAGCTTCTGTTAATCTATGATATAATCTATGTTTAGCCAAATTGATTGGGTATTTCCGGCGCGTAGAATAACAAAAACACACATTTTACGCTTTTATAACATTAGTGTGTGATATAAAATAGAACTTCGAAACAAATTCAAAATTCAAATTCAAATAATCTTTATTCAAATAGTCTTTTAAAAGGCACTTTTGTCACGTCAATAATTTACATAGTAGTGATTTGATGGTGATAACTACATTCGCAAACTTTAAACTAAAGCAATAAGGGTTCCACATCATCGAAACTTTGGAACATCGCAGGAAAGTGGGATTTTGACTTCATAACATCACAGAAGGCCACGGTTTCTACACGGCACGATGTCGTGTAGAAACCAATTAGGAGTATGAGTTTACCATACCCCTAACAGGTTAGCCCGCTACCATCTTAGACTGCATCATCACTTGCCATTAGGTGAGATGCAGTCAAGGGCTAACTTGTGGTGAATAAAAAAAAAAACCATGCTGCGCTCGTCGTGTCCGCGATAAGGATACCGGAAACGACGGCTAAAAGTACGGTCTGTCTAGCCAATGTGAACCTCCATTCTTTTTTTTTACACTACAAGTTAACCCTTGACGGCAATATCACCTGAAGGTAAGTGATGATGCAGTCTAAGATAGTAGCGGGCTAAACTGTTAAGTAAGGTACTCCTAATTTGTTTCTGCGCGACATCGTGCCGGAACGCTAAATCGCTTGGCTAAACGTGTTTGTCGGTAGGGTGGTAACTAGCCACGGCAAAAGCGTCCCACCAGACCAGACTCAAGCCGGGAATCGAACCTAGGATCTCCAACTTTATAATGCGACAGCGCACACGCTGCGCTACGGAGGTCGTCAAAATGCTGGCACTGAGAATTTATAAAAGAAACATCCTAATGGTATCAGTATACTTAAAAGAAAATAACACACCTTTGAATAAAATACATTTCATAAATAAATTCTGTTTCCCATAGTTTCGATGCCCCACTTCCCTATTTTCATCAAGAACACTGTCATCTACCTCTTATTCCACTTGTTCGCCGAGAGTGATATTAATTGTTGTTCTCGATTTAGATCACCAAACTGTTTTGTTGCGTTCTACATTTGATTGTCACCCGATTCATGAAAGAAACTGAGATTATTTATGTTAAATGATTGAAAGAAAACCTCAAAATTAAATAAAACCTCATCTCAAATGAGTGGCTCGAAAGAGCCTTTCAACTTTTCCAACATTATAAATATTTATGTTAACTTACAATTGAATACAATTTTGCAACATGTTATACCTAACTTTGTAGTAACATATCTCTTTTGTCGCACTTAATGTGAAAAAAATCGTAAAAATGTGGGTAAACTTATAAAATTAATAAATAAATAAAAAATAACCTAAAATCTTACCTTTATCTGCCTGCCTAAAATCATTAGCATTTTAATTTTACTTTTTGTTATTCTATGTATAACTAACTTTGCAGGAAGTGTAATATTCAGGTTTAGGTATGCACATATGCCTTTTAGGTGTCTTACTGAATTACTTATAAACTTTTATACCTACTTTACTATCTTGAGTCATTGGTATAGACGCTATGATAATAAAATATTATTTTACGTGATACTATTAGTAAGCTTGTAACTGCAATATCACCCGATGCGCAGTGATGCAGTCTATGATTACAGCATGCTAACTCTGCGCAGTTAAACCCATATCCCTAGTTGGTTTCTACGTATTGTACTGCAACGCTAAATTTGCTTGGCGGCACGTTATTGTCAGTGAGCCAAGCCAAGCCAAGACCGAAACCACTCCTTCTACATAACACACGACTTTAAAGTTTACCAATGTAGTTATCACCATTAACTCACTTCTATGTAAGTTAATGACGCATCTGGTGCCTTTTAAAGGAATATTTAAATAAAGTTTATGTTTGATTGATTGATAAGATGAGAAGAATCCCCTATTCTTTTTGAGCAGAGTTTAGCTATGAAATTCAAGCAAACTTCTGTAGAATGTACCCAAATTGTTTAGCAACGTAGCTCATCTCTGGTGGATAGACAGTCGTAAACAGTAAGAAACGTAAATATCAAGGTCACTAAGTGGGTAATGGAGGTTCTATGCTTGGAACTACTTTTTTTTTTATACACTACAAGTCAGCCCTTGACGGCTATCTCACCTGGTGGTAAGTGATGATGCTGTCTAGGATGTTAGCGGGCTGACCTGTTAGAAGTATGGTAAACCCACGCTCCTAGTCGGTTTCTACGCGACATCGCGCCGGAACGCTAAATCGCTTGGCGACACGTCTTTGTCGGTAGGGTGGTAACTAGCCACGGCCGAAGCCTCCCACCAGACCAGACTCGAGCCGGGAATTGAACCCAGGACCTCCACGGAGGTCGTCAAAAACTTCATCAAAGAACTGAGGAGACATACAGTTGTAAACACATTGTTCGCATCTCACACGTTCGATCTACAATTGTACTCGAACAGTACTTCCGAGAATTACCATCGAAAATATTTTTATTGTTAACCGATGATTAATGCTACATAATTTAATTACTTTCCAGATTGACGGACAGTTAGAAAGACGAAAACAACAGACATGATGTTGTTTTCAAAGATAATAGACTGCGCCAAGGTTGAAGTTGAGTTAATATGGCATGTGGTATGTTTACCGATACTAATGAGATCGAGTTTTTCACTTTTACAAGAAGTCCTTTTGAAGTCTCAAGGTTCTTCTTATTTTAAATGTTTACTACTAGGTCGAAAATATTTGGGTACGCCATTTCGACTAACTAATCACGCTAAACTGTTTTAAAATCTCAGATATAAGTTATATCTAAACTAAACTAAAATAATTAATCGAATATTCGACTTTTCAAGTTAACGCTAATTAACTTCTCTGATAACCAACGAGCAAATAATTGACTCGAATGTCTCGAAAATTGACCAAGAAGGCCAAATTATTCACGTATTATTCGACAACATTGCGACCGTTTTAAAGGAAAACAAATCACTGCATATGAACGTTGCATTGTAGTCCCATCGTTCTCATTCGATTTCAAACCTTCCTAAAACCCCTTCTATCCTTGGTGGCGCCATGCGGATCTATATCGATAACTGACGCGATTGTCCAGAATTTGAAAACACTGAGAGGGAAAAGTAAAATCCCAGTGCAATGGTTGTGCTCTTCTTACACATGCTGGGTATGGTTGGTTTTCAAGAGTTTCTTTTTAACACTTTCTTCACGACTAAGAACATTAGAGCGCTTCTGAGGAATCCACTTCTGAAGACACAGCGACAAGCTTTTCAAGAGTATCTCTTAGCACTTTCTTCACGACTTAGACCATCCAAGCGCTGCTGAGGAATCAACTTCTGAAGACACAGTGACAAATGCTTCTAGAACTTTGACTGACCATCTGCGCTGGTATAGACCTCGTTTTCTTTTCTCATCTAGATATGGGCTCACTCCAAGTTTATGTGAATGTAATTTTCACCGTCCTAATTACATTTCCTTCATTCCAATCGTAAACATGAGCCGCCAATTATCTGATTATCTCTTGCTTTCTTGCTTAAAGCCAAGCTCACCATTGGTGGAGCTTCCAAATCCTGCTATTCCAAAAGCTAAAGCTATAAAGAAATCCTGCGACATACGTGTAAGTACTCGCTTTTATATTAAAATAACGATACATATGTAAAAGTTACAAATGGATGAGCCGTCACGTAATCGCTCATCCGAGATATTAATGCATATCTCCGTTTGATTCGTAAATTCCGTCGTCCGTCTCAGTCGACCTCGCAGTTTCTAGGTCGCGCTATTGAACTTAGTTGAAAACAAAAATAAAAACATTTTTAAATTTAACATCTAATATATATAGTATACATAAATATACAGTATGCAAAGCGTATGATGTAGCATATTTTTTCTATTTTTAAACAGTTATTTAATAGAATAAAAAAAATATATATCATTTTATTATACCAGGTTACTATAACGAAGGTGTTACTTGAGAAATAGATATTTTGGTCGGTGGGTCAGGTAATCCGAATAATATTTTTGCGTAGTTGACACACTTATATAATACCAAATACATACCTTCTAAATTAATCTAAAACACAAACATTATTCTCTGTATATCACATTGATGTTTCTAACACAATCGTCAAAGTACCCTCCATCTACGAGTATATCTGAAAACGATCTTAAATATAATTTATGTTTTTTTCAGAAATTAAAATGATTTATTGATAGATTTAATAATTAAACGCTTGAATACAATGTAAATTGGTACAAGGATCAGATCTAAAGAATACGTGGCTTTTACTTACTGTCCCATATAAATAATAAATTCTGTAGGTGTAATCTACTGCAATCCAATTTGTAATGAGTAGAGACACTGAACTGGTTGGATAGACTCAAATGATGATAAATGATGAAGTTGACGTTAAACGATGCTGTACCGCTTCTTAGTAAAAACTATTTAAAGTAATGAGCGACTTCTCAATTTGAACGCGTAGTAATAAATAATGTCGGTGGAATGTTGACTAATAAATGAATTATATCGCTAGTTAATTAGATAGTTAATTATATTTCTTTATTCCTTGGTAAGCTGTGATAGCCTAGTGGTTAGGACGACCGCCTCCTAATCAGAGGTCGGGGGTTCGAACCCGAGTACGCACCTCTAACTTTTCGGAGTTATGTGCGTTTTTAAGCGATTAAAAATATCACTTGCTTCAACGGTGAAGGAAAACATCGTGAGGAAACCTGCACGCCTAAGAGTTCTCCATAATGTTCTCAAAGACGTGTGAAGTCTGTCAATCCGCACATGGCCAGCGTGGTGGACTATGGCCAAACCCTTCTCATATTGAAAGGAGACCCGTGCTCTGTAGTGAGCCGGCAATGGGTTGATCATGATGATGATGATGATTCCTTGGTAAATAATGACACATTAATCTCGTCGCCGATCTAAGGTACAACGATTTGAGAAAATCATGTTCATTTAAAATAACAGCTGTTTGACAAATGTAGCGTGTGGTTTAATTTGTCAAACAGCTATTAATTCCGAATGGACTTGGGTTTCATATGCTTGAAAATTTGGATCGTTAACTGGGACTTGTGAAAAACGTTTTGTCATTCAGTTGCAAAATAAATGTTTTTTTTTTATCCACCACAAGTTAGCCCTTGACGGCTATCTCGCCTGATGGTAAGTGATGATGCAGTCTAAGATGGTAGCGAGCTAACCTGTTAGGGGTATGGTAAACCAATACTCCTATCGGTTTCCACGTCGGACATCATGCCAGAACGCTAAATCGCTTGGCGACACGTCTTTGTCGGTAGGGTGGTAACTAGCCACGGCCGAAGCCTCCCACCAGACAAATTTCCGCTTCCAGGAAATATTTGAACTATTAACGTTTTTTGTTGCGTTATATTAACAGGTTCGCTCATGATAACGTCAAGTGGGTACCGGCGTATAAGAATTGTCATATGGACCTCTGGCCAAATTCCCAAGGTCAATTCATTCAGTTTTAAGTACATTATAAGTTTCGTTTGGTTTCATTTAATTTATTTTTTCATAAATCTAATTTGGATGATACTCTTAAATCTGTTTATACTGTAAACATGTTGACACGTATGTATTTTTATCTTGTTTGTATATTTTTACCTGTAACTGTAAAATTCGATGGTTATGGCTGAGCATTTTTGTGTTTTACTTTAGTTTTCTGTCTGTGGGTGAACCAAATTTGAAAAAAATAGCCATAACATAATAATAATTGACCTATGGTTGAATAGCCTGAGATAAGGGCTAGAGGCTTTGGCATTGGATTTGTTTTAAACTGCAAGTTACTTAAATTCTCATTAAATATCAAACTGATTTGGTTTTAACGATCCAATAAATACAAATAATTTAAAATCGTTTATATAGTATTTCACATAATAAACGATAAATGTTTAGGAGGCTACACTCTTCCATAGCAAACAAAAAAGTATTTAACTAAAAAACTATTTTTTTTTTTCGGACTGTCTATTAGCTGTACAAACCCTATTGGTTGCCACAGCGTAACCGGGCTGTTTGGCGAGCTTCGGAAAGAAGCTCTGCCAGAAGAAATTTTTAGCCCTAGGGCTCGAAGAAACTAAGGGAACGACTGCCTAACTTGCCTTGCCTTGCCTGCCTAACGACGCCTTCTTTGAGGCCGAACCTCGGCTTAGGCGACGTTTGGGATAACGGGGGGGTCGGACGGTGAGTGGTCCGTACGTCTCCGAGGCCGTGGTTGGAGCCCACGTCCGGATGACGTAAGATAGCGGGGACCTCGTCTTCGCCAGCGAAGACGGTGTGTAGCGTATGACTGTGTGGTAGGTGGTACGAGTTAGTTATCAGTAGTCATCTGATCGTGAGGGTCATGAAGGATATGTTTAGGTCTCCTCTTTCGGAGAGGAGTGCTTAGGGCGGGGGAGTTCCTAAAAAACGAGTGTATCTTGATGTGTATGAGTGTGTGCGTGGATGTGTTTGTGGAGAATAGTGATCTATATCTCACACAACCACAGTAGACATATATATATACTGTGCGTGATTCACGCCAGTGATGTACAATATTTAATATATAATTTATTCTGTACATGCCAGTCAGTCTAATGTTTGTTGGATCGCTGACGTCACGGCTACTTGTCTTGCGTGTGTGAATGAACCATAATTGCACGTGTACGCTGATCATTTGGAACACTTTTTTTAAGCTAACCCAACTTTTATGTTATCTTTGTCCAAGTTACTTTCTTGATTTGTTTTTTAATTGTAATTTCATAATTATAGCCAGCCATTATCGACCCACTAAAGCCCGGGATAAGGACAAAAATAAGAAGCCAGCAATTGTTAAGTTTTTTATATTGATTTTTTTAATAAAGGCATATTAACCCATACTTTCTGTTATCACCTTGTAGGGGATGCACCTGTAAATCGACCTACCACCTCCTTATATATGACCCCCTTGTACTATATTTTATGCATTATACCTTAGGGTCTAGACAGACTAATTGCATCAGAACTAGAGATATCTGAAAAATCTCAGTTTAGTGGTTCGTATATCGAAACTACAAACCAAGTGCACGACCTTTTTTTTAACGGTATCATTGGCGCAATGGTATGGTGTTAAAGTCATAAAAGTGTTATAAGTTTTCATGTTAACTAACATGGTCATAATTTAACAACTCTACGCAAATATGACTACATTGAAAAAAAAACTAGAAGTAAGGTTTAACTTGGAGTTACGCTAGACAATTTAATAAGTTATAATAAAGAATAAATTATAAAAAAAATAATAAATAATAATATTTTTCTCTGGTGCGAATCGAAGTCAGTACCCACCAGTACCCATAAGACGTTCTTCATGATCTCACGGCTATTTTTTACCGCTTATATAGGGGTTCGCTTAGTCTAATTTTTCTAACATGGATTGCAACAGATAACACACAGATTTTCGTCTTCACCCCAGAGAGTGAGGATGCACGGCTTCCGCCAACACAAATGTTTAGTCTCTGGTTCGGGAGCATTAATTAAACACAGGAAGCGTGCCGTAATACGTGAAAATACAGAAATTACAGTTCGTTCTCGAGATATAAACGTATGTGCTATGATAAACCGAATAAGTGACTTTGTAATATTCAGTGGCCCCGATTCTAAAGATTTTTTTATAAATTAAAATTGCGATTGTGTGAATAAATATCCTCTCCAGATTGGAACACCTCTTTTTCCTGACCCACCTTCCAATTTTTGGCGCACCATCCAAAAATTTCAACAAAGGTCAACTTTGACTTGACTCATACACTATATAAATATTATAACTAAGGCCCCGATTCTAATGATTTTTTTATGAATTAAAATTGCGATTGTGTGACAAAGTCTCCTCTCCAGATTGACACCTCTCTTTCCTGACCCACCTTCCCATTTTTGGCGCAACATCCAAAAATTTAAACAAAAAGTAAACTTTGACTTGACTCATACACTATATAAATATTATAACTAAGTATATAGGTTCCTAATCGCATTATATTATGTAAACGTACGTATAAGATGACGAATAGTATATATTTCACTACCTACTTAAATTATTTAAAGAACGTTTACAAGGAGTAATATAATGCGATTTTGTACCACATCTATATATATACGCTTATAACTATGTTCTTTAATATTAAATAAACACACCGGGTGATTTTTTGAGACGTTAAACATCGGACGTGTAAAATATAACTAGAAAATAATGTTAAATCGCTAAAAAGCTTATTTTATACGCCGATTTCTGTTTACCTATCTTGGCCAAGGTAGTAAGTATACGTTATTTGAAAATACTGCACCAGTACCAAGTTTCGAAACGTGTAATGATTCCAAAAATATTACGTTTGATTCAGAAATATTGATTGATATTTTGAGTAAAAAACATATCAAAAATTATAGTTTTTGGACCGATGTTAGATACTAGCAAAATCCCTACTTTTGCATCTCTTTTGTTCTTATTTGCTAAGGAACTCCTTTTTTATTATTATACCAGAATTTTTGATAACAAACACATGGGTATACTATCTAAAAGACCTTGGATTTAAATTATTAAGGTTAAATAATGAGAGCTTTGTCATTTAGTAAAAAACATTTATTTTTCCAAATTTATAATCACAAGTATGTTGTTTAATTATTCAAGTGAGGCACTATAAAACAAATGCAAAATACCTTAACAAATAAATATTAGACTAACGTTAACGTTTATTGGAGATGCTGATAACAAAAAAAACCGGTTAAGTTTATTTGGTTTATTCTTAAATGACAAATGTAGTTATCATCTTACGAATAAAAATAATGGAAAATATGTTATATTAATTGAAGGAAGCAGTGATAGCCTAGCGGTTAGGGCGTCAGCCTCCTAATCAGAGTTCGGCGGTTCGAAGCCAGGCACGCTCCTCTAAGTTTCGGAGTTATGTGCGTTTTAAAAAAATTAAAATATCACTTGCTTCAACGGTGAAGGAAAAAATAGTGAGGAAACCTGCACGTCCGAGTGTTCTCCATAATGATCTCAAAGTCGTGTGAAGTCTGCCAATCCGCACATGGCCAGTGTGGTGGACTATGGGCAAACCCTTCTCATATTGAGAGGAGACTCGTGCTCTGTAGTGAGCCGGTAATGGGTTGATCATGATGATATTATATTATAAGAACGCTTATAGATGCCTTTAATAGGTTTACATGAATTTTGCATTTGAAATTTGTATGCGATAAACGAGTTTATTTAGCGTGATACATGTCTAGACAAGTTACATACTTAACCAATTAGTTTTCTGAGTACCTTCAATCAGATATAACGAAAGTTTTCTGTCCCGACAAGACTTTTTTTCTCTAGCATTTACGTAAGTACACGAGGTAAATAATCGTTTCTATCAATATTGTATTATTCTTTATTGTAATGCTTGGTTTTAAAGAAAGCATGCGCTGTAATAAAAACACCATTCCGTGTTTCTTGATTTTATATTTATCGAATCACAGTAATAACGTTTACAGTTTATTTTATAAACATATCTATAACATAGTTATAAATTTTTTATCTAGCTTTCGTTACTATTAATAAAGCACCTTGATTTCGTTAAAAGAAAATAAGGATTTTAACCAGTAGCTATAAAATGTAATAATGAAAAAAAAAATTACGTATAAGTATATTTTCAAATTATTAATTTTGTTATGACCTTTTGCAAAACCTGGTGCAATATTTTTACTTGCCCTTGTACTAATTGTATTATAATTATTATTAATTCATTTCCTAGTTAGATTCTATTTCACTGTGCCAATAGTTTTCCGTCTCAAAAACTCACACTATAACTTTAAAAAAATATGTATACTTACATGTATTACTAGTACTATAATTGACACTATTCTCCACTTGTATACCCATTTTCCTGACTAGATTCGTTTTCACTTCATTTCTTTTGTTTATGTCACTTCACTCACAAACGCCGCAGGCGCGTTTTACATAAATTCACTTCATCACTTTACATAATGTGTACTTTTCACTAATCGGTTTCCTTATTTAAGTTTTAGCTGCTTTCATTCCAACTGGGAAAATTTTAAAAACTTAATAAAAAAAAAAGTCTACTAAAATAATTAAAAAAAAAATAGTTTTTTTTAGTGTTATTAACTGATCATGGAAAATAATTTATGGTAAACTATATTATTATGGATTTTATGGGAGCAGTTATTAATATTTATTCAATCAAAATATTTTAATGATAGGTATTTTAAAGTGGCTTAATAATTAATAGGCTGAAAAATTAAAAGCGAATGCCTCAGTGAAATTTAAAAAAAAAACACCGCACTCTTGTCAATGTTGAGGTGTCATGGCGCTTTCCGCCGAAATGCCGCGAGTTCGCGTGCGCCTTCCCGCCAAGCGGCCATATCACTGCGTCTGGAACAAAGTTTTTATTTTTAAATTCACAATTCTGTCCACAGCCGTGTAAACGCGGAAACGGAACGCCAATAGATATAGATAATGAATAGTACATATTGATGCTAATTCTGGAGAACACAATCTGTAAATTAAACTAAATTGGCAGGTCTTAACGCTATCACTTTTTAATGTTCACTGTTGAAAATAATGTTGAATAATAATTTAAAATAATTAAGCTATTTATTTAAAACAATACATTTAAAACAATATATAATTAGTTAATACATGGGTTTACCACTTATTTGGCATTGTTTTTTTATTTGGGACGTAAACCAATAGGTTATTCGGCGTTTTTATAGATGTTTTGTTGCACTGAGGGACCGCACACCACTTATGTACGTTTTTTTTTTTTTTTTTTTTTTTTTTTTCCGCTGGGAAATGCTTTTACGCATCCCCTCCGGAGGCGACGCAGGCAAGACTGCGCCGCTTCCGACGGGGTATGTGGGACTCCCCGGCGGCCAGGCTGGCGACCAGAATACCCACTAAAACCCAGCGATGCTCCTTCGCGTCGCCTGGTGGCTGGGTCACGGGAACACTGATGCACTCGACCGCGGCCCAGCCAGCGGCGTCCGCCGAGGCAGACCCTCCACGACACCACTTATGTACGTTCGAATTCCTAATTATCACACAAGTAACTTGATTTGATACCTATATAAGCACCTAATGTGTACCGTTGGTTTATATTTTTTATTTTTTTTTATTTATCCCTCATGGGAAAGGCAAGGGGATCTGGGCCCATACAGCCATATCTTTAATGATTTCATAAGGCATAACAAAAGACTGTTGATATACTGAGCCTTGACGTAATGACAGACGCCATGACACCGGCGAGCGTTTTGGCGTGAATTTGAAACTTAAAATTTAAATATACTTTTATTGCACATAAACCTTTATTTTTTACAGAAATATGATATATTTTAGACATAATAGATATCATAGAACGATCCGTTCTCTCCGAGGATGGCTCTATAGAAGCGGATATAACACAGAGGACGACATCTGGATGGATGAAGTGGCGTACCCTCACTGGAGTGCTATGCGATACTAAAATGCCAATAAAAACTAAAGGCAAAGTGTATAAAACGGCAGTACGACCAGCACTACTGTACGGAAGTGAAGTTTGGGCAACCAAAAAAACCCATGAACAGAAACTACACACCGCTGAAATGCGTATGCTGAGATGGGCGGCAGGAGTGACTTTAAAAGATAAAGTACACAATAAATATATAAGAGGAAGTTTTAAGGTGGCACCCATAATTCAAAAAATTACAGAATCCAGGCTCAGATGGTACGGACATGTAATGCGTAGACCTGACGATTACGTAGTGAAAAAGTGCCTTTCCATGGCTGCAGGGAAAAGGGGAAGGGGAAGACCCCCATCTACATGGCTGACTAATGTCCAAAAGGACATGGAATGCCTCGGCCTCAATGATGAGGATACTAAAGTAAGATCAACGTGGGGCGCCAAATGATAAAAAAAGCCGACCCCGCGTAACGGGATAAGGCGAGGCCAAAGAGAGATAATAGATATCATAGAAGAGATTTTTAAAGTTAGTCATCATGCCTATTGCTGTGGCTGCGGCTTCGCTCACGTTTTTTGTATCCCGAATATTCTAATAAAGTTGTTATTGTGATAGTGATGCTCGCAAATGAAGGGCACATTACCAAACTTATTTGTATTATATAACCTTCTAACGAAGCGGTGGCCTAGTGGTTCAGCCTCCTAATCAGAGGTCGGCGGTTCGAGTCCGGGCACGCACCTCTAACTTTTCGGAGTTATGTGCGTTTTTAAGTACTTAAAATATCACTTGTTTCAACGGTGAAGGAAAACATCGTGAGGAAACCTGCATGCCTGAGAGTTCTCCATAATGTTCTCAAAGGCGTGTGAAGTCTGCCAATCCCCACATGGCCAGCGTGGTGGACTATGGCCAAACCCCTCTCATATTGAGAGGAGACCCGTGCTCTGTAGTGAGCCGGTAATGGGTTGATCATGATGATGAACCTTCTAACATTTGTGAATTAGAGCGTTCTGCCAACTGTTAGAGATTATATTATAGTTCACTTCATTTAATATTTATATAATGCATATAAACACAATCAAGACACACCAGTGCTCGCTGCAAAGAAGATACCAACTACTACTACTTGATGGCGGGAAGATTGAAAAAAGAGCGGGAACTTCGACGACCTCCGTGGCGCAGCGCGTGCGCTGTTGCATTTTAAAGTTGGAGGTCCTGGGTTCGATTCCCGGCTCGAGTCTGGACTGGTGGGAGGCTTCGGCCGTGGCTAGTTACCACCCTACCGACAAAGACGTGTCGCCAAGCGATTTAGCGTTCCGGCACGATGTCGCGTAGAAACCAATTAGGAGTGTGGGTTTACCATGCCCCTAACAGGTTAGCCCGCTACCATCCTAGACTGCATCATCACTTACCATCAGGTGAGATTGCCGTCAAGGGCTAACTTGTAGTGGATAAAAAAAAAAAAAAAAGAACTAGGCTGCCGCCATTTTGGAGAACGTCATACAAGCGCGGTTGATTTAGATAAATTGAAAATAATTATTCATGTTAACTCTAAAGTATTTGTTTAAGGTCAAAACATTAAAGATAGTTGGATATAAATACGAAGTTATTATTAATTTCACCCAGTTTCTTATACAACTATGTACCTAATTAGGAATAGAGCTATTATAGACGGTAACACGGGCAACATGTACGAGTAATAATCCAGTAAACGTAACGCAATCGTAAATAAATAAACTAAAAAGCATTCCAATTAGTCCACTTTTATCAGTCATCTCTTACACAACGTTACTCTAAAAAATAAAACTCCCCTGTCCCATAAAATGTTAGATAAATTTGACACAATTCGCAAATGACTTGATTCTATCGGAATTCACCGAATCACATTCACTCGTTGTACACATTTCGTCAGAAAAGTGGAATATAGGCTACAGTTACGAGCATTTGCTGAGAATTCAACGTTTTTTTTCATCATATGACAGATATGCCTTCATTACAGACTGACACGAACACTGTCAGAAAGCTTTTTATCGGATACAGTTATTATCGTCAGCCTAATTAGCTTGGCTAGTAGCTTTTTTTTTTCGGACTGTCAATTAGCTGTACAAACCCTATTGGTTGCCACAGCGTAACCGGGCTGATGGCGAGCTTTGGAAAGAAGCTCTGCCAGAAGAAATTTTGAACCCTAGGGCTCGAAGAAACTAAGGGAACGACTGCCTAAGGGCGCCTCCTTTGAGGCCGAACCTCGGCTTAGAATGACGGGGTTGTCGGACGGGATTTAGCGTTCTAGTATGATGCCGAGTACAGACCGATTAGGACCGATTCGTGCCTGAACTCAGGATTAGTTCAGTCACGAATCGGTCCGAGGTGGCACCTCTGGTGGTACTGATTTGCATGGGCGATTAAATCACTATACGTTTTACTGTAGGTTCTATTCAACTTAACACATAAATAATCCTTCAACACCTTCCTCTTTCCGTATCTCTATATTTTTCTACATATTTGGTTGCCTGGAAGAGATCGCTATGTAGCGATAAGGCCGCCGAATTGTATACTACTGTTTTTGTTATTTTCTGTCTTTTTTGTTTTATTTTTCCTTTTTCGTGGTGTACAATTAAAGTGATAAATAATTAATGAGTGACTGAATACCCTTTTTTGTACACCTTGTGTGTGTGATAGGGAAAAAAAATAACAAAAATAACACAAAAACAGTATTTACTGTTTTTCTGTTATTTTAGATACAATCTGTTGGCCTAACGCTATATAGCGATCTCTTTCAGGCAATCAAAAATGTAAAAGACAGATAATGATTTATTAAAAAAACAAAACGCTTTTAGCAGTCTAGGAGAGCAATGGAGTTTTGTTCCTGAACGTGTTTGTATCTTCTGGAACTATGCAGCCATTTTGCCTTTTTGACGACCTCCGTGGCGCAGGGCGCGCACTGTCACATTATAAAGTTGGAGGTCCTGGGTTGATTCCTGGCTCGATTCTGGTCTAGTTACCAACCTACCGACAAAGACGTGTAGCCAAGCGAGTTAGCGTTACGGCACGATGTCGCGTAGAAACCAATTAGGAGTATGGGTTTATCAACAGGTTAGCCTGCTACCATCTTAGACTACATCATCACTTACCATCAGGTGAGATTGCCGTCAAGGGATAACTTGTAGTGGACAGAAAATAAGTTTTTGTTAGCTAAGCAAGTTCCAATAAACGCGTAGGTACATGGTAGTGGTGAGTGGTGATTAATGTTGTAAAACAAACAAGGCTGGTGCATGCGTCCGCCGCAATGTCATTGCCTCCGCTAAATATACGCGGTGGCAGTCACCCTGCGCGAAGTGCGTTAGATCAAGGTGCATAACGAAGCTACTATTAAATAAATTACACCTCAGAGACAAAATGAGCAATGAATACGAATTAGTCAGGGAAATTCTAGTAAGTCTTTAGTTACGAAAAGCTATCGAAATAGGCCGCAACCCAAATTTCAATTCGCTGTGGATGGTTGCTGCAAATTGCGTGAAAACCGTTTTTAAATACTTGGTGACGAACCTGAAATCCGACAAAATCAGTTACGCATGTTTATTTCAGATAGGCGAACAAAACAGCAGGGCAGTCACGATATGCCAGCGTCCCCCCCACCGCTATGCTAGCTCATGAATAAGAGCCCCGAAAGGATTCGAAACTACTAGATATACTCCAATGTTAAGTCACGTGAGTGTATAATTTAGATACATAAAAACATAAATGTTTTATAAGGTTTTTTTTTTACAGCGAATTACGTAAAAATAATATGATATAGTATATACGAGTATAATGAATTATGTATTCTTTTTAATATTATATACTGATATTATTAGATCCTAACTTTTCCTTCCTTATCCCACTTTATGTTGGGTCGGCACAACACGTCTTCTTCCACTCACTTCTATCAGCCGGCACTTCACTAGCCACACCTTTTACACGCAAATCCTCTTTTACACAATTTCATTAGATAAATTATAAATAATTGATCAAAATTGTATACATTAAGTTTTATTTATAATAACCTTTAATGTTAATTCTATAGAATCTCAATATAGTTGATCATCATCATCATCATCATCATTATCATGATCAACCCATTATCGGCTCACTACAGAGCACGGGTCTACTCTCAGGCGTGCAGGTTTCCTCACAATGTTTTCTTTCACCGTTGAAGCAAGTGATATTTTAATTACTTAAAAACCCACATAACTCCGAAAAGTTAGAGGTGCGTGCCCGGATTCGAACCGCCGACCTCTGATTAGGAGGCTGACGCCCTAACCACTAGGCTATCACAGCTTTTTATATAGTTGATAGTTTTATGTATATTTTTTGTATTTGTTCGTTTAAATAGTACCTTTGTTTTAAGCTTTGTAATTTACCATCTGGTTAGTATAAGTTGATTCTATTTGGATGTAAATAAATAAATGGATACATAATATAAGCATGACATATATATAATGTATGATATCTTGTGCTTTTCCATCTACCCCGAAGGGGGTAAAATAGGGGTTTGAAGTTTGTATGAAAGTCCTATGTTTTTTAATTTAGAAACACGAAAATCGGCAATTTGACATTTGCCTGTAGCTTATTTTCTGAAGCAGGGCATTGGCCGCACGGGTAACCTCAATCTCAAGGAAATCAGCAATTCTGCGCAGACGAATTCGCGGGCAACAGCTAGTTCTCTTTTATTTTGAAGGACGCTATGAAATTTTCAGACCTATCTTAATGTAGCCCAGATCTCGTAAAGATCCCTTTAGATCTAGTAGGAAGTCCTCAATTAACAAGAGTAAATCACTCCAATGCAATCTAAATTGATTGTTGACTCTTAAAGTACTACCTCAAAGTTTTGATCGATGGATTGTTGACATGTCAAGAATTATCTGTCAATTTAATTTATATTAATCCCTTCCATATTTTGGTAGATATGTATAAATAATTTAGAACTTTATCAGACGGGAGCGTTCAAACATATAACATCCTTATTTTTGCGATAGCGTTATAAATAAATGGGACAAATATTATATAGTTATAAAAACACGTTCAAAATTGGCCTACTCCGAGTAATCTAGTGGGATTTGTAGACGCCTGGCTGCCAGAGAATGTTGGCAGAGACATATGAGCGACCAAAATACTGCACCACACTCGACTTATAGTGCTGCGGGATTCGCAAAAAACTATATAAAACCGCGCGTGTCACACGGCCGTCATATTTTAGAGATCCCTTGAGAATTCCACCGCTCACTTATATTAATTACTAGGTGGTGCCCGCGACTTCGTCTGCGTTGAGTTAATGTGTGAAAGTGTGTTTGTTTGTCTTCCAATAACGAAGCAATGAATTACTAAACTACGACAGACAACCTTGAAATTATTACAGTACTTGAACATTGCAACAATACTTTATTTTTCTAAAATAAAAGTAGCCTAAGTTACTCCTTATTACATCAGCTACCTGCCAATAAAAGCCCCTTAAAAATCGGTCCAGCCATTTCAGAGATTAGCCGGAACAAACAGACAGAAAGACAAAAATTGAAAAAAATGTTATTTTGGTGTATGTACCGTATACATATTCATATGCATGTAGTAAAGCACAGTTATTTCAATATTACAAACAGACACTCCAATTTTATTTATTTGTATAGATATGTATAGATATTGATTACCGCTCACTTATCAAGAAAAGTTGAGGAGGTTAATTTATATTTCAACGGGCAATCGTAGTTACTGTATGCATTATAGACCAATTTAGTCCCGGGGTTTATCTCAAACGCTATAACTTTCACATACATATGCTTAGAGTTAGGCCAATTTTGCGCTTTATTTTTTTATACACCACAAGTTAGCCCTTGACGGCATCTCACCTGATGATAAGTGATGATGCGGTCTAAGATTGTAGCGGGCTAACCCTTGTATGGTAAACTCCTAGTTGCCCGCCATTGCACAAGTCTCCTTACTGTTTTGCTGTCCTGATCCTTCCCCTTGTAGCGCGGGAGCCGGTGGTAGGCTGGGGCGGCTGGTACGCGTCCGGGATATTTCCCGGGATATTTATTTACAACGGGTCCCCCGGGTGTCCAGTAAAACCAGCGAGAGGGACATGCCGTGGTGATTTTTAGCTCGGGTATACCCATGGGTGGGAGTCCCACATAACCTCCGTCCTGCCCAAGGTACGGAAGCAGTCAAAAAGCTTTTACACCACGACAAAAAAAGGGGTGTTCCCGTTCTCCGTTGTGTTCCCTACACAACAATTAAATCTTTGCTAGCTTCAAAATATGCGGTAATGATAGCCGTATATTTCGTTTGTGTTGACTTGGGTGTTTGATATTGTCACAGTTTCGTGACAATTTCAATATTGAAAACGGGTCTTGCGAGGTAGATATACCGACGGACAGAAATGAGTCCAAAAAGATTTTGTAGGATATTTTACAAGATTTATTTATTTATTTAAAGAGCCACCAACAAAATTATATGATAATAATGTAACATTTTAATAACCGTTAGTGCTAGGGGTATACATATAAATCAATTTAGAGGTAACTACAGCATGCATAGTATCTCAAGTCGACGCCAATAGGTCGCTATTAATATATTATTATTATCAGCCCGTACTGTCCCAATGTTGGCCAAAGGCCTCCCTTTCTTCGTTCCATTTGTTTCTATCTAGGGACATTTGGGGCCAAGCCGACATATAGGCATCGAGTTCGTCACGCTAACGACGCCTTGGTCTGCCTCGACGTCTTTTTGTTTTTTTTAATATAATATGCAAAAAAAAAACTAAATTAACAGCAAATAACAAAAACAGAAAAAATCTTTTTATAAAAGAACAGAATAAGGGAGATATACAGGTATATACGCTCTATGCAAAATCTAACTAGACCAGTGTTTTTATTATTATTTTTTTTAATTTGTGCCATTAAAAATGTCAATTGAGTTATCTATAGATATATTCAAGATATCTAACATAACTCAATTAACATTTATATATATATATATATATATATATATATATATATATAGTATCTATCTTGCAAAAAAGATATAAGAAAGAACCACTACATTTATTAATATACACACATCAACTCTTCCATCGCCATCGCCTCAAACGAGATTCGCTCCGATAAAACTGTTGACAATTTAACGCTCCGTTATAACACTGTATTGCAATTACAGCTGACAACATACCTATTTACGTTAGACTCGTAACATAAATAATATTAAGAACTTCATTAAATGACAAACAATATTAGTTTTTTCACCTTACTGCGGAGAGGAGTGGAAATAGATCCCGTCGCGAAAAGCAGGGCTGCGTAAAATGCTCCAAATGCAAGTAAAAAATTGCATGATGCGTATCTACGCATCATGCAATTTTTTACTTGCATTTGGAGAATTTCAAAAATATGTTTTTTTAAAGCATGGCATTTGCCCAAAACTGGGCGTTCCATTTGACTCAAGCAGACAGTGACAAAACCTATTAGGTATATAACAATTTTTATAAATTCAAAAGCCAAAAAAACCGTTTAAACGTCTGACTTTCTGTCTGTTTTATTGGGTTAATCTTTTGACGTGACTTTAATAGGTATAGGATTATACAGTGAATAACGTAGATTCGAAAAATGTCAGCCTCACATTTCGATATAGCTTTTAGCTTTTTATCCAGTTAATTTATTTTATTTATTAATATATGTTAAAATGTTAATATAAATATATTTTTAATTTATGATACATCAAACATTTTACATAAAACTTAGATTAACCTACAACTAAAAATCTTAAAAAATAAATAAATATTTAAACATCATAACTAAAATATATTATTAAAAGGAGTCCCTTTAGGCAAGGTTCCGAAGATACTGGCAGCGTTCCCCCTTTGAATGACTAGACTTATTCTTTGTCCAAGGAATATGTTAATATTGTACCTGCTATTATATCAGCCAGTCTTTCTTATCGTTATTTTGAAAGAAAAAAGAATACTTTCGTTTATGAAGACGTGTTCCGAAACTCAAATAAATCATGACCGCGATAGTTTCAAACCCGTACACAATTAGATATCTAGTAGCCTAACGTAAAACGAATTCTATAAACGCACTCGCCGCGAGAAATAAAGCAGCAAGGCGGTTGACGCACATTACGGGCCGTAAATTATACCGGAGCCGGCCACCATCGCGAATCGGAACTTTGAAGCGAATAAACCAACCGAAATTAGATCTTCCGTCTACCACAACCGTCATTTGGTATGTCCTAGTCATGTTTACTTTGGATAATAATCGTTGTATGAATGCACACACTTATTTTGTACTATCAGCTGATGATGCATTTCGTCTGCATTGAGTAAGTGTGTGAAAGTGTGTTTGTTTGTCTTCCAATCACGAAGCAATGGATTACTAAACCGACGACCTTGAAATAATTACAAGATAATCTGTAAAGTATCTCTTTTCTAACAAAAAAAGAATGAATGAATTTGGAGTACGCGTTAATGAATTACAACAAAATAAACATTTTGACTTTCATCCCCTCGCCCAAGGAAACCGTGCTGAATTCCGGGATAAAACTATCCTATATGTTGAACCGGAGTATCAGGTACTGCTATACCAAATTTCATTCCAATCCATCCATCTTGGCCGCGCATCACGCCGATACTACTGTATCGGCGTGATGCGCGGCCAAGATACAAACAGACAGACAAAAAAATAAAAATAAATTGTTTCGATTACTATCGATACTACGCATAATAAATTAATGTATATTTTTTTATGAACGCTTCAAATGTGCCAATATCAATACTTAAATAACATTTAGGGACTTAAAACAATAAACAGCAAGTATAATTTGTTCTCGCTTGTGAAGTCAACATCTCCTGAGGATGATCCGGTGTCGGGTCGAAACGTGCGTAGAGGTTCTAGTGGAAGATTTTGTGTGGTGTTATATTATACTATTCTCCCGGTTGTCGGCAGAATATAGCAAATTATACTTGCTGTTTATTGTTTATCATGGACTTCCGCAAAGTAACGCCTGCTTCTACTCATTATTTAGAGACTTATCTCCACAGAAGATTTCTGCCAGTAAGAACATAGCGATTGTAAGTGTTTGAAAAATCTGAATAATACATATTATGTACAATAGTAGCGAGACTTTAAGGTTAGAATTTCTGAACTAAAGTTAAATAAAAAAATATAAGTGAATATAAATATATCGTAATGAGACTTATTTAATAAGTTATTATTTTTTTATTATAATACAGCTGTGATAGACTAGTGGTTAGGACGCCAGCCTCCTAATCAGAGGTCGGGGTTTCGAATCCGGGCACGCAACTCTAACTTTTCGGAGTTATGTGCGTTATTAAGCAATTAAAATATGACTTGCTTCAACGGTGAAGGAAGACATCGTGAGGAAACCTGCACGCCTGAGAGTTCTCCATAATGTTCTCAAAGGCGTGTGAAGTCTGCCAATCCGCACATGGCCAGCGTGGTGGACTATGACAAACCCTTCTCTTATAGAGAGGAGACCCGTGCTCTGTAGTGAGCCGGTAATGGGTTGATCATGATGAATACCCTCTCTGCACCTCTCAGTCAATCTAACTACTCGAGTCTCGTCTGTTGGGAAGCAATGCCCAGTTGTAGGACATTATCATGACGATGACGAGTTAAATATACCGCGAATGAATAAACATCACATATATAAATCACAAAAATTCAAGATCATCTTATTACAAACGGAAATCACACTTCCTACACGCCACTGAGTCTGTCGGAACGTGTTCCACCAACGCTGCAGAGCTGTGTGTCTGTACACGCGGTGAACACACCAGTCTCAAGTATTCGTGTAATTTCCGTTCGGAATAGACACAAAATTTATCCGTGTCTGGTTTGAATTAAACGTTAATTTTAGACACGAGATGGGTGTTTCCACTGACACAAATCACTGAGGACGAACTGCGTATAGAACATTGTAGTGACCCAGTACCTTCTTCTTTTTCTTGCCCTTATCCCACATTATGTGGGGACGGCACAACACGTCTTCTTCTTCCACTCACTTCTATCGGCCGTCTTCTTCTTTGTCGTTACACTCTTGACAGAGTGATCGTGGTCATCATGAAGCAGTGTCTTTGAGGACAGATGTTATACGCCTCACGTGCATCCGCCTTTTCTGGGCTGGCTGAAAGCCTGGTTCACTCGTGCAAAGGACCGCCCACTACCAACACCTTTTACCCACGTATCCTCTTTTACACAATAAATCCATTTCTTCTTTGATCGTAGTGACCCAGTACCTAAATCCTCATGAGGTTTCGATTCCCAGGAAGCGCGGTTCTTTCTGGGCAAACTTTGTATGGGTAGTCCAAAAACCCATAGCCCTTTTTCCCCGGCGCCATTATTCAGTGAAGTTATTAGATACAAAAACATTATGATTTTCCTAAAGCTTATTAAAAAACATTCAAAACGAGTTTGTAATTTTATATTTGTGTACTTGGGTATATGTGTATGTTTGTGTCTACATCACGCCGGAACTACAGCACTTATTTGACATAATTCCGAATGAAGATTGATTATACTTTGAATTAACATATTTCACAATTACTAATTTTTATCCCGGAAAAATCTATCCAATCTTAATTTCACGTTGACAAGCTATCACCCTCAATCACCGCAGACGAAATCCGGCTATCAGCTAATGATCAGCTCGTAGACAATAAATCAATACATTCAGTAAATGTAACAAAAAAAAAGTTTTTTTTTAACGCTGGGTAATGCGTGTACGCATCTCCTCCGGAAGCGACGCATGCAAGGCTGCGCCACTTCCGACGGGGTATATAGGACTCCCCGGCAGCCAGGCTGGCGACTAGAATACCCACTAAAACTCAGCTACTTCGCGTCGCCTGGTGGCTGGGACACGGGAATGGTCGTGCAATCGAAACTGTAAAAAGATGACGAATTGACTTCTTGCGTAACTAAGGCCAAATTTTCCATAAACTTATAGACGTAAACTCCTTTTCTATATCTTCGAGTATGCATTTTTTCATCCTATTTTTCTTTTTTTCTTTCTCCTAATTTATATGTTGATATCATACCGTCAACGTTAATCTTTATCTGCACTAAATTGTGTTATTGTGTCTTATTCTGGCGACCTCCGTGGCGCAGCGCGCGCGCTGTTGCATTATAAAGTTGGAGGTCCTGGGTTCGATTCCCGGCTCGAGTCTGGTCTGGTGGGAGGCTGCGGCCGTGGCTAGTTACCACCCTACCGACAAAGGCGTGTCGCCACGCGATTTAGCGTTCCGGCACGACGTCGTGTAGAAACCAATTAGGAGTATGGCTTTACCATACCCCTATCAGGTTAGCCCGCTACCATCTTAGACTGCATCATCACTTACCATCAGGTGAG
Source organism: Lasiommata megera (assembly GCA_928268935.1). Classification (NCBI taxonomy): domain Eukaryota; kingdom Metazoa; phylum Arthropoda; class Insecta; order Lepidoptera; family Nymphalidae; genus Lasiommata; species Lasiommata megera. The sequence goes on from OV743329.1 coordinate 12,465,416, forward strand.
ATTGCCGTCAAGGGCTAACTTGTAGTGGATAACAAAAAAAATATATATTTATTTATAAGAAATAAGCATATGGCTGCCAGGACATTTATTCCGATACGCCGATAAGACTAGTATTTTTGTAGAACATAGTAGTTATCTGTGACGTAATAAGCTGAGAAACGTATTCGAATAAAGCAGCTTGTAGTTTTCTGCTGATGATTGTTTCAAGATAAAATATATCATTACTAATACGAAACGTAGCCTAAATTACTTCGGGGCATATAATTTCTATCCAATGGGAAATGGTTAGATAGATAGATAGTTATCACCATCACTTAATGAATCTTCAATATAAATAATGAAATGAACGATTCATAGATGCCTGTAATAGGTCTATGTGAATATAGCTATTTTTTATTTGATTTGATATTCTTTATAGCATATTACAATAGTTGGATTCTAAAGCAAATAAATACAAAAATAAAAAAGAAATTATTATAAATATATATATATATATAATTGATAAGAAATATTGATATATGGATATATATAAGTTGTGGTTATGACGTTCGCCTCCTAATCAGAGGTCGGCGGTTCGAATCCGGGCACGCACCTCTAACTTTTCGGAGTTACGTGCGTTTAAAAAACCAAAATTAAAATATCACTTGCTTCAACGGTGAAGGAAAACATCGTAAGGAAACCTGCATGCCTGAGAGTTCTCCATAATGTTCTCAAAGGCGTGTGAACTCTGCCAGCGTGGTGGACTATGGCCAAACTCTTCTCATAGTGAGAGGAGACCCGTGCTCTGTTGTGAGTCGGTAGTGGGTTGATCATGATGAACGGATCGTTCCTTTTTATAATGTAAGTGTAGAGAAAAATTACATAACAGCATCGCGTCGTCAGTTTTAATTCATTAGATAAACAAGCGGCGATATGATCACATTTACCGCTGATTTACACGCTCTTAAACACACTCGACAAAAATACACGCCGCCGTACCACCTATAAACCAGAACGTTATTTTAGATCGCCAACTCGATAAATACAGGATGGGGTTCGAAAAATATATGAGTGGGGTAATATAATAATAGCTATGATAGCCTAGTGGTTAGGACGTCGGCCTCCTAATCCGACCCTATCTTTTCAGAGTTATGTGCGTATTTAAGCAATTAAAATATCACTTGCTTCAAAGGTGAAGGAAAACATCGTGAGGAAACCTGCATGCCTGAGAGTTTCTCCACAATGTTTTCAAAGGCGTGTGAAGTCTGCCAATCCGTACATGGCCAGCGTGGTGGACTATGGCAAAACCATTCTATTATTGAGAGGAGACCCGTGCTCTATAGTGAGCCGGAAATGGGTTGATCATTATTTCATTATTAGGGGTAATAAGATGTTAAACATCGAATGTGGGTCAAAACAGCTGTTGGCGAAGCACAGCGGTAAACAAATCTAGCTTTTTGACAACTTAGGTGGCGCAGTGCGTGCGCTGTCGCATTATAAAGAGGTCCTGGGGTCGATTCCCGACTCGAGTCTGGTCTAGTGGGAGGCTTCGGCCGTGGCTAGTTACCACCCTACAAAGACGAGTCGTCAAGCGATATATAATTCTATCAAAATAATTGGGTTTAATTTCTCCTGCGTTAGAAAGACTCCCAGATCTTCTTACAAAGTTTCTTCTTACAAAATTTTGTTTCTGACTTTATTTTTTGTGTTTGCACTAGGTACTAGTGGTCTTTTCTGTAATTGACTCGATCTTGTTTCTCTTTTTAAAACCTCCAAACGTACATGTCAAACAATCTGCCTACAAGAGGCACCCTGTATATTATTACAGCGAACGTATGTAAACACTTGTAGGTAATATTTAGGCGCCATTAAAACTGCAGTTTGTCTGAGCCTCGTTATTGTGATTTGTTTACACGTTCACTATAAAATTAGGAATGTCTAGGATGCGTGGTTCACCTCCAATTGTTCATTGTTTCTTGGAGGTTTAACAGACGTATTCCGAATCAGCTAAATACAGAACTCCATACACACTGCTAAAATTTAAAATGAATAATTATTACCATTGAAAGCTCTTGAAATTGAAAACTGCTGTTGGGAAAATATAAAAATATTATTTTTTTTATTATTATTTTTGTACCAAATTTGTGATATCAAATACTTATAGAAGAAGTATACAAAGGAAAGCTTATCTCAATAAGAGATCTCTTCCAGCTACCCCCAGATGTGAGTAAGATGATTTTATAAAGTGGAATAGGTCAAACAAGGTATGTTTAAACTACATACAAAAATATACTTAAAATAAAAATATTCTCATAAACTCAAAGCTATTTCATTCGAATGATATTTGATGCGCATGATTTCGTTTACCTTTTCGTTTTGTTTCAATTCATTTGTTCTATGCTGTTACGCAATAAAGCCATGTATGGGTACTAAAAGTAATTTTTAAATCTCGCGTGCTGATCCAGGATCTAACGTAACCTATGTCCTGCTCCAGGATGCAAGCTATACACGTTCCAAATTTCATCAAGCCAGATGTAGTGCTTAAGCCAAAGATAGTTAACAAATAAATAAACTAACAGACACACATTCACATATTTTATAATATTCTATTACTGCGACATTTTGGGGTAAAAACATTCTAGAATTACTGAAAGAATACCAGGCTAACTGCTGAAAGAAAACTAATAAGACGTTAAAAGATTGAAGAACAATACTACCATATACGAGTACGAGTATATATATTTTTTAATTAATTTTACGGACCTGGATTCAAATCCTCTATGGCATTTCTGGTGAGTAAAAAAAATATTAAAATTCTGCCATACGTGTGACCGAGTCCACGGATGTGTCACACTTGACACAAAAACACAGAGCGTGTACAACAGTGTAAAATTAAAATTGAAACAATTATTTCGAATTCTAGTATATAATCTAGTATATATTCTAGTATATATTCTTTATAATCTAGACGATTCGATGTCGTATCAAGAAAATATATTCGAGGAAGAAATAGCGGAAAAAGTTTTGTCAGTGAAAAATCACTTTGTACTCATAAGCTCAGAATGGCTAATTTGATTTTCATAGAAAATTCTTTTGTTCAAGTTTGCACAATCGATATCGAAGATACTCTTTATTGGATTAAAATTAAAAGTACCTATTCATGTTGAACTTGGGTAAATTATGTACGATCTAAATCTGCATATAACTCTGCTATTAAAGAATAAAAACATGACATTTCCACTATATCAACGTGCAAATACAACAGTTTTTAAAACCCACTATAATATTAATCACTTTATCAAGACATCTGTTTATAGGAGTCGGTTTCATCTTGTATTAGTCATGTGGTCAGACGACGTCACGTGACGTCACAGTGCGGTTTGTCATTCTTTGACTCACATAGGGTCTACATATAGTTATTTTTTTACTAAGTATGTTCTTTACTTTGCTGGTGAAAATATCGAGTTTCCCATTTGCCAAAGTGACTCGGACCCGGTACCGTTAGCCATGGTGTGGTCGTTTCATGTGGCTGATGAATGTTTTCATCATCATCATCATGATCAACCCATTCTCGGCTCACTACAGAGCACGGGTCTGTTCTCAATATGAGAAGGTTTCGCCTTTGAGAACATTATGGAGAACTCTCAGGCATGCAGGTTTCCTCACGATGTTTTCCCTCACCGTTGAAGCAAGTGATACTTTAAAATTTTTACAAACGCACATAACTCCGAAAAGTTAGAGGTGCGTGCCCGGATTCAAACCGCCGACCTGTGATTAGGAGGCTGACGCCCTAACCACTAGGCCTATCACATCACAGCTTTTTCTCTCTAAACTTCAATACTACACTCTTTCTCCTACGAACTCTTTCTAATACGAACATATTAATTGAAATTCCGTGAGTGAGACCCGTGCTCTGTCTGCAAGAGGATTGTAGCCATTTTGTATAAGCCGCCTGTGGCAACCCTGCTGAGTCGCGTAGCTTCTATGCAATTACGACAGCCCTGTGATGGTATAGCGGGAAACATGATTGTTTTATAAGCGTAACATCCTTAATGTTATTGGAAATGCGTGCCGTAACGTGGAAACAATCCCACACAGGCACGGCCAGTGTTTATTGAAGCGGTTATAACAATAATTAACGTGTACGTAATTCAGTCGTGGCGCATTAGTATTTTAAACTTCAATCATCATCATCATCATGATCAACCCATTCTCGGCTCACTACAGAGCACGAGTCAATATGAGAAGGGTTTGGCCATAGTCCACCACGCTGGCCATGTGCGGATTGGCAGACTTCATACGCCTTCGAGGCCATTCTGGAGAACTCTCAGGCGTGCAGATTTCCTCACGATGTTTTCCATCACCGTTGAAGCAAGTGATATTTAAATTTTTTTTTTATTCACCATAAGTTAGCCCTTGACTGCATCTCACCTGATGGTAAGTGATGATGCGGTCTAAGATGGTAGCGGGCTAACCTGTTAAGGGTAAAGTAAACTCATACTCCTAATCGGTTTCTACACGACATCGTGCCGGAACGCTAAATCGCTTGGCGACACGTCTTTGTCGGTAGGGTGGTAACCAGCCACGGCGGAAGCCTCCCACCAGACCAGACTCGAGCCGGGAATCGAACCGAGGACCTCCGACTTTAAAATGCAACAGCGCACGCGCTGCGCCACGGAGGTCGTCATTTTAATTGCTTAAAAACGAGGCGGACGTCCAAACCACTATCACAGCTTAAATACGTGATAGGTACGTTTAGTTTGAACCAAACTCTTTGATAAGTTCCCTTGGGAAGTGTTAGGAACGTGCGGGAAGAACAATAATAGATAAGTTAGTGCTCAAAAACAAATGAGCCGTCTGTAGATCTGTAATCGATGTCCGACCGCTGAAGGTCTCACCGCCAGACTAAAAGCGGGTTTACGACCGCTAGTAAACTGCTGGGGGCGGTGTCTTTTACAGCGGAAACTGTAATCAACTTCTATTTCATTCTTTTTTTTTCTAAACAATAAACAGCAAGTATAATTTGCTGGACAACCGGGAGATTTGTATAATATGACACCACACAAAATCTTCCACTAGAACCTCTACGCACGTTTCGACCCGACACCGGATCATCCTCAGGAGATGTTGACTTCACAAGCGCGAAAAGTAATTTCCGCAAAGTAACGCCTGCTTCTATTCATTATTTTTTATTTTCTATTTATTAGAACTATTACTAAATATTAAGATAAACACATTTTGATTATAAATTTAACCAACCTTCAGACACTTATTACACTTACTTACTACGTTTCGAAGCGGTGATATCAGCCTCCTAATCAGAGGTCGGCGGTTCGAATCCAGGCACGCACCCTTTAACTTTTCGGAGTTATGTGCGTTTAAAAAAAAAAACAATCAAAATATCACTTGCTTCAACGGTGAAGGAAAACATCGTGAGGAAACCTGCACGCCTGAGAGTTCTCCATAATGTTCTCAAAGGCGTGTGAAGTCTGCCAATTCGTACATGGCTAGCGGGGTGGACTATGGCCAAACCCTTCTCATATTGAGAAGAGACCCTTCTCTGTAGTGAGCCGGTACTGGGTTGATCATGATGATGATGATGACTACGTTTATGGGGAGGACGGCGAGTTCACCTTAGTAATAAACTAAACTAACTATGAAGATTACGAGTAGATACGAGATAACTTTCTTTATTTCGCGATACCGCGAATTGTGGACAAACGCCTTCTTTTTAATGAGATAGAGGGATTAATTATGATGACCAATGGACAAAATCATGCCTAATTCTCAGGAATGTCCACCGTGAAGGACTAGCTGCTTTCATGCATATATACATTGCAGTACAAGGTTACCACTCCAGCATATGCTAGGACGCTAACCTCCATCGATCCTTCGTGAATCTGTAGCACTATCTTGGCTACGGATCCTCTTTTCCAATTCTATCATGCATAGCTGAAACAACCTATCGTGATCCTTAATTTTCTTCAACATTAAGTTATCCCTTGGCTGCAATTTCACCTGGTGATGATGTAGTTTGATGGTAGCGGGCTAGATCTTTAGGGGCATGGCAATTACCTAAGAGTTGACTACGCATGGTTAGAGCCTTCCACCAGATCAGGCCAGAGAAATAACAGATAAAAGATAATGTTATATTCCAAAGTTATCCCTGTCTGACTTATACAACCAAAACGCTCACAACTGCACCCGGGTCGAAAAAGCCAATTCCATCTCGCATACCGTTGTATAATGGTCTGCCAAACTGCATTCGAAACTTAGAAAAAGAATTTGACACAGTATTAAAGAATTTTTTATTAAAGAAGTGTTATTACATAGTAAACGATTTTTTAAACGATGATAAGTAAATTTATTTATTTATTTATCCATTACATAAATAAATTATATATATATAATAAAATATATAATAAATATATATATATATATATATATAATATAATAATAAATTATATATAAATAAATTATTATAAAAATAAATGAAATCGGTCTCTCTACTACAGTCGATTCCAGACCAAGTTGCAACACCCAAACTGGGTATGTGTACACAATATGCAACGAATAAAATAATAAATAAATACCGCCGAAACTCGCGTTCGGCCCTTACAACAACCGCCGCTAACCCATTGACGTCACACCCCAGTACCAAGCGCCTCACTGATTACATTTGCTAATGCATTTCAGCATCGAGTGATTCTGTCAAGTCCGTCTTCTGCAGTTTATCTCTCGAGCTGACATTTCGGCAAACACGCGCTTTCAAGCATGAGAAATGGGAACATAACGCTAATGTTCATTACTCCATACTTATAATAATTTTACAAATGCGAAAGTATGTTTACATATGCTTTTTGACATATTAAATAAACATTAATAACATGCTAGTTTAAATATTAGGTCAAAACTGTGCTGAATCTTGACGAAAGTTAGCAGCAAGATGGATTCGATAGTGGATATAAACATTTTTATGCTTGATAAACATGCGGTGTGGTTCAATAAAATAAATTTAGTAACCTTATTACGGCCTATTAGAACAACTAAAAGCTGAGATGGTTAGGACGTCCGCCTCCTAATCAGAGGTCGGGGGGTCGAACCCGGTTACGCACCTCTAACTTTTCTAAGTTAAGTGCGTTTTAAATATTGCTGCTTCAACGGTGAAGGAAAACATCGTGAGGAAACCTGGATGCCAGAGAGTTCTTCATAATGTTCTCAAAGGCGTGTGTAGTCTGCCAATCCGCACATGGCCAGCGTGGTGGACTATGGCGAACCCTCATATTGAGAGGAGACCCGTGCTCTGTAGTGAGCCGGTAATCGGTTGATCATGATGAGAACAACTAATCTTAGATATTTTTTCAATTCATCAATCAATCAATCAATCATCGTCAATCAATTCATAAGCGTTTCATATTAATTATGCTGGGTATTTAATAGTAGTAAAAAATATCTATCTTTTCAAAACAATTATAGAAGCGATTATTAAAGAGTTATAATATCCGTATAGCTCCCACCGAAGTTTGGTAAAAAATTCTAGTTACTTGTTAAGAAAAAGTATAGAGTTTCCAAAAGACATATAGTACTATTATATTATATAAGATCACATAAGATTTATTGTTTCATAATATGATATATCTTTGTTTGTTTTCTAACAATTATATCGTAATTGACGTAATTTGGCACAGTGAATAATTGGTTAAGAAAAATTCCGCTCAGTTTACTATTTGCCTTCCAAGTTTATCTAATTAAATTTACTAAGAAATAATACGATAAAAAACTAGGTCGCCAAGGCATTATGAATAATGTGATTCATTTTTTACGATATGATATGATTAATATCTGATAACCCGTGAGTAATGTAGCTACGCGTACATGGGCGGGCGGCTAGGGCGGGCGGATTATCTCATGATTTAGTCATAGAAAAAATGTGTAACGCGGATATTAACTGTCACGTACAAAACGTATGTGTTTTAGTCATAACTTGGCCAGACGTCTATACCAATATTGTGACGACCTACGTGACGCAGTGCGTGCAATTCAATTCAAAATAATCTTAATTCAAATTGTCCTTTAAAAGGCACTTTTGACGCGTCAATAATTTACATAGTGATTTGATAGTGATAACTACATTCGTAAACTTAAAACTAAAGCTATGTGGCGCCCCGGTCTAAGAAGAAGCCCACAACAAACTCACATGCCACCTAAAATTATGTTAAGAGCTATCTTATTAGACCAATATTTCATACCCATGCATTCACCGTCCGATCCCCCCGTTATCCCGAACGCCGCCTAAGCCGAGGTTCGGCATCAAAGGTGGCGCCCATAGGCAGACGTTCCCTTAGTTTGTTCGAGCCCTAGGGCTCTAAATTTCTTCTGGCAGAGCTTCTGTCCGAAGCTCGCCAAACAGCCCTGTTACGCTGTGGCAACCAATAGAGTTAGTACAGCTAATAGACAGTCCGAAAAAAAAAATACCCATGCTTGTTTATCATTTACATAATCCTTTACACTATAGTGGGTCTTTTCTACAAGCTTACGTTTTATATAAACTTTGAACTTATTGAGAGACATCCCAGAAATTTCATTTGGTAATTTGTTATAAAATTGTATACATGAATTACCTTTAAATGAAGTGCGCTGACGCTTTAAATATTTGAAGGTCCTGGGTTCATCTAGGGTGTGACTAGGCAAGAACGTGTCGCCAAGCTATTTAGCGTTCCTGCACGCTGTCGCTTAGAAATTAATTAGGTGTGGGTTAACATGGACTGTAACATATCACCTAATAGTTGTGTGCATTTGTGTGGGTTATGTTAATCGAACATAGTGAACGTACAAACGGATCATTCCTCCTCATAACAGTATAGATCATCATCATCATGAAAAACCTATTCTCGGCTCACTACAGAGCACGGGTCTCCTCTCAATATGAGAAGGGCTTGGCCATGATCCACCACACTGGCCATGTGCGGATTGGCAGACTTCACACGCCTTTGAGAACATTATAGAGAACTCTCAGGCGTGCAGGTTTCCTCACGATGTTTTCCTTCACCGTTGAAGCAAGTAATATTTTAATTATATAAAAACGCGCATAGCTTCGAAAAGTTAGAGGTGCGTGCCCGGATTCGAACCGCCAACCTCTGATCAGGAGGCTGACGCCCTAACCACTAGGCTATCACCGCTTCAGTATAGATAGATCATTTGAAATCATTAATTTCCTTCCTTACGTTTGAACACCGCCCATCTAATTGCCTGTAGTGTTAACACTCACGTCCAAAGCAATTGTCACTATTTTCTCATAACACATTGCACACATTAACGCAACACCTTCGATTATAAACCTTAACACAATCGTGTACGACTGATTTTACTATATGCTATCGATATTGTATAAAACCTTATACTCCCAAGTTGTTAAACTTTTCGTTTATCATCTTTATACCGTCCGCTTAAAATTGATATTTGTATGACAACCACGTACGACCTTAGTGTTTTCAATATGTAATACATAGCATAGTGAACTTTATATTTGAGGTACAAGGTAATTTGTTGAAACAGAGTTGCTGGACATGAAATCTCTTGGCCCTAAGTCCCTAGTGACGTCACGCGGTGCATCGGCGCGATGATGTCGTCGCTAAATCGGTCGCTTATAAAAATAGACACGGCGATTTCGTAGTGTCGCGTATAAATACAAACTTTATGCCTATCGGAGCGGCGATAGCCTAGTCGTTTATACTTCGGTTTCCCATTCGGGGCGATCAGGATCGATCCTCGGCTTTTTTTTACACTACAAGGCCCTTGACAGCTATCTTCACCTGGTGGTAAGTGATGATGCAGGATGGTAGCGAGTTGCGAGCTGCGAGATGGTAACCTAGAGCTACGCGATATCGTGCCGGAAGGCTAAATCGCTTAGCGACACATCTTTGTCGGTAGGGTAGCCACGGCCGAAGCAGTCCAGACCAGACTCGAGCCGGGAATCGAACCCAGGACCTCCGACTTTATAATGCGACAGCACACGCACTGCGCCACGGAGGTCGTCAAAACTTAATAACTCCACTGCTTTATCGGTGAAGCAAAACCTCGTGAAGAAACCTGCATACCTGTGAATTCTCCACAATGTTCTCAAAGGCCTATAAAAACTTGGCCAGCGTGGTTGAATAAGACTAATTATTGTCATGCTGATGAGACTCTTGCACCCTGTAAAGGGTTTATAATGATGATGTTAAATATGCCGATGTCTACGTTACATTGTTACATATAGCCTAGATGGCCTATACTTGTTATGCGAATCCTGGACAATCAAGCAGGATCTAAGGAAACGTCTAGAGGCATTCGAGATGTGGGCTTATCAAGAAATGCTAAACGAAGTCTACGATACGTGTGCCTCCATTTAGTTAGAGAAGCACCTAAAGAAGAAGAAGTCTATGGTACATGTAGGTAACTCCTTACAGCCAGTCATCATCATCATCATGATCAACCCATTACCGGCTCACTACAGAGCACGGGTCTCCTCTCAATGTGAGAATGGTTTGGCCATAGTCCACCATGCTGGCCATGTGCGGATTGGCAGACTTCACACGCCTTTGAGAACATTATGGAGAACTCTCAGGCGTACAGGTTTCCTCACGATGTTTTCCTTCACCGTTGAAGCAAATGATAGTTTAATTTTTTAAAACGCACATAACTCCGAAAAGTTAGAGGTGCAGGTAAAGCCAGTATTTACAATAAACTACAAACGTTTTGTATCGAGAAAGCGTCGCGTACAGCATATCATCGGCTCGCCATTTTGTAATGTATTTGTTGAACGACAGCGTCTGTCGTTTGGGAAATGAGATGCTCGTAACTTCAGGCATTATATACCATTTATGAACTATTGGCACGCATGTGTAAGTGATGGGCACGTGCAAAGAGTATGTAAACACTGCGATATCGAATAACGAAAAAACTTGATTGTGATACAAAGAATTTAGAGAAATATAAAAAAAAAATATGTAGTTCACTTAGCTATCCTTATCGATATAAATGAATATTATAATGCATCTTGGAAATTTGTTTATTATTGACAATGTAAGATGGTGATAACAAAAAAAACCGGCTAAGTTTGTTGTGAGCTTCTCCTTAGACCTGGGCGGGATTGGTACCCTCATACACTATGTATACACTATGCAAAATCTAACTAGACTAGGGTTTTTTTTTTTTGAAATTATGTAGTTTGTCATAAAAAATATCAATTGAATTATCTTTAGAAACGAAATGTTTGTATAAACTGCTTAGTCGGGGTATCAAAGAGTGGCGACCAACATATTAAATATACTTCGAAATTTCCATTTACCCTAAAAACACTATAAGGTAACGTATATTATCAGGTATTAAAACGTAGAGATTTCTAATTCAGACCTATAAAGGCGGTTACCGATCCAGTTACTAGGCGAACCTAATTTTTATCACCTATCGACTGACAATCACACACTAGTATGCGATCGACTTTATAATTAGCAGAACGGTATAAATAGCTACGTTTTTCCTGCAACAACTGCCAATCATGAACGTTTCCTAGTATCACCAGAGATGCATAGTTTGCCTAAAAAATCTTGGCTCTTCTCGCTCGAGCTCAATGAATGATGATGAAGGTTTTTCTGGAAGAGATTGCTTATCTATCGATCATAATCTTTATTCAAAAAATCCTTTAAAAGGCACTTTTGACGCGTCAATAATTTACATAGTAGTGAGTTGATGGTGATAACTACATTCGTAAACTTAAAACTAAAGCTACGAGTAAGCACTTCACGAATAGAAATAATAAAAAAATGTGATATATATGAAGCTGTGATAACCTAGTGGTTAGGGCGTCAGCCTCCTAATCAGAGGTTGGCGGTTCGAATCCGGGCACGCACCTCTAACTTTTCGGAGTTATGTGGGTTTTTAAAAAATATTAAAATATTACTTGCTTCAACGGTGAAGGAAAACATCGCGAGGAAACCTGCACGCCTGAGAGTTTATAATATTCTCAAAGGCGTGTGAAGTCTGCCAATCCGCAAATGGCCAGCGTAGTAGACCAAACCCTTCTCATATTGAGAGGAGACCCGTGCTCTGTAGTGAGCCGGCAATGGGTTGATCATGATGATGGTTATCAGTTAATAGTGAAAACTACATTTGTAAACTTAAAACTGAAGCTACGGGGGTTCCAAACGCGACCTGGTCTAAGAAGAAGCCCACTACAAACTTAGCCGGGTAAATTTTCTTTTTGTTATTACCATCTCATGGTGTATGTATACATGGATTTTAAATCTTCATTATTTATCCATTTCAATTTGTTTTCCATGGATTTGTTATAGGATATTTGATTCAATTTAAGGTTAATTATGCCTGTGATAAGTTTAAATGAATAAAGCTTTTTTTGATTTGATTTATAACTTCCTAGAAGGTTAGCCGATCTGTTACCTGCGATATTACATTTCACTTCTAGATGATAGCTCTTTTATACGGAGTTCCAAAGTCATGGGTCTCTTGTTTGCGACTCTTTGGGCTAAGAGATGCGCAATAGATATATTTAAAAGTAAAAGGCCATTGCGGAAGTTTATTTACTTCGTGTCGGTGTAATAAAATTTGATTTGAACAGAGCACTGACGGAAAGTTACCGAGCGACACCGGAGTGATATTAACACTTCAAAGGCATCGGATATCAAACGATCGCAGCCATGGGCTCGAATTAGAGCGTGAAGATAAAGAGGTGCACCGTAGGTGCGCGGAGTTAGACCGCATCATCACTTACCATCAGGTGAGATGCCGTCAAGGGCTAACTTTTGGTGTATAAAAAAAAAAGTTGAAGAGACAGATATTACGGTGATCATCACCTGAACCGATGGCTGACTAGGTACCTACTTCTATACTTGTAGGTCTTGGGGATATCCAAATTTGTCGGCCTGGCTAGGGATTCATGCTGTTACTAATACAATTTAGCTCTTATACACAGGTAACTAGTAAGAAATCAAATAGTTACCTACTTATATATAAGTTTATGTGTAAGTAGGTTTGTAAAACTTTGATTGTAAGTGGGTATAATGTGGTATAAACTGTTATACCAATACATAAATTTATAATTATTATTTTCATTAATGAAGCGATAGCCGAGTGGTTACGGCGTCAGCCGCCTAATCAGAGGTCGGCGGTTCGAATCCCGGCACGCACCTCTAACTTTTCTAAGTTATGTGCGTTTTTTTAAAATTCAAATATCACTTGCTTCAACGGTGAAGGACAAACATCGTGAGGAAACCTGCACACCTGAGAGTTCTCCATGATGTTCTCAAAGGCGTGTGAAGTCTGCCAATCAGCACATGGCCAGCGTGGTGGACTTTGGCCAAACCCTTCACATATTGAGAGGAGACCTGTGCTGGTGAGCCGGTAATGGGTTGATCATGATGATTTTCATTATATTCAAAAAAGAATTTTTGCACATCATCCATATGGTTTTAGCATATTTTTTATGACCGACCGCGTGCCAACAAACTTCATCCAAACTCAATCCAAAGGCTTTAATCCCATTCTAATAGCATATTCAGTTAGTTTCTCCGATCATTCGAATATGATACCAGACGCTTAGAAATTTGTTAATGCATTCGTTACATTATATATAGCCAATTAATTTTATTGGAAATAAAAATACAACGTGCAACGTGAAGATATTGTGCGGAAATATAGCATCAGCAGATTTGACGTAAGCGCACTGTCGGGCCTTCTCTGTCTACCGACAACAGAACGTTTTGAATCTGTTGTTGAGATATTTCTGTGGAAGTAGGTTGAGTCTGTTACACTCTAAACAGAATGGAATAGAATAGAATAGAAAACATTAATTTATCAGAACAACACAATTTCAAATATACAACACATAAGAAAATAAACAGAGTAACTTATTATTAATACTAATAGTAAAGACTTTAAATTAAACTTTAGTTGCCGTGCCACGCCAATAAATAGGTACTGACTCAGCTCAATATTGTGGGAATTAAAGTTCCCACAACGCTGGTAATTGTACCAAGTAAGTACCCACAGGCCTCACACAGTCTTCGACGGCGAAGACGAGGTCCCCGCTATCTTACGTCATCCGGACGTGGGCTTCATCCACGGCCTCGGAGACGTACGGACCACTCACCGTCCGACCCCCCCGTTATCCCAGACGTTCAGTTCGGCCTCAAAGGAGGCGCCCTTAGGCAGAGCATTCTGGCATAGCTTCTTTCCGAAGCTCGCCAAACAGCTCGGTTACGCTGTGGCAACCAATTAGCACAGCTAATAGACAGGCCGGAAAAAAATATCCACACGCTGTCTTTACCGTGCTGACTAGTCAGGCTTTTATTTTGTTATAAGTTTATTATATTAATTAGAAGATGATGGGGCTGGCATGTCCGTTTCAGACAAAAGTCCCAAAAAAAAAACTTTACATAATTATTTGAATCAACAAACATGAGTTTATGACTCGTGAGGTGGCATTGCGTTGGGTTCGACACTAAGCTATGCGTCGCCGAGTTTACTAAATGCGGGGTAACGTGAATAAGCCACGTCTGTCACCCAAGAGCGAATGTGACACCGCCGGCGGACGGGACCGTGTTTTGTAAACATTCGCGTTGCCGGTGCGTCGTACCCATATCACCTTGTGAGTATTTTCCACCATCGAATGCAACTCACTTTCTTCGCTAACCTAACCTAACCTAACAAAAAAAAAATGTATTTTTTTTATATACCTACCTACCCTTCACGGCTATCTCACCTGGTGGTAAATTATGATGCAAACTAGAACGGCAGCGGGCTAACCTGTTAGGGGCATGGTAAACCCACACTCCTAATTGGTTTCTACGCGACATGGTGCCGGAACGCTTAATCGCTTGGCGACACCTCTCTGTCGGTAGTTTGGTAATTCGGGAATCGAACCCAGAACCTCCAACTTTATAGTGCGGAGGTAGTATGGTCACTTCGTTGTCTGACAAGAGTCAACTTCGCGGATTCATACATAAATGTGACACCGACACCCAAGTCTGAAGATCCCTTAGGGGGCATTAATAAAGTTAGGTGTTCAGACGTGAGAGGGGTTCGAGTCGAATCTCATAATCTTAGAATGGTGAGAGTGTATAATAAATAGCATAAGTAATAAATTTTCTTCACTATAATATTTCCAAATCTCACATGATGTAGTTTTAGAATAAAGTCAACTGTTCTACATATAAACACGGACTTTTATAAAATCTGACGTAGGATTGTTGAATCTGGGTTGTTGAGCCAGATCTCACGCCATCTTACCAGGGGGTCGAAAAATAGTCAAAAACGCATTACGTCATTATTAGACGATTATGGTGAAATAATAAATGGGAACTTTTATTCTGCTTATATTAACCCTCGAAAGGGTATCAAAACATAACATGGTATAATATAACTTCTGGAATGATGTTTGGTAAGAAGCAATCTGGCAATAGCGGGCATCCTCAAGTAGGTTATAAAAGAAACAAGTGTATGATGAAAGTTAAAATTCTATGAGTAGATTGCAGTATAGTTGTGAAATGATTTTTTTCTGCTATTGAACAAGCAGCAAATATTGGAGCAGCCTGCTATATTTAAACTCCGAAAACCTCACTCTTGTAAAAGAGAAAACCTGTGACATTTAGTAACCTGTAAATATGCTGTGATAGCCCCGTCAGGACATCCACCAATCAGAAGTTGATAGATGGATCCCGGGCACGCACATCTAACAATTCGGAGTTATGTGCGCTTTTAAGAAATTCAAATATCATTTGCTTCAACGGTGAAGGAAAACATCGTGAGGAAATGCATGCCTCATGCCTGAAAGCTCTCCATAATGTTCTCAAAGGCGTTTGAAGTGTGCCAATACGCACATGGCCAGCGTGGTGGAATATGGTTGAACCCTTCTCATATGGTTGAGAGGAGACTCGTGCTCTGTAGTGAGCCGGCAATGGGTTGATCGTGAGCGTGATGATGAAAATATGCCACCAACAACAACAGGTGAGACCTGAGACTGAAGTAGACAAACATCGGAGATAATTTCCATACTTGTTGGGGAAAATAACAATTTTCTTCCCACTAAACAGTGTAAAGAAAATTTCACTTGCCATTAACAAAAACGCCAAGGCTGCTTACGCGGATAAAACTTTTCTACAAACTGCCGAGAGATTGAATCACTAATTCTGCTGTTAACGAAACACTAAAAAGGTTTCAACAAACAAACAACCGTAAAAAATACAAATGATCGATTCAATATCAATACGCCATATTATACCGATCCCCGCACAAATATTACCGCCGCTAATTTATTGAGTATAGCAAAGCCGGTACAATCTGGCGATTGCTACATCAAACGGACCATGATGTCGGTTGTAAAATACATCAAACGGTGTTGGGAGCTGTTAGGATACAAATGTCCCAGTTTTGGGAGTGAGAGAGGAAATGAGAGTTTATTCATGTATCATAGTTATACAGAAATTTTATACTATTTTATATATACTTAGGCTGTACAGAATTAGACTTTGAATGAATTAATAGCCCATTCGTTGTTGTTTCGAATTGACAGTTGCAGATAAACATATTAGTTACTACTGCGTCGCACGATCGCCGCCTGCCCCCCTGATGAGGAGCTCCGGGTGATGGATGAGAGGCATCCTCACCCGTCGAGCCTAATCCTCGGGTCGTGAGGCGCGTCCAATGGTCCTGGCGCGCCTCGGACGGAGCTCGGGGGTCAATATAGGCCCCCCGTAGAGGGTCTGCCTCGGCGGGCGCCGCTGGCTGGGCCGCGGTCGTGTACATAAGTGTTCCCGTGACCCAGCCACCAGGCGACGCGAAGGAGCATCGCTGGGTTTTAGTTGGTATTCTGGTGGCCAGCCTTGCCACCGGGGAGTCCCACATACCCCGTCGGAAGCGGCGCAGTCTTGCCTGCGTCGCCTCCGGAGGGGATGCGTAAAAGCATTTCCCAGCGTGAAAAAAAAAAAGTTACTACTGCGTCACCGGGGGTTTTTGGCGAGTATGAAAGTCAGCCTGAGAGAAGAACACTTCTGCTCGACGACATCTGGGGAACGGCCCCCTAAGAGCGTCTCCTGTGAGACTCGCATCTCGACTTAGAGTGACCTTGGGACTTGTTGGGTTTGTTGGACTGGGATCTTAGTCCGAGCGCCCCTGTGACCGTGGATGAGACCCACATCCGGATAACGTCAGATATCGCGGTTCAATACTCATTCAAACAGCTTACTAGCATAAGTCAAAACTTGTTAACTGTTCCAAAATCAACCAATACTAACTGAACAATCTAATGGCACCTTTTTTCTTTGTAATACGAGTAGTACGAATGGTATATTATGGCTATATAAAAGCAATTTTATAATATTTATTTATAAAAATTTAAAGGAAGGTTTCACAATGACTTCAAAGTTTATATGAAACGTTAACTTGCAGAAAAGTCCTGTTACCTATAGAAAATCTGATTGATTATAACCAATTATGATATATTACAAAAAACTTCAAAAGATAAATTAGAAAAATTATTTTATGGGGGTGATATCAAGATTCCAGAAATCGAAGGAAATCTTATAGTTTGTTGTAATATTATTTAATGATAGTTTTGTTTTCTTTTGGTTAGGTATCTACTAATTATTTTGTTCCAATTTTTCGTTCAAGTTTCAGGTATCATCTTTTATGTATATAAACATTATTACACGAAATTGATCCATCAATTTCAAACGAACTCTTTCGGAGAAAAGAACTGTGTAAAGTATAAATTCACCTATACATTGGATAATAAACAAATCTTTATAAACTTACGCCGTTTCAACTTTATTTTGTCTAGGTGTTAAAAGAAGAAGATGAAATGGCTCTCGAAGAGAGGTGTAAAGTGTTATTTTAGTTGTATCTACAGAATCAATTAGTTATCTGATCAAAGCCGTTTCTATTTTTAGACCTGATAAATTCGCAATCAGCATTAATTACCAAAAGAAGACTTGAAAGTTAAACGTTTTTAGAATTTCTTAGATAGCTATTTATAGAAAACGTTTCTATAAAGCTTAATATCATAGTGAATTATTTCTACGAATAACAATGATTTAAAATATATATATATCGAAAACAATGTCGCATGGAGAACAAAATTGTATAAAAATTGTACAAAGGATATCACCGTATTTAATTTCAAACTCACAGTTACCTCGCTACGAAGAGACAAAATGAGGCTTTTTTAAAAATTTCTGTAAAATAAAATAAAAATAAAAAAAACCATTTATATATGGTATACAACTACCAAGTCAATAAAAAATAATAAATTATGTCAATGTTTTTTTTTCTTACAAGTTTCAGTCAAATTTTATATTATAATATCGTCACAAGTGTTTGGTAGAAGTCGCCTCCCCCAGCTCTTTCCAAGTCTTTCAAAAATTTCTGTATTAGATTCAAAATACTTTAATTTTTTGGTAGAAGCGGCCACATCGAAAAAATATGTTCTTAAAATTGATTATTCCTTAAAACTACCCTTGTTTTGTGTGGTTAAAAAAGATTCGTAAAATCATTGAAAATTCAACGGGAAAAGAAAATATATCTTCATCAAATCGTTGCTAACTAGACTATATTCCCACAAATCGTACATTTTATATCTCGAGTCCGTTGAATACCGTTGATAAATCGAATTATATTAATATTTTCGCTGAAGCTCGGCTTCGGGATCAGATCGCGATATCATTAATTCTAGTTTCAAGAGCGTGTTATTTTTAGCTAATAGATGTGGCAGACGCCTGTGATGCGACGTGACGCTCACGCAGATACTACGCTGGTACCTGGACAGCTATGCACGCAACTATATAGACTGCGTGCGATACAACTAAATTATAAGCCAATAACATAATAAAAAATCTACAGACTAGTCTTACGAGTGGTAGCTAAGTGTACATATATATTTCACGTCAAACAAAACTATTGTTTTCACGCATAAAAAAATTATTTCCCTCTTAATACTACGAGTAATAAAAAAATACTTGATGATGATTAAAAGGAACACAGATTTGAAACGAAGCTGGAGAACTATATCATTGCATTCAAGAACAAGAATGACAGAAATCCAATGCTTTCTATAAAAAAATACTCAAGACCTTTATAATAACAGGCTTGTTATAAAAAAAGAATAAGAAACAAAAATACATAAGTTTCATTTTTAAGTTGGTAGCGCTACTATTCTAGAATCTAACGCGGTATTGGTACCCTCTCTGGACACCAATCTCTTCTAATTGGAAACTAACTTCAGGCTTTAAAAAACTCATTTCTAAATTCGTGGTGTGTTGTATAAATGTCTTCTCATTGGAAACTAACTTCAGGCGCTATTAAGCGAAACTTTTTGGTGTGTTGTATCACCGCGCGCAAAATTCACCCTCATATTATGATTTTTAAACCACGTCAAAAAAAAATTATCTTCAAACAATAACCCATTAATTCCGATTAAAATTGTTGTGGGCTTTTTCGTAGACCAAAGCGCATTTGGATCTGAAGCACTGATCGTAGCTGAAGTTTAAACTTTCCGGCAGTAGGAATGACTATCACTTTATAATAACGAAACAAAGTTAACCAGCGAGAAATTGATTAATTATTTTTTAATTGATTCAATTTATTTGACTTCGTCTATTGAGCAATTCTTTTACATAGGTAGTTTTGTGTTTAGTTTTTTATTGTGTCCCATATCATTCGTGAGTAAACAAAAACAACAACTTTAAAAAAAATATATATGTATTATCTCGTGTCTTCTCTGATAGTTTTATTTGTAATTATTGTATATTTTGACTACATACGTGGCACAGTGCGTGCGTTGTCATATTATTAAGGTGAAGGTCCTGGGTTCGATTTCGGACTCGAGTCTAATCTGGTGGGAGGCTTCGGGCGTGGAAAGTTACCGTCCTACCGACAAAGACGTGTCGCCAAGCGATTTAGCGTTCCGGCACGATGTCGCGTAAAAATCAATTAGGAGTATGGGTTTACCATACTCTTAACAGGTTAACCCGCTATCATTCTACACAGCATCATCATTTACCACCAGGTGAGATAGCCGTCATGGGCTTACAGTATATAAAAATAAAGTGAGAGAAACTCTGTCGCCAAATTCTCACTATTGTATTGAATAACAATCAGCCAACATTCTTTTTTTCGGACTGTCTATTAGCTGTACAAACCCTATTGGTTGCCACAGCGTAACCGGGCTGTTTGGTGAGCTTCTTTCCGAAGCTCTGCCAGAAGAAATTTTGAACCCTAGAGCTCGAAGAAACTAAGGGAACGACTGCCTAAGGGCGCCTCCTTTGAGGCCGATCCTCAGCTTAGGCGACGTTTGGGATAACGGGGGGGTCGGACGGTGAGTGGTCCGTACGTCTCCGAGGCCGTGGATGGAGCCCACGTCCGGATGACGTGAGATAGCGGGGACCTCGTCTTCGCCGGCGAAGACGGTGTGTAGCGTATAATTGTGTGGTAGGTGGTACGAGTGTGTTGTCAGTAGTCATCTGATCGTCAGGGTCATGAAGGATATGTTTAGGTCTCCTCTTTCGGAGAGGAGCGCTTAGCTCGGGGGATCAGCCAACAGTGACACTTCTTAAGCTTCCAGCATGAGCCTGTCCTGCTTACGGATGACGTAACCTTCGTAAGCATTGTCCAAACAACGGAAAAATTATGTGGAGACAACAACAGACACCGTGGATACTTTGTAGCGCCGTACAATGTACGCGACGGTGTACATTTCTAAAATTATAATGTTCTGACTAACACGAGCAGAACACAGCAAACGTGCGTCCCACATGTCGCGTGTCATTACTGCGGCTGCGTGTAAATAGATTTTTATTCACCATAAGTTAGCCCTTGACTGCATCTCACCTGATGGTAAGTGATGATGCGGTCTAAGATGGTAGCGGGCTAATATGTTAGGGGTATGGTAAACTCATACTCCTTATTGGTTTCTACACGACATCGTGCCGGAACGCTAAATCGCTTGGCGACACGTCTTTGTCGGTAGGGTGGTAACCAGCCACGGCCGAAGCCTCCCACCAGACCAGACTCGAGCCGGGAATCGAACCCAGGACCTCCGTCTTTAAAATGCAACAGCAAACGCGCTGCGCCACGGAGGTCGTCAAAAGATCAGACAGCAATGTAGGTTTGCAACATTTCGCACAACATGCGGTTAAGATTTTTTTTTCTTTTATACAACACAAGTTAGCCTGGCTATGTCACCTGGTGGTAAGTGATGATGCTGTCTAGGATGATCATGATCAACCCATTACAGGCTCACTCCAGCGAACGGGTCTCTTCCCAATATGAGAAGGGTTTGGCCATAGTCCACCACGCTGGCCATGTGCGGATTGGCAGACTTCACACGCCTTCGAGAACATTATGGAGAACTCTCAGGCGTGCAGGTTTCCTCACGATGTTTTCCTTCACCGTTGAAGCGAGTGATATTTTAAGTTGTACTTAAAAACGCACATAACTCTGGGTGCGTGCCCGTGCGAACCCTCGACCTCTGATTAGGAGGCGGACGTCCTAACCACTAGGCTATCACACTTAACAATTATACTTGATGTTAATTGCTAATCATGGACTTCCGCTATTAACGTTATTAGATATAAGAATCCTGTATTTATTTAAAAAATAAATAACGCATTCTTATATCCAAGATATCTCCACGGAGGGATATTTCATATACACTGAAGTACAAGAAGTTATTTAGAAACAAAGGTAAATCATTACCATATAACTAGATGCTTCGCTACCTGCCGAAGATCTCCGCTCCAGATTTGAAGCTGACGATTTTTCGGACTGTATTTAATTTACCTTTGACGACCTTCGTGGCGAAGCTCGCGCTGACATTATAAAGTTAGAGGTCCTGGGTTCGATTCCCGGCTCGAGTCTGGTCTGGTGGGAGGCTTCGGCCGAGGCTATTACCACCCTACCGACAAACACTGAGCGTTCCGGCATGATGTCGCGTAGAAATTTATTAGACTGCATCATCACTTACCATCAGGTGAGGTTGCCGTCAAGGGCTAACTTGTAGAGGATAAGAAAAAAAGGCAAAATATTGCCTCAAAAATTGTCCGGTTAAGTCTTAGAGTTATTTTTATATAGACGCATAGGATTCTATCAGAGATGCGGTACAAGTAATTTTTATACTCATCGTAGTATGATTTGCTTTCATTTTGGACAGTACCGTCTTTAACTCATAAACTCCAACTCTATAATGTGTGCGCCACGGTAGTCGTCAAAACCTCCCTACTGGCTACGAGTCACAAACCAAAGTAGAGTAAACCTTAACTATTTGAAATAAACCTAATAGGCACAATAATGAAAGCTGGAATCTCACACTGACATACATACAAAACTAACCTATCACTCCAATTAATGTAGTATAGACTATTCCAACGTTAATTAAAAATAAAAAGTACATTACAACTCTACCTTTATTAAATGAGAGACGCTTCTCGTATTAACACTACAGTTTTTTTTAACACAATAAAATATAAACTTTTTTTTTTAAATAAAAACACCACAGTTCACTGCCGTTGTAGTTGAAAATTCGAAATTTGAATGTCACTCGCGTAGGCGGGAACCTCTAGGGCAGCTGAAGCGACGCGCGCGCGGTTACCACTGAACTGAAGATCTTGTGCCAATCCTTGCCATTGGCAAAGAGCATCGCAAATGTTTGCCAAACGTTTTCCAATATTCGGCTCAATTCAGGGACACCGGTAGGGTTGTGACACGTTAATTTTACACGTTCTATTTGTGACGCGGAAAAAATGTTCTATTTAGAGGCGACAGAAACAGTATTTTCGTTTAAAAAAATCTTAAATATTTTTCAAGGATTTCATGATATTGTTTTTGTTACAAATGCTTATAACGCATTATTATAATTAATAATAAACATGATAAATAGGATAAATTCCATCATCATCCCATCATCGACACAGAACTCAAACTTGATCATTTTCAATTAATTTAAAATTGTATAATTTAATTCTTAATTCTACATAATGTTGTCATTTACATAAGTTTGTGATCGGATGGCCCATTTTATTATATTTATAATTATATTTTTGTTAATTTTACAAAGTTTCATGATTATCGGTGAAGTAGTGAAAGCGTAACAAATAAACTTACATTCACAAATATTAGGTATATGTATTCTAAAAACGTATTACAAGTCGAAGAAAATACAATGGAAAGTATCCTAAGTTTATTGAATTAGCACAAAATGTTTAGTTCCATATGTCTTATACTCATCTACATCTGTTACCCTGTACCCATGTTTAAAGTAAATAAATGTATTTATTATTATTATTTCCATAAATCAGTATGTTATCTATTCAAGAATATAATAGAATTTATCTTTATTAAAATGGAGATTAACTCCTGCCTCCACATCGAGTGATAAAATCTATAAGTTTTAATCAGTTAGTTTTTTTGCAAACAATACATTCCTACGCATTATGTGTAATTTCCCAAAAATAAATATTACGGCCCTGAAGTAAAATTTTATTGCAAACGTAATTTGCCAACAAATCTCCAAATGTTTGACGAACACATAAGATGTTATTTTGATAATTTGTCTGTCGTGTTATAGCGGTATCGATTTTTGGCAAATAGTTTAAAGGAAGCGCACTCTAAAAGCTAGTCACGTCATACTGACCAACTCTGTTATACCTAAGGTTTATTCTGATGAGAATTAAGTTTATAAGCACGTCACGTCATACTGACCAACTCTGTTATACCTAAGGTTTGTTCTGATGAGAATTAAGTTTATAAGCACGTCACGTCATACTGACCAACTCTGTTATACCTAAGGTTTTTTCTGATGAGAATTAAGTTTATAAGCACGTCACGTCATACTGACCAACTCTGTTATACCTAAGGTTTATTCTGATGAGAATTAAGTTTATAAGCACGTCACGTCATACTGACCAACTCTGTTATACCTAAGGTTTGTTCTGATGAGAATTAAGTTTATAAGCACGTCACGTCATACTGACCAACTCTGTTATACCTAAGGTTTATTCTGATGAGAATTAAGTTTATAAGCACGTCACGTCATACTGACCAACTCTGTTATACCTTTTTTTTTTTTAACGTGGGTAATCCTCATGGATACCCCGCGTCCGAGGAGACGCGGCGGTTATGTCGGACTCTTACTGACTAAACCCCCACGGTGTATATCCTTTCCCGCCGCCTGGTGGCCGGGTCACGGGTTTCGCTCGCGCACACAACCGCAACCAGGCCGGCGGAGTCCGTCCTTAGGACGGTGCCAACTCGGGGGCAATATCAGATGCTCCCCAATTGAACGCCATAAGACGCACCAGGACCACAGGGTGCGTCTTCCAGCTCGAGGACCTAACTCCTGGGTGTTGGACAGATCCTCGTATCCAACGCCCGGAGGTGCTACTCTCAAGGGGGTAGGCGGTGGTGAAGCGCGAGCCGCCTGCGCCCGACACGTCTGCGACGGATCGGCTGAGAGTCCACGTCGTCCTCTCTCAGCCGTTCCGCCGCCTCCTTCCGCGAGATCACATCCTCGCAGAAGGAGACCATCGCCTGCCAAGACCTCTCACTGCCAGCCATGGCCGAAACCACGATCGGCAGGGAGAGGTCCCCCCCGACTACAGAAGTGAGTGCCGCACGCTGCTGAGACCAACTGGGGCACTCAGCCAGCGTGTGCTGCGCTGTATCGATAGCGCAGCCGCACTGCCCGTGCCGCCTCTCCGCCCACTGACGGAGGACGGGGCGAATCGCCTCTATGGTCCTGAGACCGGCACTCGGTGACTCGAGTCTGACCTGCCACTGGCGATAGAGCTCGGTCTGCGCCGAGCGCCGCCATCCAGCCACCATCTCCGGGGAAGGGAACTCTGTTATACCTAAGGTTTGTTCTGATGAGAATTAAGTTTATAAGCACGTCACGTCATACTGACCAACTCTGTTATACCTAAGGTTTGTTCTGGTGAGAATTAAGTTTATAAGCACGTCACGTCATACTG
The DNA here is from genome assembly GCA_928268935.1 of Lasiommata megera. Taxonomy (NCBI): domain Eukaryota; kingdom Metazoa; phylum Arthropoda; class Insecta; order Lepidoptera; family Nymphalidae; genus Lasiommata; species Lasiommata megera. The sequence continues at coordinate 12,490,408 of OV743329.1, forward strand.
ACCAACTCTGTTATACCTAAGGTTTATTCTGATGAGAATTAAGTTTATAAGCACGTCACGTCATACTGACCAACTCTGTTAAACCTAAGGTTTATTCTGATGAGAATTAAGTTTATAAGCACGTCACGTCATACTGACCAACGCTACGCTAAATCTTTGTCGGTAGGGTGGTAACTAGCCACGGCCGAAGCCTCCTACCAGACTAGACTCTAGCCGGGAATCGAACCCCGGACCTCCAACTTTATAATGTTTCGCCACGGAGATCGTTTCCGAGTTTAATTTTAACTCTTTGTTATTTGACGGTCATCTTCACTGTTGTTCCAGGCAGCATGTTATCAGAAATAAGCAGTACATTCCTGACAGCTTCGGAGGACCAGACCAGAGTCGAGCCGGGAATCGAATCCAGGACACCTCTAACTTTATAATGCATCAATAAGCGTACTCTAAAAGCACGTCATGCACCAACTCTGTTATACCTAAGCTTTATTCTGATGAGAATTAAGTTCATATCGCAAGCCTATGTTAAATCAACGCTAGATTTATTTGTTAACTTTAAACGAGATTTTATTTACAGCTTCCAGCGAAGGTCACATAGAAGTCACAGCGAAGATGGCATTTCACACGCCTTTGAGAGCATTATGGAGAACTCTCAGGCGTGCAGGTTTCTTCACGATGTTTTACTTCACCGTTGAAGCGAGTAGTATTTTAATTGCTAAAAAACGAACATTACTCCGAAAAGTTAGAGGTGCGCCCGGGCTCGAACCACCGACCTCTGATTAGTAGGCGGACGTCGTAAAACTAGGCTATCACAGATACAATCCTTACCAATATTATAAATGTGATTGTAAGTTTGTTGATAAGCTTTCACGCAAAAACTACTCTACCAATCGCCATGAAACTTTGAACACATATTCTTGTGGGGAATAGTAGTAACATAGAATACTTAAAAAAATATCTTAAAAATTATCTTAAAAAATATCTTAAAAAGTTTTAACTCTTAAAAAAAACTAATGTAAAGTCATAAGGCTGCATCCTATACTTGTTATTTTGCATTGTTTTTCCTTTGTGTCTTATTACAATGAAAATGTGAAATGTGTTAAATAAAAAAAACTTATAATTATAAAAAAAAATGTATACGAAAGATAAAAAAATGGTTTGTTAAAATACCATAAATATCATATCGATTCATTTCATTTGTCATTTTGATACTTATTTCATGGTTTGAATGCGACGGAAACCGCGGGTAAGATCTAGTATATAATAATAATAAAACTGCAATATAAAAGATAGTTCGAAAAATCAATCACAATATAACAAATTTGAAACATTCATGTCCGAGATTGGTAACCTGAACTTATTATTTTTTAGCCCACTTCCCTACTTATAAGCGGTAGGTTCCACTTTCTAAACCGATGCTGATCCTTGCCAATCATACCTACTCACAGGTAGTAAATTAAGTGTATGTGTCATACATGAAGAGCACTTTGCGTGGTTTCAGAGAACATGAAACACGTCTTTGTCCCTCCCCCTCCCCACACACAGTTCTCAGTTTCCAGAAACGTCACGGTTCATTTCCTGTAAAACGCCACGCTAATAATTTAGCTTGTACGCAGTTATTGTGTACCATTTCGATTAATTAAAAAAAAGTTTATACTTCAAAGCGTTTTGAAGTCTTGCGATCGTCAGAAGTCTACGTTCAGCCACTGTTTTTAAGGTTCCAACAGGAAGGTTGCCAACGGACCCTTTTATTAAGTGACCATAATAAGTAGTAGATGAAGCCATGAATTTGGATGCTGTGATAGCCTAGTGGTTAGGGCCCACATTCCAGATTCCCCACTGTTTCATGGCTTCATCATGATCATCCCATTACCGGCTCACTACAGCACGGGTGCACGGAGCACGGGTCTCCTTTCAATATGAGAAGGGTTTACTTAAGGGTTACTTGCTTTAGGTATATCTAGTAAGGTTAATTTTAAGGTTGTGCATGCTGTGGTCATTTCTAGAAGGCCACTATCTGGTGTCTGTTCTTCTGAAATGTTTTTTGTTGTTTTTAGATAGTGACTAGTTTAATGATCCAATAAAAAAATAAAAATAAAATAAAATAAATAAATAAATAAAAATAAGGGTTTGGCCATAGTCCACCACGCTGGCCATGTGCGGATTGGCAGACTTCACAAGCCTTTGAGAGCATTATGGAGAACTCTCAGGCGTGCAGGTTTCCTCACGATGTTTTCCTTCACCGTTGAAGCAAGTGATATTTTAATTATTTAAAAACGCACATAACTCCAAAAAGTTAGAGATGTATGCCTGGATTCAAACCGCCGACATCCGATTAGGAGGCTGACGCCCTAACCACTAGGCTATCACCGCTTCAATAGTACAATAACTGTTTACAAATCATAATAAATATAGCTTGTGCCAATCTTAGTCGAACGAAACTTATTCGGGTTCATGAGAGCAGTTAACAACAACAAAACCTTTACACCCTTCAAGTCTTTGTCACTCCCGAGTTCAGGGAACATAGTTTATCTCGTATTAATCACAGTTAATCTTAGTTAATCCGTTGCTCGCTGCAAATGATTTAGCGGGCGTCCACACCTGTCCGCCTGAAGTATTTATTGTGATCGTGTCGCGGAAATCATTCTCGTACAACTTGATGCCGCGTATAAAAACATTGTTGACGGCTCACGAGAGCAGCTTTTAATCATACAAAGTGGAAGGATGAGGAGTTTAATGCAAAATGTGATGTTTATTTACGGCTTCCGGAAATTCTGTGTGCTTAAACTGTACATCATCATCATGATCAACCCATTATCGGCTCACTACAGAGCACGGGTCTCCTCTCAATATGAGAAGGAATTGAATGTACGGATTGGCAGACTTCACACGCCTTTGAGGACATTACGGAGAACTCTCAGGCGTGCAGGTTTCCTCACGATGTTTTCCTTCACCATTGAAGCGTGTGATATTTTAATTGCTTAAAAACGCACATAACTCCGAAAAGTTAGAGGTGCGTGCGCGGGTTCGAACCCCCGATCTCTGATTAGGAGGCAGACGCCCTAACCACTAGGCTATCACAGCTTCTACTGTACTGTACATAAAACAAAATTATACCGAAAAAACCTGGGCCGGTACATGTCAATGTTTGGTGTAACAGTTTCGTAGAGGAGTTAAGACAGCGTGACGTCGTTAAAAATTATATATACGGGATTATTTTGAGGAGCACCGATAGATCACAGCAAAACCTGACTGCGAAAAGTACCAAACGGGAGTAAAGTTTTATTTTTGACAATACGCGATATATGTTATTTGGAAGAAATCTTGTTTAACCACATTATCTACAAGTGATTTTAATGAATCTATACGTATAAATTTGTAATGTTATTCCTAGAAACTATTGATCAGTGTTACTGTGATGAAACTATGGTAGGTTCAATTGGAGACATCCGCGAGGTCCGGTTAGTAAAAAATTTAATATCATATTGTTTTTCTATTGGCATTGCAACGCATTACAAGTTACCACTAGTCTGTGTTAAAAAAAAAGCCTTGAGACAGGGTAGGGCGAATGGACAGACGAAAAAACGAGGAAAGCCTGGTATAGAACCAAATAGAAAAAAAAAGTGATCCTGCATGGCTTTCACTATCGGAGAATTTCGGAGATATAAAACATGTCGAATTCAGTTCAGATTATAGGGTGTATACTCAGATGATACACTCACAGGTTACACTTACCTTACTTTATCGTTACCTTAGCGTTGCGAAATAAAACCAAGTCCATTTCTACTTTAAAAATAATGTAAATAGAAGGGTACACTATCGGTAACAAAATTATTGTTTTTACGAATTCTTTCCAGTTTTCAAGGACCAAAATTCCTTAATAATATACTGTGCCGTGCCGAATATACTGTGTACGCCCTTATTCTCTTACTAGGTTGTAAAGTATGTTATAGATATAAATAAATTTCATGGAAACTTATAACCCGAAAATATTGTCATTTGTTCTGATCCCAATTACAGAGTCATTAACATAAATTCTCGGAACAGCGTTTCCTGACGTAACACTTGTATGAGCCGGTCCTCAGGTGATACTCCGAAACAATATATCACCTGAACGAATTCATTGCGCAGTTATATTCGAAAAGCAATAAAACATTTGCAAATTTAACGTAGTTTTTTTTTACGTAGTTGGCTACGTAAAAAACCTATTTAGAACCGCGACTTAGAGCGCACTGTATTTATATTTTCTGCAAAAGTCATTAGCGTTTAATACAGCTTGGAAATCGATTTTGTAACTGAATAGTTTCGTCAAATTCGGTTCTGTGGTAAAAATAATGATATAGAAAGTCCCTTTCCCTATTTATAGCCCTCTTTAAGATCGGTTCAGCAGATTCGAAAATTACCCATTGCAAATAAAGTTACATACTTAAAACATAAGGAAATGGTATCATATTATTATTATTAGAAAAGATTTAATTTTAAAATTACACAGACAGTCAGACTTAAACTTAATGACACAGACAGACGGACTTTTATGAACCGAGATATATTAGTGTATATTTTCACTTCAGTTAAAAATAATAAGTAGTTATTAGAACAGAACAGAACATCGTGAGAAAACCTGCACGCCTGAGAGTTCATAATGTTAATGTATTAATGTTCTCAAAGGCGTGTGTAGTCTGGTGATAGCCTAGTGCCGTCACCCTCCTAAACAGAGGTTGGCGGTTCGAATCCTCGCACGCACCTATAACTTATCGTTTTAAAAAAATTAAAATATCACTTGCTCCAACGGTGAAGGAAAACATCGTGACGAAACCTGCACGTCTGAGAGTTCTCCATAATGTTCTCAAAGGCGTGTGAAGTCTGCCAATCCGCACATGGCCAGCGTGGTGGACTATGGCCAAAACCCTTCTCATATTGAGAGGAGGCCCGTGCTCTGTAGTGAGCCGGTAATGGGTTGATCATAATGAAGCACGAGTAACATAAGTACGTAATTTAAATGCTGTAAATTATGTGAACGGTATACTAGTAGCACGAAATCTATAAACAAAAAAGGTGTGCATTGATTACGATATCACATTTTTTGTCCAGGACGATTCTTTTCTATATTTATACCTCCATTTCGATATGTTTTTTTTATAACATTACAAGTTAGCCCTTTACGGCTATCTCACCTGGTGGTCAGTGATGATGCAGTCTAGGATGGTAACGGGCTGACCTGTTAGGGGTATGGTAAACCCACACTCCTAATTGGTTTCTACGCGACATCGTGCCGGAACGCTAAATCGCTTGGCGACACGTCTGTGTCGGTAGGGTGGTAACTAGCCACGGCTGAAGCCTCCCACCAGTCCAGACTCGAGCCGGGAATCGAACCCAGGACCTCAAACTTTATAATCAGCAGCGCACGCACTGCGCCACGGAGGTCGTTTGTGTAAAACCAATACATCCAACTAATCGCTCTCGTAAACGAAGAACACAATACGCGGAAACCCTAACGGTGAAACAATAAATAATTACGGAGTCGGGACCCACCGCTGCAGAGACAAAGGGTTGCTGATCCTTTGTTCTGTATTCACTGTATTTTTGCTGGCCCTAAGCCAAGCGTTTCGGTGTTTGTAAACGGGCTAGTTTTTCAGGCAACTTCTGGAATGTCGCAAACTCTGGCACCATCGGGCTAGAGGTCGAAAGATCCAATTACGTACAGGCACAGTGTAGAAGCGGTGATAGCCTAGTTGTTAGGGCGTCAGCCTCCTTATCAGAGGTCGACGGTTCGAATCCGGGCACGCACCTCTAACTTTTCCGAGATATGTGCGTTTTAATAAAATTTAAATATCACTTGCTTCAACGGTGAAGGAAAACATGGTGAGGACACCTGCACGCCTGAGAGTTCTCCACAATGTTCTCAGGCGTGTGAAGTCTGCCAATCCGCACATGGCCAGCGTGGTGGACTATGGCCAAACCCTTCTCATATTGAAAGGAGACCCGTGCTCTGTAGTGAGCCGGTAATGGGTTCATGATAATGATGATGACAGTGTACACTCTATTACTTCTATCCCGGCTCCAGAATCTTAACCTGACCTTTTCAGCGCTACTTAAGCGCACTAAACTAAAATTACAGATCTAAAACGGTCAATTTTTCCTGTGAAAAGGATAGCTTTGCTTTGGGCTTCTTTATTCAAGTTTTTTTTATATACACTACAAGTTAGCCTTTCTAATTTCACCTGATGGTAAATTATGAATGCAGTCTAAGATGGTAGCGGGCTAACCTGTTAGGTATATGGTAAGCCAATACTCCTAATTGGTTACCACGCGATATCGGGCCGGAAAGCTAAATCACTTGGAGATACGTCTTAGTTGGTAGGGTGGTAACTAACCACGGCCAAAGCCCTGACCTGACCAGACTCAACCCGGAAATCGAACCCAGGACTTCCAAATTACAATGCGACAGGGCACTTGCTTGCTGCGCCACGGAGGTCGTAAATACTTTTGTCGTAGCGTCGGATTATTACTTGATTTGCTTAGCGATAATTATTACTAGCTGACCGCCCGCGACTTCGTCTGCGTTAAGTTAGTGTGTTTGTTTGTCTTTCAATCACGAAGCAATAGATTACTAACCCGTATTACTTGAAATAATTACTAAACTAAAACAATTGGTGGGAGAAGTGGAAGGCACCCGAGACGTGATGGCACAGGCGGTGGCATGCGCGTGAGCTGCGCGCGGTACTGGACAGTACTTGGACATTGCAACATTTCTTTATTTTTCTAAAATAAAAGTAGCCTAAGTTACTACTTATTACATCAGCTACCTGCCAATAAAACTCCCGTTAAAATCGGTCCAGCCATTTCAGAGATTAGCCGGAACAAACAGATAGACAGACAAACATCGAAAAAAATGTTATTTTGGTGTATGTACCGTATACATATTCATATGCATGTAGTAAAAAACGGTTATTTCAATATTACAAACAGACACCCCAATTTTATTTATTTGCATAGAAGAGCTATATATAAAAAGTTGCCCGTTTGCAAGCCACATTAAAACACACAGCAATCAAATGATTGTCAGACTTTATTGGTCACTCGCGAATCAAATACGCCTGGATGGTGCGGCTCTGTGAAGCTCTTGATGTCTTCCGCCTTTCCCAGCTGCCTTCAATGTCAGCGGCGACGGGCGAGGAGATGTTTAGTGGCGTTTAAGTATTGTACTTTATTTTAATAACCCTTCACAATTACCCAGTATCGGAAGCTTAAAGCGTGTTGTGAAAGGTAAGCTTTATTTTCGACTGGATTCAATAAATATTGTCGATTCCAACGGGTATTTAAGCACTTATTTTGTACAGACACATGCTAATTCTCTCATTTATACTAGCAGGTTTATGAAGCGGTGATAGCCTAGTGGTTAGGGCGTCAGCCTCCTAATCAGAGGTCGGCGGTTCGAATCCGGGCACGCACCACTAACTTTTCGGAGTTATGTGCGTTTATAAACAATTAAAATATCACTTGCTTCAACGGTGAAGGAAAACGTCGTGAGGAAACGTGCATGCTTGAGAGTTCTCCATAATGTTTTGAAAGGCGTGTAAAGTCTGCCAATCCGCACATGGCCAGCGTGGTGGACTATGGCCAAACCTTTCGCATATTGAGAGGAGACCCGTGCTCTGTAGTGAGCCGGTAATGGGTTGATGATGATGATGATGTATTTAATGTTACGTAGATATGATTATTTCAACTACAAATCAAAAATATGTGTATATATGAGAGCTTTGACCGAAATGTTATATCACCTAATTCAACCGTAAAACTTTTTCCCACTAGTTCAACCGCACTGAAATCCTTATAAGAGTTGAACTATATATGACTATAATAGACTATAATATATAGACTATAATTTACTAACAGAATTAAAATGCGGAGATTTTTTCGGCCCATTAATTTCTTTTAACATTAAATGTACGTAGAAGGTAATATTAATATGTTTCAACTAGAAATCAATAATATGTACCTACCTACAATTGTGAACTATATCCAAAATGATATGATGATTGCAAAATTAGCGTATTATTGCGCGTGCGCAGTAGAAATCTGGCAGAGATCGCTACTAAGCGATAAGGCCGCCTTTTGTATTTCTTCTTGTTTTTCTTATTATATGTCTATATCTATTAATATGTGGTGTACAAATAAAGAATAAAGAATAAAATCTAAAATAAAAGTTCTTCAAATAAAAACTCCAGGTAAATACGTAAAAATTATGTATGACATGGATTTAAAAGTTTTTTGTCGTTTTATTTTATCATTTGTTTACGACCGCTTCAAAACAATTTAACCTTTCTTTTTCACTGTGCAGTGGTCCAAAAGTCGGATTTTGAAAAGACAGACCTCATTTATGAAACAAAACAACACGATTAAAGCAATAAAATACAATTGATACAAAAATAAACATACAGCAACAATAAGACAAAATATTGCGTGCGACGACGCGGCGCTCGCAAAGGCCACCAACAGTATGGATTTCTTCTTGGCTTAAAATCAAGTGGCTTCGGATGTACAGGTCCACAGATCTGGGAAGCAATGTGTAAAGTTACAAAAACAATCAAAACTCCCAAGGCCTACCTATTTCAGAAAAAAGATGATAAAGGGCTAATCTGTTTTATGGCAAGCACATACTCCCTGTATTTAATTTGAATATTATGAAGGAACAGCAGAAATAGATGTGATATTTACGTAGCAACGGGGCACATACCTTGGAGCCCAAGGTGCTAGAGTAGCGACCCCTATTTTTTCGGGGTCCCCCTTCGGAATGTCTATTAGCTGTGCTAACCCTATTGGTTGCCACAGCGTAACCGGGCTGTTTGGCAAACTTCGGAAAGAAGCTCTACCAGAAGAAGTTTTGAGCCCGAGGGCTCGAAGAAACTAAGGGAACGTGTGCCTAAGGGCGCCTCCTTTGAGGCTGAACCTCGGCTTAGGCGACGTTTGGGATAACGGGGGGATCGGACGGTGAGTGGTCCGTACGTCTTCGAGGCCGTGGATGGGACCCACGTCCGGATGACGTAAGATATTGGGGACCTCGTCTTCGCTGGCGAAGACGGTGTGTAGCGTATGATTGTGTGGTAGGTGGTACGAGTATGTTGTCAGTAGTGGAATGAAGAATATGTTTAGGTCTCCTCTTTCGGAGAGGAGCGCTTAGGTCGGGGGATTAAAAAGAAGCTGCAACTACGGGAGCGTTGGGGTGTCGGATTGAAGACCCCTAACTAGAAACATAATGCTAGCCGGCTGTATATCGAAACCTGACCTCTCATTTAGCATTGGTCTAAAAACAGCACTAACAAAGTGACTAGTAAAAAGAAGTATATAATTTTTTTCTCAGAAAAGCCGTATCGAGTCACGGTTCGTGAAAAACTTTCAAGTGTTGATTTTCCCGTTTGTTTTTTTAATAAAATCTATATTGAGTTTACGGCGGCGCGTAACTCTTGCGGAGCTTCGCCGACTTTTATTATAGTGTTAAATTGCTTTTCACACAGTTATCTGGATTGATATGACTCTCAAAGTGATGGTTAATGTATTTAAATTAAATTATTTATCAGATGTAGAATATTTATAGTATTTTCTAGGAAGTCTTAACAAATTCGTCTGAACGGAATCTCAAGTTATGAAACATGGTACGTAGATAACTTCTCATCTTAACAGCATATACAGTCTGCCAATCCGCAAGTCTGCCAATTCGCACATGGCCAGCGTGGTGGACTATGGCCAAACCCTTCTCATATTGAGAGGAGACTCGTGCTCTGTAGTGAGCCGGTAATGGGTTGATCATGATGATGATGATGATGATGATGTACGTAGATATGTATTTTTCAACTGCATATGAATAATTCTAGTTAGCTGAGTAATTAATACCTTAGTACAATCTCTCTCCGGTATAGGGAGCTCCATCGAGTTCTGGTTGCCTGGTACCCTCAGGCGGCAGGCCCCAGCGAGGCCTGCAGCCATTATGCGCGTAGTATCGTGGTATGCGATCGTCCCGCACCATTTCGTAAGCCAATCGCGCTACGCTCTGCTGATATTCGCTGATGCCAGTTTTGTAAAGACAAGGCCGGACGTAGCCGAGAACTAGGAATGAAAAAAAAATAAAGTAATTTTCACAAATCTGAACGGGGGATTTAAACACATAGATCCCATACAGCATAAACGCGGCTTGAGAGATATCAAAATGCGCCTATGTCAGCATAGACATTATTTTTCTTGGCGCTGATTGAGTAGTCTTTCAATCGGTCTTTGACGACCTCCGTGGCGTAGCGCGTGTGCTGTCGCATTATAAAGTTGAAGCTCAACTCAAGCTAAAGGTTCGATTCCCGTATCGACTCTGGTTTGGTGGGAGGCTCCGGCTGTAGTTAACGTCCTACAGACAAAGGCGTGTCGCCAAATGATTTAGCGTTCCGGCACGATGTCGTGTTGAAATCAATTAGGAGTATGGGTTAACCCTTAACCAGTACGCACGCTTCCATCTTAGACTACATCACATCAGATGAGATTGATATTTTTAGTTTGATTGGTTACTTTGATAATTGGGATGTTCCACTGATCTCCTCATAACAAATTTAACATACGAACATATCGCTGTCCACCACCCGTTGTGTTACATCGATAAGTGAAGGGAAAAGCTATACTGTTATAAACTAGAGAGACTAGTGGGCTAGTGTTTGTATCCTTATCCACCGTCCGACCCCCCCGTTATCCCAAACGTCGCCTAAGCCGAAGTTCGGCCTCAAAGGAGGCGCCCTTAGGCAGTCGTTCCCTCAGTTTCTTCGAGCCCTAGGGCTCAAAATTTCTTCTGGCAGAGCTTCTTATCAAAGCTCGCCAAACAGCCCGGTTACGCTGTGGGTTTGTACAGCTAAAAGACAGTCCGAAAAAAATATCCTTATCGATTTTGCAAAATGACTACTCCGTAAATAACTTTTACGAAACCGCCTTTTTTACTTTATAATCATGTTTATATTTGGTTATTGTAAAAACGTACGCCTATTTAGTTTAGGATTTGTCAAAACTTATCTCATGCCCGACTAGACTATTGATCAGAGGTTACACTACCGGTTCTTCTTTCCTAACTAAAGTACAGGTTTATGTCACGTAAAGACAAAGTCAGTCACAATAGCGCTGCATCGTTTCCGCCGGCATAATGAATGCATAACAAATCGTTTCAGATTTTAATGTTACAATTACTTTAAAGCGATGAAAGCTGATTTATTCAGAGAAGCGTTTTAAAAGCGATAATATATAACGCGCGCGGTAGGTACAAGTTGACAAAATTGTTGGTGTTTAAAGCCAAGAATAAATGTCAATAATTTCCTTTTAAAAATGTTTATTTTTAGAACGTTTTCTTCGACCAAGCACTGTTACAGTTTCGTGTTCCCTTTTGTTATCATAACTAATACTTATGTCCTAATGCTGATAAGCGGTGATAGCCTAGTGGTTAGGGCGTCGGCCTCCTAATCAGAGGTCGGCGGTTCGAATCCGGGCACACACTTCTAACTTTTCAGAGTTGTGTGCGTTTTAAAAAAAATAATTAAATATGACTTGCTTTAACGGTGAAGGAAAACATCGTTAGGAAACCTGCACGCCTGAAAGTTCCCTATAATGTTCTCAAAGGCGTGTGAAGTCTGCCAATCCGCACATGGCCAGCGTGGTGGACTATGGCCAAACCCTTCTCATATTGAGATGAGACCCGTGCTCTATAGTGAGCTGGATCATGATGATGATGATGATCACAGTTAGACTATTATATATTCTCCCTTAATTGCACACTACCAGCCAACTTTTGGAGTGTACCTCTATACCTGTGTTTAGGTTTCTGCTAATATATGATTTCCTTAGAAGCTTTTTATTTTTATCCACTACAAGTTAGCCCTTGGCGGCAATCTCACCTGATGGTAAGTGATGATGCAGTCTAAGATGGTAGCGGGCTAACCTGTTAGGGGTATGGTAAACCCATACTCCTAATTGGTTTCTACACGACATCGTACCGGAACGCTACATAGCTTGGCGACACGTCTTTATCGGTAGGGTGGTAACTAGCCACGGCCGAAGCCTCCCACCAGACCAGACTCAAGCCAGGAGTCGAACCCAGGACCTACTACTTTATTACGGAGGTCGTTAAAGCTGGTATGATTCAGGGGAATATTCGAGCACGGTGCTCGAATTCTGAAATTCATTGCTGTTTTTTAGACAAGCTGTTCGACATGAAAACAGAACAAGTGTCCTGAGTTTATCAGGACACTCGTGCTGTTTTCATGGTGGGCGGTATAGCGAGGTAACTAGGCGTAGGAATACATACTAGCCATGCCAACTATATAATATTTAAATCAAACGTTTTTAATAGTACGTCCGATACACGTAAAGATTCGAAGATTTTTTTTTCTCATCTACCTCAGAATGTCGATAGTTTCAAGTATCAGCAGGTGTGTGAAAACCATTTTATAATAAAAGGATCTGTTTACCTTTTTTAAGGTTACAACTTTTCTTAGAGTCAAGGTAGTAAATATACTGGTATATATAACGGAGTTAAAAGGAAAATTATAACAACTCTGCATCTAACGAATAGTAGCAGGCGTTACTTTGCGGAAGTCCATGATAAACAATAAACAGCAAGTATAATTTGCTATATTCCGCCGACAACCGGGAGATTTGTATAATATAACACCACACAAAATCTTCCACTAGAACCTCTACGCACGTTTCGACCCGACCGGATCATCCTCAGGAGATGTTGACTTCACAAGCGCGAAAAGTAAGTTTACATTACTTTTCGCGTGGATTTTGTGTGGTGTTATACTCGTACTATATTAATTTCCCGGTTGTCGGCGGAATATAGCAAATTATACTTGCTGTTTATTGTTTAACTCTGCATCTGTGTATAAAACTTCAACTTTACAAGTTAAAAAGCACTTTGAACTTATAATCAAATCTTATAGGAGTAGACGTGTAGACGAGTAGACCAAGGCACTAACTCCTGGTATGCGTGGGTAAAGGTTCTAGCGTGGGTTTATCCATGTCCCGCTCGTAGAGCTCGCGAGCCACCTTCATCAGCTCTGTATCCTTGATAGCCAGCTTGGGAGCCTGCGGTACAGACACCTCTTCCACAGCAACGTCTTCAGACTTGCACGGACGACGTTTTTTCTCTCGGGGCTTGAATTCCCTGGTTTTGAATTCTGAAACATTTGGATAACCGTGTTTCCAAAAATTTACTACTTTATTTTCTCCAAATAACTTACGGCTGTACTGATTTTGATGCGCGTACTGCATTAAACATAATCAATACGAGTATAATAAAAATGTATGGTCTTAAAACATAGTTTTAAGTTACAATGTGAGATGGTAATGATAAAAAGCAAAGCACTTTCCGGCTAAAATTGTTTCGGGCTTCTTCTTAGACCGGGGCGCGTTTGGAACCCTCATAGCTTTAGTTTTAAGTTTACGAATGTAGTTATCACCATCAAATCACTACTGTGTAAGTTATTGACGCGTCATAAGTGGCTTGTATAGGTTTCTTTGAATAAAGCTTATGATTGATTGAATCCAAAATGTCACAAAGAAGGTAAAGAATAACACTGATAAATTTAATCTTCGAAGTAAACATTTTGGATATGTTTTCTTATTAATTTAGATAAACTCTACTTCTGGATTAGATTGGGTTTTTGAATGTGTGCTTATATTGAATTTATGATTGAAGCCGACTGTATTTATGATTTTGGACAGAATGTCACTATATTCCTTACTACCTTCCTTTCCCACCATCTTCTTGTACGTAAATATATATGAAAAATTAAATATGAAAACGTTTTAGATAAATTATTTTGCTATAGAAAAAATAGTAGACAATCTGACGATGCGTAGGTAACATGGAGGTCGAGCAAATAGGTATTTAAATTAGAAAACATCATGCATGATGAAGCTTTTCATTCAGTTGATAGTTTCTGACAGTGATAGATCCGACTACGCACGAACCAACCGTGAGAGTAAGGTTGGACGGCCACTCAGTACTATGTCATATTTTCAGAGCTGACCAATATTTATGAAAAGCAGGCGGAAACGATTAATTTTAACAAGGCCTCAGTTTGTTGGGACCTGCCCTTTGTTTTGTTTCTTGCGACTACAAACTAAAAATTTATATGTTTTAAGCTTCTTGCCAATGACGCTTTAAAAGATATTTTAATCTAGACACAAAAAAACAACATATGCTTCATCATCATCATGATCAACCCATTACAGGCTCACTACAAAGCACGGGTCTGCTCTCAATATGAGAAGGGTTTGGCCATAGTCCACCACGCTGGCCATGTGCGGATTGGCAGACTTCACACGCCACTGAGAGTTCTCCAACATATGCTTGAATATAACTTAGGCTGCCTCCTATGGCCTGATCAACTCCTGATTTCGAGGGTCCTGAGTTTTTAGTTCAATACCAGCCCGAGTTAAGAAATTGGTGGTTTTATGAAGCTATCGGTTATTGTCATTTTGATGTCATTTTCGTGTCATAAAGCCCACTAACCCAGGACCAATCTTTGATTGCTACCATGAAAAAAAAACTTTTCTTCAAGAGTGTTTTGGCTTTAACTTGGACTGTATGTCTACTATTACAGCATAGACTATTGCTCGGTAATAAGTTCAATGTGTCATAAAGTAAGAACCGTGTAATATTAACCGGGCGACAAGTGACCGCAGAAGTCGTTGTAGTACGTGGACTGGCCGCGGAGACTCCTCATGGTCAGCTTGATGAACTGCTTCACCTCCTCTTCCGTCCACGCTTTCTAAAATTAACACCACTCTGTCATACTTGACGTGATGCCCATTTATTCTTAACAGTCTTGAAAAATAACCAAGCCTTTCATTACTTTTTAACTGTAATCTATTTTAAGGTTCGAAAAAGTGTTGTAAAGTAAATAAGAGAAATTAAAAAGGAAAGGTGCGTTTTTAAACGATTGAAATATCACTTGCTTCAACGGTGAAGGAAAACATCGTGAGGAAACCTGCACGCCTGAGAGTTCTCCATAATGTTCTCAGAGGCATGTGAAGTCTGCCAATCCGCATATGGCCAGCGTGGTGGACTATGGCCAAACCCTTCTCAAATTGAGAGGAGACCTGTGCTCTGTAGTGAGCCGGTAATGGGTTGATCATGATAAAAAGGAACTGCTTGTATCAGATTGATAATTACCGCACACTTGTCCCGTAGTATAGAGGCTTTAACCTTTCCTTTTAGCCTTCATTAATTTAGTTAATATAATAAGGGATAGTTTTATAGTTATTGCCTCAAAAAAGATAATTATTTACTACATTTACGTACAAATAATTACCACTAACATCTTCCGATCCAACCCTCGGGTCCAGCCATTTCCCTTCTAATTTCGCCCATCTGTTTTCTGGGCGACACCTGGAATTTTGAACTTTTTAAAAACGGAAAGAGAAACGCTTGCTATCCCGATTATTGGAACGAAGTTCCTTATTGCGCGTTGTGAAGATTTTTTTCCGTCTAGCCCAGACGGAAAAAATTCTTACGAAAAGTTGTCACGACACTTTTTGTTATTGTAAGCTGTGCGGCGTCGCATGTTTCTCTGTCTGTCTCTCTCTCTCTTATAGAAAGCAAGCCAGATATTTTCATTTCTATTTCGCATTGAACAGTGTAGTGTCGCGACGATTACTTTTGTTGAGTGTATACAGGTTTTTTGTAAATATTAAAAAATAATAATAATAATGAATCCTGACAGTGTTTCTGCACAAGTTCCGGATATTGCTGATGGAGTACAAAATTGAGCCTACTGATTAAGTTTATATAACATTATATTTGTTAATAATAAAAAAAAAAATATTATAACTTAAATAAAATAAAATTTTATTACAATTCCTTCACTAATTAATCGAAAGGAACTTCTTTCCATCCGGGTGTCCCTTGACACCTCTCAAGTTTTTTTAATTTATCAAAACGTTACGGAATCGATTTCGTAATTCTCCGGTTTTAGTTTTGATACATAAATTCCATTCAAAAACAAAATTATGAGCCATCGCAAATGATCAAAACCGATACATAAGGAGTAGGCAAAGTTATTATATATCTAGCCATCGGTGAATTGTAAGTGGGAATTGAATATAACCAAGGATATTCGATATACGGGACTACTAAAGTTTAAGTAATAATGAAGGGAAAACAATGCTTAAGGCTTCCCTATTGCTATACGAATATTACTCTAACTGTAAAAGAAAAACAGACAGAATTTTATAGTTTTACGTACACAGGTAGATACCTACAGGTAGGTAAGGACACACAGGTAATTACCTTCGTAATTCTAGAAATAATCCGATAGATCTACCTAAAATGTTTACACCACGTTGGACTTCTACAAAAAAGTTCTTGTATCATTCCTTCGGGAACGGAAACGCGTATAGGGTACAGAGAGTGTCGTAGTTAGCACGTATATCACCTAATAAGTTAGTATCATACTTACATTTTTGTTTTCCTTATTGGATGCTGACGGTACTCATCAAAGTATTCGGTTAGGAAAGACATTTTTTTTAACACTGAACAATTTATTGATTAAATTTAATGGTGTCTGAATCAAGAAATAAATACTAGTAATGTTTGATCACTTGATGTCATATAAAAAAGAGTCTACAGGAATAAAAACTTTTCCATGATAGGTAGTAGGTACTCCTTTATTAACCCTGAAAAGAGGTTGTACTTGTATTTGAAGCGATGTCTTCTGCTTGTAGTTATTATGGTAAATTCCACAAAACGACTGATTTTTCTAATTTCTTTCGTTATGTTATCATTGTATTGCATGTTCCATGAAACATGATTTAGTCGCAGGTGTAGTAAACACTAAGGTATTTATATCATATTTTTTTTTATAGATTTACTACTTTATAGTTTTTTTTAATTAAAAATAGCTTTATTCATGTATACCTATTACAGGTATCTATGAAGCGTTTATATAATAATATTTTTTCATGATTTTAATTCGTGAAGTGATGGTGAGAACTACACTCGCCAACTTAAAGCTAAAGCTAAGAGGGTTCCAATCGCGCCCAGGTCTAAGAACTAGTCCACAACTTAGCCGGTTTTTTTTCTAATCACCATCTCATATAATCAATAATAAATTATAAATAGCTATGGAGTTACAGCAATTCACACCCAAGGTTTTTTATCGTTTATATATATTAATCGTTAATTTCGTAATAGGAATTTTTAATAAGCTTTCGCTTCATAAAAACTTTGAACTTATAAAGAGCCTATAGACGCCCACTAATGGACGTAGGCCTTTCCGAGTGCGCGCTATGAGGAAGGCGAAGGGTGCCTTCCTCATCCACCCACCACCAGCGATCGTTTTTCAGATCTTCGGTCCAGTGAGCAGGAGATCGTCCTACGCTGCGCTTACCGGTACGCGGTCTCCGCTCTAGAATACGTCTGCTTGGTTCTGCGACAGATATGGCCCGCCCACTGCCACGTTAGCTTGCTAAACCGTTGGTAACATATTATAAAATAAAATGCAATTTCCTTTGAATGAGTTACTTTATTTATGCAAACGTACAAGTGACCCAGTCACCAAGCGTCAAGAAGAAGAATCGCAGGGTATTCCGGTCGCCTCTCTGACCGCTGAAGAGTACTACATACTCACAAGCGGTGCATTTTTTTTTTTTTTTCGGACTGTCTATTAGCTGTACAAACCCTATTGGTTGCCACAGCGTAATCGGGCTGTTTGGCGAGCTTTGGAAATAAGCTCTGCCAGAAGAAATTTTGAGCCCTAGGGCTCGAAGAAACTATGGAAACGACTGCCTAAGGGCGCCTTCTTTGAGGCCGAACCTCGGCTTAGGCGACGTTTGGGATAACGGGGGGGTCGGACGGTGAGTGGTCCGTACGTCTCCGAGGCCGTGGATGGAGCCCACGTCCGGATGACGCAAGATAGCGGGGACCTCGTCTTCGCCGGCGAAGACGGTGTGTAGCGTATGATTGTGTGGTAGGTGGTACGGGTGTGTTGTCAGTAGTCATCTGATCGTCAGGGTCATGAAGGATATGTTTAGGTCTCCTCTTTCGGAGAGGAGCGCTTAGGTCGGGGGAGTAAAAAGAAGCCGCAACTACGAGAGGGTTGGGGTGTCGGATTGAAAGCGGTGCAGTTCTGCCTGCGCCGCTTCCGGAGGGAATGCGTAAACGTATTTCCCAGATTTACCTTCCATTCTGGACTACGACTACCACACCGTTTAAAGCCTCATCAAAGTCATCAGGTTTCTTATAACAAATCCGCAGCGAAGAACAATATAACCGACCGACCGACCGACGACCTCCGTGGCGCAGTGCGTGCGCTGTCGCATTATAAAGTTGGAGGGAGGTCCTGGGTTCGATTCCCGGCTCGAGTCTGGTCTGGTGGGAGGCTTCGGCCGTGGCTAGTTACCACCCTACCGACAAAGACGTGTCGCCAAGCGATTTTAGCGTTCCGATGTCGCGTAGAAACCAATTAGGAGCGTGGGTTTACCATACTCCTAACAGGTTAGCCCGCTACCATCCTAAACTGCATCATCACTTACCACCAGGTGAGATAGCCGTCAAGGGCTAACTTGTAGTGTGTGAAAAAAAAAACCTGTGTAAAGCTGCGCCGAAGATGGCCGACCCCTAGCTTCCAAACTTCGTTATAACTCGTTCCCGTACTGAACGTCGTTGGAACAATTTTTATGCTCGCCGCTCCCCGCAGCAGACGGTCGCGTGACGGCGGCTCGTAAATCACGCCATCGCTATATTTGGAAACCGCTAATTTGTCCTATATCTGCAATCTACCTCTTGTTTAAAATAAATCAGTCCATGCGACCTTGAGTGTTCGCGCTTTATTACAAACACCGGCGGGTTCACTAGTCGTTGGCGTAGTGGTTAACATGTTCGACTACGATGTTTTTTTATCACGCTGGGAAATGCGTTTACGCATCCCCTCCGGAAACGACTCAGGTAAGGCTGTTCCGACAGCCAGAATACCAGCTAAAACCCAGCGATGCTACTTCGCGTCGCCTGATGGCTGGGTCACGGGAACGCTCGCGCACTCAAGCGCAGTTGCTTTATTTAACTATCCCCCTTTCCTTTAAATGGTTCCTTTCACAAAAGGTGGTCTGGAAGAGATCGCTTTAAGCGAAAAGACCGCCTTTGCGCATTATGTCTGTTATTTATTTTTGTTTTTATTTGTTTCTGAATCAAAGTATTATAATGTGCAATAAAGGCTTTATCTATTTATCTACGAATCGTCCAAGGTTCCAAAAATTGTTTTACATTGGGGTGTCCTCTTGATAGATATGAAATGTTGAGTCTACAGCATTATTTGATTTCATACTATAGAACGGATTGACTAATGAACACCAACCAGCTAACTACAGAGCACGGTTCTCCGCTCTACATTAGAAGGGTTTGGGCATAGTCCACCACGCTGGACATGTGCGGATTGGCATACTTCACACGCCTTTGAACATATTATGGACAACACTCAGGCTCCTCACGATGTTTTCCTTCAACGTGGAAGCAAGTAATATTTTTATTGCTAAAAAACGCACATAACTCCTAAAAGTTAAGCGCTCTCATTAGAAGGCGGACGGCTTAACCACTAGGCTATCACAGCTTCGATTTTATATTTTTTAATATTAACAACCAATTTAAGAGTGGCCGCTTGTAAAAAACAAAAAAAAAACGAGTAGCTCTGCCATACATAGACCTTTCAATCAGGAGATGGAACGTAAATAAAAATAAAATTAAATATAGTTACATTTATTAGTTCCTCTTATAAAGTACAATATTTATTATCAGTAAATTTACTCTCTTTTCATAGGTACTTAATTTCAGACAGAACAAGTCAGTACTCAGATTAAACACAAATAAAATTATCGGATTACTTTTTCCTAATTAAAAATTAAAAATAATGATTTACTATGATATACTATGATCATTTTCCATTAAAACAAAAAATTCGATTTCAATCTCTGACAATTACAATTAACGAAATATTATCTTATCATTAACAGAAGTTTACCTTAACAGTACTAAGGTGATAAATACAGTTAAATGTAGTAATAATGTAATGAACACAATTATTTTTAGAGTGACACTATAATTCGAAAAATCGTAAAAGATACAAATCGATTGGTACAATTCTATTGTCACACTAGTGTCACTTCCTGTTGTAATTTTTTTTTACTATTATAAAACCGGAAAGCATTAGAATAAACGGTCATATAAATCATTCCAGTTTTTATACCTGTATGAAAGAATGAATACTTTTATTGTGTATATATACTTATTATAAGTAAATAATACAGCAACAATGCCTTTATACTTAACCTGTGATATAAATGTAAAGTACGTCATTTAATTTAGCGGCGTTATTGAAAGCAATTACACCCAAGAAAATAAGGAAATTTAGCTCATCCTAATATTGTTCTCGTTTCTATTAATGACAGCACGAACCATAGAGTACAGATATATGCCATAGAGTACAGATATATATAATTCCCTCCAAAACTTGTCTGAAAGGTAGATTAATAATCAACACAAGGCTTCTTCGTCTTTGGGACCGCTATTCTTAGGATTCAACATGCTAACTTTGTTCGGGAGTTACCCGTAAGGATTTTGCACAACCTCCATGCTGATGAATCTACTATAACATTACGTTTTAGTTTAGAATATATTTAAAAATACGTAAGTTGAATAAATGCTTTTAAGAAAAAAAAAATTAAGGAAGAGTGGGAAAAATATAAGCAAACTACCGCTCTATACTAAAAGTATAGAGAACTTTCACAAGTAATGCATGATTAGGAAGTTGATTTTTCAGTCTGTAGACCGTTGGGTAACAATTTCAATGAATTTTCCGTAGTTTGCAACTCTGGTTATTTACTATAAGTCTTGTGAAACGGGCCCTTTGTAATATTTTCTTACTCTTGCCAACACTACAGCTGTATAAAAAATAGGGAAACAACCGTGTTACTACATTAGGTCATAGCCGTAATATCAAACAGAGCGGTCATAACAATTCAAGCGTCAGTATATATAAAAAATAAAATAATATAATGTTCAACTCTTGAAAACTACATCATCGCAGCCATTGGTGGCTTATTTATATCCGGCCAACATAGATCGCAACGAAAAAACAGGATGTGACACTTGGTTGACACGACATCAGAAATAACGGGAAATTCAACAAAGTGTTTTAGAGTAATCTTAAACAAGAGCACAAATGTCACGTGAATAAAACTAAATCAAAATATTTAAATCGATTTATTAAATTTCATTCAACATATTTTAATTATCATTAGCTTAAATTAAAAGTCAACATTCTTTCATTCGAGAGTTTTGTTCGAAGTGGGCAAATACAACAACTTTTAAACCAACCAACTCTTAAAATAATCAACATGGAATTACACGAAAACAAAAAACGTCTTCCGCCTTGCGACGGTCAAACATACCTAGAAACATGATCCCACCTCACCCAATTAACGGAAACGAGACGTAAAAACTTCAAAATAGCCTGTAATGAACTTATTTGATTGAAAAAGTGTTCTAGTTTGAGACAGCACCTCCGTCCAGTCATTCCAGAAGTACAGTCAGTCTCTTCGCCCGCAAGTCTTTATTTAGTAAAGGAGTTACAACCAAAAACCTCTTGTGACAGTCAAACATACCTAGAAACAAGATCCCACCTCACCTAATTAACGGAAACGAGACGTAAAACTTCAAAATAGCCTGTAATGAACTTATTTGATTGAAGAAGTGTTCCAGTTTTAGACAGCACCTCCGTCCAGTCATTCCAGAAGTACAGTCAGTCTCTTCGCCCGCAAGTCTTTATTTAGTAAAGGAGTTACAACAAAAAACGTCTTGCGACAGTCAAACATACCTAGAAACATAATCCCACCTCACCCAATTAACGGAAACGAGACGTAAAAACTTCAAAATAGCCTGTAATGAACTTATTTGATTGAAGAAGTGTTCCAGTTTTGGACAGCACCTCCGTCCAGTCATTCCAGAAGTACAGTCAGTCTCTTCGCCCGCAATAGTCCTTATTTAGAATAGGAGATAAGGTCAGGTTTTTCGGTTTTCTCCTTACGACATGTTTTATAGACAAGAATAGATACTATTTTAGCTTCCAAAAACAATCGGTGAGCTGATTTTAATAGACCAAATCGCGACGCGAGGAGGAAAGACTCGGAAGAAAAAGGAGAGACGCGGAACTGACCAACGTGACGTTGACAATACTGACCAATTTGTCAGAGGGCAAAAGCGATCCCTAACTAATTTAGCAACGAAAGTTGACTGTAAGTCAATCCTGCGTGGCTTTGAAATCATAACTGCGCACTAACATTTCGTGGACACCACTTTGTAGAAGGAATGCCAATTATTGCGTCACATTACGGAGTTTGATTTAATTAAAATGTGATACACTTAAGTGGAAAAGGGCTATAGTAAAATACACCCCCAACTATTGTTTACCCCTTTTTTTTGGACTGTCTATTACATAACCTATATACAAACCCTATTGGTTGCCACAGCGTAACCGGGCTGTTTGGCGAGCTTCGGAAAGAAGCTCTGCCAGAAGAAATTTTGAGCTCTAGGGCTCGAAGAAACTAAGGGAACGACTGCCTAAGGGCGCCTCCTTTGAGGCAGAACCTCGGCTTGGGCGACGTTTGGGATAACGGGGGGGTCGGACGGTGATTAACCCTGCTCGTTATGCACAGTACGGCTATGTGGGGGTTCACGTACCTACAGGACTTCGCGTGTTTGAAGTAACCATGTTATAAGCACAACTTACTGTTTAATTACTTCTGCTGTAACTACAGTAATAAAGCTATCTTGCTGTAAGTTAATTGAAGGTACTACTTTTCTAATAAGACACTATATTTTGCCACCTTCTCAGATTCCACCGTCTTACAAATTAATTGAGTCTCAAATTAATGTCCACTTAAGCTTACGATCGCAACTACACACTATGTTAGGAAGCTAAGCTGACCAATTGGTGAGTTAAAACTGACAATTTGTCAGGGTTAAAGTTGAC
Organism: Lasiommata megera; assembly: GCA_928268935.1. Taxonomy (NCBI): domain Eukaryota; kingdom Metazoa; phylum Arthropoda; class Insecta; order Lepidoptera; family Nymphalidae; genus Lasiommata; species Lasiommata megera. The sequence continues at coordinate 12,513,453 of OV743329.1, forward strand.
CCAATTCACAAACAAGTTATGTAGTAGATCAGACATAATGAATTTAACCAACTGCGATAAAGATATCCTTAGCGTTCAATCGGATGATTTGTGTCAGTATATTGCCGCACTATCAAAACTCCAAGGAGCACGTTCAGAAGGGTAGAAGGTCACTAGAACCTGGCCCGTATGTACACTGCGGCGACGTCGTGGTTCGCGTAGCCGAGGCGCTTGGCGTGCTTGAAGATCTCGTTGGTGGTGGCCGTCAGCGGCAGCGACTGCTCCAGCGCGTCGCCCAGCCCCAGCGCCAGCTTCAGATCCTTCTGCATGTGGGTTAGGGGCTGGTGGGTGGAGTACGACGACTCGATCATCGCTGCGAACAGACATGTAAAATTATGAATCGTACGGACGTGTGCTGTGACCTCTAATTAATGTGACCCCGCCTCCCATACTTGGTTAGAAACATTACTCTTTATTTGAGCAAAATCTTAAGATTCAAGTAGGTTTCCGTAGCCGTAGTAGGGTTTCTTTCTGATAGCCAGCCACTCGGCTCAAGAACCATAATGGATAGTTAACATTAATTATGTATTTGATGCTATATAAACATAAAATAATAATAATTAAATTTGACAATAAAATGGGATTCCTAACCAAAATATGTGTTTTTGCTCAAACTTTAAACTATCAGTGCTATGTAGTTTCATAATCCATATTGGTAATAATAATATAGAGACTAATCGATATTTGTGCCCAAGGAGGGTCTGCTGCGGCGGACACCCGCTGGTAGAGTTGCGGTTGTATGCGAAAGCTTTCCCGTGACTCCACCATACAGCGGTGAGTAGGAACACGTGGGGGTTTTAGTCAGTAGGAGTCTGACATAACCTCTGTGCCTCCCCGTGGCGCAGAGGATTTGCCCACGATGAAAAAAAAAAAACGATATTAAGTTGCCACAGTATTTGGCTTTTTTCAGGTGGGAGACTACGGCCATGGCTAGTTACCACCCTACCGACAAAGACCTACCGCTAAGCAAAGAAGCGTTCCGGCACGTCGCGTAGAAACCTTTTACTAGACTCCTAGCAGGTAAGCCCGCTACCATCATAGACTGCATCATCACTTATCACGAGGTGATATTGCTGTAAAGACAACGTGTAGTGAACAAAAATATTTATATATATATATATATATTTGAGTTACCTCGTCCTTTCAGTATGAGATGCGGCGAGGCTAGCGGCGTCAACGCCAGCACGTCCAACAGGTCGGCCTGGCTCAGCCCAGCGCGGTCCGCCAGCGCCAAACCCTCGGCCAGCGCCGCGAGCGAAACCCCGCCCACCACTTGCAGCACGGAGTTCATCTTGGACGCGTTGCCGATCTCGCCTGGAAACCATTACAAACCGGTTGCCAATTTTGTACGAAACCTAATAATGCTCCAGAAACATGTTTATCTAATCTACACAATACATTCATTGCGTTCCGATTGGGTTGAGCCAAAATGAAAACAAATATGGCGTTATTGATCACGTGGCTTTATTTTGACATGACCTCTAGTGAAGGACGAATTAACCGTGACACAGAATAATTTAATTTTGTGTGTACATCCTAAATTGTGAAGCTTACTTATTTATTAATAACACTATTTTCAGTTAATACAAGTTACGTGTTGGCGACAAATATTTGCAGACTGTTTGGCTCAACTCAATTGCGACGATCTCTAAATACATTTATGCAGAAATCCACATTCAATACGTACATAGAAAGATCAACCATAACTTAGATTAAGGTAGGTGTCATGCGACTAAAAAGGAAATATAGTGTATTTCATCGAGGAACAATTCTTTATTTTTTTATATAAATATACCGGCGCTTTGCTGCAATCACATCTGAATAGAAGATACTTATTGACTCTTAATTTGTAGGTGGGAGTGGTGGTAGAAAACAGAAGCCGGAGGAGCATTTTTAGATATCATCATCATGATCAACCCATTACCAGCTCACTACAGAGCACGGGTCTCCTCTCAATATGAGAAGGGTTGGCCATACCACGCTGGCCATGTGCGGATTGGCAGACTTCACACGCCTTTGAGAAACATTATGGAGAACTCTTAGGCGTGCAGGTTTCCTCACGATGTTTTCCTTCACCGTTGAAGCAAGTGATATTTTAATTGTTTAAAAACGCACATAACTCCGAAAAGTTAGAGGTGCGTGCCAGGATTCGAACCGCCGACCTCTGATTAGGAGGCTGACGCCCTAACCACTAGGCTATCACAGCTTCTAGATATATGCGGTGCGTACTATTTACGAGAAAAGCGTTCAGAAACCATTAATCAGATTGCGATGAAATTGGTCTGGGGACGCCCGCGTGGCTGCTTGGTCCAAAAATCTACATGTAAGATGGTTTTGTACGTGGCATTTCAACGCATACACACGGCGAGCTGAATCATAGATAAATAAATATTTTAGAGTCCATTTGTTCGAAATCAAATCAAAAGTAGCTTTATTCACATAAACCTATTACAGGCATCTATGGCGTTTGCAACCCTCATAGCTTTAGTTTAAGTTTACGAATATAGTTATCACCATGAAATAACTACTATGTAAATTATTGACGCGTCAAAAGTGCCTTTTAAAGGACTATTTGAAGAAAGATTATTTTGAATTTGAATTATGATGTGAATAATATGAATCGTGTAATATTTCTATTCGTGAAGTGATGGTGATAACTACACTCGACAACTTAGAGCTAAAGCTAAGAGGGTCGTAAATCAAATCGCGCACTGGTCTAAGAAGAAACCCACAACAAACTTAGCCGGATTTATTTTTGTTATCACCATCTCACATAATCGATTATAAATCGAAAACTTAAACCACCGAAAGAGTAGAAAATAATACGTTAAACTACAAACACAGCACATCAAGACACACAAATAGATACGACTCTTGGGCGAAAGCTAGTCCATCACACTAATAATATAAATTCGCAAGCTTGTATATTTATTTGTTTGTTACCCCTTCACGCCGGAACTACTGTACCAATTTGGCTGAAATTCTGAGCGTCGTTAGATTATTCGCTGGATTAACACAGGCTTTGAAAAACTCAATTTGAGGTCGATGATCTACGACTATTTCAATAATTCGCCATAGACAATTTCCTCGAATTTAGATCTATATGTTGGGAAAAGGAGCGGAAACGGGAATGACGCAGGAATGAGTCTATACTAATATATATAATAGATAGGGTACTTTTGGGAAAACTGTTGTTCTTGAGGGATTGGTAGAAAACGAATTTCACGTCGATGAGGTATTACTGTACCTCGAAATTAGATTTATATGATATATAGTAGAGTAGATAGTAAGTGGAGCGAAAAGAGAGCATTCTGTCACTTAATCCACAGAAATTAAAAAAAACCAAAAGCTAGAATAATATGTATCAAAAAATATTTTTTATCGTCATCCTCTGAATGACTCACAGCCGGCCGAACAAAGACCCACCACGCGGCTCCAATGCGGGTTGGTGAGTAACAAATAAAGTGCTGTAACAAAATCCAATTAATTTACGGAAACACCTGCATCCTCTACATCTACATATTACCGTTACATTGTATATGTTTATAACTCCTATTGAAAGATTTTTCCTTTGCATTTCTGCATAACATCTACACAAGTCGAAAACCTGTGCACGCCACAAGGTGGTCCGTTGGTGCCGAAAATTATGAGATCGTTTACCAACTATGCGTCATCGCACAATGGTCAAATATTTTATAGCATCGATGGTGCCAATACCACTGTACACAAACAAAATTAATTTGTCCTTAAACAAAATTAAATGAGCAGTTCTACAAAACGTGCTATCTATCCTCAAGAACATATTCATAAGAATGCCGTATGGATTAAAAGAATGGACACCTTTCATATTGAAAGGTCTTATTACGCGTGATAAATGTTGCGTTGCTATGTCGTGCAGCGTTAAGTAGGTACATGGGTGTCTCAATAATAATTAGTACCAAACATATGTTCATTACTTAATGAAGTATTAGTATAATAAGGTTAATAATTGTGTATTTACTAAAATAGTTATAACAACCGAATAATTCAACAAATATCAATAATCAATAAAAATAATGGCATGGTAACACGTCAACTGGATGACGTCGTAGTGGAGGGGGCCGGAACTTGTAACAGTATCTCTCATATTTAAGGAGGTTGAAACATTAAAAAAAATAATGATGGCGATGATGATGAAGTAAAAGAAACAATACGACAACATCAAGTGGTAATGGAGACGAGCACTACTACCAAGGTAGAAGGAGTTCTTGCTCATCGCCTTGAAGCACGACTGGCAGTCGTCGAACAGCGTCCGGTCGCCCGCCGCCAGGATTATCAGGGTGCCCTCCTCCGCCTGCGTCTTCGAGCCTTGGATCTGGAATAATAAAATATATATAAGTATTTTATTTACAATCATCATTGTAATTATTATCAACCTTCGATACGCAGAGCCTTAAATCTAGCAGTATAAAGAAGTATCTTGTATTTTGTTTTTGACTAATGGTAATCTTTTGCTTGTTTAAAAATATGTATTTCCTGACCTGACATGATATATACCGTCATCAATATTGCTTTTTCGGACGTCACGAGCAGATTAACTCATTCGCTAAAAAAAACTAACTTAAATAGACACCAAAAGTTTTTAGTGAATCTTCTACTAACCAAATACCGGCCAAGTACGGTATGCAGGTCTCCTCTTAGAATGAGAAGGGTTCTAGCTTTAGTCCATCACTCTGACTACGCTTCTGAGAATATTATAAAGAACTCTCCAAACTTGCAAGTTTCCTCACAATGAAGCTCATTATAATATTGCTCAAACAAGATTGCTCTTAAATAGTTTTAAGTGCCAATGTCAGATGCTCATAACAAATAAAATAATTTACCTGGCTAAGTTTGTTGTGGGCTTCTTCTAAGACCAGGGCGCGGTGGTAACCATAGATTTAATTTTATGATTACGAATAAAGTTATCCCCTTCAAAACTACAATGTAATTTATTGACAGTTTTTTTTTATACACTACAAGTTAGCCCTTGACGGCTTTCTCACATCTGTTAGGTTTATGGTAAGCCCACGCTTCTAATTGGTTTCTACGCGACATCGTGCCGGAACGCTAAATCGCTTGGCGACACGTCTTTATCGGTCTATTGACAAAGTGCCTTTTAAAGAATTATTCCAATAAAGTTTATGATTTATTGGATTGATTGATTGTTACTGAAACATAAAATACAGACCCAAACATCTACAAGTTATGTATTTCATTACCTGCGCTTCGAGATATCTGCCGCCCTTTCCGCTGATGGCCTCGACGATGTCGTGCGAGGTGTCAGCGTCTATCGACGTCATCTCCACGTAGCCCTTCCCCTCCAGCGACGGGCAGTGCAGCACGCCGCAGTTGCCGAACACCATCTATAAATTACAAACACACGAGAATAGTTGACTATTCAACATCTGTTTAATGCAATGCTTACGTAACAGGCGCCGGGATTAATCCTAAGCGAACAAGGGATGTCAGATTAACTCTTCCGGAGTTAATCGATAATACGAGTTACAAGGCTGTTGAAAAATGGATTTAGGTGGCCCGAGACGGAGACACTATTGCCTCTGCCTTGAATACTTCTTTTCACATCTAGCATTACCGCAAATATGAGAATTTTCCACATACTATTATTCACGAACTCTGGCGAGTACAATAGGCGCCAGAGTTAGCAATATATTTTCTTCGGGTGCGTTTCGTCGCTAATTGTAGTAATATTATAATAACTATCATGTCATCATGATCAACCCATTCTCGGTTCACTACAGAGCACGGGTCTAATCTCAATATGAGAAGGGTTTGACCATAGTCCACCACGTTAGACATATGCGGATTGGCAGACTTCACACGCCTTTGAGAACATTATACTTTATATTTTAATTGCTTAAAAACGCACATAACTCCGATAACTTAGGGGTCGAACCCCCGACCTCTGATTAGGAGGCTGACGTTCTAACCACTAAGCTATCACAGCTTAACTAACTATTATTTTGTATATAATAATAATTTACCTGAAAGCAGCACATTTGAAAACTGGCATCAGTAAAACTACCACGTTGATGAAATAACAGATGTTACATATAGCTTTCGTTGTAGAGACCGTGATAGGTGGGAGAACATGTTAAATGGTATTGATACTCTGTCACGTCGCCCAGCGGCACCGCAGGGCGGAGGTCGATATTATGGTATTAGCGCTTGAAACCTTTCAACTGTGACCTTTGCGGTGCCGGAATGGATATAAACTGTTCCACGTGCAATGCGTTCCGTTCGACCTTCGCCTTGCGACGAAAATTAAGGAATGAAGTAAAAGCAAATTATAATAAATTGAATAGGTGTTCTTTATAAAGGAATTCTGTGTTGTTTTGTTTTTTTTTTATCCACTACAAGTTAGCTTTTGACGGCAATCTCACCTGATGGTAAGTGATGATGCCGTCTAAGATGGTAGCGGGCTAACTTGTTAAGAGTATGGTTAACCCGTACTCCTAATTGGTTTCTACGCGGCAACTTGACGTCGCCGGAAAGCGACTAATGAATCCTTTATTCAAAGTTTGTATTCGGCGGCGAATGATTTATGTATGTATATACTTTTTTTTTTACATACACTACAAGTTAGCCCTTGACGGCTATCACACCTGATGGTAAGTGATGATGCCGTCTAAGATGGTAGCGGGCTAACTTGTTAAGAGTATGGTTAACCCGTACTCCTAATTGGTTTTTACGCGACATCTTGTCGGAACGGTAAATCGCTTGGCAACACGTCTTTGTCGGTACGGTGGTTACTAGCCACGGCCCAAGCCTCCCACCAGACGAAGTGTATTTTGTCATATTTGCGACTGAGATTCGTATATATGTAAGTATATGTGTATATGTATTTATGGATATAATATATTTTATTGATGTATAGTCAGTATTATTATTAATATATATAATTCTTTATTTTTTAATGTTGTACCACCTACTAAGCTTCTATATTATTTTCTATTTGCACGGTTGGTTGCCTGGAAATAATCGCTAGTCAGCTATAATGCCGCCAAATTGTAACTACTTTCTAACAGTTCTCAATTATATGCATTTTTTTGTTATCTGTGGTGTTTATAAATGTGTTTACATACATACATTCATTCGTTCGTCGCCGAATACAAACTTGGGATAAAGGATTCATTAGTCGCTTTCCGGCGACGTCATCGTTTAGCTCTTTCACGTTAACGAATTGGATCAGTGAGAAAACCTTACCCTCACCGTCCGACCCCCCCGTTATCCCAAACGTCGCCTAAGCCGAGGTTCGGCCTCAAAGGAGGCGCCCATAGGCAGTCGTTCCCTTAGTTTCTTCGAGCCCTAGGGCTCAAAATTTCTTCTGGCAGAGCTTCTTTTCAAAGCTCGCCAAACAGCCCGGTTACGCTGTGGCAACCAATAGGGTTTGTACAGCTAATAGACAGTCCAAGAAAAAAAAAAAAAAGAAAACAGCCAAAACCGGGAGCCGCGGTTGAGCTGGCTAATTCCGTATTCAATTTAGTAAAACAAATTAAATTTACCTCCTTCGCCGCCTGCGGGTCCGCCACGCAAGAGAAAGTGATGTCTGCCTCTTCCACCACGTCGCACGGAGTCACCGCTATCGTGGCTCCGACCTTCTCGAAGTCTTTACACTGCAACAACGAAATTACACATTCATCAATTGAAAATCATATTGTGTTTTCTCTTTACCGAGGATGTCGATGATTCTATTGCACGCGGCTGCGTTCACGTTTTGTTGAAATTTCGAGTTTTTGAGTTTATCTCGTATCTATTTGCCAAATTTCAGCAGATAGTCAGTCAGGACAAATATTTTTATAAATATACAAAGATATAACATATAAATAGACCCTAATTATACCAAAATATGGAATAGTGGGAAAAAATAAAAAAAAAATCTTAAAGCAATCCGTTTAAATATAAATAGCCTATAACTTAATACGTATAAAATATAAATAACCCAAAAATTGAGCTTGAGATACAAAAAAGTTATGTATTGTTAAAAGTTGTGTAGGTATTGATTATCCGTCAAACAACAAGAATATTATCCATCAAACCAAGATAGTACGTCCTGCGGTGGTAAGTGCTTACAAACATAAAAACCCTGTAGCTTTATATAATACTACGTTCAATTGCAAGGTATACCTAACAGCTTATATACCTTGCAACTGTAAAGTTTGTACCTATACCTACAAACAATTAGGTACTTGTCTTAAGACTAACTTTCTGAAAAAACTGCTGAATCAAAGACTCATTTAAATAACTTTATAATACTAACTAAATTTATAATAACTTATAATAATATTATAATTCATAATGAGATCCGCATACCTACCAATGAAATTAAAAATAATAAAAAAAAACTTTTATTTGACATCGCCATCTACGCTAAGCAACTGTTATTACAGAGTTACACGAATCGCCGCTAGATGGCGTAACCAGGTTCCTTCGCTGTTAGCCGAATCAATAGACGCGCCACGCCAACGATCGCCGTCAAGGGGACGTCAACGACCCCACGCCACAATGGCCACCGGGCCGAGCGACGCCATTTTGATAACGGCCCATTCCTCGTGCACGCAGCCATGCGATATTGAACATTGTGTCAATTCCAGTTCATTCAGTATCCGATGTTTGGATATTATCTCAGTCGTTAAAACACGATCTTATATCGGTGTCGTTGTTACTTAGACATTATGATTAATTAGAAAAACTACTCAGAACGCGATACAACTTGATTCATATTAAAAATTTGCGTTCTGTGTGTCATTGATGTGTTGCCCAATTCATTTTAAAAATTTGCGTACTGTTTCAATGTGTTGGTATACAATATCTTGTCCGAGCCGTCGATACTCTACATACGTATATACGAGTAGATAATGATTAATTACGAATACTGCTTATAAATGAACAAAGAGTGTTATATCGTCTACATTCGTTAATAATGTATGCACACTGTATCGGTCTAAGCATTGTTGATATACGATCTTGTATCAGAGCCGACACACTTTTAGTAGATAATGATTAATTTGGAAAACAACTTATAATGGACATTGGTTGTTCTAACGTTTACTTTTTAATTTAAAATGTTAGATCATTGCTTCACTTTGCGCAATGGTGGAAGACGAACTGATAATATATTCGTAATGATTAATAATGGAGCAGATTCTTTTTTACCTAAAAAAACCAGTATTGATGAGTCTAATAACTGTGTTGTCCCAATCACATTATTTTCCGAGAAGAGATTTAAGCAATTTGTCAATGCCAATAAAGATTCAATATTGTCTTGATTTTTTTTTAAATTAAAATATCACTTGCTTCAACGGTGAAGGAAAACATCGTGAGGAAACCCGCACGCCTGAGAGTTCTCCATAATGTTCTCAAAGGCGTGTGAAGTCTGCCAATCCGCACATGGCCAGCGTGGTGGACTATGGCCGAACCCTTCTCATATTGAGAGGAGACCCGTGCTCTGTAGTGAGCCATTTATGGGTTGATCATGATGATGATGATGATGATTGTTTTGATTACTTTAAAGTTGTCGTTCATATGAAATACTTGACCAATGCATTGGGCCACTCTACGCTTAGTTAGAAAACACATTCAGCAGAGTTATGATTAATTCAACTATTGCTTAAATACCCTATAAACCTATAAAGAATAAACATAGCTTAGAACTTCTACGTTTCTACAAAATACAAAGCGTAAATAACTTAGTACTTAAATCTTTTCTTTTTTTTATTTACTACAAGTTAGTCCTTGACGGCAATCTCACCTGATGGTAAGTGATGATGCAGTCTAAGATGGTAGCGGGCTAACCTGTTAGGGGTACGGTAAAGCCATACTCCTAATTGGTTTCTACACGACATCGTGCCGGATCGCTAAATCGCTTGGCGACACGCCTTTGTCGGTAGGGTGGTAACTAGCCACGGCCGCAGCCTCCCACCAGACCAGACTCGAGCCGGGAATCGAACCCAGGACCTCTAACTTTATAATGCAACAGCGCGCGCGCTGCGCCACGGAGGTCGTCAAAACATAGCTTAGAACTTCTACGTTTCTATAAAATACAAAGCGTAAATAACTTAGTACTTAAATCTATCTGTAGCATCGGTGATTTAGAATGCAGTAAAGAGAATTTTAGAAAACTATCAGTTTTCTGACATGCACCGTTGCATGTAAGAACTAAGACAAATACGAACTTAACTTGCTCCCGTTAAAAATAACTGTCTAGTAGTTAATAACATTTTTATATAGTTAATTGTAGCTACTAGTCATACCCAGGCTAGGAGACGCAGGTTTTATTAGCAATTCGGTCAACGGCGTAGGCTATTTTCATAACGGAGACCTAGTTTATGATTTCGTAACTTTTATTTGTGTAGGTACGTAAGTAGGTATATTTATTGCTTACTTCCAGTACCTACAGTCTATATATTACGCATATAAGTAATAAATAACAATTATTAAAGATTTTGATGATCGAGTTAAAAGTTAAGCGGGCTATTAATAATGTAGTATTTTACGTTTACGCTACTTTGGAAAAAAAACCTTTAACCTTTTTTTAAGCTAGATATTGGGCTATATAGATATGGGTTTAAAAACTCTCATATATATACATTTGCACACGCAATGTTTAACGAATATGTAACTCGTTGGCCCAGTGAAAAAAAAAAAAATAGTGACCTGCAACTAAAACACTTTGTTCAACGATTTGGTCTACTCTGCCGAATGAAAATACTAAACCGGAACAAAAATTTAAATCTACTAACTTTGTGTACATAAACCAACCAAAGAACTAAATTACATAACTACCACGTAAATATAGAAACATAGCTTGATAACTTATGTATAAAATACATACGCATAGGCAAGTAAGTTATATAACTTTTAGGTTAATTCCGATAAGTAAATGTAGGTCAAGAATAAATAAACATGAGTTAAAATTAATACGCTTCGCAAATTTCTTAATGTAGACATCAGTTAATGTATTATTAACGCTCAGTTCCCGTTTTAAATTTTAGGACTAAAACAGTCATGTCGTGTGACTATCTGATTGCAATAATGAAAATGACAATGAATGAAAAGATAATTTTGTGTGGAATTACAGTAGTTTAAAAATAAGTCACTGAAGACCTCTCTCTCTATCTCTCTTTTTATGGCTTTACACAGATTAGCCAACGTCAACTTTATAGCTATGTAGAAAAAAAATGGCGAGAAACATCACACTCGGCTGACGCGGCTCCCTAAAACTTTTCCCAAATCAATATCTGTTAACCATTCAAAAAACTAGCCACTACACAAACGACACCAAAACTATAATATCCAGGACACAACCAACACCAGTCCTTTTCAAAATTAGCGCATAAACATTAATTCAAGAAAAGCGTGAAAAACCGCCATATACGAAGTCTCCCGCCTTTCTCCCACTTAAGACCTATTATGACGTAAGACGTACGTATACGTTGGTAAATAGACTATTATGGGAATGTCATCATTAGCTTCAAACATTATTGCTGGGCACAGGCCTCCTGGAATCACCAACCGGTAGGAATCAGGGGTTAAAGATGAAAGCCGGGACCGAGGGCATAATGTACAGTAGACTTCGAGGCTTTTTTTTTCACCACAAGTTAGCCCTTGACTGCATCTCACCAGATGGTAAGTGATGATGCGGTCTAAGATGGTAGCGGGCTAACCTGTTAGGGGTATAAACTCATACTCCTAATTGGTTTCTACACGACATCGTGCCGGAACGCTAAATCGCTTGGCGACACGTCTTTGTCGGCAGGGTGGTAACCAGCCACGGCCGAAGCCTCCCACCAGACCAGACTCGAGCCGGGAATCGAACCCAGGACCTCCGACTTTAAAATGCAACAGCGCAAGCGCTGCGCCACGGAGGTCGTCAAGATGACGCTGTCTCCGGACTTCACTTTCAGACTGAACGGTTGAATTTTAGAACATTATTGCAGCCTTATTGCCGTAAAATATTATCAAAATCGACCTAAGCGTCCAAGACAAGACTGCTGAGCGAACCATTTATAACGTTTTGCATCGTGGTACATTTAGTGGCCGGGAGTTAAAATTAGTGCGTAATGCATTTAATGTGTATTTTTATATCGTATATCAAAAAGCTAACCTGATACAAGAATAATAATGATCATCGCAAATTTGATTACCTTTAGGGTTAAAGGACTATATGAAAGAAATTCCTTAAGGATATAAAAAAAATAAAAGACGTCAGTATGGATGGAATTGTTGTAGAATGTAGTATTTGAAAGTTGTTTCTATGATAGTCTAGTGGTTAAGGCTTTGGCTTCCCTTTTGGAAGGAACAAAGTTCGAACCCCGACACTTCTGCAGTAGGTTTTGTCTGTTACTTTTGTAGTAGTCATACTTTTATTTTGTTACTTTTTTATAATATTGTTTTAGTTATAAGTTTGTTTGTTAATTTTTTAGGAGATAATGGGGCTGGCATGTTCGTTTCGAACAAAAGTCCAAAAAAAAAAAAGAGATTAAAAAAAACCCCCCGACACGTATTTTTTTACTTTTCCAAGTTATGTGCGATTAACATACTTGCTCTAACGATGAGAAAAAACATGGTGAGAAAAACTGCATGCCTGAGTTTCTGTATAATGTTCTCAAAGACGTCTACCAATATGCACTTGGCCAGCGTGGTGGACTATGGCCACAATACTTCTCATGCCGCGCCCTGTAGTGGGTAGATACTTCATAATGATGACGATTATTTTGAAAGAAAGGAACCATTTACTCTTTTTTTTTATACACTACAAGTTAGCCCTTGACGGCATCTCATCTGATGGTAAGTGATGATGCGGTCTAACCTGTTTTAACCCATACTCCTAATTGGTTTCTACACGACATCTTGCCGGAACGCTAAATCGCTAGGCGACACGTCTTTGTCGGTAGGGTGGTAACTAGCCACGACCGAAGCTTCCCATATGACCAGACTCGAGCCGGGAATCGAACCCAGGACCTCCAACTTTATAATGCGACAGCGCAGGCGCTGCGCCACGGAAGTCGACGATACTAGTCGAGCATATAATCATAGCAAGCTGAGTAGATACGTGAGTAGCAACAGTGCGAGTGATAAATATTTACCTTCCCAATAGAGTTGTTTAGACGATTCGCAAAACAGTGTCTGTACTCTACAGGCATCGAAGGTCAATGGCAAAGTTTGCACGAAACTCACTCAGCCATGACTGAACCGTGGAGGGAGAAATCGTTTGACGCGAACGTTTCATTTTTTCATTTTAGTCCGCGTAAACATCTTCATGATTAATGAAGTGTGCAAATCTTGAAGCAACTTTGAATTTGGTGTTTATACCGTCAACGATTTCCCGAATTATAAAATTTTCTGTTTGGTATACAGTTCATATTTAACTCTATAGCTTGTAATTTCTAAGATGCTTGAATGGACGCGATTAGTGGGCAGACTTCAACGATTATTGTCACGAGTTTGTTATAACGAGTTTGTAAGAAACGTGCTCTCCAAGGCACACAGTTGGCTAATCGAAGTTTTTAATGCCGGACTGGTACTAATAAAAAATTATTGACGGACTACCCGCATTGATATTTAACAAGTAGAGCCCGAACTGGGATTTGAATTGACTTAGTAATCCGTAATCTAATATGCTTACTACTAGACTAAATAGGGACCATATTTGGTCCTTGACTTTAAACTACATCAACTAGTTAATGAAGAATTTTAAATAAATGAACTAGGTATCGGTTGCAAAAACAAACTTCGAAGTTCCTCCTATCGCTCGTTGCACGATTGAAAATAAGGGACAGCGGTCTCGATTATGGCCATGAGTAATGCGCAATTGTTTGCTAAATTGTAATGTAACAGCGACTTCAGTCTTCTCTGATTATTATACTAATAAAGTGACATTATATTACGAATATATCTATTCTGATAGTAATATTAATTAATTTAAGCATATAATATTTCTTGTGGTTTTTATTTGTATTTATTTTTACATGGGCGGGAGAGTTAGAGTATAATGATCATAACAATAATGGAGCTGATTTTATTTGTTAAACTTGCAAATTTTTGGAACCGGATAGCCGAATTATGTAAACTCTTTGACATCACGCTATTATACTAAAAAGTTCAACAGACGTTAACTTCACTAATAAGATTATTTAAGTAAAAGAAAAAGCAGTATATTTTTGTAAAAACGTGCTAATTATTGATTAGTAATATATTTTTTGTATTTGTTAGACGAATTGTGTAAATTGTTTTGACATCACGCTAATATTCTATAAGTTAAGCATACATTAACTTTACTAGTACATTAACTTTATTCGTAATTATTATACGTAAAGTCCGCAAACGAAGTCACGGGGAACCGCTAGTTGCATAAATTATTTCGATTGCCTCCGGTGTTGTCGGTGAGTTACTAAATAAACAAACCTTAATTTAAGCACACTACCTAACTGACCACCGAAACCGACATGGCACCAACTTAATAAGGTCCTTCAAATTATGGGATTATCTTTAATAAGTTAAGTATTATATAGTAATTAAAACGAATATTCATTTTATAGTTTGTTTATTTGTGTACTTAATTTTTTTACTGGAACATTTGAGTATGTAATTACCCAAAAAAAGCAATAAAAAGCTTTTTAATATATGGCTTTATATTTTAAAAAGCGGCTTTATCCTTTTTTCACATAAAAATAAGTCAATTTCAAAATGAGGTCTGGAACATTAAGCTTAATTTATTTATTTTCTTATTACGGAAAACCAACAACTAATATAATTTTCATGACCATTTTTTAACGTTGTGAACGAATGTGAATGTTTAGCTTTTTACAGTTAAGTTAGTATTTAGTTAATGCTATCGTTCATGTTTAAATAAGTTATGGAAACTTGATTGATTTATGCAAAAAAACAAAACATTGTTTAATAAAATAGAAATAGCTAAACAGCAGAAGCGTGACTTAGGTTGCTCGTCCCTGAATACAGGATACCTGTATTCGCTTCTGAGGGAGCTGGTGGAGTTGCGGTTATATGCGAAAGCCTTCCCATGGCTCCACCATACAGCGGTGAGTAGGAACACGCGGGGGTTTTAGTCAGTAGGAGTCTGACATAACCTCAGTGCCTCCCCGTGGCGCAGAGGTATCCATGAGCATTTACCCAGGATAAAAAAGGTGTCCTGTATTAGTTGTCTAGGGCAAAAAACAGCATTAAACAAGTGTTTAACACAATAATGTAAGTACATTATTCTGTTACCCAATACTTTGTAACGTGTAATGCCAGACGGTATTCATTGACACCATTCTACGCACTGCTTCGATATGCTAGCGGTTAGGCAATTCGAATACGCATCACGTAGTCCTGAATTCGAATGTCTGAAGGAAAACATTCTAGGTCTCTTTTTTATCTTGGATAGCTGTCAGATTATAAATCTAAGAATTAAAAATATAACTGTCAGATTGTAAAAAAAAAGTTGGAGATCCTGGGTTCGATTCCCGGCTCGAGTCTGGTCTGGTGGGAGGCTTCGGCCGTGGCTAGTTACCACCCTACCGACAAAGACGTGTCGCTAAGCGATTTAGCGTTCCGGCACGATGTCGCGTAGAAACCGAAAGGAGTATGGGTTTACCATACCCCTTACAGGTTAGCCCGCTACCATCTTAGACTGTATCATCACTTACCATCAGGTGAGATTGCCGTCAAGGGCTAACTTGTAGTGGATTAAAAAAAAAAAAAAAACGTTCGTTTCATTCGAGCGTTTCATTTTGAATGTAACATCTACAATAGAAATAGAAAATAGAAAAGTTGATTTATTCAAAACATACATATGGGTTTACAACAGAAGTAGTATAACATAAATTGTCTAATATATTACACTACCATTATGCACCTGATTTCTGAACTAGTTAAGACTGTATCTCGGAAAACAGGGCCACCAACTCGGAGTCACAGATCTGAAGACAATGAGACAATCTACACGAATCTATCTATTGAGATTTTTACTTTACAATATTTGTACTTGAATGCTTTTTGCTTGCAATTATTATTTAATAATTAAATTATAAGTAATAAATTTAAAATCCGTTACTACAGAGTAACGTGATATGTAACATCACATACATAATGAGGCATTAATTATACATAGTAAAAGTAATCAGCAAATGACCTAGATGAGTAATCTATGACAGAAGGACCCAAGCCGGTTCAGTGAAAGTCGATCATTATTAGAAGGTTGCAAAGTGTATTTGCATCATGTACGTAGTTAGTACGTATCTATTGTTGCCAACGAATAAGTGTGTAGTGTCTTGTCCGTGGAATCTGTTCGGAACTGGGCTGAAAATTCATACAAACATATCAATATTATATATTCGAAAGTAACTATCGTTTGTCTGTTACCTTTTCACGATAAAGCCACTTGACAGTTTTAATATTGATATGAAATTGGGTACCGAGATAAATTTCATCCTGCGGAAGGATATGGTATAATTTTTAGCTCTAAAAATTTGTCAGTCCCTGTGAGAAAAGAAAACCAAAAAGTGTCTTGCTTTCGCACACAAGGGTTCCGTACCAAAATTCAATTTGAAACCTTACATTGTTTATTTTGATTGAGAGCTGTGATAGCCTAGTGGTTAGGACGTCAGCCTCCTAATCAGAGGTCGAGGGTTCGAACCCGGGCACGCTATACTAAATTTTCGGAGTTATGTGCGTTTTTAAGCAAGTAAAATATCACTAGCTTCAACGGTTAAGGAAATATCTTGAGGAAACCTGCACGCCTGAGAGTTTTCCATAATGTTCTCAAAGGCGTGTGAAGTCTGCCAATCCCGCACATGGCCAGCGTGGTGGATTATGGCCAAACCCTTCTCATACTGAGAGGAGACCCGTGCTCTGTAGTGGACCGAAACTGAGTTGATCATGATGATAATGATGATTGATCATTCAAAAAATATGAAACACATGTTACTTTATTTTATTTTTATATCTATTGTTATAGCTGCAATATAAATACTTATTCGGTCAAAATTTTAATTCTGTCTCACAATTTATGAGACTCGCGACCGACGTACGGACCAACTAAATAATATCACTAAGCCTTAGCATCCGTTTAGGTTCCCTATGTAAGGAATCTGGGCGAAATCGAGGGATACAACTAGTTTCAAATAATATTAACACATTATTGCTTTTGGGCAAATAAAGGAAATATAAGGAAAATTCTCCTTGTAAAATTGTTAGCAAACTTTTTGGGAGGCACCCACCCTCAGAGAGTCCGCTGCGCGACCTCTAAATCTAATTAATCGAGGTCGCAAATACGTCACCTTTGGACTGCTAAAACGGATAATCTACAGACGCCGGCACGAAGTACAAAAGAAAAGAAAAAAACGTTTCTAAGGTATCGAAGAGACAGGTAAGTTTACGAATGTAGTCATCACCATCAACTCGCTGCTATGTAACAGACGCATCAAAATTGTCTTTTAAAGGATTGTTTGAGTGTTATTGATTGATTTTTGACGACTTCCGTGGCGCAGTGCGCGCGCTGTCACATTATAAAGTTGGAGGTCCTGGGTTCGATTCTTGGCCTGGAGGCTTCGTCCGCGGCTAGTAACACCCTACCGACAAAGTCGTGTCGCCAAGCGATTAAGCAACGCGTAGAAACCAATTAGGCATTAGTACAGAGTCGCATCTTAAAATTCTTCGGACACGTCTCTCGGCGTGAGAGTGACTCTATAGAGCGCCTTGTCGTGCAGAGCAAGGTGGAGGGCACTAGAGGTCGAGGAAGGTCACCCATGCGATGGACCGATCAGATAGTCTGCTGTGGGCGGTCCTTTGCACGAGTGCACCAGGCTTTCGGCCAGCCGAGAAAAGTGGCGGATGCACGTGAAGCGTATAACATCTGTCCTCAAAGACACTGCTTCATGATGACCATGACCACTGTCAAGAGTGTAACGACAAAGAAGAAGAAGAAACCAATTAGGAGTATGGGTTTACCATACCCTAACAGGTTAGCCCGCTACCATCTTAGACTGCATCATCACTTACCATCAGTTGAGAATGCCGTCAAGTACTAACTTGTAGTGGTTATAAAAAAAAAATTTAAAGAACAAACAATTTTTTATGATTGATTTTTGACGACATCCGTGGCGCAGTGCGCGCTCTGTTACATTATGTTGGAGGTCCTGGGTTCGATTCCTGGCTCGAGTCTTCGTCCGCGGCTAGTAACACCCTACCGACAAAGACGTGTCGCCAAGCGATTTAGCATCGCGTAGAAACCAATTGGGAGTAGGATTACCCCTAACAGGTTAGCCCGCTCCCATCTTAGACTGCATCATCACTTACCATCAGTTGAGATTGTCGTCAAGGACTAACTTGTAGGGGATAAAAAAAAAGTTTGAAAGTTAGGTTGTCTTAAATACCGAAACAAGAAGTTCGAACAAAATTGAGGGCACCAGTTAACTCGCTGTTACAACAATAACATATCGCGATGTGAATCTGAACCGCAGAGATAAAATTAATTGTGGCAGTCTCGACCGCAAGCCAGTTGCGGTACGTGCCGTATAGATGTTTATTAGATTGGATATAACGGAACCGCGCGTTGTTACGGCCGGTTAAAACTGAGCCATTATCACAAGGTTGGGAAAGCAATCAACCGGCTGACTGTTATCAAAGATACTACTATACGTACTATAATCCCATTGTAAGAATGTGTCGTTTGTACAATGAGATTATCAGTAAAGACTCCAAAATTGATATATATAACGGCCACTATAGGAAGTTTTGTTTGAGTGTGATGGAATTGATTTAGTATACAGTAGGTATTACACCTAACTTTGGATTTGTTTTTCTGTAATTGGTTATATTAAAGTTTTGTCATGCTGTGCAGTCTGTTAGAATTACAATTAGATATAGAATATGTAACTAAGTTAAGATTTAATTATAAGAATTGTAATTTGTTAAGATTGCCAAATAAAATAAAATAAAACAATAAAAATACAGTCGCGCGGTTGAATCCAATCGTCAAAGTGGCCCTATTGTTATTTACGAATGAGCCATCGCCCCCCACTTTAACTATGCGGAATTTATAGTTTCATATATAATCATTAGGAGTTAATGTCGATTAAAAAAAGAAAAAATTATTTATTCAAAAATGTTTTAACATAACATTTATGCGTTGTTGGGACATACTTTTATGTAAGTATTTTACTTGTGCCAGGATGTTTGAATTGGAATTCTGTTGTACATCCGTAACGCAGCGCGTGCGCTGTCGCATTATAAAGTTGGAGGTCCTGGGTTCGAGTCTGGTCTGATGGGAGGCTTCGGCCGTAGCTAGTTACCACCCTTCCGACACAGACGTGTCGCCAAGCGATTTAGGGATCCGGCATGATGTCGCGTAGAAACCAATTAGGTGTGTTTACCATACTCCTAACAAGTTAGGCCGCTACCATCCAAGACAGTATCATCACTTACCACCAGGTGAGATAGCCATCAAGGCCTAACTTGTAGTGTATAAAAATAAAAAAACCAACTTTTTTACTTTTTATATATGCGTAACACTAGTCGAAAACCCATGCACACAAGGTGGGCTATGCCGTTGCATTATAATATTTATGAGATCGCTTTTCAACAATGGTCAAGAATTTTACATGAACGAAAACTTTAATGCAATCAAAATTTTAAGGTGCTTGTACCCTTGTAGGTAAATTCAAAATTGGCAGGTCTACAAAACGCGAAAGGTATTGCATTCAGACCTGTCGGTTTAGGTTAGAGATATGTGTACAGGAGAATTGGCGTGATCTTCTTACTAACTGAAAAGAATAGCTTACTTAAGATATTGCAATATTTTACTTGCTCGTTAAAAACTAGATATTCAAACATTCACAATACGCTCAACTAGTGACGCTTTATTTCAAAATCATATTGTTCTCTAGATATAGATGTTTTCTAATGAAGATCAACAGTGATTCAAAGATGCTCATCAGCCAAAACACCAGTTCCACAAAGATGGAATAGAAATACTGGAACATCTATTTTAGATTTCTCAACCTGTT
This sequence comes from Lasiommata megera, assembly GCA_928268935.1. Taxonomy (NCBI): domain Eukaryota; kingdom Metazoa; phylum Arthropoda; class Insecta; order Lepidoptera; family Nymphalidae; genus Lasiommata; species Lasiommata megera. The sequence continues at coordinate 12,533,540 of OV743329.1, forward strand.
TAGATATAATGGTTCTAAGACGTTATTTAATAAGATTTCACCTAAAAGCAAATAGTAGATAATTCAATTAATTAAATTAATTAATGTACACGGTTGGATGCAAACCCTTTTTTCATCTGCCAGCGACGGTTTTAGAAAGATATATCGTAGAACTTATGAGTTCGGGCAACTGCTGTAATATTTCACATGTTCCCAGATTAGCGCGCACCAACTCTAGTGCGTCATCACTTTCCATCGTTCAATATCACCTGTTATCAATAACGCCAAAATACCGTTACCCAAGGTCGCGTGGAGGCAATCGATTTATCGCTATCACTGACGTTCGTTTTATCACCGGACGTCTACTACACACAGGACACCGACTAAAGAATATTACATTTGACAGAAGCTTCACTTGGTACAAGTAGTAATAAATAAAATCGGTCTTTGCTAGTAGTCTTCGGAATTCAATCAGTATTTTTTTTCCAATGTACGTTTGCAGGTAACCATAATAGTTATTACTGCGTCACCGGTGGTTTTGGGCGAACATGAAGCTCAGCCTAAGAGAAGAGCACTTGGGCTCGATGACAACTGGGGGAACGTCCCCCTAAGGGCGTCTCCTGTGAGACTCAGACCTCGAATTAGGGTGACGTTGGGACTTGGTGGGTTGGTGTCTATATTGGACTGCTGTATCGGTCCGAGCGCCCCCGTGACGGTGGATAAAATCCACGTGCGAATGACGTTAGATAACGGGGACCTCGTCTTTGCCGGCGAAGACGCTGTGTTGGGATTTGTGTGGTGTGTGTTCAAAAAAAGTGCGGAGTGCATAAAGCTAAAATTTATAATATACTGGATATTATAAACTGTGACTATGCAAAATCACACACCTGCGTAGTATTCTTTAAACTCGCTTTCCTTTTCTTATAATAATATAGATTTAAAAAAAACATTTCTAAAACAACGCGCCCCTGGTGGCAAACCAGGGGCGCAAATCTCAAATCCCAAACTTTCTCTTGTCTATTTTTTACCCGTGCCAGCTCAAAAACTGCCCCGATTTTGACGAAACTTGGCACACAGATAGATTGCAATATTGCATCCTGGAGACGGGCATGGTTTTATATACCGTAAAAGCATGTTATTTATTCATTCACAGCTCATGCGAGCTCAACTGATCTTGCTTGACAGCTTCAACGTTTACAGCAGTGTTTTTAGGAAACCGAAACAAACACTGAAGAAGTTCGTTTAACAGGTAGTGTTAAAATATTTATATCTGTCAAGACCATAACAATATGACTAGACGTGACGCATCTGGTATAGATATACCAGATATAGCTAGCTATAGCTGCTATCTCTATAGTTCCCTTAGAGTTTGATAGGCAGCGGACTGTCATGACAGCATTTGGTCAAGGTTATTAATTGAAATACTTATATACAGAGAGAACGGATCCGTCTTGTTGCACTATGACTAAACACACAGGGTTTGCTCTTTGGTCTATTTCTTATAGTAACATTATTTAATTAAAGGATATAATTATGAAATATAGTTTATAATGCATATATTATTACCAAAATATAATGTATTCTACGCTAGTGAGTAAGAAAAAACCCCAGAAATGCTGGTCATAAGTTGAGAAATAAATAAATAGTAGTGCTGTGTCATTAACATTACTTGGTGAACCAAATTTCAAGCTGATGCGGCGAATACAGCTTACACACAAATGTAAATCCTATTATAGCTGTGAACAGAGCTGATAATCGGGTAACGGCTAAACACATTTATCACACATGCTCTGAGACAACGCGATTTATATTAAAACATTATTTCTTACTAGCTTTTACCCGCGGCTTCTCTCCTATTGAAGCTATCAAATAAGTTGAGTTCATAACAATAGAAATGAATCAATTCACGCGCTCCGTGGCGCAGCGCGTGCGCTGTTGCATTTTAAAGTTGGAGGTCCTGGGTTCGATTCCCGGCTCGAGTCTGGTCTGGTGGGAGGCTTCGGCCGTGGCTAGTTACCACCCTACCGACAAAGACGTGTCGCCAAGCTATTTAGCGTTCCGGCACGATGTCGCGTAGAAACCGATTAGAGGAGTATGAGTTTACCATACCCCTAACAAGTTAGCCCGCTACCATCTTAGACTGCATCATCACTTACCATCAGGTGAGATAGCTTGTGGTGAATAAAAAAAAAAACTTTATTTTAACAAAGCATTTTTTTATCTTTAGTTTTTTTTTAATGAAAGTATCCGAACTTGACTTCTAACACCTCCAAGAATATGTGTACAAAGATTCATAACAATCGCCTGAGTAGTTTTTGCGTGAAAGCTTAACAAAAATCCCTATATGCATATTTATAGCATTGTAAGGAAGTAAAGAATAAAAGAAAACTCATTGGTGAACTCCAACAAACTCACAAGACCATCTACAAAAAGGAGTATTTTCAGTATTTTGAATAACGCTTGATTTAAAGTCGCGTGCAGTTCCAAATAAACACTTAAGTTCATATCATAAAAAACTACGGAATTGAGTTTGATAAAATTTGCTTTATTCCCTAAATTGAAGTTAACACAATCCATTGTATTGAAGATATACGTGGGTATACATACATGCGTTTTTAAGCAATTAAAATATCACTTGCTTCAACGGTGAAGGAAAACATCGTGAGGAAACCTGCACGCCTGAGCGTTCTCCATAATGTTCTCAAAGGCGTGTGAAGTCTGCCAATCCGCACATGGCCAGCGTGGTGGACTATGGCCAAACCCTTCTCATATTGAGAGGAGACCCCTGCTCTGTAGTGAGCCGGTAATGGGTTGTTCATGATGATGATGATGACATACATTATTTAGTTAAAGTGCAATCCTGTTTGAAGTCAGTTGAAAACAGTTGTAGATTACTATCTAAAAACTATTCAGAACTCTTCGTTCGTGTCCTAAAACGTAGAAAGCGATTCACCTTGACCCGGAAACCTGACGATCGAACACAAACTTGCTCCAAATGTAAAAATGTAAAAATGCGGTGCAGAATTCAAGACGCATTTTATACTTTTGTACTTTCTTTTCTATTTTTTAAACGTAACTAGAAAATGATGCGATGTTATTTAAGAACTTAAACGAAACATTTAATTTAGCATAATTAAGCTCATTATCTCATGTCTCGGAGTAATTTGAAAAAATGCAGTCTTTGAAGAAAGAAAGAAAAAGAAAAGAAAGAAAAAAAAACGCTCATGCGCCGGCCGTATGCACTAAAACTAGAAAACTATTTCGGATATATTCCAATTCGATTCAAAATTATATTAATAAATCTATTATTCTTATTAACCTCTTACAGACATTTATGAATAGTGCATATATAACATATTTTTCATTATTTTAATTCGTGAGGTGATGGTGACAACTACACTCAAAGGGTTTCCAAACGCGCGCTTATCTATGAAGAAAACAACTAAGCCGACTTTTGTTATCACCATCATGGTCAATCAATAATAAACTATAATTAGCTATGATATTAGAGCAATTCACACCCAAGCTGTTTTATCGTTTATGCAACCTATGCTTACGTTTTAAAATACTTTGATGTTATTGAGAGACATCTCTAAGTTTTCACTAGGTAATTTGTTACAAAATAAGCGTGTTACTTGTTACCAAAAACTGAACTAATTTAATACAGGTTAAATTGTTACCATTATTTAGATTTCACTCCAGCAAATTGATTTGGAAGCGCTATATCGAACCGCTCCTTAATAGGTTTACGGCATGAAATCGGACTCGAAGAAAATTTACACGAAACTTTAGGCAAAGAATAACTGATTTTCAAGCCATGCGGCCAGGTTTTTCTTTAGGAGCAAATATTAATTGACAGTTAAAAACCCACATCAAACACACTTCCGCAGCGCGCCCTGATAACCTAAATAAAAAAAAAACACCTGTAATCCGGTCCAAAACTATTTCAGGAAAATGATACCAAGATTCACACCGCAAAACGTTTTTGTAAATTTTACCTGTGTGGCGAAAAAAAAGTTTATTACAACTAAAATACCCTTTTGTTGGAAACGAAACTGTTTTTATAATAATTTTGTTCTACTTTTTTAATATATATAAGAGATAGATAAGAGTGATTATGTGTTACGCTTTCACGCAAAATCTACTTGACCCATCATCATGAGACTTTGTACACATATTTTAGGAGGTATAAGAAGTAACATAGGATACTTTTATTACAAAAAAAAAAAGTTTTTTTTTTTTTTCATATCTATTGTTATGATCTTTGTTACTTATTTATTAGCTTCAATCCGAGCGATGCCGCAGGTAAAAGCTAGTGTTAAAATAAAACTCAGTTCATTAGTTTTTATATTAACATTACAGGTACTCTTATCCAATCCTTTAAATTGATTTTGGTTAATTTTCAAATTTACACCAGAGGGCGCCGCGTTGAGTTGTTTTCATCGCTTGTTTAAATTTATTACCAGCCACGTAATGTTTTCGAATTCGGATGCACAAATCGTCATGCTACGGCAAAACTTTGCGTATAAATCAACGGGTACGGTGATAACATAAAATGGTCGTATTCCCGGATGTAATACCTAGGGTTGCCAACTTCCTAGATAATATAATGTCATACTTGAAGCGGTGATAGCCTAGTGGTTACGGCGTCAGCCTCCTAATCAGAGGTCGGCGGTTCGAATCTGGGCGCACTGGTACGCACCTCTAACTTTTCGGAGTTATGTGCGTTTAAAAAAAAAGCACTTGCTTCAACGGTGAAGGAAAACATCGTGAGGAAACCTGCACGCCTGAGAGTTCTCCATAATGTTCTCAAAGGCGTGTGAAGTCTGCCAATCCGCACATGGCTAGCGTGGTGGACTATGGCCAAACCCTTCTCATATTGAGAGAAGACCCGTGCTCTGTAGTGAGCCGTTAATGGGTTGATCATGATGATGATGATGAATGTCATACGAATGCATAATTTATTGACCCTATGATAAAAAATCTCTTGTTTGTATCCCAGATGATCCAAAAGGTAATTTGCAATGCAAATTGTCGAAATTGGTTTTGCTGTTAAGTGATATTTCGTAGACGTAGTTAGATTATTTCTTTATATTTCAATTTATTGATGAGATAATTAATTAATTGTAATTAGTATATTAAAAAATAATTAAATATATAACATCAGTCATACTATATGCTGTAGTATTTAAGTCTTAAGATAAATTATTGTATTTAAAATTATAATGGCCTTTTTTTATACACTACAAGCCCTTGACGGTTATGAAACCTGGTGTTAAGTGCAGTCTAGGATGGTAGCGGCCTAAACTGTTAAGGGTATGGTAAACCCTCACGCCTAATTGGTCTAACGCGACATCATGCCGGAACGCTAAATCGCTTTGGCGACACGCCTTTGTCGGTAACTAGCCACGGCCGAAGCCTCCCACCAGACCAGACTCGAGCCAGAAATCGAACCCAGGAACTCCAACTTCATAATGCCACAGCGCGCACGCTGCGTCACGGAGGTTTCAATATTATTGTAACGTGACAGTAGTATATGGGGAATGTACCACCCGCGTCACACGCTTCCAATAACATTATATTTCAGTTGGTGTCAAGGCTATGAAGCAAAAGCTTTTGAATTCATGACGTAAAAAGTACTTTGAAAGATACGTTATTAATTAAATATATCAGTTATGAAATGTCATAACAATGAAGCAAGGCGCGTTGAGAACAATACGACAGTTTCACTTTCAGTACATTCGAAATTGTTCTCACCGGTTAATTACTTACTCGTATAAACTAGCTTATGAAGCGGTGATAGCCTAGTGGTTAGGGTGTCAGCCTCTAATGAGAGGTCGGCGGTTCGAATCCGGGCACGCACCTCTAACTTTTCGGAGTAATGTGCGTTTTTAAAAAATTAAAATATCATTTGCTTCAACGGTGAAGGAAAACATCGTGAGGGGACCTGCACGCCTGAGAGTTCTCCATAATGTTCTCAAAGGCGTGTGAAATCTGCATATGGCCAGCATGGTGGACTATGGCCAAACCCTTCTTATATTGAAAGAAGACCCGTGCTCTGTAGTGAGCCGGTAATGGGTTGATCATGATGATGATGATGATAAACTAGCTTTTGTGCTCAGATTGGTGGGTGTTTTCAGGTATATCAAAATCCTGAAGGAAGGTGAAGGTGAAGGTGAAGGAAAACATCGTGAGGGGACCTGCACGCCTGAGAGTTCTCCATAATGTTCTCAAAGGCGTGTGAAATCCGCATATGGCCAGCATGGTGGACTATGGCCAAACCCTTCTTATATTGAAAGGAGACCCGTGCTCTGTAGTGAGCCGGTAATGGGTTGATCATGATGATGATAAACTAGCTTTTGTGCTCAGATTGGTGGGTGTTTTCAGGTATATCAAAATCCTGCGAAAACAGTTTGTATGAACAATCTAAAAAGTAGATATAATTTTTCGGTCAACAAGAAGCAATCTATATAAAATCCAATTAATATTCTATGCAAAATTTCGTCAAGATCTTTTTTGGGTATGAGGGGCGCGCAACGCCCTGCATAACTATAAACGCTTTTTTAAATTCATAACTTCAACGGGATGGAAAATATACGAGTACCTACGACTCCAGGATATACAATATATGTGTTGGCACAATTTAATTATGACGTTAAACAATATTTTAAACTTAATATCTAATGTATAATTAATTATTTTTGCTGACATCTAATTTATAGTATTTATTTTAATTTGATTGGACATTCAATATTTTTCATAATTTTAATAATTTATATAAAAATTTGCACACTATTAATTTAGTAGAATGTAATGACCTCTTAACCAATTGACATCGCCTCATAACATCTGACTATTGTACATACATTCTGGCAAATAAATGATTATTATTATTATTCATTAAGATCGGCGCACCCGACTATAGGCAACAAACATAAAGATACAAGTCCACATTTCATCATACATTTTGTCTGGTGGGAGGCTTCGGCCGTGGCTAGTTACCACCCTACCGACAAAGACGTGTCGCCAAGCGATTTAGCGTTCCGGCACGATGTCGCGTAGAAACCAATTAGGAGTGTGGGTTTACCATACCCCTAACAGGTTAGCCCGCTACCATCTTAGACTGCATCATCACTAATCATCAGGTGGGATTGCCGTCAAGGGCTAACTTGTAGTGGATAAAAAAAAAAAATAAAAAAAAAACATTTTAACATACGAGTAAGTATGAGCGTTTCTCACGGTTCTCAGTCATATTCTAGCTAAAATATTAACCACACAGTTGCATACAAGAGATAGTGCCAAGTGAGATTGTGAGCGTAGTCTCCCACGCTTCTGCATTGCGGGGTCTTCGGTATTTGGCAATACCTTAAAACCTACGTCGGTAATGACGAATTTATTTTGATGACACATTACTAACATCGGTTCAGTTGCTATGAGTAAATACTTTTATAGGTTAAAGGTTCCTGTAACCAGTGTGGTTTAGTTGTTATGCGTTACGACATACAGCGGTTAGCTACTGTAGGTATTCTATATCTTTTCTGACAGATTGCCAACCGACAAAAAAAAGCATTATTTGATATGTGCTCATCGATTACTATAATTACTTAAAGTGGCTATTGCTTTCGAGTTAGGCAATGGTTAGATTATCAAATAACAAAAATTCTATTTTTAGTTTATCTAATACGTGTTAGCCATTGACTGCAATCTCATCTGGCGGTAAGTGATAATGATATGGTAGCGGGCTAACCTGTTAGGGAGTATAGCAGTTATATTTATAATTTAACAAATTCTTAATCGGTTTTTAATGTGAATTTTTTGCGTTCTGCTTGATGCAGAGTAGAAACCGATTAAGATGATGGGTTCAGCCGGCATTGAACTGCTGTCTGTCTCCTGCTGGAATGTTCATGAGCGACGGTAATCACTTAACATCAAGAGCGCTGTCGACTCGTTTGCTGACGATGTAAAAATTATAAAAAAAAGACAAATAAGTTTTCAACATACTGTATAGAGTAAAGCCCCTATAAATAAAAATAAAAATATTTTACTTCCACCAACTAGGATCAATAGTGTGTTAGTAAGAAACAAAAACTTAAATCTATATGTTACTCTCTATCTATATAAAATCTGAAACTAAACTTTAGACGGCACCGATTTGTCAGCACATGAACAGTGTACTACAGTGGTTCAAGTACTGACAATCGAGCCTGTTCAAATGCCCTCAGGACTCTATTGGACCTGGCCCGAACTCTACGCAACGAGGATGCGCACCGCTTTAGCATGGTATGTATGTACTCTGTCAAATACCAAGCAATAATAGAAAAGTCGGTATTCAGTACCTGATTAAATTTTCCCAGTACCGAGCAGCCTTCCCTCCAGAAAGTAGTTGTGACAAAATTAATTAAAATTTAGCGTGCCATCATAGTAAATATTCAGTTTACCGATATTTTTAGTTTCGAACAGGAAAACCAAAAAGAACTTTAATATTATTGACGACCTATTATTATTGATAGCCTAGTGGTTAGGGCGTCAGCCTCCTAATCAGATGTCGGCGGTTCGAATCCGGGCACGCACCTCTTAACTTTTCGGAGTTGTGTGCGTTTTTAAAAACAATTAAAATATCACTTGCTTCAACGGTGAAGGAAAACATTGTGAGGAAACCTGCACGCCTGAGAGTTCTCCATAATGTTCTCAAAGGTGTGTCAAAAGTCTGTCAATCCGCACATGGCCAGCGTGGTGGACTATGGCCAAACCCTTCTCATATTGAGAGGAGACCCGTGTTCTGTAGTGAGCCGGTGATGGGCTGATCATATCATATATTATTATTGACCTCCGTGGCGCAGCGCGTGCACTGTTGCATTTTAAGAGTTGGAGGTGCTGGTTTCGATTCCCGGCTCGAGTCTGGTCTGCGGCCGTGGCTAGTTACCACCCTACCGACAAAGACATGTCGCCAAGCGATTAACTGTTCCGACACGATGTCGTGTGGAAACCAATTAGGAGTATGGGTTTACCATACCCCTAACAGGTTGTCCCGCTACCATTTAAGACCGTATCATCACTTACCATCAGGGGAGATGCCGTCAAGGGCTGACTTGATAATAATAAAAAAAAAATTGGCACCCATTGTGCATGGAACATTTGTAGCCATCGCCATATAACTTCCCGTGCGCACTGCGTAAGTCTCATAGGAACTTGCGTCACCCATTGATAAAGGCGCATGCCGTCGACGCAATAAGTCAATAGCGAAATTACAGTTTCACAAGTCACGATAATGATAATTAGTTAGTAGTGAAGTTAATGCTTTGTTACTTTTTATGGAGCTAGGCCATAATCCAGATCAATATGCCGAATTAACATTGAGACGTTACTTGACAGTGTCAGAATGATTATGTGTGACTATAAGTAAGGGTCATCATAGTCTTTTTACGCCTGATATTAATGATCAATCTGAACCAAAATTATCAGATAGCAGATTTAATTTAGTACTTCTGTCCTTTTCCTAATCTTCGCTGTTTTATTTTATTTTATTTTATTTTTATTTTATTTTATTTATTTATTTGTAAGTCTGTTGATAAGGATGGCGCAACTAAATTTATGCTATGTGCTTATGTGCTATGTTTTTGTATTATATTACCTATTAACATACGTGTCTAAACTTCTATAACGCTTTTAAAAATAGCAATATCGTTGTACAGAATTCGCAACTGCAATAATATCCATATTAAATCCATTTTATCAGAAGATTGTTCAGATTGTTGCAGAACGAACTTAATCCATAATTTTATGTTTGGCGACCTCAGTGGCGCAGCTTGCGCGCAGTATAAAGTAGAAGGTCCTGGGTTCGATTCCTGGCTCGAGTCTGGTTTAATGGGAGGCTTTCGTGGCTAGTTACCACCCTACCGATAAAAACGTGTCGCCAAGCGATTTAGCGATCCGGCACGATGTCGCGTAGGAACAAATTATTTACTAATTTAATTATTAACTAAGGTTAGAATTAAAAAAAAATCATAATGATGCCGGTAGATATTTGATAGATAAAAAAAGTCTATTAGAATTCGATGAAGCACTTCGGAGACAGAGGACTTCACTCTCATTCCGTTTAATAGTCAACAACGCAATTAGTATAAGTACTTACACAGTTACTCTAATAAGATAGCTCTTAATAAAATTTTAAGTGGCATGTGAGATGGTGATAACAAAAATAAAATTTACCTTGCTAAGTTTGTTGTGGGCATCTTCTTAGACCGGGGCGCGTTTGGAACCCTCATAGCTTTAGTTTTAAGTTAACGAATCTAGTTACCACCATCAAATCACTACTATGTAAATTATTGACGCGTCAAAAGCGCCTTTTAAAGGACTATTTGAATAAAGATTATTATGAATTTGAATTTGAATTTACATGTTACGACGATTGCGTGAGCGTTCCGTGACCCAGCCATCGCGGAAGAGCATCGCTGGGTTTTATTGGCTATTCGGGTTGCCACTCTGGCCGCCGGCGAGTTCCACATACCCCGCCGGAAGCGGCCCAGTTCTGCCAGCGCCGCTTCCGGAGGGGATGCGTAAAGGCATTTCCCGTAAAAAATGTATTAAAATACATATTATAACAAACGGAAGTAGGTTTTGTTATCAAATCACATTGTGTAATTTAAATAGGTACAGTACTACTCCATGCCCTATGACGGAGCGATGTATTGTTTTATTGTTCGGCATAGAAAGGCCGCATAATATGACCTAACAAGCTAGCAACATCTATAATGGTGTATCTAGACATAGCAGGGTCAGGACGCGGTCAGGGACAGAGATAAAAGTCCAGGAGCCGACAAAAAGTTTTGAAGCATTGTTATAATCAATTCAATTTTAAAATGGAATAAGGAGAAAAAGAGTGATACTTCGTGTGTATTGGATACGATATTTACGCACAAACCTGTTTCAACGCAAGCTAAATACACCATTATAAGCCCCATGTTATAATTGTACTGAGATTTACCTATTGACATCGTTGTCATGGCAATTACGCATTAAACTATATCAATTAAATCACGCTTCCGCTCGCTCGTTTCGTAAGTAGTAAATAACGGCCCTATTATAAATCACACAAAATGAAAACAAACCTGCGAAAGAAATGCAAAATGATTATTAGTTCCCATCATCCTCTTTTTTGAATTTGTCCAATAGTCGGACATTCAATGAGGGTTATTAAACTGACATTTAAAAAAGTCCTATAGTTACTAATGTAGCTAACTTAATCCATTGAGCTGATACATTTCACAGAAGGTCCGATTAAAGTGGAATATCTCTTTCTTCGAAAAAAAATCCTGTACTGTACTATTTAAACAGTAAATTTATATGATAAATATGATGAAAATCATTAATGGATTTTGATATCATGAATATTGTGTTATACTCTTAAAACTCGTTATTAGACAAAACACATCGTCATCGAGCAATTATAAATATTTTTTATCGCGTAAAATACACTTGTAGCTGTAAACACTAACTGTATAATGATTAAGATCATTCAATAAGTGGATAACATGTAAGCAAAAAGTAAGTACTTGTTTTTTTGGGTCGAAAGTCAGCAACCCACGAATCGACAATGTAATCAATAATTCTTATTAAAAGTCTTAGATTACATGGTTATTGCAAATCTCGTATCTATCCAGCGACATTATGCCAGAAAAATATTTGTCCGTTCCTGACAGTATACTAACTAACAGAATACTGACTGTGGTGTGTCGGAATAGACAACAAGAAGGGTCAGCCGCCAATGTGCCAGCACATCGAACAATGGGGGTCTGCAGGGATTATATAATAATACTAGCTTCCATCTACAATACTTATATCAGATATACCTCATCGTACATATAGTTTTTAGCATGTTCCGCTACGGTTACAGAGGACAAACGTTCTGGATTTAATGCTTTTATGATAAAATAATTCAGTACCAGCCCGGTGGTAGTCGTAGAAGATATAAGGCCTTCGATCTCTCGATAAAGAACACCGACTTGTACTGGAGCAGCGCTTTGGGGAACTGCTGCGAACCCATTCTCCTATCCTATGAGAAAGGAGACCTGCCTGCCAGCAACGAGACGTCATGAGGCTAATGAAATATGAAGATGATATGACAGATATGCTGTCTTCGAAAGTTTTACCTAGTAAAGAATCATTCTACGCATACCTCATATTCACTAGACTATTTGGAAATTTTGTATAAAAGTATCTCAGTTTAAACCTAACGAGTGGCTTGTTTACTTTACATGCTTTATGCGTCTCACACCTGCCAGGTGACGGCTATGTCATTGTGGAATATCTTTTAGTGGAGCGGTAAATCCTTCTTGTATAGGTTATGCTGCCAATAACTTGTATATACTAACCAACTCAACTCTCAACCTAACTCAGGTATCCCCTGACAATGTGTTTTATATGCACTGGCTCAGGGTACACCAGACCCCTAACGTAAGGTAAGCCAGGAATTATTTTTAAATTATTTTATATCTGTTAATTTCATTTTTATTAATTCTACTTTCAATATTTTTTATTTTTGTTTCTAAATTTAAATTATAAGCATTTATATGGGTCCCTGACCTGCAATAAAAAGATTTTATTTTTATTTTTATTTTATATACCATTAATGGGTATATCACTGGGTTTACCACTAGCCCACGACTCGATTTCTTAGTTTCGTTAGTTTTCTAGAGAATAATTTAATTCGTGTGTGCTGAATGTCGAAGCATTTTATTTTACATACGAAACATAAGAAAACCGAACACACCCGTAGTTTCTGTTAGATTATGCGAAATATCCAATATCCATTATGTCAAGATATACGATCGAAGCCAACACGCTTAAGTTGGCTTCATCGAGGCACTTTTACGAAATTGTGTCTGTAAAGTAAAGAGTAGATAGATTGCCATGCAAAAACTCGGAAATTGTTGAATTATTAAAAATATACTTGAATAAGCTGTTTTCGGTGTGCCGTTAAAATAACACATTTCAAAATTCCAACTTCGTGTTCTTACTGTAATTTACAATAGGTTCTTTAACAGCCGAAGTTAATCAATATAATCCATTTTTTTTAGATCATCATCATCATCATCATGATCAACCCATTACCGGCTCACTACAGAGCACGGGTCTCCTCTCAATATGAGAAGGGTTTTGCAATAGTCCACCACGCTGACCATGTGCGGATTGGCAGACTTCACACGTCTTTGAGAACATTATGGAGAACTCTCAGGCGTGCAGGTTTCCTCACGATGTTTTCCTTCACCGTTGAAGCAAGTGACATTTTTATTTTTAGATAAACCATTGAATTTATTAAAGCCATTTTCATCGTCGATTAAGAGTAAGAAAAAGCACTACCAACTTCCATATGTAATTTTAGGGGATTTGTGATTAAATTGATTTTTAATTTCAGGCGTACAAGTACACATTAACTTAGGTCAGGTATTTTGGGTTACGATGTTTATCATACCAAAACAAGACTACCTACTTAATATTAAAAAGCCGAATGATAATTTCCTTTCCGACAGTTCAAAAGTAGAGCAAGAGCGCAGTCGAAAGGTTAAATTAATATTCATGGGCGCATATGAATTAAACCTTGCGTTTCTTGAACTAATTTGTTAATTGTTTCATTTGATAAAACAACTCACAAGCATCATCTGCAGAAAGAGCCAATAACACGTTTAGTTAAATCTAAGAAAAGGTACTCGAGTCTAGTTTGTTCAGAAACCTTTATAATTAACATTACCTTTTCTTAGATTGTTGGTCTTGGCTTTATGCCAATCAAGACGTGTCGCCAAGCGATTAAGCTTATAGCTTATGATTAAAATCAAATCAAACATTTCTTTATTCATTTAAACCTCTTACAGGCATCTATGAAGCGTTCATATACAATATATTTTCTATTATTTTAATTCGTGAGGCGATGGTGATAACCACATTCATTATCTTTAAACTAAAGCTAGGAGAGTTCCAAACTCTCCGGGTCTAAGAAGCAGCCCACAACGACAACAACTTGTCGGGTTTTTGTTTATATCACGATCTATCTTAGATAGTCAATAATAAAATAAAATTTAATAATTTGACGACCTCCGTGGCGCAGCGCGCGCACTGTTGGATTATAAACTTGGAGGTCCTGGGTTCGATTCCCGGCTCGAGTCTGGTCTGGTGGGAGGCTTCGGCCGTGGCTAGTTACCACCCTACCGACAAAGACGTGTCGCCAAGCGATTTAGCGTTCCGGCACGATGTCGCGTAGAAACCAATTAGGAGTGTGGGTTTACCATACCCCTAACAGGTTAGCCCGCTACCATCTTAGACTGCATCATCACTTACCATCAGGTGGGATTGCCGTTAAGGGCTAACTTGTAGTGGATAATAATAATAAAAAAAAAAATATATAATTAACAACGAAGTTAGAGCCCCCAAGCATTTTTGTCTTTAATATCGTAAGATTTTTCTAGAAGCTTTTATAAAAACATTAAAACTTGTCCGAGTGAAAAATAGAACTGCACTGAAAGTATTATCTATAAATAAATCTGTTCAGGCATTAAGGAGTTCTGATGGAATTCCATTTTCTCTTCTAAGAAACTCACGTACATACATTTTTAGGATGTTGAGTTTATTTTGAAACTTTTATTTTACGGAAGCACCTTACATAAAAAGGTCTCCTAAAACACAATACGTAACGTAATCCTATAATGGATATTATTTAATTAGAGAGCTGGTCGTTAGCCGGCGATAATGTCGGGCAAGGTCATCGGACGCGAGTGGACGGACTAATCGGATCGTAACTGCGTTCTATTATGCCTAGAGTTGTTGCCAACCGGTCTTTGTCATCTTCACCCATATTTCCACAGGTGTATGCCGTTGGATGATTAATTATAAAAAAAAAAATCGTCTCTAATATTACATTGTTTTAGTATACAATGTTTTTAAGCATGTATGAAGTGTATCCTATGTCTATTGGTACGTTCCAACACTGAGCCGAAATTTATTTTTAACTAGCTGACGCCCGCGACTTCGTCTGCGTTGAGTTAGTGTGTTTGTTTGTCTTTCAATCACGAAGCAATAGATTATTAACCCGTACCTGTAATTACTTGAAATAATTACTAAACTAAAACAATTGGTGGGAGAAGTGGGAGGCGCCTGAGACGTGATGGCACAGGCGGTGGCATGCGCGTGAGCTGCGCGCGGTACTGGACAGCACTTGGATATTGCAACATTACTTTATTTTTCCAAAAAAAAAATGACTTTTTCTAAAATAAAAGTAGCCTAAGTTACTCCTTATTACATCAGCTACCTGCCAATAAAAGTCCCGTATAAATCGGTCCAGCCATTTCAGAGATTAGCCGGAACAAACAGACAGACAGACAAAAATTGTAAAACAAAATATTTTGGTGTATGTACCGTATACATATTCATATGTATGTAGTAAAAAACGATTATTTCAATATTACAAACAGACACTCCAATTTTATTCATTTGTATATATCTATACAAGTTCCAATTCTCAGTTGGTTTCTGGAGTATGCATACCCTACGTATTGCTTTTATGATTTGCTCGCTAATGGGTATATGGTATTGGCATCATAACCTATACAAGAAGGATTTACCGCTCCACTGAAAGATATTCCACAATGAATTAGCCGTCACCTGGCAGGTGTGGGACGCATAAAGCATGTAAAGTAAACAAGCCACTCGTTAGGTTTAAACTGAGATACCTTTATACAAAATTTCCAAATAGTCTAGTGAATATGAGATATGCGTAGAAAGATTAGGCAGTAACCTTTTCCTCTTATAAACAGATAAGCATGAAAGTACGAAAGTAAGCTAGATTTTACGCTCACTGTGCTTCGCCACGCAAACAGCCCGTTTTACTCGCCGCCTTCGATTATTCACATCGAAAATAACGAATTTACGTAAAAATAATTGTATTCGTATAATTTCGTAGAAATATGTCATTATAGTTTTTTTTGGTTTCTGGAAAACTAAGGCACCTTGAATCGTTTAGTTAGGCTATTTTATTAATTGTTTAAACTAACAAAAAGTGACCTTAATGCGCAAAAATAAGTAATAAATTTTTAACATCCTGTTAAAAAATGTGTGAACATTAAACCTTATAAATATGAAAATCATAAAGGATAAATGTAAATATGGATATTTATATTATCACATATTAACGACAGTAATTAAATCATAAAGCTAACGTAAAGACGACAGATTCGACGTCCTCAACGTCGTTGGATTTGGCGTTAGTATTGATGATCGAAGGCATCCTGCTTGCGACCAATCACAAGGCGCACCCGTTTGATTAATGTCTTGTAATTGGTCGATCGCAAGGCTCAAACTTGAACGCAGCGGCGACGGTCTTGGCAATAAGAACGCAGGTTGTGCCAATGTGGTCATTGCCTAACGAGTACCTAAGCGAGATTTTCTTCTCAGTTTCAATAACACAACAGATGGCGCTTTTTCGATTCCATACAAATTGGAAGTAACTTCCACGCGATCGGATAAGTAAGAAATCTCGCACTGGACACTTTGAACTGGTGTTGCTGCCAGGAGATAAATATCAGATAAATAAGCTAACAATGGTGAAGTATTCTAGACTACAGTTCCGCGAATAATTGAATTGTTAACGGTTTTGTTGTTACTTGAGGTCGCGCGCACTGAACCTTATCATGTCTTAGACCACCTGCCACATTATGCGTACGAGGGGACCCGGTGGAGCCTTCTTGTCTTCTTGCAATTGTTTGCTGTAAAGTTACAAAATTTAAACATTTTGTACAACATTACCTATATTGAACGTGTTTGTATGATAATACCTACTCACTTTAAAATCTCTAAACTTAACCATTTCTGGGAAGGAATCGGCTGAGTCACTTTTAAAAATTCTGAAGAATTTGCCTTGTTGGTAGGAAGTTTATATTTAGTACAATGATTTTTTAGTGTTTAAGTGATTTATTACGTCACTTAAACACTAAAATATCCACTCTAAATTGTCTGTTTATCCACATTTCTATTGATTGTTTATTTACAGCTTGTTTACATTTTTATCTTTTTGAATATGATAGATAGATCGATACAGTTTATTGCAAGTATACAGATGGTATGGTGGTGATGGTGTGAAGTCTGCCAATCTGCACATGGCCAGCGTGGTGGACTATGGCCAAAACCCATCTCATGTTGGGAGGAGACCCGTGCTCTGTAGTGAGCCAGTAATGGGCTGATCATGATGATGATGATGAGATGGTACTAAATTAATTTCCCAGATAAGAAAGTATTAAGGCTGTCTTATTGCTAAAGCAATCTCTTCCAGACAACCCTTGGGGAGAGTAATTAACGAATATAAAAGGTAGAAGTGCAATTTGTACGAGTATGTGGCTAGATAACAAATACAATTCTTTTAAAAATATTTAGGATTCCGAGCATGCTTTCCATAGCTACAAAGCAGTCACAGTAAATGACTTCCCGAAAATTTTGAGGTGGCTTTGGGAACAACAGAGCTTATTTATTATATGCTGCAAAAAAAATTACATACTGCAAATATAATACAAATCTTATCACCTGTATGATTTTTTTTTAAATGACGTTATGTTAACATTAGGTACGAAACCTAGTATAGAGTAGTGAAAGGAGGTCCCTTTTGAGTCATTTATTCCGCCTACCAAATTTCAGTTATTATACAAATCAGCGCTTGCAATAAACTGTCATAAGATAATATGGCCTTCATTTCACATTCATGTTTCTACATTCGGAATTGATATAAACCCATACCTGACGAGATAGGTTCATAGAGTCGGCTATTAAACTCACTTGTACGAATACCATCTGGCGTCATAACATCAAATGAATTGCCAGCGTCGCCGGCGGGCGAAATATGGCCCACTGTCACGTGACACTCGGAATAACAATTGCATCGCACCAACAACAATAGCCACTCTGAAGCAGACAGACACGCGTAGCTGTGCGAACAAATAACTTTCCGAACAATTATTATTACCATTCAACAAATTTCTTCGCTTACACTCTTTAGGCTTACAGACGCTTGTAATTGTCTTTTTTTTTTTTTTCGGACTGTCTATTAGCTGTACAAACCCTATTGGTTGCCACAGCGTAACCGGGCTGTTTGGCGAGCTTTGGAAAGAAGCTCTGCCAGAAGAAATTTTGAGCCCTAGGGCTCGAAGAAACTAAGGGAACGACTGCCTAAGGGCGCCTCCTTTGAGGCCGAACCTCGGCTTAGGCGACGTTTGGGATAACGGGGGGGTCGGACGGTGATTGTCTTCTGATTGACTCTGAGCTGGTGGCCCTGTTTTCCGAGATACAGTCTTAACTAGTTCAGATAACAGGTGCATAAAGGTAGTGTACTATATTAGACAATTTAAGTTATACTACTTCTGTTGAAATCCTATATGTATGTTTTGCTGGAATAAATAAACTTTAACTTTCTTTCTTTCTTTCTTGCTTGTTTTCTTCTAGAAAAGATTGCGCAGTTAACAGCAACCTTCAGGTTATAGGCCAGGATTTGAGATGTTCAATAATGACGCATTGGATCTCGGAACATCGAGATCCAAACAGAAAATATTATGTTACAAACATCGAATCTCCCTTAAACGGTCCTGGTGTTTGCTAATAATGTAGATTTTAATAATGAATAATAAATTTCTTTATTAAACCAAAAAGTACAATCGTACGAGTACAACGATATTCAATAACTATTCATAAAATAATAACAGCTTGTACCACTTTCAATTTATCAATCAAATAATATTTATTCAAATAGTTCTTTAAAAGGCACTTTAGACGCGTCAATAATTTACATAGTAGTGAGTTGATGGTGATAACTACATTCGTAAACTTAAACATAAAGCTATGAGAGTTCCAAACGCGCCCCAGTCTAAGAAGAACCAAATAAGTACCAAAGTATTACAAGAATTATAATACGCTATGAAATAAGAGCAATTCATACGTCTAACCTATTTATCCTTTATATCATAATAGGATTGCGTTATGACGTACACTTAACCCATGTACTTATATTAAATACCCAAGTCCAGAATTGTTCATACTTTGGTTGAGTTTATGACGGCTATATACCTTAAGCTATCGTCCCTGAGCCGTGCTCTTGGTAACCCACGCGCAGATCAGAGCGTCGTGACGTCCGTGACCGTCGTAAGAACTAAATCTATTTTTACCGCGACTATTCCTAGCCGCGATTGCTTCCAGACGCTTGAATTAATGCCATCCTGGGGAGATTTCATTCCCACAGTAGTTTTTTACGTCCCACAAGGCACAAGTTAACGTTTATAAGAGATTCTTAACACTATTGAAAAGGAACTTTGGGCTGATTTGCTATAAGCTTCCATAGACACCGTTGCTATAGCAATGCATTGATTTTTTTGTTATTATACTAGACTAAGTAAACACTTAAGTAAATTTCAAGCCCCATATTATCCCTCCCTCATGAAGATGAATTTTTAGTAACAACTAGACGAAATCCGCAAATTCGCAGGAGAACAGTTAATAAAAGTTTCGATTACCTCCCTGGAGGTTCGCGTGCGCTGTCGCATTGTAAAGTAAGAGGTCCTGGGTTCGATTCTCGGCTCGAATCTGCCCTGATGGAAGGCTTCGGCCGGGGCTAGTTAGCACAAAACAGACAAAGGCGTGCGAAGCGTTTTAGCGTTCCGGCACGATGTCGCGTAGAAACCAAAAAGGATTATGGGCTTACCATACCTACCTAACCTAACAAGCTAACTCGCTACAACTTAAGACAGCATAATCATCACTAGGTGAAATTGCAGTTAAGGTCTAACTTGTGGAATAATAAATTGAAATAAAAAAAATAAGACAGCGTTACAGTTTTTTTTTCTCTGCTGGGATTACGTACTTTAAAATTACTGTAATGTATCTCATATTAACTTTTAAAAAACAGTAAACAAATTTAGGATCCCAAGTTATTGGTTACATACGAAATGTTATTTAACTTCAGAGTGGCCGAAGCAAAAGGCTGTGACCTTAGCAAAATGCAGCCATTGCCACTTACACGCTGCTCGTTTCACTTTTCATGAGCTAGCTCCTCCTCTTTGAGTTAAAGCTCTTCGAAATTATATAAAACCTCTCATATTAGAAGTTGGTTGCAATATATAAAGAGTACGTGTCGTAAGTATGCCATAACTGCGGGGATATTAGAGCGTTATCTAAAAGAGATTAGATAAGAAATATCCTCTTTAGTAGGTTTTGTCATTACGAGATGAATCTACTAATGCCCTACATAAACCCACTATCTATACCCAGCTAGTATATAAGTGTGTGTAGTACATTACTAACATTGTGGTTATATACGTTTCATGTGATAGTAAGATGATTATAACACAGAAAAATTCCCCTCGTACTGTTGGTGGCTTATTTATGGAGGGGCAATTCTATTTAAAAAAAATAACTCTTTTGAAAATAATATAAAATAATGCTATAGAAAGTTGCAATCATGTTATTAATCTTAATGATGATTGATGCCATCTTTTCTTCGACACATCAAATCATCATCATCATCATCAAAAACCCAATGCCGGCTCACTACAGAGCACGGGTCTCCCTCTTAATATGAGAATTGTTTGGCCATAATCCACCACGCTGGCCATGTGCGTATTGGCTGACTTCACACGTCAATGAGAACATTATGGAGAACTCTCAGGCATGCAGGTTTCCTCACGATGTTTTCCTGCACCGTTGAAGCAAATGATATTTTAATTGCTTAAAAGCGCACATAACTCGGAAAAGTTAAAGGTGCGTGTCCGGGTTGGAATCTCCGACCTCTAATTAGAAGGCGAACGTCCTGACCACTACTAGGCTATTACAATCGATATTTTAATCTTTAATGGGTACAGTAATTTCCTGAATTGACTATTACAACAATGAATTTTGACCTCTAGTCACCTACCCTATTAGATAATAGCCTCATTACCATAGGTGGAAACATTAGTATAAAACACGTACGCACTGAAATTAGCTATGAAGCAACTTTACTTAATTAGATACGTTATCAAGTCAATAACGTTCGAACAACCTTACACAATGCCAGGTATTTCCCGCTGTAAGTTTTGTTAACTCCGTATAATGACAGGAAGTAGACGCGTTTAGAAACAATTGTGGAATGAAACTTGAAAACAACAACGTTATTCGAAAATAATAAACACGATTGCCGAACACTTAACGAAATTTCAAAACGTACGGAGGTCATACTAGACTTTTAAATATATGAACTTAGTAACCCGGGGTTATGTAAGGATCACAAGATTTACTATGATATACATAAATGTAGGGATGTATGTTACGCTTTCACGGAAAAACTACTCAACCGATCGTCATGAAACTTTGTACTCATATTCTTGGAGGTATAAGACAAATTACATAGGAAAAAATATTACGAATAATAATAATAAAATATAGTTATCATATTGATTCATTTCTATTGTAATGATCTCTGATAATAATTTAATGGCTTCATTGCGATCGAAGCCGCGGGTAAAAGTTAGTTTTAATATAAAAGTGACTGATGTATGACTTATACGAGTATACTAACACTAAGTAACCATTGGACGTTATTCGGGCTTAAGTATGCCATACAGATAGCTATTATGACGTAAGCATACGCTAAGAAAGGATATTTGAAAATTCATTACATGAAGTGGCACCATAGCGGTTTTAAATTATAGCGATTAATTAATAGCGATTAATTAAACGTAAGTGAGTCTGCGGAGAATAGGGACTTGGACAACATGGCATCTCATTTGAGATTTGATTTGAGAGTTCACAAACGTACAAGGCTAAAAATCAGAGCATTTTCCTCTATTTCCATAGGGTCCTCTCATTAGATCCTGAATTTACTATCTCTCTCTATCATTTATACACTAGTAACAAATTAGCCCTTGACTGCTATCTCACCTAGTGGTAAGTGATGATACAGTCTAGGATGGCAGCGGGCTAACCTGTTAGGTTAGGTTAGGTTATGGTAAACCCACACTCCTAAATGGTTTCTACGCGACATCGTGCCGGAACGCTAAATCGCTTAGCGACACGTCTTTGCCGGTAGGGTGGTAACTAGCCACGCCTGAAGCCTCCCACCAGACAAAATCAGCTGCATTAGCCCAATTGCTATACGCAATAAAGTTTCCATTTGCAAAGTTTCGATTCCTTATTATTAAATTAATCCTGAAATTATGACAATATGACCACATCGTGAGTTTATAAACAAAAAACGAAATTTCGGAATAATCTACATCTGACAGCGACATCGGTGAACGAACCTGATTAAAAATACATTCAGTCGAATATAGCCTGCTCCTTTTAAATCCGTTAATTAATTAAACAGACGTGAAAAGATTATAAACTGTAATCATCATCAGCATGTTATATATTTTTTTCTTTTCTTTGGTATATATTTATTAAACTACTAGTAAACAACTAAACCTAAAAACTAGACAATCGACTTATATCTACAAGAAGGTAAACAATTTATTAAATATACACTCACTTAATACTTACCAGCTTAAAAAGACTCTAACTGAGTGGCTTGGAAAACTAACATATGAAGACACTGAGGCATTACTCGAAGCAAACAAGTAAAATTCCAATCGCAACACAAACACTCACACACACACACACACACACACACACGCGCGCGCACCGAACACACACACACAGAAACACACACACTCTCTCCTGGTTATTGATTTGATTTTATATATATAAGAATATATACACATATAATACATATTATATACATTTTACGGAAGGCGGGACACCCTGGCACAAGTAAAATAATTACTTAAAAGAATGTCCCAACAACGGATAAATGTTATATGTAAAACGTATTTTTTTTGAATAAAAATTTTTTCATTTTTTTTTTTTTTTCAAACCTTTTGATAGTATATGTTAATATCACAGAAGCGTTTAAACCAAAATCGCACAGTGCGTTCATTAGCAGTCCCCTCTCCAAACGCAACTTTAATATTGCGAGCTGTTTCTGCCCCGTTAGTTCCGCGTCGGAACTCGTATTCAAAAATCACACGAATTTTCGAATAATCTATCTCATCTTTATTGTCTAAGCTGAATAAAAAAACATCTGAAAGTTGATAATCGAATGTTGCACATTTTTTAAAAGAAGAACTACATCGGTACCGTATGAAAAAAGTTTCACTCAAAAATCTCAAACCATGAAGGTTCTATGTCAATTCGAAGTACCTATTACAATAAAACGGCAATTTCATACTTTAACCCTTAATATTAAATTAATTATTATTAAAGTTCACAACATTTTAGACCTAGCTTAAAACTGAACTTTTTTAGTCAACCGTGACTATTTTTCGATCGAAACTAATAATTTTCTCGAATATTCCGGACACGTAGCTAACCACCAGGCCGACATAAAGTGGCTGTTTTTAAACACAATCGGCGAATAATGGTTGCTAATCGATTTGTGATACAGGTTTAAAACTATTTATACATTGTTCAGAGATTAAATGGAAAGTGTAGACATAATAAACTGGAGGCGATAAAATAATTTTAATATTTTCATTCCAACGCCGCGACGCGATCATGTTATGATGTAATCATGTAATCTCCAATTTATGTATATAAAGGCAATCAATAAATAATCCTAACTAATATTAGGAATAATGTGAGTTGGATTGTTTACGCTTTCACTTGGTATAGTTTTGAAATGATTGATGAACCGATCATTATACACCAACATTTGCACACTCATGCATTCTGTAGATGGAAATAAAATTCTTTTTACTCCGGAAATTTTAAGTTTAAATGCAGATTTGCCTGGTTGGATAGCTTTGCTAAATAATGCCAAATTGTGCCTAAATTTATAAGTCTTCATAATCCAACTTCTGGCTCCACTTTTCATCGCATCTATAGCACATGTAGTCTCAGACAGTGTTATAATTAAAGGGAAAGTTACTTTAATATAACAATGCATGGTTTGTTTAAGATCAATTGTTTAGGTGTTACGTCACTTAAACAAGCGCCTAATGATTATTATTTTATTATTATAACTTATGTAAGAGCTGTTTTAATAATAAGTGGTAAAAACAACTGTTAACAACACGGCCACTTACGAAATTGGTTTATATCAGACCGAGGTCATGATTTTTGTTTTAATATTTATATATCGGGGAAACTACCATACAGGTCTCTCCATTTTGAGTTATTATCGTCGCCCATGAAAATTAGCAGCACCAGACGAGTTACCAAACATTCGCTTTTGTAATGGTAATGTGAGTACTTTTAAATCAAGAGCGAATAGGCATCTTCTAGGTAAGCACAACCTTAGGCTGCATAATCACTTAATATCAAAATATCAAAAAATAAAGTCAATCGGACAAAGTCGAGCTCATCCGCTAATTCTAAAACAAATGAATATATCTATTTATATTGGTACATATGACTTCACATCTTTGAAATCTATTCTTAAATCATTTTTTATATTGCATATTCTATTTGATACTTTAGTTAGTATCTCTAGGTCAAGTGTTACTCCTTTGAACAGGTTTTATTAATTAGCTCTTCACCAACAGCTGTAAAGGAAATAGAGACCAATCTAACAAATTCGAACTCCCCAACTGAACCGTAACGGAGATTCTTAAAATTACATTACGAATGCGAACTGTTACTTGTAAACGCGATACTAAAGTTTTTGTCCGATAAATGGAACGTAATAATAAAAGCAAACTTGACCAGATTCATTAATTTAAAAAAAATCAATGAATTTCATATGTTAAAACAATTTTTTTGGGCAAAGGCCACTACACATTAGGTGCCACAAAAAACAAAAAGACGTCGAGGCAGACCGAGGCGTCGTTGGCGTGACGAACTCGATGCCTATATGTCGGTTTGGCCCCATATATCCCTAGTTAGAGAAAAATGGAAGGAAGAAAGGGCGGCCTTTACTCAACATTGGGACAGTAGGGGCTGATAATAATAATAATAAACAATTTTTTGTACATGTCGGTAGTTTTTTCATATAACTCCTATAATCTTTACCTACCTACATTTTAAAATAGTTGTCTGATTAAGCTGTGAGTGAGTGAGTTATGTATATAATCAATTAAGTATTTTATTCCTTATGACTAACGTTTTGTTTACAAGAAATATTTCTTTTATCGATTCGCTCACATAAATCAGTTCATTTGGGAAAATTCCGTCTTGTATGATCGGCATGTTAATCGGATAGCTGTTAGATTCAGCCGGCCATGTAAAAAATTTTGATTTGTTTTTATTATGAAGTAAACTAGAACATCTATTTACGGTCCTGACGGAAATATTTCGTCAAAATTGTATTAGGCTTTCCCCTTTTTTAACCCCCGACACTTTGTATTACTGTTGAGTGGTTATGAATTTCAATAATAGCAAATTGCGGTATCAAATGAAATCAGAAGATGTGTATATTACAATTGGACGTGTTTTAACAAAATCAGTTCAGCCATTTTACACATGGGATGACTGCTTCAACGGTGAAGGAAAACATCGTGAGGAAACCAGCACGCCTGAGATTTCTCTATAATGTTCTCAAAGGCGTGTGAAGTCTGCCCATCCGCACATGGCCAGCGTGGTGGACTATGGCCAAACCCTTCTCATATTGAGAGGAGACCCGTGCTCTGTAGTGAGCCGGTAATGGGTTGTTCATGATGAAGGTCATAGACTGATTGACTTATTTTTCAACACGAGAGTCTAAATCCTAGCAAACTACTCGACGAAAGAAGTTAAAATTTAGCAAACAGGTGGACTATATAGCTATTGAAATATTGAGATCTATGCTATGGATATAATGCTAAATAACGCGGCAGCTAAAATACGTATTTTAGGTAAACTCTTGCCTTTCAATTTAATCGACGTAATATACGTAGGTGGTACAGTAAAGTTTGATACCTAACACCTCCAATGTCGAGCTCCTATCGATTACGAGACAATTACCGAGCGGCGCGGCGTTTCGGTTAAATATCAGGCACACCACCTACCGCCTATCGCAACGTAATGCGGAGCGCGTGCCGGGACCCAGTTACCAGCGCGACGTTGAACCAAAACAGCGGTTTTTTACTTCTTTTCACAATAATTGGTAACACGCGGCGAAAATATATACAATTGATTATGCTAAGAACAAGTATGTTAAATTGTAAAATTGTAATTGTAGTAAATTTAGCTCAAATCAAATAGAGTCAGAACCTTTTTATTTATATAGTAATTGTTTAATTATAAAATGTTGTCTTTAAGTATTAAATAGTAAGTTACTCTGTATAATTTCTTTGTTTTTTTGTTTAAGTGATGATGCTGTCTAGGATGGTAGCGGGCTAACCTGTTAGGAGTATGGTAAATCCACACCACTAATCGGTTTCAACGCAACATCGTGCCGGAACGCTAAATCGCTTGGCGACACGTCTTTGTCGGTAGGTTGGTAACTAGCTACGGCCGAAGCCTCCCACCAGACAAATAAAAAGTGTTGTTCTGCAAATAAATATTTTTCTATTTTTTTTTCTGTTTGTAATTGTATATGGCAACTACAAATAAACTGGTTGTTATTATTATTATTTTGTTTTCATATTTGACAAAAGGGTTTTAACAGACGTTATGACAACTTTACTGTAATAGATATAAAATGAGGTGATTACAGCCGCCTATAAACATATGCATCACCAAATAACCCTTCCAGCAGTATTGTTCTTGCTACTTTTTTCAATAGTCACTCGCAATTTTTTTTTTCGGACTGTCTATTAGCTACTGGTTGCCACAGCGTAACCGGGTTGTGCGACTATTACCTTGTTAAAGATGGCTAACTCTCACTAAGATAAAACACGACAACGTTATGAGTCCGACATAAATTATAAGTCTATCTCGTTTTAACCCTGTGGCCGTGCTACGCCAAAGTACGCTCTATAGGTCTCACCCGAAAATTTCTAGAAAATGCGATCATAAAAAAAATATTTACGTATATCAAACCAACTCGAATCTGAAAAAGATAGCAGTAACATTATCATGAACAAAAAGAGTACAGTTGTATGGACAGCTGCTATCGAGCTAACGGCCCGAGTGTGCAAAAAACCGAACGTCCTTGCCACGCACACACACTTACACACACACACACACACTATGATACATCTAACGTCACAGAGCACAAGTGTTATCGTTGTCTAAATATTTAACTGGCTCCTAGCAGATAATATGTAACAGTTATAGTGGGTGAAGTTTTAGGCAATGTTTAATGACTCCGCAAGATGGTCGCAAGCCATTGGCCTTATAAAATGTTCAGAGTACGCATCGAATAAAAAATGTAATTGTATCCTATTCAATTAAATAGTAAAAAATATTTAGTAATGAAGACCTATAATTGGCACCTATGAACCATTCATACATATTTATTGTTACAACTATGTATTTGTTAACTTAAAAACAAAGGCTACGAGGGTTCTGGGCCGCGGTCGAGTGCACAAGTGTTCCCGTGACCCAGCCACCAGGCGACGCGAAGGAGCATGTCTGGGTTTTAGTGGGTATTCTGGTCACCAGTCTGGCTGCCGGGGAGTCCCACATACAGCACATAGCGCAGTCTTGCCTGCGTCGCCTCCGGAGGGGATGCGTAAAAGCATTTCCCAGCGTGGAAAAAAAAAGGCTACGAGGGTTTTGAAACGCGTCCCTGGTTTAAGAAGACCACAACAAATAAGCCGGTTGTATACATTTTTTATTATAGCCGACACACAGTCAATTAAAAATTAATGAGCCATGAAGTTTTTTATTGTTGATGTTATCCTTTATATCATAATATGACTGTTCTTTGAGTTTACATTTATAAAATAATTTACTAAGAGAATAGTCAGTCATCTCAATGATTTCATTACGTATTACAATCTGTATTTGCATATACAGGTTAGCAATGCCGTAGCAAGGCATTTGTGTCGCTACGCATTAACCTAATAGTTAGCAAGATAGGCGTCATTTGAGCTCGTGCGTTGAGCTTGCTTAACGGCTAAGTTAAGAGAAAACTGGGCTGGACTTCTCACACCCTCTCAGCTCACTAACCTCTATGTAATATAATGAAATGTAATAATATATGTAACTGTGGTTTTTTTTATACACTTCAATATAGGCTTTGACGGCAATCTCACTTAACGGTAAGTGATGATGCTGTCTAAGATGGCAGCGGGCTAACCTGCGGGATATCGTAATCCCACACTCCTAATTGGTTTCAACGCTACATCGTGCCGGAATGCTGAATTGCTTGGCGATGCGTCTTTGTTGGTAGGGTGGTAACTAGCGACGGCCCCCACCTGACCAGACTCGAGCCACGAATCGAACTAAGGGCCACCAACTTTATAATGCGACAGTACACGCGCTGCTTCACGGAGTGTTTATTCTTGAAGTGCTATTTTTTGTCTGGAGTACGCAATACATATAGTCGCTGGACATAAGCCACAAAATCCGTACAAATAATTATAATTCCACCGATGGACTTCCGATGCCAGCATTATCCATGCAGCATAAGTTTAAATTTGATTGAATTTTGATTTTGAGTTCTGTATCTGCTGTATTATAACAATATAGAAAATTCAATTCGCCAACAAGATAAATATTACAGCTTAAAATCGTGACATGGCAGGAAACATATATACTATCAAAATAAGTCATGGCGGCGAAATTGGCCAAAGCACCTTTATTTGTGAGTAGTTTATCAGTTGCCAAATCCATGGGAATCCATGCCGTGAAACTAAGCAGTTCACTGCGAAACCTTTATAAAGCCGAAGCCATAGAGCATCCAAGTACAAGGCCAAGAACGTTTCGCGCACACCTCACAAGCGGATGACGTCCATGAATGACGACAACGGATGCGCCCACCCGCTTCCACGCCTTCGAACGAGTATATGAGTGAGGAGAACAGAAGATCAGACCACTACTAAAAGCCACTACTACGATTTGAATCCAGTTTGTAAAACGTACTGGGAGTATTGGCAATTCACTTAAGATAATCGATTGTTCTTTCGCTTTTACAATGTGACGGTGGTTTCGTTGTTACAAAGTTAGTAAAGGTTATTGTTTGAAGTCAATATTAACGAATATTATTAGGGGGCGTCCATAAATTACGCGAGGTGTTTTTGAAGTGAAAACTTCTTTAGCGGCGTTGAGCACTTTTTCTGTAATGGGTATAAAATCTTAAACTCGCGTCAGGACACGTGACCTGATCGAAAAAGCGTAAGACGGATGGAGAGTAGACAGCTATCCCCTCTCTACGGCGCGGCGAAAATGTATGCCTGGGCCTACTGTTTCGTTTAGGCAGCGCAGGAATGTTCGTGTATGTTACAGCGTGCCACGCGCATCCATGGATGGTGACAGCTGATGGCTCGACCGTCTGTGTAGTGATCACATTGTTGTGTATTCGTAAAATTCGTGAATGTAAAGTGCTTAAAATATGGAAATTGATATAGATAAACTTTTTAATGTAAAATAATTGTAATAGTTTTAAAGTGTTAAATTTTTAATGTAATATAAATTGTCATGTTTGTGTACGATAGCGCAATAAATGAATATTGTATTCTACCACATAAATGATAGTACTTTTATACTGATAAAGCAATTGGTGCAAAATTATTCCCTAACCATTCCAAAATATCAAACATGCTCAACGTTAATAATCAAGTTTTCACTTCTGCCGGCACTCCCGGAGTGCAACCCGTCTTTTTTTTTTTTAATTTTCTGCCCCTCCCTCCTCCCCTGGTGAGATGTCGTGAGATTTTATTCAACCGTTACCATTTTTACCATTAGTCGTGAGATTGGGGGAGGGCCCCATCCCCCAATCTCACGTGAGATTTTTCAAAATGTGAGTTTCTTACGTAATACAAATATGGTCGTTTGACAGTCAGTAAATGTATAACGTCGAAGTATGAATGAAATTATTTTCTTTCGAACGAATTAGTAAATGATCTTAATCGTATTACGATTACGCTTAAGATTAAATCTTAAGCATGTACAATCTGGATTAAATGGACCAAAATAGTATAATTTTTTTTTGTTTCAATCAGAAAAAAAATTGCGTGATATTTGCCGAGACCCCCCCCCTCTCTCCAACGTAAGATTAGATGAGATTTGACTCGACCCCCTCCCCCCCCTTAAACACCTCACGTAATTTATGGACGCCCCCTTATTCCCTTTTTTTTTTGTCGTGGTGGAAAAGCTTTATTGCTACATCCGTCCCTTGGGCAGGACTAGAGGTTATGTGGGACTCCCCCCCTAGGGGGTATACCCAAACTAAAAACCACCACGGCGTGTCCCTCACACTGAGTTTTTTCCAGGCGCCCGGGGAACACCATTGTATTCTTCCCGGGCATCTAGCAGGCGCCCCAGCCATGAGACGGGTCTCCACGTGGAGAGGGGAGAGGAACGGGACAGCACGATCCCCCTCAGACTGTCAGGAGGCTTGTTAAATGTCAGGTAGCTAGATATTATTATTCCCTATGCCATTAAGTAATAATGAAATAGAATAAAATAGTTATTTCAATGACTTTGAACTTGACTTGACTTACACTTTTTAATAAATGAAAAATAATTATGACGAAAAGTGTCTTTTTATTCAGGCCGATCACTTAAATATGCCAGATATTACAGATCAAAATACGCACACAATAAAACAAATTTTGATTTGGTATTCAATTGTAAATTCCACAAATGTAGACTAGAAAGTGTCTTCATCTATCAACTAAGCCTATTTATGTTTTATATAAGATGTTAAGCCGCCCTAGTCACAATCACTAATGCCTGATAATAACAATCGTTATCTACTGTAATTAACCCGCTCACCTGAATTGGAGAAGCGAGGTGGATCTTACTAAATTAATTTCTGTCAAACTATTTGATATAGCAATATTTTTTTAGCAGCAGTCTCCCATGCAAGTGGAGGGCTTTGCAAAAAGAAGCGATAAGGAGAAGTCTAAGCCGGTTTAGACGAGACTTTTCAATTGCATAGAAAGAGAAATTTGCGAGGTATGTTGTGTACCAACGTAGCGAAAAGCGAGAAAATGGATATCCTACGTGAAAAAGAAACAACCTCTATTCGATTCTATTAAAGCCTACTCATATATTATACCGTCGTAACTTTGCAAAGGTCAGGTGCATCTTATCGAGAAATGTTTTCCTGTGGCTAAATCATAAGAGATATGTTTCTTTCTAGATCTACCAAACGTATTTTTGTAGCAGTAATGTGCGACGTACCTAATATATAACACGTACATAACACAAAGCAATCAGGTTCCTAGCGATTTTTCTTCTAGCTAACCTAACACCAGGCTGAACTTTTATTATCACTGAAAATAAATGTAGACATGTTAAAACTAAGAATAATACCTTCTTATAATAAAGGAGTTATTTAAATTGGTTGTGGTTTCAGAGCTTATGGATTAAAAATGAAATTACAAACAAATCGGGTTCCCATACATAATCTATAGGTATCTACTAATATGATAAAGATAAATATACAATATATACTAATATTATAGAGCTATCCTTGTATGCTTACGTAATCGTTACAGTTACGCAAAAACCATGTATGACGGAATAGTAAACATAAAAATAAAATAACATGATATTAATCCTTATCCAAATAAATACGTTTTCATCACAAGTATTAAACATAGAACAAAATTGCCATTGGCAACGTTTGATTTCGATGTTATATCTTACGAGATATCATAGTTTCATAACAAATTTATTATTGTTAAGTATAGTTCCACTCTCACAGGTCATAGCGTGATGCACTTAAATAAATGAGGTTTTTCCTCAAATTAAAGTGTGTGAAACCGCGGAGCACCTCTTTTGACGACCTCCGTGGCGCAGCGCGCGCGCTGTCGCATTATAAAAGTTGGAGGTCCTGGGTTCGATTCCCGGCTTAAGTCTGGTCTGGTGGGAGGCTGCGGCCGTGACTAGTTACCACCCTACCGACAAAGGCGTGTCGCCAAGCGATTTAGCGTTCCGGCACGATGTCGTGTAGAAACCAATTAGGAGTATGGGTTTACTATACCCCTAACAGGTTAGCCCGCTACCATCTTAGACTGCATCATCACTTACCATCAGGTGAGATTGCCGTCAAGGGCTAACTTGTAGTGGATAAAAAAAAAAGCACAACAAGTATTAACACAGATTTAGCTCGTTCATTGTTATGCGGTTTAAATAAGTGATGAAATAAGCTAATTAAGAATGCACAAACAAATAAAGTACCTAAGTACTTGAAATATTTCAGTTGACTGGGTAACCCCACTTTGAAAATTCGCGCCCTCGTTTTGCCACGATTAATACACATTACCGTATTTACATTTCTTTATTTGAGAAACTAGTTTACATTATTAATATACTTTACTTCAAACGAAATGGTGACAATGCAGACGGACAAAAAATTCATTCCCACAATCACCTTTAGGCAAATATGTTTAATGGTGCAATTCTACAATTCTACGATTACTTCCAGTTTTTATTATGTAGATACTAATAGTATGACCTGAGTGTCAAGGGCGAGATTGTTTACTTATTCTATACCGTAAAAGTTAACTTCAAGTTGTTTGTAATTTAAGGAGCGCCATATAGTGTGTTTTGAAGCGGTTATATATATAGCCTAGTGGTTAGGGCGTCAGCCTCCTAATCAGAGGTCGGCGGTTCGAATCCGGGCCTCACCTCTAACTTTTCGGAGTTATGTGAGTTTTTAAAAATAATTAAAATGTCAATTGCTTAAACGGTGAAGGAAAACATCGTGAGGAAAACCTGCACGCCTGAGAGTTCTCCATAATGTTCTCAAAGGCGTGTGAAGTCTGCCAATCCGCATGGACAGCGTGGTGGACTACGGTCAAATCCTGCTCATATTGTGAGGAGACCCGTGCTCTGTAGTGAGCCGGTAATGGGTTGATCATGATGATGATGATGATATAGTGTTTACAGCATTGACGAATATATAGCGCAGTTTTAGATTTCAATAAAAAGCAAATTACAACGCGGGTATACGCGGCCTATAGTTAGTACGTTAATAAATAAATTGCAGATTAAGGAGTGCTAGTGATTAGAATCGCTTAGTGATCCTTATCACTAAACGAGTTAATAATTGTCAACAGACGGGTGGCCAAGTTGCCTTAAACGAGAATATCTCCTATCGCGGATTTAAATATATAATTGGTTTTTCTATCTGCTGATGATCCTCCTCGTTTATCTTAAGGTTCGCATGTTCAGATTTGACCAAGGATTTTGAGGTCCCGAGTTCGATTCCTAGTTGAGTCAAAAATTATTAGACGTCGAGCTATTTATGTCAGGACAAAAAAATAAAAGCTTCCTATCGCTTCCTATTCCTATAAATATATGTGAATGGTTTTATTATGTGCCTTCGAGACCAAGCGGGACCGGGTTAATATGTTATAGCAGTCGTAAAAGCTGGTCATTATAAATATAAGGATATCTTTTTAAGGACTATTTGAATAAAGATTATTTTGAATTTGAATTTGAATATATTATGTGAATGGTTTTGTTATCTGCCTTCGGGACCAAGCGGGACCGGGTTACTATGTTATAGCAATCGTAAAAGCTGGTCATTTGTCTTACTCTTACTTTCATAATATCAGACGAGAGACACTTGCCCAGAAGTTGGATTTCAGAAAGAATGAATGACGACTGCAAGTAAAACAAAACCAATATAATACATATCACTTCCTATATCCACTTACGAAATTAATAAATATGCGAAAATTATCTCTCGTTAAATCTTTAATTTATTTATATTAGTTTCTCGGCCACGTTTCACGTAGGCCTAGGGTCGGCCGGAAATTGACATTGAGACTGGTAAATGAATACGGTTTGTTATTGTAGAGTGTAACTCAAACTCGTTTGTATCCAATTTTAAATCGAACTTTTTTATTTCGACTAAAGTGTGTTTCAGTGGCAGACTACACTCATTATAAATTCTAAAATTTTAGATAAACCTGCACGTATCGTGAAGCGCCACCAATGCGACCACGGTTCACATGTCCTACAGAGCTTGCTTCTTTTACCAGGTCTAGCTTTAGATCTAGTTACCAGTGTACACGACTAAATTATCTGATTATTCAAAAATCAAAGAAAAAGAAAGACATTACAAGATCGAACAAAAACATTGCATGTGTCAAAATTGTGAACATGTTGTGAACAGAATTTGTGAAGTACCTATGATAACAATATCAAATGGAACCCACCCTATGGGCAAGGTCTATCTTTGATTCCAATAACTGAGTGCCTGATGAACATAATTTCGTATGTTGCCAGTGATGGATGAAACATTGTAATTTGAAAAGAGAAATCAGTCAATCAGCAGGCAAAAGGTATCCGTAGAAGACCCATGCTTACCAACATAGGCTAGGCGGGGTACATTTAAAATCGCTCAGAGAACCTGGGTCGCTTGGATCCCAAGGAGCAGGAATAGAATATTTATAGATGGCGCAAGACTGTAGAATTTAGAAATCCCTGCAAATTACCAATGTCCAATAGTGGACGTCCATTGACTGACTATTTACTCGGTCGCTTGTTTTTATGAACAAACTGACTTATCTACAAACCGAGACCAAATTAAAGACATTCTATAAGAATTCATGTGACTATTAACATTCCATAGCGTGCAAAATAAGCATAAGTTGTAGACCGAACAAAATGATAAATTACATGTTTAAATATTTACCAACTGGGTACATAAATACCGCAGTGGTACGGCAGCGCACCGCGAAAGCAAATACCTACCTTTGAAATTAACTAGGTATAGTAGTAACTTATGGTTTATCAATTTCATTTAACATATATATATTAACTGCTTCTTATGACTCGTTTCGAGTCGTCTGTCCGTTCTAATGCAGGGTTTCCTACTATCCAGGGGACTCCATTGCAGTACCTTGGGAGTCTATTACTAGGGACCCTAATGTACCTCTAATCCAGACCTCCAAAATATGCGCTCATTGTACCCAGGCCAATCTACGGAACGCCTGAACAGATGTCCGCGGATTTATTCAGTTGATTTCTTCAAGAAATGTTATGAATTACTTTATATAGAAGAAACAGGAAAACCGAAATTCTGCCTGATTTAAAATTATTTGGTCGGTTTCGACTAATATTCATTCAGTTACCTATAAACAGTAAGGAAAACATTGCGAGGAAACCTGCTTCCCAAAGGCGTGTCTACCAATCAGCACTTGGCTAGCGTGATGGAAAACTACGAAGAAGACAAACGATACTGAGAAGTGTGGCCCTCGAGAGTGGCCCCTGTAGTGCGCTAGTAATGATTACTTAAAGATGTATTTTTTTTTGTTTACATATTACAAATTAGCCCTTGACGGCTTTCTCATCTGGTGGTAAGTGATGATGTAGTCTAGGATGGAAACGGGCTAACCTGTTAAGGGTATGGTAAATCCACACTCCTAATTAGTTTCTACGCGACATCGTGCCGGAACCCTTAATCGTCTTTGTCGGTAGGGTGGTAACTAGCCACGGCCGAAGCCTCCCACCAGACCAGACTCGAGCCGGGAATCGAACCCAGGACCTCCAACTTTATAATGCGACAGCGCAAGCACTGCGCCACGGAGGTCGTCATTAGTATTAGGCAGCGACTTGGGTGTAACAGCTTAAGTAGCAGGTATTATATTACAGGCATTAACTCTCAAGTGCCTAATAAAAGATAAAGCATTTAACCCTACAAACGGAGACGGCTCCGGGGGACGCTCCAAACGGTAAACAACGACTTGCGTCACAGAATACGAGTCTACCAAAATAAGGATAATTAGGCACTTAAGTTATTTAGGCGATGCGCAAACGTAGTCACTAAAGAATAACTGGCAACATTTGCTTCCAAATCATATTATATAGATGAAGGTCAAGTCGAGCCGAATCCGTGGTGGCGCTTGGCGGTTCAAGATTCAACGTTCCGGTCTTAGTTCCCGCTAACAGGTCAACCCGCTACCATTTTAGGCTTCATAGGCAAAAAAATTGTCACTCACTTGTCTCAAATTAGCGCAACTACTAACGGTGGTAAAGGGGCTTGAATATTTCGACTTATCAATTTCCTCATATGGTATACTTTTAACCCTTAATTCGACGCCGTGCAGTATACTTCCCGTTGCATGAAAAAAAATCTACATAAAAAATTGGACCTTATATTTTAAACTCGAGGTTAAAACTTGCACCCTTAACTATCTTACTACGCTGTCAAAAATCGGTAATGCGCACACATCGACGGGACGTGAATAGTAGCCGGAGAGATCATGAGATGAAGGGACGCGCTGCGCGGGCTCTCGGTAAGTTGCATTTTTTTCATTGTTTGACCTCTTATTTTATTGTAATATCATTGAAAATTACAGACAACATACCCGAAAAGCTACTTATAATGTTTTAATTGTCTTAGTGAGTTTTGTTTCGTTTTTATAATACCCACAACTTGCATGTCCAGTATACTTCCCGTCGTCCAATGACTAGTAAAATAACTTCTAAATACTATGTCCAGTATTCTTCAGTATGTCAAAGTAGTAGAATATTTAATATAAAATCGTATGCCTAGTATTCTTCCCGTTGCCGTATCATCAGAAAGTAAAATTTAGTCGTTTCTTAGAACATTAATTTAGTGTTCTACAAATAACATATGTCGTGCCTTACTATTTTTGGTTTTTCAGAGCTTCAAGTCTAGAGGAGACCGCATAGTAGCATTGGTGCCGCCTGTAAATGGTCTATCTGATATCGATAGTTGTTCTGAAACTGAGAATGAAGAGGATATTGCTGTTAATAGAAGTGAAGAGTTGGCTTCCTCACTGTCCTTCCATCGATTCATACATACTGTGCATGAATATATTAGACAGTCTCGATGATACACAACACAATAGCGACAAACATTACTTTCTCGCGATTCTTCTTATCATGGGTATACCAATAGTCTAGATAGGAAGGCATTCCTATCTAGACTATTGGTTTACAGATTTCAGGTATGCTCAAGTGGCTGACGTTATGCCATTGAAACCATTCGAGCTGATTAGACGTAATTCACTTTGTGGACAACGCCTATTCGGATGAGGACAGATATTGCAAGATACGACCATTCATTGAAAAAATAAGGTAAAACTGCCTCGCAACGCAAGAAGAGGCGAAGTATAGCATCGTTGAGATGACTATACCTTATAAAGAGACTAAAGCATCAAATCGGAGACAGTATAACCCCACGAAACCGAATAAATGGGGATTCAAGAACATAGGCTGGTGCTTCTGGAATCTCCTGTTGTATGGCGGCGATGACACTTTCAGTTTTATTGATTTTGGTGAGGAAGAGGAGCAGATGACACTAATTGCTAAATTAGTAATAGCTCTTTGCAAGACAATTCAGACCCCAGGGTGTGCTGTTTATTTCGACAACTATTTTACAACGCTCGACTTAATCTGGTATCTACGTGAACATCGGGGGATTTTTAGTCTCGGAACCATAATGCTAAATAGATTGAAAGGTTACAGCAAGGGACTGTTAAGTGACAAAGAATTAAAGAAAAAAGGCAGAGGCTCTTTTAGCAAAGACGTAGATAACGACAAAAAGATCGCCATTGTCAAGTGGTATGAAAATAAAGTTGTCACATTAGCCTGTTCTTATGCAGATGCTTATCCAGTTCAAGAAGTCAAGAGATACAGCAAAGAATACAAAAAAAAAGGTTAGTGTCCCGTGTCCGCAGTTAGTTATACACTACAATCAACATATGGGAGGCGTTGACCTATGCGACATGTTGATAGCTATCTATAGAACATCTTTCAAAAGCCGTCGTTGGTACATGAACATCTTTGGCCAAATGTTAGATATATCAGTTAACAATGCTTGGCTGCTCTACAGGAGAAAATGCAACATGAAAAGCTTGAAAAATATGAGCCTGAAAAAGTTTAGACAAAGGTGGCAGTCGAATTGAGGCAAATGAGAAGATCGATTGAGAAGGATCCACCAAGCACTAGTAGTAGTAAGTACCAAGTAAGTAGGTAAGCTTGCCACTAAAAACAAAAGATTTTATACATTAATTTATATTGATATTTTTAATACTTATTCTTGAAAACTATAACGCTGATTATTATTTAAAGATGATTATTATGAAGACTTTAATATATGACTAATTATTATAGTGAGATTTTTTTGATTTATAAGATTTCAGAGTTAATATAAGTATGTAAGCGTAAACTAATATGACTATGAGACTAATTTGCCAAAATATAATAAATATTTTCCTACGATATCACTGGTTTCTTTTCTTTTTTTCTTTGACAGCGTGAAGTATACTTCACATGATTGGAGTGGATCAATTTCTACTGAACTTGATAATGTCCAGTATAAGGGACGTAGGTTTTCTAGGAAACTGAAAGAGGTAGATTTTTTTAGGAATTTTTTCTAAGGTACCATATAAGCTAAGAAACGAAATCTGTGTCTATTTTACAAATTTATTCAATAAAAAAATCCGTCGAATTAAGGGTTAAAATAGTACTGATTGACATTAGTAAATTACCAATCTTGGACTTGAATGATTAGTTACTAATGATTACTTAATTACTGATTAACTTTCGACCTTTATATTGCAGTTTTTTTTATATTGACTCAATCAATTGACTTAAGATGTTTCTTACTTTGAAACTATTTGTGAACGTTGTGAAAACCTGTAAAAAGCTAACATTCACATTAGCTCACAAGGTTAAGAAATGGTCATGAAAAAATGAATCGTACTAGTATCCAACTTCTCGTCCGTGTGGTCTAGAGCCGTAACAAATAATATCTAAGTACCTAATCAGAACCACAATTACATCTGAACGATGTCGCTTCTTGGTCTTTATCCAGAGTTGCAAAGTACACCGCCATGATACACTTGCGTCCAGGGACTCCCTGAGACTTGTTTGAAGTCTCCTGCCCCACGTCTTTATACGTAGACTGAAGTTACACATACTTCCAGACAAAACACGCATTACAATGTGTCCAACCGTATATGAGGGCAACGAGAATTGCATACAAAACGGCTAAACTTGTGACACCCTTCTTTTTGCGAGGGGTCAAACAAATATTGTCTACGTTTACACAACGCCTTATATTCGGGCAGACATGACAGTTCATTGAATATGACAGACAGACGTACGGGGGTCATCCTCAGACGTTTTTTGTCTCATTTCAGTTACCAGATTAAATATTATATAAATAACCCCTGACTTCTTTATCAGGAAATGTGCGAGCAGCATCAAGAAAGAAGTTATATCGTAGTTAGGTAAGGTTACAAAGATTAATATATTCATTAAAGTCAGTGTTATAGCATAGTTTATAGCAAAAAAAGATTAATTATTACTGCAATTAAAATAACAAGTACCTACGAATAAAATGTATGCAGACATTATGTAAGCTTCCAGGAATATCTTAGACTGAGATCTATAGAGCGTACTTTGATTTAGCCAAAGTTAGTGTTAAAACGAGACAGGCTTCGGTAACATAACGTTATCTCATTTTCACTGTCTTAAGGATCTGGCCCTTAAGAGTTGCTTTACTAAGCTTATTTTTTGTGAGGGCTTGTAGCTAGATAAGATAAGATAAGCGGTGATAGCCCAGTGGGTAGAGCGTCAGCCTCCTAATCAGAGGTCGGCGGTTCGAATCCGGGCACGCACCTCTAACTTATCGGAGTTATGTGCGGTTTTAAACAATGAAAATATCACTTGCTTCAACGGTGAAGGAAAATATCGTGAGGAAACCTGCACGCCGGAGTGTTCTCCATAATGTTCTCAAAGGCGTGTGAAGTCTGCCAATCCGCACATGGCCAGCGTGGTGGACTATGGCCAAACCGCTCTCATATTGAGAGGAGACCCGTGCTCTGTAGTGAGCCAGTAATGGCTTGATCATGATGAAGTTGATTCCATCAAATATGCCCTTTTTGCAAATAGGCATTGCAGTTTGATCACTCAAGTAAAGTAGTATGTCTATGTAATCGTTTTCCATCTTGCTGTAATATGAGTTTTGCTTGTGGAAATGAGTTCAGTAAAACTTACGGAAAACATCCTTTAAATACTGAGACTACCTAGCTACTGGGAATTTCTCGCTACTAGACAAATGCAATGTTGCTGAGAAGGTTTGGCTACTAGGAATGTCTTGGTTAGGAGTCAATTTTTCAATTACGTTTTTTTAGCTGAATTCTTTTTTTTAATCTACTACAAGTTAGCCCTTGACGGCAATCTCACCTTATGGTAACTGATGATGCAGTCTAAGATAGTAGCGGGCTAACCTATTAGGGGTATGGTAAACCCATACTCCTAATTGGTTTCTACGCGACATCGTGCCGGAACGCTAAATCGCTTAGCGACACGTCTTTATTAGTAGGGTGGTAACTACCCATGGCGGAAGCCTCCCACCAGACCAGACTCAAGCCGGGAATCGAGCCCAGGACCTCCAACTTTATAGTGCGACCGCACGCGCTTTGCGCCACGGAAGTCGTCATTCTCCGTAGGAACCTATAATCCACCTGTTTGCTAAATTTTAGCTTCTTTCGTAGAGTAGTTTACTAGATCTCGATTCTCGTGTTGAACAATAAGTCAATCAGTCTATGACCTTTAGCTTTCATCAAAATATATTTAAAACATAAACACACTGAACATCACATACATATAACACGAATACACGTTTATTTAATAAATGCCAACCGGTTTAAATTTAGCATTAAAAAAAAAGTAATAAACAAAAATATGCAAATTACTATGTAACGCCACTGTGCATATACAAACTATTATGTATGAGACATATATACCGATATTGAAAAAAGGCGATAAAACGTCCGCGATCCCGCCGGTTATTAGGCAATACCGGTATTATACATACCTCGCAATATAAGACTAAACGAAATAAACCCTGAGACTCCATGATACGTAGTCGAACATGCTAACTACTGGACCAACGAGAACAATAGGTAGTTAAGACGAGTTACAGCCAAGGTTACGATGATCGCTTACAGC
The DNA here is from genome assembly GCA_928268935.1 of Lasiommata megera. Lineage (NCBI taxonomy): Eukaryota > Metazoa > Arthropoda > Insecta > Lepidoptera > Nymphalidae > Lasiommata > Lasiommata megera. The sequence goes on from OV743329.1 coordinate 12,574,532, forward strand.
GGTATTAATTTTGAATAAGTTTGTGATATGCTTTGTCGTTAAAATAAGTAAACCGTAGTTTTAACAATACTAAAGTAATACTGCTAAAAGCGGTAGTAATCCCTCTTACTTAGGACACTCTGATTTTAATGATGAGAAGAATGAGAAAAAAAAATCCTTTTTTAGATGCCCCATTTTTGACACGGGCTCCGAGGTGACATGCAAAATGTAACATCTGCGCTAATTATTCGCGCAAGCATCGAACCCGCTAGCTGTGAAGTACAAACAGGTATTATAGGAGGATAATACTGCGGTCAGGGTAGGATGTATTATACCTTGCAATAATACCATTATTATGACGGGCATAAAAGATAGATATGATAGATCGCCCGACTTTTAAATTCGTTACAAAAATCAATATTATTATTAATTTATAATGCTTTTCAGAAAATAAGTTTTTGGTTTCATATTTAAACCTTTACCAACGTTCTAATTAAAAAATAAAGTATCAAAATCTGTCCATTATTAAATTCTAACCCCCCTGTTTAGCTTAAATATTAATTTCCAGAAAATCTTAAGAGTAAAAATTCTAAACATGATTTGAATAAAAACATTCATAAAACCGCATTCAAATCGGTCCATCCCTGTTATACGATACGTTGACACAACCAAACAGACAGACATAGCGGTCCAACTCATAACACCTTACTATTTGTACCGGGGCTTAAAAATACACAGACACTAAAAATACCAACCCACTATTACTTTAAATACATTTCGTTGGTTTCCCATCCGCGGCAAGAAAATCCAACAAAATTGAGAACGAACGCGATCGTCCGGCCGTCGCGTCGGGTCGTTCCGAGCAGCACTTTCGCCAACGCTCGGCAACCGTCGGCCGCCCTCGCTCCCCCAGCTGACTGAGCCCGCGACAGAGCGAGATAGATATCACAAAAGCGTGCGCGCGCGAAAGGGACAGCGACCCGCGCAACTCCGACCGCCGCCATTTATTTCTTTATAGTGCTCGACTCCGTCGTAGCGACAGCGTTTTATATCATCGCGAGAGCGTTCTCGTTTTATATGTGAAAATTGTATATTAAGTTTAATATATATATCATAATACCCGTGTGACACGCTAGCGGTGGCCGACAAATGATAAAATATGTGTGTGCAATGCGAAAAATGTCAGCTGCGTGACGTGTATTAACGGAGCAATGTCTTTATTACCATCTGGTGTCAACAAGAAATAAACGTGGATTATGCAAGTTGGAATGAGATGTGGCCGAGTGTTAGGTAAATTTCGTGAATAAAAGTGCGTTGTGGGTGTAATGTGAATAGTTTTTGGTGGCATGCTTTAGCGGGCATCTGCCGTGCAGGTAGGTAACAGGCATGGAACAATACAGGTACCTACAGTACACAAAACAGAAATGAATACCTGGTGGTAAAACTTTAGAAATGCCTATTATTTTTCGTTCTAGCACGTTCCCTGTTTTTAGTAGTCTGTTTATTGTCCTAAGCCTATTTGATAGGATCTGTTTGATTGTTTAATTCTACTATAGGTAATGTCTTAAGACATCGTCAATTAAAAAACAAAGCTTTATTTTAGGAATATTATAGATGTGCGTAGAGAACGTTTACTCATTTGATATTGATTGTTGAGGAGTTCACACTTACCAAATTAAAATCAAATAAGACCAACTTCTGGTATGAGTACATAAAACTATCGGTTTATGGATCATTATCAAAAAATAATTGGAACGTCGAGTTCATGATTTGAACATATCCAAAATAAAAAGTTTTAAACACCCAACTTCAAAACAAACTGCCCTCATGTGGTCTATACCCCTAAATTATCGCTAAAATGTGGTCTATAACCCTAAATTATCGCTAAAACCGGCACCTCAGAAAAATGCATAAAAATCGGTCTAGTAATTTTCGAGCAAATAATTACAGAAAAAAAGGTACCAGTTATTTTTCACGCCTAAGCTACTGAGCGGATTTCAATAAAATTTTGCAAAGAGATAAGATTGCATGCTGGGAATGATGAGTTTCCGTGGAATTTAAACTAGAACTGTGGGGTGGTAATATACACCAGATAGGAAAGCTGAGAATGCTTGCTTGTAGTTGTGAGCAAGCATGATTAAACCTGCCTTCCAATTAAAAAACAACTTTTTTACATAGAATCCTCAGTATGTACACCAAGTTAAAACAAAACAACAAAGATTATAAACCTAGTCTTGTTCTTGTTCTTGCTCTTACAACAATTTTACCAAAGTGACAAACAAACACAAACTTTTAAAGACAGACATATTTCACATCATAGACACAACAGAATTATCCATTTTGCCAATTGTAATGCTGAAAACCATGCAAAAGTTGTGTACATTTTGCATTATACTGAAGGACCGACTAATTGATTGAATCAATTATTTCCATTAACAGAACACGAGTTAGGTATTATATCTACTTATCTGTGTATGCATTGTTTACTCGCTTTGTTGGTTAAAAATGAATTGCTAACTCACTGAATAATATTTACTGGCAGTTACCTGTGAATTTGCCCTTGTAAATGATTTTGAGATACCCTAGCAATGCCCTTTTCTAAAAATGTCAATTTGGTCTAGCCATAACAAAGATCTGAAATCTTTTTTTAAAACAAGTCTCGAGTTTTGTTATTGCCCAAAGACTTGATATAAGCTCAATAGTCCTTTTTTTAATACTATATTATACAACTGACTATTGCCACTTGGCAATAGTCAGTTGTAGCATTCCTATTATTTCAAAATCTCAGACGGTTTGGACAGTTTTGACACTTCCATTTAATGTTTTTAGAAAATGTATACAATCTATAATTTATAAATCAGTGATTTTAAACTGTATGGAGCAATAAATATAAAAATTCAGTAACCCACATAATGCTTTTTCACAATTTAAAAGGCTATTTGTAAGTGAACAAATTTTGCAAAGAATGTACCTAGTATGATTAGCAGATATTGCATTAACTACACTTGTAATAATAATAATCAAAAATCTATATAGATATCTAGAATAGGCGCACTTTCATCCAGATTAATTTTTAGGTAGTTCTTATGACTATACAAGGTTATACATATATGGTTGTTTCCTTTAAAAAACATGAGAATCATTTTACTGTGTATAAGGATGGTATGTTCCCACTCAAGCATTAACAATAGTAAGGTCTACTAATGTTCAAATTTAGTAAAAATTATTAAAACAAGGGGTGAAGTATTTTATTATGTAGACCAAAATATATTTGTTAGTCATTAATCTGATATCAGTTTTTACTGTTACGTAAACTTTTGAAGATCTAATAGATTTGATTATTTGAATTCAATGGTACAAGGTATCTGCTTGAACAACAAAATGTTACGTTTTATACCAGTTTGATTAGGAATTTTGTTGAATTAATTAGCATCATTTGAAGGTTATGAAATGTAATGAATTTATTATAATTATGTCTTGATAATATCCTGTTCTACGTCTATCTAGAAACTGTGCTATATTTATTTTGATTTGTCATCAACCTGTTTGCTTACAAACAGAAAAGTTCACAGTCAATTATGCATTCTAATACGAAAGAACAACATAAAACTAATAGATAAAAAAAATACTACCACACTCCTGGCTGTCTATAATCTTAAAACACATATCAGAACCTGTACCTAAGGGAACCTTATGTAATACAAAAAAAACAGCATTAAAGTTTGTCCAGCGGATTATTCTAGTAAGTCACACTAACTTAAAAAAACGTAGATACTTAGAAATCACAGACAGAATCATTAATATTATTTATTTGTATAGATTAGGCTTACACGTTTCGTAGTATCAAGGTTACTTAAATTAAAATTCCATTAAAAATAATCTAGGTACATTTTACAAAGACAATGGAATTGCACCATTATTTCAAAGACAATTAACATAAGATTAATTTTAAATCACAAATGGACGTTTACGTTTCTTATTAATTAATTTGGATACTTATTTTTATGTTAGATTAAGCGTACTTAGTTAATTAAAATTAATGACACTTCTTAAAGTCAAGTATGTTTGGGGATTATCCGCGCGAAATGTGTATGTATGAGCATACTTTGTTGTAGTAAAGGATGTTATTTCTCTCTTTTCAGTCAATAAGACTATGAGGGTTGTAAAATAATGCAGTGGCTGCACAAAATATTGACGCTGGCAATCATTTGCGCAGCTGTGGACGGCTCGGTGTGCCCCGCGACGTGCGTCTGCAAGCCCGAGCGGCTGGCATGCGCCAACACTGCTCTCCCGGAACACAAACTGACCAAAGCCGTATTAGCCAACTATGGACCCTCCCTCCAAGATATCACTTGGACTAACTCGAACATAACCTCCATAGATATTAAAGTGTTCGACGGGCTATACAATATTGAATACATCGATTTAAGCAGAAACGAAATGAAGAGAACTGAGCATGGACTGTTTGCGAGACTGAGTCGTTTAAAACATTTGAACCTGTCCAGGAACCACATCGATGATATACCGAGATTCACTTTTGCCGATCTAGAGAACCTAGAGGTATTAGACGTGTCTCACAATAATCTACAAGTTTTACCATTCCAGGTCTTCGGACAGATGATTAGATTACAGTATTTGGATATATCTTATAATAAAATTGCTACTTTCTTAGATTACTATTTTAAACCTAACCGCCAACTGAAAACACTGTTCCTAAACAATAATAGCCTAGTCAAAATTACTTCAAACGCTCTAGTCAACCTCGAGGAATTGGAGACGCTCGATATTTCTAGCAACAAATTAGACAATATACATAAATCACTATTCGATAGCTTAGTACAGCTGAGGGAACTCAACCTGAGCTACAACAACTTTCAAAACATATCACAAGAAGCTTTTAAAAATCTCAATAAATTAGAATCGCTGAATATAGGCGGTAACAGACTGAAAGTGATGCCCTCGATGCTCTTCCAACATAACGAAAACTTGATAACAATCTACCTCGATCATACTGAAATAGCCGTTTTACAGAACACTAATTTTAAAAGATTACAAAATCTGCAGCGTCTCTACATAAGGAACAACACAATGTTGCGTGAAATAGAGCCGTTCGTTTTCCTAGATACGCCTGCACTGACACATTTGGATATAAGTGCGAATGCATTGACGTACTTACCCCAGTCATTGCAGAATCTAGATAATTTAAAAGAATTAAAAATAGGCGCCAACCCCTGGGGTTGTGACTGCAGAATGGCATGGTTCGTCAGCTGGGTAGAAAAGAGAAAGGATATCGTGAAATCGGATTTAAGTTGTCGATTAACCTATCCAAATGATATGTTGACTATCTTGAATAATACGAATTGCAAGGCTCCTGTTTTAATAAATAGCAGTCCCCTAAGTTTACATAGGCTGCAAACTGATGCCCGGCTTCAATGTATATTCGACGGGAATCCTCTACCTTCCCTAACCTGGATCACTCCGACGAGAGACGTGTATCATTGGAATCCGGAGCCCTCTCAGCCGGACATTTTTCATAAGCATGGAATTGCACACGATCAGTATTATCGTCCTATAGATTACAGTAAATCGAGAGTGAAAATTCACGAAGATGGATCTCTATTAATAACAGACATTCATAGACAGGACAGTGGGACGTACCTATGTCTAGCTTCAAATCCTTCGGGTAACATGACTGTAGAAGTTGTCCTGAACATAGATCCGATTACAATGTTCGAAATAAAAATGTACAGTTTGCTTTGTGGAGCGATATGTGCTGCAGCATTTCTTGGCCTTACATTATTAGTACAGTTTTTACGTCACATATTCTACAGGTGGGTGAATGTTACATTCAATGTTAAAAATGTGGCCTTTAACATCATAATTTGAATTTTGACTCCCTTTATAGGTTTCGCCTAATGGAAACATGCTGCAGTTGTTGTACGTGCGTGAACAGAGACGCCCCACGCTCTAGACAAATCTACCACATGCTCGACAATATCGAACAGTACAAAAGGCAACAATTAGAAAAATTAAGAGAAAATTACGCAGTTCAGGTAACTATATTTCTTTTAATGTACAAGGTACCTACGTATTTTAGCCACGTATATCTAATCAATTGTTCTATTACTAGGTTCATCGCATCAAAGAGAATTGCACACAACAAATGGACTGGATACAAGGCAGTTATACAACACAGGCAACGCACTTACGCAACATAAGAGACATAGGTACAAACCATTTGACAGCTATGAAAGACCAGTACTACGATCAGGTACGTAGCGAACAATAATCTTAATTTTTTTTGTTAATGTATAAAGTATATATTTATGAATGACAATTTCAACAGTCTTCGATTCCTAAGAATTAAAAAAAAAATAGATCTCTTTCACCATGTACGTTTGTTTACTCAGGTGAAACGCGTTCGCGAATATTCCACATCGCAACTGAATTGGGTTCGAGAAAACTACGTGTTTCAACGAAACAAAATAAGAAAATTCAGCGCTCACCAGGTACTGAGATTGCGCGAATCTTATAAATACCAACAGCAGACGCTAAACAAAGTTTTAGAGAACCTACCCAGTCTGTACTTCGAGAACTGCCGCAACGGGTCCTGCGGGCGAAGTGACTCGATGCCCTTTGACCCGGATGTCGAAGTCATAGATATGTACCTCAAAACTAAGATCGATAAGTTGGCTAAATTACCCAATATCGATGACGAGAGCAAGATATCTATATATTACACCCCAACGGAACGGTCGCTCAACTCTAGACGCAATTCTCCAGTAACGATACCTGACGGGATTCACATAAACATTATAGAGAGAAGTGGGCCACCGAAATTACTCGCTATGATTAAACCGTTGCAGCCGGCTCCACCGCCTACTGTAGAAATACACACGCCAGTTTCCGGCTCCCACTCGCCGTCCAGACCAAAGCAGAAGTACAGGGAGGAAGCAAAGCCGTCTAGCGAGCCTTTACTAGGACGTCGGGAACAACGTCAGACTCGGCGAAAGCTAAACCTAGCTGCGAGTGTTAGTTCACCTGAATTGTGCCGAGAGGTCGAAAAAGACGAGACGATAATGGAAGATAGAGAAAAGGCTAGAGTGTTAATTGCGGTGGAGTTGGCGCAACCGGAGTGCCAAGTGCGGCATACGGCTGGACAATTAGTGTGCGGGGAATGTGCGCGGTTGTGCGAGAATACGCCTTTGTAGTACAGGCTTTTGACGCGTGTGTTCAAGATCTACGCGCTCGGGCCCGTGCCCGGTAGGACTGAGGACATACGGCTGTGTGATTACAAGGAATCGCCGTCTTACGTGTAGACGATCGTGTATGCGAATAGCTCATCTTGCCTGAAGGTTTTCAAGTATCTAACTTAACATTGCGGTCAAGTGTCGGAACCCGCTTGTACTTTTAAGTAAGCTGTGATAGTCTAGATTGGAATAATGAATAAACACGTGTATTAGCGCCAATTTTTCCGTTTCTCCTAGTTGTAGGTTAAGGAGAATTGATGCGATCTGTGCCACCCTTATTGAGAGATAGCACATCGCGCGTGGTTAAATGGTTTTAAATTACCAATGCAAAAACCTAATTAATTCAACCTAAAGCTTCTTATTTAAAAGTCACAGATTAGTACTCATTTTATTTGTTTTCCTTGAGGAGTGCTGGGTTTAAGTGTGCAGACAAAATAGAGCTTTAAAACAAAGCCATTAGGTTACGTTTGCCTCGAGACGTTATTGTGTTTCGATACTCGGAAACCATCGACTATGCGAGGTGTGCTATCGTACTAAGGGTACCTACTGTTCTTCGTGTAGTGAATCCGATTCGATTAAGCGTTTCTGTGGATATTGATCTTGTAAATATTGTCTGTTCGTTTCTCAATCAATTATTATTTTTCCATTTTGATGTATTTTTAGGGTTAAAACTCTTAGAGCGTTATGCATTTTATATTTGTTCGTCTTTAAAAATAAAAATGAGTAGTTTAAAGCGAGGTGTAAGGAAATTGTTACTGTCATTGTTGTAATTTGCTCAGGTTGTTGTAAATTAGTGTATCACGTGCCCGCTAGCCATGGCTGCTGTACCAGAACAGCTGCCGTATTTTATAACTCTTTGTCAAGTTGCTAACCGGTCGTCTTCATACAAAACTCGAATTGAAAGCGTTTTTTCCCCCACTAATAATTAGCCCTTGATTTCACATCTTTTTCGGTAATGTGAGATTACTCGGATCAGATATGATAAGAGAATATTCAGACACCATAAATTCCCAAATTGTATCTGCCGGGGATCGAAACGATTGTAGAAATTTTATGCATCTTGCTTTTGTTTATATGGAGATGGTCACCGGTTATCAACTGTCAGAAAATTTACAGCCGAACACATTTTCAATTACACACAGTGCCTTGCTCACAGGCGTAATCGAAAGCGTTGCTAAAGTAAACAGTACCGTTAATATAAAATTTACGCTCTCACTATCGTAGTCGTTTTTTTTCGTAGTCTTTTGAAAAGTTATAAATATAAAGTAAAATGGTCCTTATTATTCTTGGACTAAAGTTGTATTTCATTTGCAAACTACACAGCGTTCCCAAAGGAAAAGATTTTTAAATAATCAGTAATTACGTTAACGACTTGAAAACTGAGAAGATTAGGTTCATTTTACTTTGAATTTATTTCGAAACATGAAAATAACTTTATTTGCAAACGTGAAATTCTTATACTAAGGGTGCATACTGACTGCATCGCAGCAATTTAGTCGTAGACAGGGCCTGAAGTTGTAAAACTCATCACTATTTATATGTTAATGTCTAACGGTATAAGATAGTCTAAATATAACGGTCACTATTTAAAGAAAAAAAAAAGATAAGTTCACGCATTTAATGGTGGTCAATTAATTTTGGAAAATTAAGGTGAGGGCATATCAACGACACCTTGTTTTGAGATGCGTCTGACGCGCGGAACATAACGCCATGTGGGAAGGTTCTTACATTATTCATTAACATTTCATTGTATGATTGTATAAACTTACAAATTGGCGTAGCTCTCAAGCTTGGGGTACTTCCCTAGATACACAGTTCTTCCTCCCACGACACGAAAATTTCATTAAAATTCAATTTTAAGATGAACCAAAATCGAAATGTTACTTCAACAAAAACGCACTAGCGCCATTTCAGACAATTGTGAACCAAAATCAATCCAATCGCATGTACCAATAAACTGAGTTTTTACTGTGGTGTTACTGTAGGAAAGACTGTATTAGGTTACTGTCCATTCTCCCTGTCTCATGTGTGTTTGTCCCTTTCCCCCAGGCTACGCTACGCCATTGATAAACTATGAACTACAACGGATATAAACTTATCTATTTATATACTACAATGTACACTATATTTTGTGACACCGCCGTATGTAAACAAGTCTTGCAGTTATATGCCAAATGCTACCTACATGCAACAATGATTATATTGTATAATGTTTCTTAATTATAAAATTATACAATTATTGTTGAAAATTTTCTAAATATTATAAAATACGAGAGTAAGCAGATCATGAGGAATAAATTATTTTTCAAATGTACTTACTTTAGTTTCAATTGACTCCCTAATTTAAAATCGAATTTAAATATATCTTCATTATTTTAATAAAACGGGCTATTTTAAAGTTAACGCTCGTAGGTCATAATTTTAAATTTCAAAGCGATATTATTTTTTTTGTCAAATTCACCTAATAATCATTATTTTTTGTTTACCAATCAATGCTTATTCATATTTATTAATATTATTTGGTGTTAATGGATGTTAGTGATTAATTTAGGCGCTACTTTACTTAATAAATTGAATGGTTAAAGTATATTACGAAAATATTTTTCTATATTAATAAGGCAACCTCTCCCGCGGATGCTCCGGTGTCGGAGCGAAACGTTTGAGGGCATTCAGGATGATCTGTATGGTGTGGTGTATTAAGACTTATACATACAGCTTGATTTTCACTATATATATGGACTTTAGAAAAGTAAATCCTGCATCTATACTATAGACTTAAAACATATTAGATAACAACCTGCTCTAACGTGTGATTTGGTACACCAGTGTGATCAAATTAAGTCTAGTGGTTTCATAGAAAAATGTTAGAACACAGCAACACAGAGAATTGTACAAAAATATCTAAGAACTTCTTCAGAAATGATAGGTTCGTACCAAAAGCAAAAATCTGTCCATAACAGCTCTTTATTGAGGATAAATGTTCAGTACTTCAGTATAAATATAATACGATATACATTATCTGCTAAATAAGTATTTTTAAATTTGATCTATGTATTTTTATATGTAAAAAAAGTACTGTTTAGTTGGCTGCATAGATTTGTATTTTTTTTAATTGTTGGATTTGATTATGCCTCTCGTAGCTTAATTAAAAAAAAAAAACTAAAGTGACAATGCGCATAGCTCAGAGTATGATAGACGTGAGGTTCAAAAGTATCAGAGAGGATACAAATAGCACAATAATTAAGAAATCCCTAAAAATCCCTATATTCAGCAGTAACCGTGCATCTCTTGGTCAATATAACGATGATGGCTTGTATCTAGCAAATAGTAGTAAATCTAGTAATTGAAATAAATCAAATTATAAGAACAGTGATAAACTAATGCTAACAATGGTAATGCGTTTCACAAAGATCACATCGCATATTTGGTCAGTGATTATTCTATAAATGAAACACCCACTTCTCTTGCCAACATTTTATTAGTTCATCTTCAATTAATCACATCCTAGCAACATTGTATGGCAGGCGTTGACACAGAACCAACCGTGCGCCTGATTCTCTATTGCATTTTAATGAGGGATGCATCGATACCGTACCGCTGTCGACATTTCTAGAAAAGTATCACCGATAAATATTGTACGGGCTTTGAAAAAAATATTTTAAATAAAAACTGACTTTTAGTATTTAAAATAGATAGATTTTTATTTAAAGTATTTATTAGGAATGTTAAAAAATTCTGAAATTTTTAAAAACAATATATAACCGTTACTTTTCCAAATCATAATCATTTGATAACTCTTTAACGTCTAGATTGCAAGGCTTTATTTATGAATCCCTCTATAAGTTAGCCCTTGAATGTAATTTCAAGTGGTGGTAGTATGTGAGCAAAAAAAAGTGGTGTATTGTGTGAAAGAGTAGGAAATGAGATGGTCCTTTGGTCTAAAGAAACGCCAGCTTTACAGTCACCAAATTCATAGATGGAGTTTTTGACAGAATAATTAGAAAAAATAATCAAAAAAAAAGTAATGGGTAATTAATAATTAAAATTAAAAGTGCGGGGATTGCGCGTTTATTAACACAATGGATGGTATTAGCGCGAAACTCGAAACGCAGCAAAAAAATATCGATAATTAATCATGCCGATACACCTATATTGCCGATAGCGGTATCGATGCATCCCTAATTTTAAACGTAATTAAAATTTATGATATAAAAAGAGGTTACTAGACAAATTCTTAGTCAAATGACATAAGAAATATTTCAGGTGCAGTTAAGATTTTTATTTCCTAGAAAATCAGGGCACAGTATAAAATACAGACATAAAACGACATTAGATTAATAAGATAAATAATGTTACCCTACCCTATCCTACCAAAGTGATCGAATATTTATAAATTTAAAGAAAAAATATTGTTTCGTGATATGATAGCGCTTTAATAGATCAGGTTACATATCAGAAATTTCCACGCGAACGGGCACTTAAGTGTACCGGTAATATCCAAAGAGATGCGGCTTTGAATCCCGCCGGGTTCGCAATTTTTGATATGTAAACCTACCTTTATAAATTTTGTATATTAATGTTCGATAATATATAAAACTCCATAAATAATACAAGATAACTAGATTTATGGTATTTGTACTATATATTATTATTAGACAGGACAAAGCAAGTCTTTAGTGGTTTGCGTTTAAATTACGCATTATTATCGAATTTGAAAGAAATTATATACGTATAGCAAAACCACTTCCTAGATAAGGAAATTGGATTTTATATATATACTTACCGTTGACAAGAAAAATTAAACTACTAGTACTGACTGTTAATTAATCTGGAAATTATCGATTCAGGAGTAATTAAATTTGGAGTAGTAATTAATTCAGAAGTAATAATTCTAAAACACAATATGCATGCTAAATATTCTGTGACACTTTCCAGGATAGAACTATTACCTAAAATCACTAAAAATTGTTCATACATATCATTGTAAGAAGCTTTACCCTACTACAGTACCGCATTTGAATATTTTTTATTTAAATTATATAAAATTCTATAAACTTGACTAATTCCCAGATTGATCACAAATTTGCCACATTTACTATAACGCTTCCGAAAGCGCATTCTATCTAATGGTTAAAGAGACTGTAGGCAATTTCTAGGAGGTGCTTGATAACAAAATATTGAATGGGTATGTTAAATTTATGATGTTGTATTTAAAAATTATTTTTATCAAAGAACCTTTAATCTTAAACGCTGAAATATATTATCATGTTTGGATGCTGGTTACTAAAACATCAACGACTGTGCGATTTGATATTTCGGCGCAGACTGGTTCCACGGTTATAACACTATTAACTAATATGCTCAACAAAGGGTAAAACATCCTACCTATTTAAATTTTAATGGAGTTGTTAAAAAAGTCGACTTGAAATAGGTACTTGTTTCCGATGTTCATTTATTGCAGAAAAGCACCTTACAATCTTAAAAAGGCTTTTCTCAAGCACATCTTGAACATTGTCCACAACCTCTCGGAACATCATCATTTAACGTCGAACAAGATCACAAACTATAGCACAAACCTATCAACAGTAAACATAAGTTTTTTTTATATAAAGGTACTAAGGTTCCTAATTTTTAATTGAGTTTATTCTTTATTTTTTATTAGTCGCTATAACTGCTATAAATAGAAAATACATATATACACCTACGTTATAATAGATATATCAGTCAGTGAATCATTTACCTTTCATTTCATTACTGATATTATGCAATTATGTTCAATATTTTGGCAATGTACTATAGTTAAGTGCTGATATTTACTTTCGAGGCGTAAAATATATTGACGCTCCTAGACAATAAAATCGACCTGTAACACCTACTGGGAAACGGCATAACGCCCTCTTATGCCGTCATGCTCCCTTTTCCTTAATATTACTATCAACATTGATGTTTCACATTTGCCTTGAAGACCTGCTATTCCTAAGTTAAAAAGTATTGCGTTTTCATGATTACCATACAAATATCCATTTACTGTCTTCAATAGCCCTTCATCTCAATCTACAGATCCCGTGAATCTGCGGGGTGACCCAATCAAGTAACTTTTGCAGTTATTATAACACAATGAAAATGACGATATGTTTTTTTAATTTATTAAAATTTAAGGTTAACCCGTTATATTAAATCCACGTATTCAATAGCTTTCTACGCGAAATCGTACCGGAACGTTAAATCACTTGGCAGCACGGCTTTTTCAGTACGATGGTAACTAGCCACAGACAAAGCCTCCCATCATATATCGACGCACATAGCTTTCCTCGACTCTGACAGTATATCACTTTATACATTAAAGCACTGCCTATCCATAATGTTTCCTGTTAATGCACTGATTACAAGCAAAGGCAAAAGTATAATACATTTTATGTATAGTTGCGTAACCCTCAGGTCACCGCCATGGTGAACAGAAAATCACTTACCTTAGCGCCGGTACGGTTCCACACCAGCACCTTGTGGCCGGAGTTGAGCAGGTTCTTCACGATGCCGCCGCCCATGATGCCCAGCCCGAGGAAGCCGAACTTCATCTGACTGGCCTTGATGTTCTTTTCCAGCAGAGTTTCCGACACGTTCTCCAGGTCCAGAGGCGGTGTTTCCTGGATGGACCAGTGATGAGTAGCTTTAAAATGTGATTTTTAATTTCTACGCACTATTTGGGTAAGGGATCTACGATTATGATTACATATCAATATGATTAAATATTACAGAATATAAAATGTTTGTCGCTGACTAGCACATTTGTAAGAAATCAGCAATAATCTTTCACAACTTAATCAAGTTATCCTAAAGGGATATTAAGGGAGTGGATTAATTTATTCTTGATTTACTGCCATTGGTCAATTTAACAAAATTACCAAACATCATACCTGCTTTTCCATCCAGGTCCTCACGGAGTTTGTTTAACTTGCATTAGGATTATAAATTAGAAACCAATGAACTTGATTCATTTTTAATCATTAAAAACAGTACGTAAGTCCAGTTGCAAATATTATTTTACTAGCTGTTGCCCGCGACTTCGTCTGCGTAGAATTGTTGAATTCCCTTGAGATTGAGGTAAACCGTGTGGCCAATGCCCAGCTTCAGAAAGTAAGCTACAGGGAAATTGCCGATTTTCGTGTTTCTAAATTAAAAAACATAGGACTTTCATACAAACTTCAAACCCTGATGAAAAAAAAATCTAACCTTATACTTACGCCCTAAAAGAAACCTATTTTCAAAATTTCAAGCTTGTAGACTTCATAATAAAAAATAAGCAAAAACTATCATCCCCTTTTTTACCACCCTTACTAACAGGTAGTAATTAATAATAAAATACAGGTAATATTAAAAAAAAATGATGTACATGTTTTTTAATTATTATTCCGTATATATTAGCTCTCACGCCCGTGTGCAAAATAAATATATATAAAAAATAATAAAAATAAATATATATAAAAATAATAATTATTATTATTATTAAATTAAGTGACCTTTCGCTTTTATATATATAGATTTTATGTTTAATAATCGATAGATCACCAATTAAATTTAATGGTGATCTATCGATTTATTGGCATAGAACAGAATAAAACCTTGGTATAAAGAATAAGACACCGAAGAAAATAACATTTGACAATGTTTTTTGAACGTTGTCGATGAGTTGTGTTTCTGGTCATCAAATTGAACATGACAGATATCTTTTTAATTTTCTGGCTAAGAATGGGCGCTAGGAAACCATTGTTATTGCAAGGTTTATAAATAACATAAATTTAATGACTCGTACTTACAGGCCTGAGTATGTTTGACGGGCGATGGAGCAGACTGGACTTCTTGGAGAAGGAGTGGTTAAGCATCGACGGCTTCTCGTTGGCCATGTCGGTGTCGGTGAACGAGCGCGAGATGGTCTTCATCTTCTTGCGCGGGGTTGGCTTGAGTCCAGCCGAAGACGAGCGCTTGACTGATTTCACCTTTGAAATGCCCAAACGTATCTATAAATATTAAGAAACCATGAATACAATAGGCTACTCTAAAATGACAACCATCATCATGCCACCGTGCTACTGACAATGGGGTAGAACGTACAGTCAACGTTCAATGTACAAAACTGCGTAAAAATTCTTTGAATCAAACTAATTACCCATATGCTGCTATATGCCATATCGAAGCTATGATAGCCCAGTGGTTAGGACTTCAGCCTCCTAATCAGAGGTCGGGGGTTGAACCTGGGCACGCACCTATAACTTTTCCGATTTATGTGCGTTTTTTAAGCAATTATATCACTTGCTTCAACGGTGAAGGAAAACATCGTGAGGAAACATGCACGCCTGAGTTATGTTGTGTCTCAAAGGCGTATGAAGTCTGAAAAACCGCACATGGCCATAGTGGTGGACTATGGCCGAACCCTTCTCATATTGAGAGGAGACCCGTGCTCTGTAGTGAGCCGGCAATGGGTTGATCATGATGAAACGTAAGCTGTCTAACATGTCAACCCTAAGTCCATAACATTGAGTTCAATTCATCGCTATTCAATAATATCTTGCATTCTGTTTTTTTTATTTACTACAAGTTAGCCTTTGCCGGCAATCACACCTGATGGGAAGTGATGATGCAGTCTAAGATGGTAGCGGGCTAAGTTAGGGGTATGGAAAACCTATACTAAATAAAATTCAACTGAAGCAATACCCACATTTTAACCAGAAAGCTACTTTGTATGTACTTTTGACGTTGACTTTAATCGAGATGATTTAAAGTGTGCGAAAGCTTAAAACCCGGCGTTAAATTGCATATTTTTTCATAATTGAGCTACAGACATTTTTTTTTTAATCACTTAAATGATCATCTCGCTATAAAGACATTATCTAAATGTTTTTAATAACACATTTTTGACACTAAAAAATTAGTATTTACAATGAATGTTAAAATATTTTGTAGGTGATGAGGGCGATTTTACCTGCAATAACTTCATGCAGCACACAATGATCTCAATGATGTCATGCAGTAAAATTTCAACTGTATTACCTTGGGCGTAGAGCTCTTTTTCTTCACCTCGGGCGTGGCGGCTTCTTCCTCGCTAGGCTTTTCATCGGAGGTCTCCTCTTCAGTGCCTTCGCTCTTCAGTTTGTCGAACTCTTCCTCTGGGTTGCGGACATGTTCGTCCAAGTCACCGAATTTCTACGGCAATTACGGTATTTGTTTTTAATACATAGTACTTTGCTGCAATCCAACGCGTGATACCAAATAATGCCTATTGGCTGAGATTTGAAGGTATTAGGCATATTAAAGGTGTCGAAAGTACGGAATCCTTAGTACAATCAATCTTAAATGTACATGGTATGACGACTACTTAACGCATCAGAACTTTACGAAATCTTATAGTCGATGATCACATGATTTGGTTATAGTAAAATCATTTCTTAATATACTGTACCAAATATATCTAGTAGTTTTTTTTTTCGGACTGTCTTTTAGCTGTACAAACCCTATTGGTTGTCACAGCGTAACCGGGCTGTTTGGCGAGCTTTGGAAAGAACCTCTGCCAGAAGAAATTTTGAGCCCTAGGACTCGAAGAAACTAAGGGAACGACTGCCTAAGTGCGCCTCCTTTGAGGCCGAACCTCGACTTAGGCGACGTTTGGGATAACGGAGAGGTCGGACGGTGAGTGGTCCGTACGTTTCCGAGGCCGTGGATGGAGCCCACGTCCGGATGACGTAAGATAGCGGGGACCTCGTCTTCGCCAGCGAAGACGGTGTGTAGCGTTTGATTGTGTGGTAGGTGGTACGAGTGTGTTGTCAGTAGTCATCTGATCGTCAGGGTCATGAAGGATATGTTTAGGTCTCCTCTTTCGGAGAGGAGCGCTTAGTCTAGTAGAGTGCCGGCACAGAGGCTTCTTGCAAAATGCTTCAAAGTTTCATATTTATATCACGGTCATTATTAAACAGGCGATCGATGATCCACCGAATCCAAAGCAATAAGCTGATACTTGGGAGAACCATCGCAGAAATGGGAGCAATACTTCATGCCCGGACGCATCTGAGCTTGGTTTAAAGTCAAAATTCAAAGTAAATTGGAGAGCATCAATCCAATAAAGATAATTTGCATACTCTTTGACCAGCCTGTAGAGTACGTTCAATTCAATTAAGTTACTGTATTCGAATTGTGTTTTTGTCGACTTTTGTCATTTTTCAATTACAATTAAGCTGTCTACCTGTCTTATCTCACACTGCAGACCAAATATATATAATTATCGCCGCAACAAACACACCGGCACATCGTTCTTATGTTTTATTATAACAATGAAAACTATTTAAGATCAATGCGTATGTATGAAATTGATAATAGTTGAGATCTTCTAAGCTATAAAACAAGTAATTTAATGAATCTAAAGGTAATGCATTCTTTTGCACTGTTTTTATTGGAAAACTATAGCGCTATATTCAAACCTGCAAATTCATAAACAAAACACGTTTCCAGGTTGCTTTAAAAACTATTTGTTATTAAGTTCACTCTAACTCCAAATATCGGCATAAAATTTAAGACCTTTGAAATGCAAGAAATGACTCATGGTATTTGTTAAAAATTTAACGAACGTGTAAAATTATAATGCTGAAATACACAATGTGTCGAATCAATTAATAGGCTGTCAATTTTCTTTTATTTATTAGTTTTAAAACTAAGTACACCTGTAGTAGAAGCGGTGATAGCCTAGTGGTTAGGGCGTCAGCCTCCTAATCAGACGTCGGCGGTTCGAATCCGGGCACGCACCTCTAACTTTTCGGAGTTAAGTGTGTTTAAAAAAAAATATCACTTGCTTCAACGGCGAAGGAAAACATCGTGAGGAAACCTGCACGCTTGAGAGTTTTCCATAATGTTCTCAAATGCGTGTGAAGTCTGCCAATCCGCACATGGCCAGCGTGGTGGACTATTGCCACACCCTTCTCACATTGAGAGGAGACCCGTGCTCTGTAGTGAGCCGACAGTGTGTTGATCATAATGACACCTGTAGTAGAAACCTGAATATACGTAGCGAAATCAAGATCAGACAACTAGACCAATGAGATTATTGAGATTGAAGCAGGTAAACACAACTTCATCCGCACAGTATTAGGCATGTTTAAAGCGAGCTAAGCCTGTACTATGTTTTAAGAGACGGTTAAAACAAGACAACGTTATGTGGTCGACATAACGTCCCGTTTAAACAATAATTTAGGCTGAGCAATAGATCTCAACCTTGGTTTTCCAGTTTAACGCTGGACCATGGGCCCAAAGCCTTTGTAAATTTTTGCGTAACTGAAATTGTTCTGTCGAAAACGCTCCAGTCTTACTAGCGATCGATAATGTACTAAATATGCAATCCGCATACAAAATAGCCGTGGTCGATATTTGTTTGTTTCTTATGGTTTTCTGTTGATTGCTTACCATATACCTATGATTAACATGTTCTCACGTTTAATAAATAATTTAGCCTCTTTAATTATTAAGTTAAACGAAAGCAGATTGGCTTGTTCAACATCAAATTACCGAAAATAGGCTACTAATTCGTGATAGAATTTATTGCACTGGAAAAAAAACATTATCTAAAAAAGTGAAATTCTCACTTTTTAGATAATTTTTTGTAAGTGTATTTGTTTGATTTCAATAATAAAATTATATTGACTATTGCAAGTAATATTAGTAATACTAGCGATACTTGGAAGATTTTACATTATTATTAAGTATCATGTTGAGGCTGATTACATTCATTATAACTTGCTTAAATTTACTATTGAAGTGGTTAAATCAGTAATAAAGCTTTTTTCTGCGTGCACACCTTTACAGCACATCCACATAACATTATTACTCGAAGATTTAAGTGACATTGTTCAATAATTAAAAGATTTTTTTTTAGATTTCATTGTTTTGCGCAATCACAGACCACTCTTTAATTTAATTGATCGCTATATAATATTTTTTTAGCCAGTAAAATGGAAGTCCATGTACCAACCTCGGGATGTACAATAAACTCTTCAATCTGAGCCACCGCTTCTTTGAACGCAGCAGACTTGGAAGACTTGATCAATTGCTCCTTGTGCTCGTGGTACGGCTTGATGTTGTGTTCTTCGATCCATGCACTGTTGACAACAAGCTTTAACTTTACCAGTCTCTCCAAATTTTATGTAGAACGAATTCGATTGATTCGAATAAAAGTGTTGGATTCATGATGGTATGGAGCAAAAACCTTGGAGTCATCTATGTCAGACGATTTTTATGACTTTTCAAGCAGCCCCTCCTTCCCCGCTTTTGCCATAATAACGCTAGACACACCAGATAGTAATGAATAATGAATAGAAGTAGGCGTTACTTTGCGGAAGTCCATGATAAACTGAAAAGTAAAGTCTTAACTTTTCGCGCTTGTGAAGTCAACATCTCCTGAGGATGATCCGATGACGAGTCGAAACGTGCGTAGAGGTTCTAGTGGAAGATTTTGTGTGGTATTATATTATACTAATCTCCCGGTTGTCGGCGGAATATAGCAAGTTATACTTGCTGTTTATTGTTTACACCAGATAGTGTTTCGGAAATTGCACCTAGCTAACAGTTATAATCTTTTCAAAGCAAAAAATTGGGTTTCCAGTAATTTCGGTTGTTTGAGAGTCAATAAGAGAGTCCAAATATGGACATTTCTTAATATACGTTGGATCCTTTTTGCGTAGCTACGTCCAATTATAGCTCGCTACTTTTAAAACATATCGTTACATATAAGAACATTCTAATATTTTAATATTACATATAAAGTTATTATATATAACCGATTGATTAAACACGTCATTAAGATATATCTTGGCGATGTTCGCATGACAAATACCGTCCGCATCACTGTTAGTGAAACGTTGTTGACGGGGTCTAGAGCCCTGCTCGATGTTATATCACAATTTTGGACTTTTAAGAATGAAATTAAAGGTATGCAGTCAGTCCCCAAAACAAGATTTCAAGTGTATTTAGTATTTACGCAATACTAAACCATTAATTGTCATAACAAAACAACGAATAGCATACATCCAAATTATCTTACAATATTATATAGTAACTATTCGCTTCCATGCTACAAAACCGATTAGTGAGGCATTGACGGACGTCAGGTTGTCCGATCCCCGATTTTTTTCTTCCTTTATTACATAGCATAGATTGTTTAATAATAAACAAGCATCTGAACATCCGACTCTAATCGTAACGTATGTCTGCCTAAATCAAAATGTACTTATTAGGCATTTAATTTTAAAACACGCTAATAAGACCCAAAAAGCACTAAATAATATGAGGATCAAGTCCATGCATTTTTTTTTACTATTCCAAGATTTCGCGCGCTTATTTTTTTATATCTTATTTAATCAAGCGAAGTGAGATATATTATGTGGAAATGTCTATGGAGAAATAAATAACATCGCGGGACAAGCAGCGACAGACTGGGCGACCACGCTTTAAGGTTATGTTGGCAGTGATTGCCAAAATGAGATTCTACTCATCGCTAACAGTATAATGATCAATGACATCATAGCACTGATGAAAAAAACTTTTTTAATACACTTTTATTGTACACCACGAAAAAGGAAAAATAAAACAAAAAAAGACAAAAAATAACAGACACAGTAGTATACAATTTGGCGGCCTTATCGCTACATAGCGATCTCTTCCAGGCAACCAAATACGTAGAAGATATAGAGATACGGAAAGAGGAAGGTGGTGCAAAATATATACATTAATATATGCCTTGATATTGACAAATACATATACATACTAATAACCATATTAATATATATCTTAAAATATATAAATATAATACGTTTGTAACATTCAAATATTTTCAGCAACAAATATAAAGATACACATTATTGTATACTTATAATAAACACAGAAAGTAATCAATTAATTTTCCAAGTACTAGTGTCGTATCAAGGCGGTCTTATTGCTACAGCAATCTCTTCCAGAAAACCCTTGGGAAAAGTAATAAACGTACTGAGAATGCAATGCAATGGACAACATATTACAAATATATTAGAATTATAAAATATTTACAAGGCCACTTTTAAAAATATCTATATAAAGATTCCCTGCTTCGAATATATTTAGGTTGTGCATTCCAGTTTCTTTGGGGGCATCGGAGCTAACCATTATGTGACAATCCAAATCACTAAAGAACATAAACCAATATTTAAGGTAGATAGTATGAGAGAAGAACAATAGAAGAATACAGTAAAGCGAGAGTATGAAAGTTTCAACGTAGTCTGGTAGTTAAACCTGGTAATAACCGATATGGTCGAATTTCCTCAATCCAAAAATAAAACTAATGCGCCGATTATGCAACCGTTCAAGCTGGTTAAATAACTCCTTAGTCAAATATGTATAGCTAACATCTGCATAATCTAATATTGGTATAAGGAGTGTTTCTGCTAAGAGTTGCAGAGAGCAGCAAAGAGACTCCTACTGACCTGGTTAACTTGCGGAACCCAAGGAATGGTGTCAATAATCAAGCCAAGATTTTTAGTGGTATCACTGAAGGGTAAAATCGAGTTATCCAACATAACTAGACCAACTGCGTTAGGATCAATTTTATTACTTTGCCTGAGGCTACCAAAGATAGCGAAAGACTTACTAGCATTAACTGTTAGAACGCACACAGATCCGCATTTATTTTATGACTCGGACCCAATATCGTCTACAAGTAAGGAGATGTACATCTCTAAGACAGCATAAAGGTGAAAAGGAATTAGGGAGTTGGAGATAGATTTAATAAACATAGCAAACAGTAAAGGTGAGAACACGCTACCTTGTGGGACACCTAGTAAAAGAAGAAAAATTGTTGCTTACACGAACACACTTCTGACGACTCAATAAATAAGAATGGAGAACTTCCTGAGAACTAAGGTAGCCAACATGATATAAAATCAACTTAATAAAGGCATTACCGAAATCTAAAAGGACAATTATACTAGTTGTCAATCAAGACCGTATCTAATATCATCACAAATCTTAGTAAGCGCTGTAACAGTACTATATCTTAGTCGAAAACCTAACTAAAAATAATAAAAAAGCTTATTACTCAATAAGTTAAGTCGTAGTTAATAGCTCAGCAATTTTAGAAAAGGGGAGAATAAAAATTCGAAGGAAATGTTAGACGAAGGGTTAGAAGTTTTTGGAACAGGTATAACATACGCCGAGCGCCCTGCACTGGGAAAGGTCAATAAGGAAAAATTAAAAATGCGAGAAAAAAATGGCGAAACAAATAGTTTAGTTTACGAGTGAAAATAAACAACTAGAATAAGTACCACGATACAGGCGTGCCTAGTGTGGGTACAAATGATTTCTTTACCTAGCAAACGTTTGTTTCGTTAATATTTAAATCAAGCATTGAGACAATTCTTATTGCAGACTTGGGCCCCGTAAAAAAAAAGCACAGGGACCATTCTGAGTCCTGAAGCTTCTATATGAAACACGGGGACGGAATATTGAAAAGAAAGCATTCAAGACGAGACGTATGGTCCCGTGACGGCCCATTTTTTTTTTCTAAATTTGTCTTTCCTAATTTGTATAAATGAATGAAAACACTTTTAGTGTACGCTAAACAGAAAAAGTACAAAAATATAAATACAATTAGGCCAGACCGACGGAAGATAAAAATGAATTGACTAAAAAAAGCCTTTAGAATTCCTAAGGAAAAAATTTGATATGAGAAAGGGAGAGTGTGCGGAAAAAAAAAATGTTTCCAACATTTCATGAAAGGATTGGAGGCTCTAATTGGGCTAAAATTAACGTAACGTGATTTATTTCAGTTCGCAGTTTGATATCGCAATTTTTCATTAATAGAATTTGTAGAGCACCCCTTTCCCCCATCAAACGCGATTGTGAAAAAATCATGTGAACATACCGTTTTGGTAATTACCTTCATCACAATAAGACGTTAGAAATGGTACACAGACTTTTGGGGGGCAGATAATGCTAAGAAGCTATATAAAGACAAATTCTTCGTATTTATAAAATAAAAAAGCGGATATAGACAATACATTCTAGAAACGGGCATAAATTTGCGATATCTGCATCATCATGATCAACCCATTCTCGGCTCACTACAGAGCGCGGGTCTCCACTCAATATGAGAAGGGTTCGGCCATAGTCCACCACGCTGGCCATGTGGTAGACTTCACACGCCTCTGAGATCATTAGGGAGAACTCTCAGACGTGCAGGTTTTCTCAAGATGTTTTCCTTCACCGTCGAAGCAAGTGATATTTTAATATTTTAAAAACGCACATAATTCCGAAAAGTTAAGAGGTGCGTGCCCGGATTCGAACCGCCGACCTCTGTTTAGGAGGCTGACGCCCTAACCACTAGGCTATCACCGCTTGCACCGCACCGATATCTGCATATTGTCTGTCAAAGGTACAAAGTCTTATGTCGAGTTGGGTATAATGTATAAAATGTACAGCGATTACTTACATCAGATTACTTCATCTGAGTTTCTGACAAGTCTAGTTTAAGTCTTTAGCTCGAAGAAGCAAAGGTAACCTCTGTCTTAGGGCGCTTCATGTTAGGCCGTACTTCGGCTTACACGACTATTGTAATGACGGGAAGCTGGAAGGGCGAAACGTACGTATCTAGAGGCCGTTGCGAAGGCCCACACGTCCGGATGACGTAAGAAATTGGGGACCACGTAGACATGTGGTCTGTGTAACACGATAAAAAAGCTTGGGTGTGAATTGCTCTATCTCCATAGGTACCATAATTTATTATAGATTATGGGAGATGGTGATAACAAAAAAAAAACCGGCTAAGTTTGTTGTGGGTTTCTTCCTAGACCTGGGCGCGGTTTGAACCCTCTTAGCTTTAGTTTTAAGTTGGCGAGTGTAGTTATCACCATCACTAATAGAAATAATGAAAAAGTGATATATATGAACGGTTCATAGATGCCTGTAATAGGTTTATATGAATAAAGCTAAGCTATTTTTGATTTGATTTGTGTGTAGAAGGCGTTGTGATCGTCAGTCAAGGGTGTGTTTAGACCGCCTCTTTCAGGCTAGGGAGCTAAGGTCGGGTAAGCTGAAGTATATCACAAATCCACCCGTATTAATATACTTAATAAATATAAGCTTTTATTTCTGTCGGCTTCTTTCAAAAAGGTGGCCTAGAAGAGATCGCTTTTAGTGATAAGGTCGCTTTTTGTTTTTATATTAAGTATTTTTTCTTTCTTTTTTATGCAATAAATAAATACGCGCAACTCAAATATAATTATATCGATTCTTTATATATAATTAGATAGAACTATTATGACATACAATTGTTAAGGTAATTGTGGTCCTACCAATACATAAGTTTATGCAAAGTGTTTAAAGATATTAAGATTTATATTTCGAGGTATACAACTAATAAGCCTTTTAAAGGACTATTTGAATAAAGATTATTTGAATTTGAAATACAATTGACGAATTTCTTAATTAATAACGAAACAGTCTGCTGTAAAGCCGGCTACATTTGTAATGTTGATGTTGACAAAGAGCATTTGCAGTTTTTTTGGCTTCTTCTCAGTAGAATCTGCCTTCCAAACCGGTGGCCGAATCACAACAGACAAAATTGTAGATTCCAAAGTGCTTATAAAGTAAGACATCAAAATAAATGATTACTGAGTGTTTAAATTTTTGTATAATTAGTATCATAGTAATCTGCCGAAAACGTTTGTAAATTTTGATGCGACTGAGACAACCTTAAAACGAATGTTCGTATTTTCTATTTCATTTCTTTTTCGCATAGGGTAACTTGTTCTTGTTATATATAAGTCAAAGTTCTGTTTTTATTATTCTGTTGATCATGATGATAAAAAAAATTGAAATACGAAAGTTTTAGAATTGTTAAACTTTTGTATTCCAATTATTATTAATGAATAATATTAATTCGACATTTGTAATTTTAAATTATGAAACGAAATAAACACTATGTATAATAATAAATAATAAGTAACTAGCAGTGCCCTGATGGGGCGTCCTGTCGGCTCTCGGCATGTCGTACATGAACGCAATTATTGAATTTAAAAAAAAATCTAACGCGCAGTCATGCCGGGGAACATGCTGCTAAGCGTGAAAAACAGCTCTCGAAAATGTCGCCAGCATTTTATTCTTATAGGAACGAAATGGAGTAAGCCGCATTTGACGCTTTATATTATATTTATTTATGGATTTTTTGTCTGGCAACCCTAGCAGACAACACCATATTATGTTAACACCACACGATTTTTCAATAATTATAATAGAAAGATTTTATAGAGCTCAATTACAATTACCGACCGAAAGCCCTACCGACAAGGACGTGTCGTCAAGCGATGTCGCGTAGAAATAAGTTACTGATTAGCCCGCTACCATCTTAGACTGCATCATCACTTACCATCAGATGGATTGCCTTGAAGGGCTTACTTGAAGTGTGTAAAAAAAAACATTAGACATTTATTGGTATTTATATTAACAATTAAATAATCTATAATATGTCTCTATGGAGTATAAGACCCACATTGAACATTAATGTACTTTAAATTGAAGAAATAACTCCCATTGCTTTATCGGGATGCCGTTTAGGCACCATTAAGACATGTTCACTGACATCACACTTAAGTCTGAAACACTCCGAAATGGCTCACCAACTGTCATTGTTTGTTGACGTCACATCGCACTCATACATAATAGATGGTTAAATAATAATTATGAGAGGTTGTGTTTTTATCATTGTCAATGATAATAAAACTAAACCATGCAACCGTGAACATTAGAAAAAAAAATGGTGTCATACACAGGCAACCCCTTATTATTTGTACATGAAAGGGGTATACGCCATTTTTCTCAACCAATATGATGCCAAATTAAATAATTGTACAAGCTCTAAATCCCTCTTTCTTATAAGAGGAGGCTTCCCAGCAGTGGGACATACCATAGTCTATTTTTTTCATAGCTGCTGATTACATCAATTGACTCTTTAGTACAATAAAGGCAGCCTTTTAGCTTAATTGTTTCCATAATAATTATTATAGTCACAACTAGTTTTGTATGTTATTAAAACATACTTTATATTGCAGTTTTTTTGCAGTTCTTATGCACTGTGTCTACACCATAAAAATACATTCTCACACTCAAGTCAGTATCCTTTTTTTATTTTATATATACTACAAGTTAGCCCCTGACAGCAACCTCACCTGATGGTAAGTGATGATGCAGTCTAATATGGTAGCAGGTTAACCTGTTAGGGGTTATGCTAAACCCACACTCCTCATTGGTTTATACGCGACATTGAGCAGGAAAGCTGAATCATTTGATGAGTCGTCTTTGATGGTAGGATGGTAACAAGGCACGGCCGAAGCCCAGACCAGACTAAAGCTCGGAATCGAACCCAGGACCTCCAACTTTATAGTGCGATAGCACACGCACTACGCCACAGAGGTCGTGAAAATCCTATACAGATCAGATTGAAAAAAAGATGGAAATACTTCAATAAGAACTTACAATAAAATCATTATAGAATTTCTCAACTATAAGATTTCTATGCAACTTATTTTATTTGATAGACAAGTACAAGAATTAAATCTAAATAACTTTATTAGTAACAAAACCCAAATTGGCCAATAATGTAACAGCTGGCAGGTTTGCATGTGAGTGGAGAACATTATGCTGTTAACAGTGATAACAAATTAAACTGGTTAAGTTTGTTGTGGGCTTCTTCTTAGATGGGGGCGCATTTGGAACCCTTGTAGCTTTAGTTTTAAGTTTACAAATGTAGTTATCACCATCAAATCAGTACTATGTAAATTATTGACGTGTCAAAAGTGCCTTTTAAAGGACTATTTGAATAAAGATTATTTGAATTTGAAAATACAAGACATTTGACATAAATAACTTTAAACATCTCTTTCACTAATAATTAGTTCCTAATGTAGGAAGGGGTAAACAAGTGGTTATTACATACTTTAACATTAAAGTAAAATTGAGTTGATGTTTCTTGTTTTGAAGACACTAAGGCTGTAACCATAAAAACTGGTAAAAATAAAACGATGACAATTCATTTAATTTTACTCTGAATATTGCATAAATTTATAACACTAGTTTGTTACTGAATGAGGGGGCTGGTCTAGTATAACCAGTGATATAAGAATGGGCTAGTCATTACAGTCACAGACACAAAGAAAAGTATTTTATATTACCCTTCTTAACAACAACCCATAAGAGCTAAATTTATTAAAAAGTAAATAATTCAAATTCAAAATAATCTTTATTCAAATAGTCCTTTAAAAGGCACTTTTGACGCTTCAATAATTTACATAGTAGTTATTTCATGGTGATAACTATATTGGTAAACTTAAAACTAAAGCTATGAGGGTTCCAAACGCGCCCTGTCTAAGATGATGCCCACAACAAACTTAGCCGGGGATATCTCCCTGTAAAGATTATCACACTTTCATCGTTAGATTGTGTTGTCACACATCATTAGATGAGCTTTATTACTCCATTATAATACTCTCCACTGCCATATATGTAACATGATGTTACATTAATTGTTAACAGGTTAGTTCAACATTGATACTTACTAGTTATTAGTTCCAAAGAAATAAATGCACTGGATGTTTGTGGCCTTCTTAAGAGGCTTCAGTTCGGGAGTGGGGATGGCAACCTGGAAAACGTAAAGGGTTTTTATTGTAGTTTCATATGACACCAAAATAGATGTATTCCATCTCTTTCTGTTACACTAATTTGCTAAGCTAAGAGAAAGTGACAACCGACTAAAGTTACGGTTAGAGGGATTTGTTTACATACAAAATTGTTATTGAAACTTTAAATAATTTGCAATACATTCAAAATTAGCAAATGTCGTAATATAACTACAGATAATCAACTGTAGGAGACACATAGCGTCTAATTCAAGCTTGTAAGAAAATTCCCGCTCATAATAATGACTTCAAAAAATTAATTAAAATAAAAGTAATTCACTTGAAACCACATATAAAGTTCAATGTAACAACATTATCAATAATAACTACCAGGAATCAGCATTTTTAACGTTAAAATATCGTAATGAAAGAGACTCACCCGGCCTGGCCAAGGACTGAACCCCTTCATTTTAGCCCTGAAACAAGAAGAAATATGATCCTTTTTTTTAAGCATTATCTAATAAACATTTACAGCATTTATCTGCTACTTTTAACAACATACCAAACTAAATCACCAAGTTTATATGCGATAGACATGGCGTACGTCTACTTCCTTCCAATTAACACGACGAACTGAATCAGAAGCAATCCAAACCAACGTAAACTTCTCCGCGTCAGTTCTATTTATCTATGGTTATATTATTGGTGCTTTATCTGAGATTGTATTTTAATGTTGTATCATTCATTAATCATAAATTATGAAATAATACTTATGATCTCTTTATTTTTATGGTATATTATTATTTTGGTATATCTAATTTTTACGTTATTTTAATCTGGATATTTATCTTTAGAACAACGGACTTCAACCACAGAACACTCGGTTAACTTCTAGCGGACTCAATAAGGTCTGAATTCCTATCTTTTTAATTATTGAATGGAATATTGGAAAGAATGCTGTGCTATACACTCGGCAGGAATAAAAGAATTTATAATAATATATACATATATATATATATATATATATATATATATATCCAACTAGGTGGACAGACGACATCAGACGAGTCGCAGGGAGCCGCTGGAAGCAAGTGGCCCAAGACCGTAAGCATTGGAACTCCCTACAAAAGACCTATGTCCAGCAGTGGACGTCAATCGGTTGATAATGATGATGATGAAGATGATGATGATACATATATAGTTTTTCTAAATTATTCAATTTACCATACTCATATTAAGTATACGAAGCCATGAATTTGTGGGAAATGTGGAAATTAGAAACGTTTATATGGATTATTTTATATAAATATGACAGTGAATCGTATCTTCTGTCTAATGCAGCGTGCTAGTTTTTCTTTGTTTAGGTAAATATTGAATAGAAACAGGAGTTGCTTTGCACAAGTCCATGGTTTACAATGTGCACTTTGTAATTTAGTCAATCTTTGTAAACTGCACCATACGCATGCTCATCATCTCAGTGCACGTTTCGCTCTTATACCGAAACATTCTCAGCACATATTTGCTTCATAACGTTCATTTGCTAAGTAACTAACTATAGTTAATGTAAACAATTAACTAATTGAAAAAGGTTGTCAGCTTCTGTAATGACCGTAGATTAGAAGACCGTAGGTTGTGGCGTGCGTCAAAAGCTTAACCTTACATAAAATATACTGCCATAATAATATAACAGTATAATTTATGTAAGGTTAAAAGGTTACCCTTACGATATAGTTCTTCAAAGTTCCTCTATTAAGAGTCTCAGACACCTTTTGTATGAGGTTTAATAGAGGAACAGTTTCTGTTGAACTATTCTATAAAATATAATTTTAGTAGGTAAGTAACAACCCAATATACTATTGCAGTCTTTGAACAATACGATTATTAGATCTGTAGGCCACAGAGCCTTTAGCCTAGGATATAAAATGTGGGTCTGTGACAGGACCACAGATGATGGTTCAAGATTCGTGGCTGTCATTTCTTTTTATATTGTTTTTATTTTTGCAGCTAAGTGCCATAGTTGGTTATTTCATTAATTTTTATGTTCTTATAACTTAAAACAACAAAATTACCCAAAATGTCCAAACGATACATGTTTCCACAGCAGTACGGCGAAAGGAAAAAAGCCAAATTGGATGTAACAATCTCTGACCACAATTTTCCACTAAGTCAAAACGCTGGAAGTGGGATAGGTGTGTATCTATTACAAACTGCCGGCTAATTTAATAACTTTTACTTAGTTCAGTTTTCTCTTCATTCATTATTACGAAATATATTTACATAGCTTCGTAAGAAATCGCTGAAAATATTTGTAGTTAAAACTAATGGTGTAATAAATTAATTCACCCAGATGGCGATCAGGCAATTACCTGGGGTGACGAAAACGATGATGAAATCCTCCTCCTTGCCAGCCAAGCATGTGAAGAAGCCTACAATGAAAAAAATATTAGCGACTTACCAAATTATAGCCTGTGCATGCACCCTACATCTACAAGTACTCAGTTTTTTGACCCATCACCCAGTACCTCGAAATCTGCGTTTACATTCAAAAAACCCTCTTCTAGCCCTATAAATATTATTACAACAAAGTTAAAAGACAAATGCGATAGAATATCTTCACCTCTCCCAGGCATGGCTAAAGTATGTAAAATGAATGGAGTCAATATTAGTGATGATTTAATTATAAATGATAATCTCGGAAAACAGGATGCTGACCATATTTACAGCCAGTTATTAAAACTGAAAGAGGAAAATGGAAAATTAAAGTTAGAAAATGGGAAATTGTTAGAAAAATGTGTAACTAAAGAAGGGGAGGCTTCTATACTGAGGACACAGCTGAAAGCATCTCAGATTTCAGTAGATAACGCCAGATTGGAAAAGGTCAAGGTACAGGAAAGAATGCAAATGGAATGGTCTGATAAATTAACCACAATTAGTAATCAAATGTATGATTTAAGGACACAACTGGATTTTAAGGTATTTGTTAGATGCTGATATTTGCCTGTTTCACCAAGATTGTAATCTGAGGTTAAACTTAATGTTTACTTTTCCTTAGTGAGTTAAATGCTAGGCTGCTTACTTTAATTAACACTGGATAATATCTGTTTAACTAACTTATAGGTTAGTTCACATGTTATGCTCTTCCTGAAGAGTTGTAGGTCTAAGCTCTTATATTCCTTTCACCTGTATGAGAGAAGTGCCTAGCTGGATCTATATTTAGTCATATAGTTCAATTATACATACAATGATATCAATAACTTTTGAAAATACCAAAATAATTTATAAAGAACAACATGAACACTTATCCCAATTATAAATTCCTTGATTTTATTACTGGTTTTTGGAATTTTTCTTAGTTTTTGTGAGACATGTATAGCAGTTGATTTTAATTTATTTATTTTTCATGTCCTATTTTTTATAATGCATTATATGTTATAAAGGAATGTTTCTTTTCAGAATTTAGAAATAATAAGTATCAAAGAGAAATGCAAAATGTTAGAATCAAGCAAAGTGAAACTCACACAGATTACTGTCACTGGAAATGACATTACCACGAGGTAAGCATAGCACCATTGGCAATAGGCAGTGAGTCCTATTTGCATGTGTCTGTGTGTATGTGTGTAAGTTTATACAATTCATGTCTATGTCACCTATTAAGTAAGGATGCAGTCTCAGATGAAAAGTCACAAAGAAATATGGTTTATAATACAGTTAAGAGAGGGGATAGTATAATATAGACCCTTGAAGTTGGTACCTTTCCATGCAGCCGGACACCCCAACCCTCTAGTAGTTGAGGCGTCCAACTACACTCCTGACCCAAACACCCCTCTCATAAAGAGACGCCCGAAAAACGTACTTATCGACCCTGACGACCAAGTGACGTTGGACAACACTTCACAGGTAGGTCACACTACACAAAACCCAACACAGTGTCTTCGCCGGCGAAGACGAGGTCCACGTTATCTGACGTCACCCGGACGTGGACTCTATCCACGGGCACGGGGGCGCTCGGACTGACACACCAGTTCAACAAACCCAACAAGTCCCAACGTCACCCTAAGTCGAGGTCCGAGTCTCAGGGGGACGTTCCCCCAAAAGTCGTCGAGCCCAGGTGCTCTTCTCTCAGACTGAGCTTCATGCTCACCAAAAACCCCCGGAGACGGATTAGTAACTATTATGGTTATCTGCAATTCACAATACGAATGTACCTTTCTTTGTCCATAATACTAGAATACAAAAAAGTAATTGTAACATTATTACAAATCAACACAATTATTTAAGTCATTTTCTTAAAGTGTGATAAAACTTTATCACTACAGATGTTCTATTACTGGCATTTCCTTCTCTACCTATCATAGGCCTTCACTGTTAACTTCTCTAAAGTCCTGCCAAAGTTTTTGTGACATCACCTTTTTAGACCATTAAGGATAAATGGTCCAATTCAAACATTAAGTATTTTTTTTTTGTTATTTTAATAATACTTATTCTATTTCAGTCAAAGACACAATAACAACAGCTACACAGGTCATGAAGCTATCAATCAATACACCAAGAAACTCAAAACTGCATCTAGCTCTGTTCAGACCGAGGAGAACTCGCATCTTGTACAACTTATCGTACCAAATAGAGAAGGTAATCTTTATAAGATAAGATAAATACACTTTATTGCACACAAATTTTAAACAACAACACATAACACTTAACACATAAGTATGCAAAGGTGGTCTTATTGCTTCACCAATCTCTTCCAGACAACCCTTGGGGAAAGAATTAATTAGTATGAAGGTAATGGCGCAATTTTTAAAACATAATATAAAATATCAATAAATATAATATATAAATAAATACTTTTATATATAAATAAATATATATCAATACAAATAAACTATTCATTAATATGGCATTTAGACAAATAAAACTTTTTAAGTCGACTTTTAAAAATGTTTAACGCTTTCGAACTTCTAACATCAATAGAATTTATTTTTATATTTTAAATTAAGTGGGGTTTTTTAAAGTTATACTTTTAATGTGTTTGTCAGCACCTTACAGAATATTTGCTTATATTGAAAATATATTTCTTTTGTTTTACAATTTTTATATATGTATATATACCTGTATATCTGAAATGTGTATTAATTTTTTATTTTCAGAAACATCAAAATTATCTCAAATTCTGCCTTATATCCTAACACCCACAAATGCTCATTGCTCCATATTAGACTTCAATGAAAAGTTGCGACAGTCCACGGAAGTGAACAAATGTAGAATATACAGCACGTTTCACAGGCTACCCTCAACTCCCAAAGTGTGTAAAGAGAAGAGAAGAAAGATTAATTTAAACTGCATCTATGAAAGATTGTCAAAAATGGCTGCCTCTAGAGATTGGATTGTAGAAGACTTTTTAGATGTATGTAATATTTTTGTTATTTTAATGTATTAGATGATTTTTTTTCTCCCGCGCTGGGAAATGCGTTTACGCATCCCCTCCGGAAGCGACGCAGGCAAGACTGCGCTGCTTCCGACGGGGTATGTGGGACTCCCCGGCGGCCAGACTGGCAACTAGAATACCCACTAAAACCCAGCGATGCTCCTTCGCGTCGCCTGGTGGCTGGGTCACGGAAACACTCGTGCACTCGACTGCAACCCAGCCAGCGGCGTCACACTTTCCACCGGTGGCCTATGATTGATGAAGTTTTTGTAAACTTTTATATGCTTATGGGAGCATTCAAGTATTAAGCAACACAATTTCAACCTCCAACGTTTGGGATAACATGGGGACGGACGGTTGCGTTATGTAATACTTGAATGCTCCCTATAACAGTATTCATCATCATGATCAACCCATTTACCGGCTCACTACAGAGCACGAGTCTCCTCTCAATATGAGAAGGGTTTGGCCATAGTCCACCACGCTGGCCATGTGCGGGTTGGCAGACTTCACACGCCTTTGAGAACATTATGGAGAACTTTTTTGAAAACGCATATAACTCTGAAAAGTTAGAGGTGCGTGCCCGGATTCGAACCGCTGACCTCTGTTTAAGAGGCTGACGCCCTAACCACTAGGTTATCACCGCTTGTGATACAGTATTAGCACATTTGTCTGGTGGGATGCTTCGGCCGCGGCTAGTTACCCTACCGACAAAGACGTGTCGCCAAGCGATTTAGCGTTCCGGCACGATATCGCGTAGAAACCAACTAGGAGCGTGGGTTTACCATACTCCTAACAGGTTAGCCCGCTACCATCCTAGACAGCATCATCACTTACCACCAGGTGAGATAGCCGTCAAGGGCTGACTTGTAGTGTGTAAAAAAAAACATAAATATTCAGTGAAACAAATTAATTTCAACAGCATTACTCACAACACACTCACGCGCACGTTGCGCGCTCACACAAACACACATACTCACACACATCCCATACACATCACTCACTCACACTCATGCTCCTTATAAAACATTTCGCTTACAATCTTTAAGCTTACAGACGCTTGAAATTGCCTTCTGATCTGTGACTCCGAGCTGGTGGCCCTGTTTTCCGAGATACAGTCTTAACTAGTTCAGAAAACAGGTGCATAATGGTAGTGTACTATATTGGACAATTTAAGTTATACTACTTCTGTTGTAAACTATATGTATGTTTTTTTTTGCTGGAATAAAGTTATAGTTTCAGTATTGATAATTACTGTATAACATGCTGTATTGTGGACAATGTACTGATGTACACGGATAAGTCTTGCTTTCTTCCAGGTGTTTGAAGTAGCCAGTAGCTTATTGCAAGACGTGCAGTGCGAACTGGAGACGGTCAGTCAAAGGATGACCACAGCATTCCAAAAGGAGATGGACGAGAAGTACATTGAAGTCACTTCTTATCTATTAGTTGTTGATAGAAGAAACTTATTGGATGGGCGGTGAGTAATATTTTTTATAGTTTTTTTATGCCTCTACAAATTAGCCGTTAACTGCAACAGCACCTAGTGGCAAGTTAAGGAATAGCAGCTGTATTAGACAGGAAGATCAAAGAAGAGATGGATGAATTGTAAAGAGAAAAAAGCATGTAAAAGGCGTATAAAAGGTGTGGGTAATGAAGTGACGGCTGATAGAAGTAAGTGGAAGAAGAAGACGTGTTGTGGCGACTCCACATCTCTAATACGCTTGGCGGCAAGTCTTTGTTTCGTTATATACGTGGGACGAGAATCTTAATAATGTTAATATGTTATGTTAATATATATATGTTATATGTTAATAATAATTTTAAAGATGATCTTCATTATCGACAACCAAGAACATGAACACAACGCGACGGTCGCCGTCGCGTATTATAATGTGAGAAGTCCTTGTTGAGGGGCATGGTAAACCCACACTCCTAATTGGTTTCTATACGACATCGTGCCGGAACGCCAAATCGCTTGCTGACACGTCTTTGTCGGTAGGGTGGGAACTAGCCACGGCCGAAGCCTTTTACCAGACGAGACTCGAGCCGAGAATCGTACTCAGGACCTCCAACTTTATAATGCGACAGCGCACGCGCCACGGAGGTCGTCAAAATTATAACAATAAATAAGGGTTCATTTAATTTGGTGTTAATGACAATATTTCAGACCGCTCTACAAGGAGGAGCAGGCTATAGCAGCGCGGAGAATGACTGCTGTTCTAGTGTATATTCTAGAAGATTCTAGATGCGAACATTTTGTCGATAATTTACTTCAAGAACATTCCAAGGGAGGGGCTGACTTTGTTAATAGTTTAAGTAAAATATGTACTTTATTGGATAACACAGTAAGTATGAATTTACAAGCATTACTCGGAACAGTTATATCCGGTACTATATTATGAATATATATCTTGGAGATGTCTATCAATAATTTCAAAGTTTTTTTAAAACGAAATCTTATAGAAAAATCATCATCATCATCATCATGATCAACCCATTACCGGCTTACTACAGAGCACGGGTCTCCTCTCAATATGAGAAGGGTTTGGCCATAGTCCACCACGCTGGCCAGACTTCACACGCCTTTGAGAACATTATGGAGAACTCGCAGGCTTGCAGGTTTCCTCGCGATGTTTTCCTTCACCGTTGAAGCATTGTGCAGTGATATTTTAATTTTTTAAAACGCACATAACTCCGATAACTTAGAGGTGCGTGCCCGGATTCGAACCGCCGATCTCTGATTAGGAGGCTGACTCCCTAACCACTAGGCTATCACAGCTTGCTGAAAAATCATATTACGATATTAAATATTATATAAACGATAAAAAAGCTTGGGTGTGAATTGCTCTATAATTTATGTTATATATATGTAATATGTTTATGTGTGTGTGATTATGTGAGATAGTGATAACAAAAGAAAACCCGGCTAAATTTCTTGTGGGTTTCTTCTTAGACCGGGGCGCGTTTGGAACCCTCATAGCTGTTGTTTTAAGTTTACGAATGTAGTTATCACCATCATATCACTACTATGTAAATTATTGACGCGTCAAAAGTGCCTTTTAAAGGACTATTTGAATAAAGATTATTATGACTAATAGAAATAATGAAATGAACGATTCATATGCCTGTAATAGGTTTATATGAATAAAGCTATTTTTGATTTGATTTATTTATTTATTTGCAAGTAATCAACAGCGTTATAATTCATTGGTATACAATTAAGAAAAATATAAAATAAGGCCAAAGAGATTACACAATATATACAAAATATGTTAAATAGGTAAAAATTTAAAAATTTAAAATGTAACTAAGTGAAACTGACTAAAGTGAACAAGTTAACAAGTAAGTGGGTGTGCATGTGTAATTGTGAGTGTGTAAGTTAATGAGTGAGTTTGTTTGTGTGTGTGTGTGATTATGTGAGATGCTGATAATATATATTTGATTTGATTAAGCATTACTTGGGACCCTTATATCCGGTGGTGCTATTCGGTCACCGGAAGAATGCGTTCTTGACAAGTCGTTATCAAATGGACGATGCAACTTTGTAATGGCGTTAAAGTTATCATCGCTAATTTACCCACTAATCATTTGTAGAGTTTTATGTGACCAACTCAGAGACGTTAGGAAACCATGATCTTCAGTGAAATTTGACAGCATTTTATATAGTTTCATTTAGAGATTTTAATAATCGTAATTTTACAAGCTGTGATAGCCTAGTGGTTAGGCGTCCTATTAAGAGGACGCGGGTTCGATCACGCACCTCTAACTTTCGGATATATATGCGTTTAAGCAATTTAAATATCACTTGCTACAACGGTGATGGAAAACATCGTGAGGAAACCTGCACGCCTGAGAGTTCATCATAATGTAACATTCGATTTCGGACTTTCTGACGGCATCTCGATTGTCGCTTCAGGAATGTATTCCGAGTTCTAGAAATTTTAATATTTTGTAACTTTAGAGTAGTTAGCAATTATTTATTAGCCGATAGAGGCTTTTAGTGACAACCATTAAAATTATTATGCATTTTTAAACAATATGAAATATCACTTACTTCAATGGAGAATAAAAACATCGTGAGGAAACCTGCACGCCTGAGAGTTCTACATAATGTTCTCGAAGGCGTGTGAAGTCTGCCAATCCGCACATGGCCAGCGTGGTGGACTATGGCCAAACCCTTCTCATATTGAGAGGAGACCAGTGCTCTGTAGAGAGCCGGCAATGGGTTCATCATTAGACATATTAAAATGATTTCTCTAGAGATTTGTGTTGTCAACAGAATTACCATAGTTTTTTTTTTGCAGACATGTGCACTACTATACAGCGGGCTCCTATTTTCAATAATATTATTACTAAGAAGGATAATCTCTTTGGCTACAACACAAAAGCCAATAATTGATATAATCAAAACGGTTATACTTTCAAGACCCATGCCCTTCGTTACTTGCGAGGTGCTACACTTACTCGGTCAAACACTGTCCGCGACGTTGGTTAAAGAAGTGTGTTGTAAAGGCGTTGCCGGAAACTTGAAAACGGATTATGACCAAGGTGTATTATTGTATAGACAAGACTCTTGCATACTACAAGTTATGTTGAAACAGATAGAGGGTGCTCTGAAGTGTGTACAAAGAGAGAGGCAAGTGGAGCACGCTGTATATAACACTAGGAATCTTATTTCGCTGTATAGTAGTATAAGTATGGAAGGTCAGCAAGATAAATACAGGTAATTATATTTATCCTATTATATATTTATACATGATAGTTCGATAAAGACATTCGAGTTCGAAAGTTCGAGGTTTTGGAATTAGAGCACCTACCATCGATTGCGTGAAAGATGACAACCTCCGTGGCGTCGCGTGCGTGCGCATTATAAAGTTGGAGGTCCTGGGTTCGATTCCCGGCTCGAGTCTAGTCTGGTGGGAGGCTTCGGCCGTTGCTAGTTACCGCCCTACCAACAAAGACGTGTCATAGGATACAGCATCGACATTACACCTAACGTTATTATATTGAGAACATTATGGAGAACTCTCAGGCATGCAGGTTTCCTCACGATGTTTTCCTTCACCGTTGAAACAAGTAATATTTTAATTTTCAAACTTTGAATAATTGTTTTATTTTTTTGGTTCATTTAAAATTAGTTCAGTATACAATTCTTCTCCATCGTTATAAATAGCTTTGGAGGCAAAAGAACAACCAATTAAAATACCGACAAAGAGGTGTCGCCAAGCGATTAACGGTTCCGGCACGATGTCTTGTAGAGAAACCAATAAGAGTATGGCTCTACCATACCCTTAACAAGTTAGCCCGCTGCCATCCTAGACTGCATAATTAATTAAACCAGATGAGATTGCCGTCAAGGGCTAACTAATAGTGGATAAAAGAACCAGGCGGCCAGTGAAATCTATATATAGACCCGGCCACGCGTTGCTGTGGCTAAAGTTTTTGTTATATTACATTATAGTAAACAATCTAAGAGGAACAATAAGAGAACATCAGTCACGGAGTCCACTATGCTTTTTCACACAGATGGTATTTGTAAAAAAATATGGTGATCTCCTTATTTGACTTTCTACTACTATAACCCTTTAGTACAATGAAATTATTTACGAACAAAGACGAAAATGTTGATGTTGGTATACAAATTCACTGGATTGAGATTTGAAGGGGAAGTACGTTGAACACAATTAATTAAAATGTTCTTACACTTGATATTAAGCAGAAATCAATAGGTACAAAATAAAAAGTTATCAGATTTATTATTTCCATTAAATTTTATAACAAATATAAGTATATTACAGTATAATACAGTAAATAACATGTGACGCTTAAACTCATGAGGTAGGCAAGGCAGATTAATATCTATTTTTTTGAATTATAAATACTTTCACTTTCAATTTCATTTAACACCAATCGGTGCACAATGTTTTTGGTTAACCTGTCTTTCCCAACACGTGAACACGCAACATATAGTTGCCCATGAGAAAAACATGGATTTTTCAAATCTAAACCACAAATGGACATTGTTTGACCTTGAGATTTATTTATAGACATGGCGAAAGCTAAACGAATTGGAAACTGTAGCCTTTTGAAGGGTATGGTAGAATCTGATGGTATCATCGGAATACGTGGCAGCAGGACCACTTTTCCTTTAAACTTCCCAGCCAAAAGTTTTGATCAATGAAGCACAAATAAGTAAAAAACAGGATTAATTTCACTGTATTATCTTCATTATAATATGAATTCAATTTACACTTCAGTCTAAGTAACATGTGGCCGGCTATGCTAACACCAAAAATTTAAAAAGTGGAAATAATTGAATAATACGGTATTTCGTTCACTACAAAATAAATTTAATTAATTTTATAGCGTCAACAACACGTGGTAATTATGCTGTTAAAATGTAGCTTATATGTCACGTTCGTAGATTTACAATAGCAGCGCCATCTATTGATTACTTACTCAACCCAGTCGAAAGGTATCGACATCTGTTAGAATCATTTGGAGTTAACAGATAATTGTGACTGTCAAATAGTAACAGACAAATAATTAGCAATAAATTAAAATTGCGACTATAATTTGAGATTTAAACTATCCTATCTCTCAAGTTGGATCGAACTGCACATGGTGTGCGAATTTTATTATAATCGGTTAAGTGGTTTAGGAGTCCATTGAGGACAAACATTGTGACACGAGATTTATATATATTAAGATATTTTTTTTTTCGGACTGTCTATTAGCTGTACAAACCCTATTGGTTGCCACAGCGTAACCGGGCTGTTTGGCGAGGTTCGGAAAGAAGCTCTGCCAGAAGAAATTTTGAGCCCTAGGGCTCGTAGAAACTAAGGGAACGACAGCCTAAGGGCGCCTCCTTTGAGGCCGAACCTCGGCTTAGGCGACGTTTGGGATAACGGGGGGGACGGACGGTGAGTGGTCCGTACGTCTCCGCGGCCGTGGATGGAGCCCACGTCCCGATGACGTAAGATAGCGGGGACCTCGTCTTCGCCGGCGATGACGGTGTGTAGCGTATGATTGTGTGGTAGGTGGTACGAGTATGTTGTCAGTAGTCATCTGATCGTCAGGGTCATGAAGGATATGTTTGGGTCTCCTCTTTCGGAGAGGAGCGCTTAGGTCGGGGGAGTAAGAAATCTATACATTTTTTAATGAAGTACTGGTGTTCTCCACAGATGCGACTGCCAGTTAGTTTTAGCGCAAGTGATAGTGTTTGGACTGAATGTGTGCGCTCACATGCTGAGCCCTGACCAGATCACAGGTACAGAGGAAATTATAATAAGCTTATTGAAAAGTCTTACTATAGTGTAAAGGATTATGTAAATGATAAACAGGCATGGGTGTGAAATATAGCTCTAATAAGATAGCTCTTAATATAATTTTAAGTGATATCTGAGATGGTGATAACAAAAAGAAAATTTACCCGGCTATGTTTGTTGTGGG
The DNA here is from genome assembly GCA_928268935.1 of Lasiommata megera. Classification (NCBI taxonomy): domain Eukaryota; kingdom Metazoa; phylum Arthropoda; class Insecta; order Lepidoptera; family Nymphalidae; genus Lasiommata; species Lasiommata megera. Next base: position 12,615,313 of record OV743329.1, read on the forward strand.
CTTCTTCTTAGACCAGGACGCGTTTGGAACCCTCATAGCTTTAGTTTTAAGTTTCGTAATCATTCGTCATATAGTTATCACCATCAAATCACTACTATGTAAATTATTGACGCGTCAAAAGTGTCTTTTAAAGGACTATTTGAATAAAGATTATTTGAATTTGAATACTTACTCCTTTATCAGTCAAATCCACGATTTTGTCATAGTTTTTGTTTTTACCATATTTATATACTCATACATTTAAATTGAAACCTTTCGTCCAAATATATCACTAAACTTCTCCCAATGTCCCCGTGGCGTCCATTGTTATTGCTATTTTGCGTGGACCAATCACTTGCCACCGTTTTGGCGGGAACCAAAACATGGCGGCACGACATGATGACAACTAACTTAATACATAAATAATAGTATACTAGTCAAGTTTTTTACTCTTTTGTACGTATACAGATTAATAACATTTTAACCCTTACATACTTGTGAAATATATGTGTTAATTAATTTAGCTTAGACTCGCGGCGATAACATTATGAAGCCGTGTTTTTTAAACTCTGTTACTTGTCATCTCCAGACGACACACAGACAGACCTGCTGGCAGTGTGTTGCAGCGGTGTCCAAGTTCTATACCAGTGCACGATGAGGGACGTGGAGTTCGCTTCCCAGTTGGGGCACAACGAGGGCCATCTTTTGGAACTTTGCGAAATACTGCGGAGCTTCGAGCATACAGATATACATAGTAAGTACATTCGATACATGGAACATATTATGGGAAATCTCAAAGTACCAAATATAACATCTTTTTTTAAAACGCTTGGAAATGCCTTTTCGCATCCCCTTTGGAAGTGACGCAGGCAAAACTGCGCCGCTTCCGGCGGGGTATGTAGGACTCTGGGGCCACCAGAATACCCACTAAAACTCAGCGATGCTCCTTCGCGTCGCCTGGTGGCTGGGTTACGGGAACACTCGTGTACTCGACCGCAACCTAACACTATTATTTTTAGACACTACAAGTTAGCCCTTAACGGCAATCTCACCTGATGGTAAGTGATGATGCAGTCTAAGATGGTAGCGAGCTAACCTACTAGGGGTACGGTAAACCCACACTCCTAATTGGTTTATACGCGACGTCGTGCCGCAACGCTAAATCGCTTGGCGATACATCTTCTCGGAAGTGGTAACTAGCCACGGCCGAAAGCTCCAACCAGACCAGACTCTAGCCGGGAATCGAACTCCGGACCAACTTTATAATGTTTCGCCACGGAGGTCGTTTCCGAGTTTAATTTTAACTCTTTGTTATTTGACGGTCATCTTCACTGTTGTTCCAGGCAGCATGTTATCAGAAATAAGCAGTACATTCCAGACAGCGTCGGAGGAGCAGCCGGCGCACTACCACCGGCAGGCGTGGCTCAACAGCTTCCAGAACTTCACCGTGACCGACTAGACGTAGTGACGCAGATTAGCAATACGTACAGTTCAGACGATAAACTCGTGATATTTAATAACCCTAGTGGTAAACTTCGACTTGCCTTTCGGAGTTTACTCCACAACATGCAAAGTTAAATATGAGAATTTCGTTCGTTATTAATTTCATCATGATCAACCCATTGCCGGCTCACTACAGAGCACGGGTCTCCTCTCAATAAGAGAAGGGCTTGGCCATAGTCCACCACGCTGGCCATGTGCGGATTGGCAGACTTCACACGCCTTTGAGAACATGGAGAACTTTTAGACGTGCAGGTTTGTTTCACCGTTAAAGCAAGTGATATATATATTTTTTTTAATTAATATTAAATTAAATATGACGTGCTTTGAGTGACAAAAACTGCATGCCTGTGTTTTCCATAATGTTCTTAAAGGCTTGTGAAGTCTACATTCTGCACTTGACCAGCGTGGTGAACTTAACCACAGAAGCGAACGACCAGATTATCATGATTTTTTTATACTTTACAAGTTAGCCCTTGACGGCTATCTCACCAGGTGGTAACTGATGATGCTGTCTAGGATGGTAGCGGGCTAACCTGTTAGGAGCATGGTATACCCACGCCCCTAATTGGTTTCTACGCGACATCGTGCCGGAACCCTAAATCGCTCGGCGACACCTCTTTGTCGGTACCACATCTCCCACCAGACGAGACTCGAGCCGGGAATCGAACCCAGGACCTCCAACTTTATAATGCGACAGCGCACGCACTGCGCTACGGAGGTAGTCAGATCAAAATAATGCCCTGAAAGTTGGCCTTTATCATACATAGTTATATAGAATATAACCATATTAGTACTGTGCTTATCGCCAAAGGTCGCAAACAAACTTACAGTATAATAAACTGGTTTAAAAATTTAAGTAATTCGTAGCCAACACGAGTTATTTCGTATCATGTCATTAAATTCAAATTCAAAATAATCTTTATTCAAATAGTCCTTAAAAAGGCACTTTTGACGCGTCAATAATTTACACAGTAGTTATTTCATGGTGATAACTATATTCGTAAACTTAAAACTAAAGCTATGAGGGTTCCAAACGCGCCCCGGTATTTTTTATTAGATTTTTTTAGTTTGATATGTATCTACTTTGACAGATTAATTTGGGGCTCCATTGTAAATCTTGCTGTACAAAACGGAACTCTTACGTATTTGAGTAGTATTAATGAAAACTAAATATTAATTATTAGTGAAAAAAAATTAGTATAAAAATGTTTTAACTCAAAATTTAAGCACCATTAAATTGATAATTTTTACTTAATGTTAAAGGCCTTTAATTAGATTTAAAACTTTGATGGCAATTATTTTCATGTAAAATATACACACTGACATAAGGTTTCTGAACTGCACGGTACCCAATCTGTGATGCAAAAATGTGATTAACACTTGTAAATATTAATGGAATTGTAAATAAAATATAGACAACTTTGTAAATTTGTGTTTTTCATTTATTTATTGATTAATATTAAACGTCGATAAAAAATACAGTATTACCAGCTTTCCACGTTACATAGACAATATTCGTAAATGCAGTTATCTAACGCTGACTAAAAGCAGTGGTACCACCAATGCAATCCAAATATCGTTTAGATTTCAAATTTAAAATACGCTTATCCGATGTGGTATAGTAAATAGTTTTTTTTTTTTCGATTATTGAAACACTAACGTCAAAGTAAAATGGATCTTATGTCTAGGATTAGCGTCGCAGTTTCCGTACTACTTATTTTTATTTGACAAAGTGTGGACGAATTTGTGTTTTAAAACTAGGTGGTCAAGTTATAATTCACTATAACGTTAGTGTGTTTATATATTCCAAAAAGGCTCTACTATTATGAGTTACAAACCTTATAGTAACGGTGTAGTATATCCTACCCAAGGAGCCTCCAAAATAACCAATATATTTCCAGCATATTTGTATGAAAGGGTGTAGTATATCCTACCCAGGAGCCTCCGTAAAAACGAATATACTGCCAGCGCATTTGTATGAAAGTCTTCCATGGTCCAAAATAGAAAGAGTTTTTTCTTATTGTAATATCGAACCGCATATCCTGGTCGAAAACTATGCGTGCTACTGGCTGTCTGCCTTAGTCTCACTTCTATTACCTAGACCTATGACCTTCAAATATTATTTGCAATGAGTATCTAACGCGTGCTTGTCAAATTGTGCGTTTGTATGTAAACGAAGCCTAGCCTAGTGAAGCGGTGATAGCCAAGTGGTTAAGGCATCAGCCTCCTAATCAGAGGTCGGCGGTTTGAATCCGGGCACGCACCTCTAACTTTTCGAAGTTATGTGCGTTTTAAAAAAATTAAAATATTACTTGATTCAACGGTGAAAGAAAACATCGTGAGGAAACCTGCACGCCTGAGAGTTCTCCGTAACGTTCTCAAAGGTGTGTGAAGTCTGCCAATCCGCTCATGTCCAGCGTGGTGGACTATGGCCAAACCCTTCTCATATTGAGAGGAGAGCCGTGCTCTGTAGTGAGCCGGTAATGGGTTGTTTACGATGTAAACGAACAGTTGACAAGTCGTTGGAAAAGTTACTGAATGACCGCAGGATGAATAGCGTGAACCAAAAAATCAATCGCGGGTTATATCGTGCGTTAATGATGACTGTCAAATAAAAATAAAAAAACGTTATATCCATATCTAATAATGACAAACTAAAATGTATCAATTATTAAGATATTTTAATACATTATCGTCAAAGTAATTAAAACTTCTTAAATTACATAATTATCTTCATTACATTTGTCACAGTGACCGTAATTACATTAATTTCGCCAGAAATGGTATGAAATATGAATTGAAATGCCACTATGATAGAATACCTTATTTTAGGACTGAGACTTTTGTCTCCAACATGGGGAAAATGGTCCATATATAGGACAGATCAACCGTCTGGCAATGGCAGCCGTCCCCACTATAAGAACATACAAGGCCAATGACAATACATAGTATAAATTATAGTTAATAATTTTAAAAACTCAACAGGTCAACAGAAATTCAAAAACCGTTTTTTTTGTATAAGACTGCATGTCTAGATTAATGATCAAAGATTAACTAACACAGACGAGTGACTCATTTAAAAAAACAAAATAGATACAAATTATACGTGACCTACAGTTGTTGCTATAACCTTTACACCAGGCATCACAGCACTTGCAGTGTCAGGCACATGAAAGAAATACAACATGAATCCAGTCGCTAACAAAAAGTGGAATGCTAATATCGAACCTATCAATAGCAAGTAGTATCTAGATTTCTTCAATGCTGGTAAAAGCCAGAAGATGAGAACTGCTCCGGACACAAAGGCTGCCATCAGCACAAATAACCACTGTAGCCAGGAAACTTGGATTGTCCACAGAACTGCTACGGGTATGTATATGGAGAGAGAATACCCGTAGAGGCAAAACAGAGATATCATTGTTGGTGAGCTCGATGTCTGTAAAAATAGAGATGGAAAGTTTTAGTATCTTATTTATGTCACAAAGTATAATAGTATAAATATTATTACATAATAAAGGCAATACTTCAGCCAAAATATGAGAAAAAATGTTTAACAACAAATAAATGTTTAGCAATCAATTACAGGCATAGTTAAAAACCTGTTTTTTGGCACATAACAGATCTACTTATTTTATTTATGTATATAGGATGACTATGGGGCGGGTGCGTGTCTTCGTAGGTAATTTGGGTAGACGTGGGTAGGTTCGGGCAAAGAGACCAGATACTCTTGTCTACCAAGAGTATCAGATAGTAGTATATAGTATAACAGAATAACAATTATACGTATGGTAATTTATAAGGAGCAGACTATACACTGCACCAAGTACGACTATGCACTACCGCGACTCGAACACCGATCCGAACCGACCGAATGCAATGCGCCGTCCCATGCCGGTGAGTCTTATAAGAACCTGCATACGTCACTTAGTGTTTTGTAAAGAGAGGGGGCGATGCCACTCTCTTGTCTGTCGTACATGACTCCAAAACTAGATGGCGCTGCTCTCTGATTGCCGTCATGTATTTTAAAGTATTGTTTATTTACACACACACAGTTTCATTCTTAAATATAGTACCTGTGTTTCAATCTCATCCTGGTTGTCGGTAGTGGAGGTCCACTTGAGTGCAGCCCACAGTGCAAGAGGCACAAGCCAAACATAGCAGAGGATGGCGGTTGCTGCATATGACACCAAGTGGTAGTTGTACCTCCAGTGGACTGTCTTGTTGGCACTCTGCAAGTAGTTTGCTATGTTGCCGCTCACTGCTATGGTAAATATCTAAAAATTAAGATAAAATTGGGTTAAAGGAATGCATCCAGCATTAAAGAGTTACAAACATACACATCATCATCATCATTTCAACCTATAGACGTCCACTGCTGGACAAAGGTCTTTTGTAAGGAGTTCCAATGGCCACGGTCTTGGGCCGCTTGTATCCAGAGGCTCCCTGCGACTCGTTTTATGTCTTCTGTCCACCTTGTTGGGGGTCGACCAACACTACGTTTACCGGTGCGAGACAAACAAATCTCATAATATGGAATAAATTACCAATGTTACAGAAATCCATATTGGTCCATACAAATCTGGCTTCCCTTTGATCCTCTCATCAAAGTAATTACGGGACACCTTCTGTGGCAGCACAGATGATATTATTCTCTCCACTACCTCACTGGTCTGCACATCAAAGTACTTCTGATAGTACTCTATGGTCCAGAAGTTGTGGTTACCTACAGACAAATTTTATTGTCAGTAATTGGTGTCTGTGCAATTTGGGGTTGATAAACCAACATGCAATATTAAGAATAAGATGAACAAGCCTAACACGATTTTGTTTCAACAAAGGTACACACAACCCTTTTATGGCATAATTTCTAATGTATATCTCTGATCCACCAATAGAAAAGACTATCCTAGACCAGCTTGCCATTTGTCAAATTGTCAATTATCCTAGTATACTTTATATGTTTCCAACTCACAATGCTACGTTTTATTAAAATAAATAGATAAATAAAATTATGGGATACAGTATTTTGTACATTTCTTTCAGTTTATAATTAAAAGGTAAGTAGATAACTATTTTACTAAAACATTAGTCATTTATTCAGAACATGATATCAAATTTCAATTTTTATTTTGATACAATCAGATAGATAGCAATAGATACAAATCAATTCTTACAAGTTACATTTATAATATGATTGGGCATGTTATACAACTTTGGTTACTGATACCACACATCTTCATAATGAATCATAATAATACTGTATATTGTATATCTAGTTCAATTCCAATGGGTTCCAATTATATTAGAATAAAATATGACTATAATGCTAATATATTAAGAACTAAACTTAACTTCTAATTATATTATAATAAATAATGATATAAATTATAAAATGAATAGTCAGAAGGGAACATGGCTTACTTTGCGAAGGTGGAATCTCTTGCTCCACAACTGGCTTAGGTTCTTCGTAATTATAGTTTGAGGTGGACATCGTGTTGTATTGATTAGTGTGCACAGCCTCTACATCGATTCGAGCACTCCTTTCGTTGTGTTCCGGTGAAAAATCTTGAAAATTAAGCAGGTCTCCAGTATTTACATGCGTCATAATGTTTGATAAGGTTTTATCTATGTATTTATTTAGTAAAAATTTCAACCAATTCTCAAATCCAACACAAATTCATTCTATCACGTCACTAAACATTTCAGTGACAGCTGTCAGTGCCAGTGTCAAATTGATAGTTGACAAACACGGAGTCAAGGTGTTATAACGTAGACCATAGTTCAATTACCTACTTCCTCTTTAAACATTTATTAAAAAAAAACATTTAGATAGGTAATTATTATAAGCCGTTTGGCACTGCGCCCGATCTGAATCTAATAAACCACGGCTGATGGTCAAATATTGATTTAGAACTTCAACAAGATCACTTATTCATCATATCATTATTGCATTTTATGTATGAATTTGCCTTTATAATTATTTTTTTCAGAAATAGCTGAGCGCATTGAGCTGTTTTTAGTGCACAACTCTTGGCATCAATATTAGTAAAATCCTAGAATTCGTAGTCGAAAAATATATAAAGCGGAAACAGGGTGGTCAATTGTCTATTGTTAAATACTAAAATCCGCCATCTTAGTTTGTGAAATACCTTCTCGCATGCAGACAAGAATTTTATCAATTGATAAATTTGAATTGAATTAATCAAATACGTGATTTTAAGACTTCTTAAAGATGTGCATTTTGTTCTGTACGTGAGGTGAATTTCATACGATTGTGCAATACACAGTGCTCACACGTTTAAATTGCCGATAACGTAAGTTTTTTCGATATCTCTTTGTAAAATTACGCCATGTTGAAAAGACGAGCCACGTAACATGGAATCTCTTTTTATTGCAGCGATGTGTGTTTGAAGATAGTTTTGGGAATGGTATTCACTTCATCCGGAATTGGTGAACACCATGGCGAAGGAAATAGCCGAAGAATACGCGTCGAGTTTAGCGGATTTGACCGTGAACAGCAAACCTCTGATAAATATGTTAACGATTCTCGCGGAAGAGAACATCGAGCACGCTGGAGTTATCGTTGAAACAGTGGAGAAGCATTTGGAGAAGGTGAATTTGCATTTTTAAATTTGGCGAACAGCGTTGGGATACGCTATGATGTGAGCAAAGGGAAAGTGTCGTTAAGTGACGCACTTGGCCACAAGCGCGTATTGTGTACACTGTGTTGATAACCATTATTTTTGTAACCAGTTGGCACCAAACAGGTATCTCCTATGCTTGACAATGATTACAATCCGCTCAGTTAATTAGAGCAGTCTATATTCAATATTTTTTTTGTTAGTTACATTATTATATAGATTAAATTTCAAATATAAATCCAAACCTTTATTGAAATAGATCTAGGGAAGTGCATGCAATACAACTTTTCATTGTGGTTGAAGCAGCAATATATTTCTGTAATTTTCAAAGCTACAAGCATTCCCTGGTTGCTAGAAACCTAGAAACAGCAGGTTGTTATATTTACATCTCACTTGTCTTACATAAGTAAGTCTAAAGTTTGAACAGGAAGTGGGTTCTGTGCTGTCTCATAACGATCAATCAAACGTAAATTTTATTCAAATAATCCTTAAAAAGGCACTTTTGCTGCGTCAAAATAACTACATTCGTAAACTTAGAACTAAAGCTACGACAGTTCCAAATGTGTCTTGCTCTGATAAGAAGCACACAGCAGATTTAGCTAGTTAACTTTTGTTGTCACCATCTCTTATGCCACTTTAAACTATTAAGAACTTTACCAAATTAGAGCAATATTTCATAATCAAGCTTTTTTTTAATCATTTACATAATCTTTTACACTATAATATGACTTCTACAAGCTTACGTTTTATAGAATTCGTAACTTATTGAGAAACATCCCAGAAATATCATTTGGTAATTTGTAAACAATTACCTTTGAATTAATTTCTAATTTTATTTAGTCTAGTAGTGTGCAACACCAGTTTATTTTTATTTGTAATGTTAAGATGGTTACAATCAAATTTTTTATTCAATTTTATTATATTTCTATAATATACTTTAAATTTTCAAAAATGTTTTAAATTTTTCTCTTGAAGTCTCTTGGAGCTATTTTGTAAATTGCACGAACAGACCTCAATACAAATATAGTGCATTCAATATATATACACAGTAACAATAATGCTTTAATCTACGAAATATGAACATTTGGGAGAGTATGTTGGAAAGTTCCTCAATTTAAAGCAAAGTTGGTCTGCATCGTTCACTTTGAAATCTGCAATAATAACTGCTTATTATTTTCTGAACATGTCCTTATAATGTGTAAAGTAGCTTACTTTTTTTTTGTTTTTTACAAAAATTTGATAGTGCTATTTTGTAAAAGGATAAATATTATTGAGTTGATATACCATCAAGCTGTAAATAGTGATTATAGTTGAATAGTGTCAATAAACCACAAATACTTAAATATAAACTCGTGTACAAAAGTATGATTACAGTTATATTAGAAATATTTAAATATTAAACAACCGAGTAATGTTGTTTTAAATTACTTCCACAATTATAACACTAACTAGAAACTTTAAATGTACTGGAATCTAACCTAACCTAATGTAAATGAAGTACAGTACACGTGGCATGTACAATATAATAAGTGTTATTGAGATTGGTTTCACTACAAACTCATCCATTAGTTATATCTTGGCTGCTAAATTACTGATTACCTAAGCTTTTGTGCCATTTAAATGTGTTGTGTCTAATCTCATTTATATTGGTGATAATTCTGTTGTACATAAAACTTTATACAAAATTAGTCTAAAATTTCTACTATCTGTCTTCTCCAGGGAGAACAATAAAAAAAAAAAAACAGTTTTTTGGTGCACCAATTTAGTTTGAGATTGCTGTCCAATCAACTTGATAGACAATTGATAGGGATGTAAAATATAACCAATTAATTTTATTTTTGCTCTTTTAATTAAGATCTTGAAATTAAATTACATTTGTAGAAACAAAACTAATAAAATAATTTGATTATTATTTGTATTTCTTGTCAAGCTATGTCTCATTTATTGATTTCTACATAGATTTAGATTTATATTCTAATAAAATATCAAAAATGTTTGAAAAAAAAAATACATTTTACAGAATTTCGGATTGTAAATCTAGTGTTTCTGTTTAATATTATGTTACTTTTGCAACATTTTAGTTTTTTGTTTAATTGGTCAATATGGGAGATACCTGTTGTCTACTCTACACACCAAATAACTAATATACCTTCACTGGTATGTAGTAAATGAAAGGCCATACCTTATGTGTACCAAGATGTTGTATAATAAAGCATTTATCAAACTGACTTCTTATTTATTTTCGTACGTCTATAAAAATTAAAAGGTTCTAAAATAATGTTTGTATTATTTCCTGCACCAAAACAGTTAAAAGTCGTTTCACAATACAGAAGCTCAAGACGTTGGAAGGGACAGGCCAGTATATACTGGGTTGGCCTCTGGGCTTGGGACTAGACCTTTTGTTTCCTCACAGGTTCCCGCAGACATCAAGCTGCCTGTACTGTATTTAGTTGACTCAATTATCAAGAATGTTGGCGGTGCATACACCCAGAAGTTTTCACAGAGCATCGTTAACATGTTTACAAAGACTTTCAAACAGGTAAATATAAAATTATATAATACTAAATTCCTAGTCGTTATTATATATTAACAAATAGATGAACAGTTTTATTAATAATGTTTGTTTCCGCAGGTGGATGAGAAAATTCGTTCACAAATGTTCAAGCTTCGGGAGACATGGCACGATGTGTTTCCTTCAACCAAATTGTACCAACTGGATGTTAAAGTTAACCTCATAGACCCAGCGTGGCCGATTCAAGTGCAGCCCCAGCAGTCTAACATCCATGTAAATCCAAATTTTCTGAAAAAGGTGTTTTTTAGTTGATTATGTTTTGGTGTATATTTTATATTTGTATTCTATATATATATATCAATCGAGTAGTTCTGATATTTTTCCACAATTCATTGATTGTTTGCTTGATTTAATGTTTGTGCATTAGTCACATTGCTACTATTAAATATGGCAAATACATAAATCACTAAACTTATATTACAGCTCTGAGAACAGGGGCTATTCTTTCACATGGGAAAGGAGAGCCCTATTTTTAGACCTGTCAATTTAGATTAGGGATTTGTGAACAATATTGATTGTAGACATATACATTATGAGTTTAGTATATATATAATGTAGATAGCACTTTTTTTGCTTGAATAAGTTGCATATTTTTCAAATGTATGTTATGATCAGATATCTGAACCATCATATGTCTATCGGGTTGGAGTTTATTATTGTGGAAATATTACTTCCATAAAAATGTGATAATTGATTTTAGACAGACAACAGTTTTAATCAATGTTTGATAACATATAATATATTTTTTAATTTCAAGTAATGTAACTTTTTCACATAATGTATTTAATATTATTATTATTATAAATGCTATAGTGTTTTCTGTTACAAAGCATGGCAACATTTTTTTTTGCATAGATAGGTGTATTGAAAGAATTATCTTTTACAAGTTACTTTTTAACCCAAGCAAAAGAAATCTATATAGGTTTAACGGCGGACGGTTAACTATGTGTCTAATTAAACTTTGAAAATGAAGTTTTTCTGTGAAGCTTTTCCATAATAAACTTTCTCTTTCCTAGCCTGCCGCAGCCGCCCCCACAACTCCAACAACCAGCACGGCGGTTCTAACCGAGGAAGAAGAGAGGATGCGCAACATCCTCGCCAAGAAGGAGCAGGAGCTGTTGATGTTGCAGCGCAAGAAGGTAGAGATGGAGCTCGAGCAGACGCGACGTCAGCTGCAATTGGCTGAGAAGATTACTAAAAAGGTAATACCCTTTACCCTTAACCTTTTTTTTAAGGTTTATCCCTTTATCTTGGTTCAGGAGAAGTGACAAAGATTTCACAAGACTTAATACGTTAAAGAACTTACTACTTGTTTAGGAGATCTCTACCCGTATAACTTTTCAGAATACTGATCGTGATAATCAATACTGAACCCGAAATCAGGGCACACTTTTAGCTATCCATACATGAATGTCAATTCCCAGTTTTAGTAGGACATTATTTCAAAACACTTCTTTAGTATACTCAAAAACCTTTGGTTGGTAATTCAAAAAAAGACTTGTAATGCTTAAACATATTGATTTTCCTCTGGATTTTTCTAGCTATCTAACTATATTTAACCCATAGTCCATTTTCAGGATAACTTATATAAGTATATATATTTTTATCAATATTAAAAAAAACAAAAATATCACTTGCTTCAACGGTGAAGAAAAACATCGTGAGGAAACCTGCACACCTGAGAGTTCTCCATAATGTTCTCAAAACCGTGTGAAGTGTGCCAATCCGCACATGGCCAGCGTGGTGGACTATGGCCAAACCCTTCTCATATTGAGAGGAGACCTGTGCTCTGTAGTGAGCCGGTAATGGGTTGATCATGATCAATATTGGTGCAGGATAGTAGGATTTTAGCGGCATAGTCGCAATGGCGACGGCAAAGCCCTTTAAAAAAAAAAAGTTTTATTAAAAACAAAAAACATAGAATTTCGCACATACAGAATTAGTATGGATAGATAATTTTTTATCTCATGCAATGAATCTTTTTTGACCAAAGTTCGTATGTATGTGTGTTCTATTTGTTATATCTAAACAAGGTTACTTTCCAGGCTCCTGTCGTGCCACCCGTGCTTCCGGTGGTGACGGCCGTGGCGCCGTGCGCGCCGGCGGTGCCCACGATGCCAACGGTGCCGACGATGCCGGTGGCGATGGTGAGCCCCGTAGTCGCGGCCTTGCCGGCGCAGCCCACGCTCTCCGTCAAGCAGCGACTTGGGCCGGTAAGTCATCCATTGGTATAACACTTTCAGAGCTGCGCGTTCAATGATGCACTGTCACCCAATAAGTCAACGCAATCTGCGTGAATTTCGCCAGTGAAATTAAAAAGTTTTTTTATCTTATCTCACTACAAGTTAGCCCCTGACTGCAACTAGCTTAGTGGAAATGCAGCCTAAATAATTTAACGGGGCTAACCTGCTAGGGGTTTTAATAAGCCCATACCCCATAGGTTTCTACGTGCCAAGCGATTGAGCACGTCCTTGAAAGTTCTACGTGACAAGCGATGCGTCCTGGACGCATTATCGCTTGGCATGTCCTTGAAAATCTAAGTCATTGGTTACGTGGTATCATTCATTTAGGCGCGCGCATTTGACTCAAATTGAACCCAGGCAGAGGATATTCAACGCGGTTCAAAAATTATGCGGTGGATTATGCGCTTAAACGTATCCTGATCCGACTGGAAGCAGTAGTGATTCTAGCACCGTCTGCTTGTATGTCATCAATCATCCTCAACCTGTTCCAACTTGTTCACATCTGCGCCCAATATGAGCCTCTTCATTCATCATGAACATCATGAACAACCCATTACTGGCCCACTACAGAGCACGGGTCTCCTCTCAATATGATAATGGTTTGGCCATATTCCGCCACGCTGGCCATGTGCGGATTGGCAGACTTCACACGCCTTTGCGAACATTATGGAGAACTCTCAGGCGTGCAGGTTTCCTCACGATGTTTTCCTTCACCGTTGAAGCAAGTGATATTTAATTTTTTTTTAAAACGCACATAACTCCGAAAAGTTAGAGGTGCGTGCCCGGATTGGAACCGCCAACCTCTGATTAGGAGGCTGACGCCCTAACCACTAGGCTATCACGGCTTCATTCATAGGCAAAAGAAATAATTAACCGAAAAAACAACTTTTTTTCTGTTAATAAAACGACTAGAATCTAGTTCTGAATCTCGTGATCACTCAAACATTACGTTATGGTTATCTTCATCATCATCAGCCATTTATCGGCCTCCAGCAGGGTCTTATCTCAGCATGAGAGGGTTTGTGGCCATAATCCACCATGCTGACCCAGGGTAGGTGACAGCTGTGGTAGACATTACATATAATCTCCTTCACTGTTAAAGCAACTTATATATAATTGAAAATGTATTACATTAAATTAAAAAGGCACTAAATTCGGGATAGTTAGATGGGTGTGCCTTAAAGAAAGCCAGAGTTAACTTGGCTTTTTTTACTCTTAACAAAACCGCAAAACCTAGTAGTACATGTAGGCGTATTTGTTCGTATCACCCCTTATTAATCAAGACTACTGTAGTGCAAGTTGCATAATACTGGACGGCTTATAACACATTAAAATAGTTCGAATCCTGACACACACATACACACACAACGCGCCAGTATGTATTCATGTTTTGGACTTACTCAACGACGCTGCTGGTACCATTTAACGAACCGCGTTGAGCTGGAAAACTCATTTATTATTTTATGGCCTCACTGAATCCCTTAGGACAGGGAATAATAAATAAGGAAACTGGTGGGTTTATTTAAACGGGTAATAATTTTCGAATACAGAGTTCTGGGTCATACAAAGGGCACTAACATATAAGTTGTACATTTTTTTAATTGCCTGCGAAACAGTGTGATTAATTAATAATCATATTAGTTAAACGAATTTTATCTATATTTAAAATGTGGCGTAGCATTTTCTGTTTAATCACCGAAATCCCAGTCAAACGGGAAAAGTGACCCCGGCCAGATAGTTCCCCGGTACGTAAGGATCGCGGGTACAGGAAGTCCGTCTGTCGGCACGACCTCCGTTTTTAACGTGGTGGATTTGTGTTATGCTTGATGGCGTCTTTTGTTGGACCCAAACGACCTACAATCCACTCTGAGTTAAACACAAATGATATTGCCACTTTAACTTTTCATTGCAAAGCTAAAAGCTATGTCAGTTAACATACCAACTTACCTTTATTCGATACCAATTAATAAAAAGTATTAATAATAGTAATAATTTCATTTTTCACAAACCAAATCAACTTTAATGTTATACACTTCAAAGTTTGGAAAGTAATATGAAAAGCTATTTTTATTCAGTATAGCACATAATGCAATAAACAGCTCGTAAAATGTGACCTGACATTGCTCTTTGTTCGTAATTTATACGCTACGGACTAATAAACTTTAGTCAGTTTATTTGCGGGCAGCTGTAACAGCTTGTAGCAAACCAGTCCCATAAGCTGTACCAATTTCTCCGCAGCCGGTCAACAAATCGCCGAGCAGTCGCATCGCACCCGTCAGCGGCGTGCTCGCCGCCGCAAGGCGTGACCCGCGCCTCACTCGCCGGCCGCCGCCCTCGCGCAACCCGCAACACCACGCTAACAACGGCCCGACCATCGCGTCTAATGTGTTCGACATCAAGCCTCTACAACGAGTCACCAAAAGAAAGAACGTCATAACGATCGACGTCCGTCCAGACGCTGCCCGCGACCCGCGCGTGGACCGCGCCAGAAACAGAAAGCGCGAAGATCGCAGACGAGAAATCAACAGAGAAAAAGATAAGCAAGAGAAAAACGACGAGGAGAAAGCCGCCGTCGACGACTATATTGACCGCCTTCAGATTCCCGACCCCAAAATAATCAACAAACTACCTCCCATCCCCAAAATACAACGGGATAAAGAAGACCCCACAAGCCAAGTAGTTAAGAAGAAAAAAGATCTTCCCCGCGACAGAAAGAAGCGGAGAGATGCCAAGGACAGCTCGAGTTCCTCGCCAGAAAAACGACAAAAATTAAAAGACAAAAAAAATAAAGCCAAAGAGCGTATGGAAATCGACGAGAAACTCACGGAACCAGAAGTCGTAGCTTTCAAGGAGCTCAAGAACTACCACAAGGAGCGCTACATGAGGAGGAACAAGGAGAAATCGGAGAGTCCAGAGAAAATAGACAAAGAGGAACCCAAGCCCGCCGAAGAGTCGACAAGTAAGATATCTCTCTTTAGAATGCGAGGTTAGATTTAACATGGACGCCTAGTCTCGTACCTGTGATATTAGGATGTAAGACGACAAAACACTGTGTGCAAATAAAATATTTACCAATTCTTGGAGTATTCATATTAACATGTTTAGGACTCAGTACCCTTTTACCTCTAAGGTTAACAAAATAGAAAGACACCTTTCGCTCAGCCTCTTACAAATCGGAGCATCATATTTTGCACTCTCTATATCTCAATAAAAAAAAACTACTTCGTAAGTACCTATGTCGTTCATGAATTATAAAAAGGAATGAAATGTTAATCTCTTTTGCTATCAAAGAAAAATAAAATCTTGACGTTGGCTAAAATAACTACAGACATTGGCGTAGAAATCAATGGGCTTCGGGTCCGCGTTCAGAAGGGTATCAAAATGAAAAAGGTGAAATGCTTTTGTGTAATCCACACGTCCAAAAATAACGTGATGCATTTTGAAAATGTGAAAGCTACTCGATCAGTAACTATTTCAGGTATTTATCTTAGAAACAATATAAAAGGCAAATTCCAGTTAGATCTAAAAAATATATTGAAAGCTGCGTATAGAAGAACAAATTGCAAGTAAAAATTAACGGTGATTGACATTACTAAGACAAGATTCAAAAAAAAATTCAGTTATTTGAATTTCTCTACATGCATAGTTTGTTAAAGGGACACTTACTTAAAAAGTTTATTAGACCCGCTTTCCATTTTTTTCTACGTCAATACCCAGAGCAGAAAGTGTTCAACGCTGCACTTATGTAAAACTTTCATACATATCTATAACAGAATATCCAGTGAGCTGATTAAAACTATACCTACCTATACTATACCTGGTTATCAAATGCGTGTACTTAAAAAAAAATTTAAGCTTTTTCTTAAATAATTCAATTCTTTCGTTTAATTTGGTTCTGTTTATGTGAAAAGGTCATCAATCTGCTGGTGTTCTGATATTTTGTGATAGCACTACCAGTACACTTTAAGCCTTATGGAATACCTATATAAAGTTAAGAATGAAGATAAATATTGAAGACGTGCCGACAGTTGATCGGTAATAAACCTAAATTCAATTTGAGCAGAATAATCCAATGACAAAAGAACTGAATTTACGAAATATTGAATATATTTTTACCTATCGTCTTCCTTTATCAGATCTATCACCTAAAAGTGCAACTAAAACTCGCGTACTGAACGAAGGACCATTACGGAACACATTTGCGGTTATATATTCATGCAGCGTCTAGAAAACCAATCTTACATTAATTCCTTACTTAAGTCTAAATTTTTCTCTTGTGGATAATTTCAAGATTGCAATATGTGAATAACAGTATGATAGCACAGTCCGTAAGAAGTGCGATGTGTCAACGAAGTAGTTGCTAGTATCCCTAAGGTGTGTGCAAGTCGAGACCAGATTACTGCTAGTTAAAGTCCAAAGGACGTCCCGAATACAAACTACGATGGCGGTGGCCTATGAACAAATCAATGCTATATGTTTCACGGATAATTCTTGAACAAGGTCGTCGATAATTAAAAAGTACTTTTGTGACGAATAAATGCACAGTTACTCTATTCAATTATTAGACATTGATGGATAAACTGATGCGATTTTTTTCTGCTCTGATGTTTATTGAATTATGTAGGATGTTGTAGATTAGTGTTGTTATTTTGGTTGTAGGACAATTTTGTCACATTTTTATATTTACTGCATGATTATCAAATAGCTTTCAAATGTTTAGTGTAATTCAAATAGTAAAGGAAAATTCCGCGAAAACTGAGCAATGCATTAGTGGTTTCTCTGATCCTGTCAATATATCAATAATTAAAAAAAAACGATCTGTAGGTATGGTGCTTATTTTTTTCTATCTTAGGATGACTAATATCTGTAGAATTAAGCTTCGCGTCGTTTTCAAATTTGTGTTACTTGTAATGAAGCTCATTTAATGATTTTGCATCCGCGATCTCTTTTCACTTATTATAACTTATATATTTACTTAACATTGCGGAAGCAATCAACACAGTTGCTTGGGGTTACTCATTTAATTGTATATGTCCATCGAGTCTGTATATGTCTCTTATAGGGGATGAGAGACATATACTCACCAAACACTATCAAGCAGATGCACCTCTAGCAACTGCTTACCTTAAAGATAGAGAAAATAAATATCTATATATTCTTTCATTTTATCCATGATTATCATTAAATTTAAGGTCATATATTATTGTCCTAAAGCATATTAGATTTTTGTACTATTTCCATCTAACAAGAGCCTGTTTAATCATAGCTATTATACCATATTTCTTGATGTACGATAGTTATCTGATTTTTAACAATTGACTGAATTCGAGAGCTTCAATGATTGCGTAATAGAGGAGCAAATCTTAATGCCAAGAAACCAACAAGTTACTCTACGGCAACTATATGTCATCCTGTAAGTAAGATAATTGATCATCTTATCCATTCTGTTAAGCAAAGCTTGATTTCAGTTAAGTTTTTAACAGGTAAATCATGATTGAATGATTGCAAAAGGTATTGGTAATCTTAAACCCGTTTAAATATCAGCTCACTGGATAATAGTTCAATAGAATTAAAACCATAAGTTATATTAGTATTTAAGACTAAACACATGCCGACAATCTTCAAGATCCAGCGGGATTACATAATCGTCAACGACTACACACTCAACATAAAGTGATTCAAAGCTCATTGTAATAAGACAGAGCTGGAGTACAAAAGGATCAGGTAAAAGGTATGCAGTGTTTAATCTAAGGCAGTAGGCTACAATAAATAGAGTAATGTTTTCAGATTCACCAGAGATAGTTGCGGAAACAAAAGATGTCGATCTTCGGGTTTTGCCCGTTATTACAGAAACAGCCGCCCCTGTCGCACTCAAGAGGCCTTCCACGGAGTCTCTCGAAGGGAAAGTAAAGAAAAACAAGCTTGACAAATTCGATATGTAAGTTTTTTTTCACAAATATTAACTTCCTTTCATTCATCATCCAGTCATTTCAAATCAGAATGGTGCATTAATGAACGATTTTTATATTAATGAATGTTTATAATGTATATTTTAACTTCTTAAGACTAATTGACTTGTGTTTGGAGGGTTGTCATCTTCTCAAACACATTGCAACAAAACGAAACCATCATTCTCATAAAATTAGAAATGACAATTTCCATTTGTACACCGCGTTTGATCTTGTGTCTTATATTTAAAATGCAAAATTCCTCGGACTAATATTTAACTTATTATTTTCGGTTTTAGTCTCTTTGGTAACGAAGACGTCGATCTTCGCAAACTGCCACAAGTCGAAGAAATAAACGCTCCGCCACCGCCTTCCATCACAGAAAATAATGTTAACGCCGAAACAAATGACGATAAAACGGACGAAGACGAAGAAATGATCGCCTCCCCGGTGAGATCTCCAAGAAAAGACTGGAACGAAGTAAAAGAAAAGGAAGAACCGACAAAGAAAACTCTCTCAAAGTTAGATCTTGTGAGAGCAAAATTAGCGGAGGCCACTAAGGTAAAAGACGGGCTCGGGCGACCTCTATTGTTCAGCAAATCGCCAAGTATGTATATTTAGCATTTGTATCATTACTTTTTATATACGTACACTAAAAATTTTATCTATCTTAATTTATCATTTCCTAGGTGTGGAAAAGGAACGACGTCGTACACTCAGTGTAGAAGAGGCTGAGATAAGAACAGAAAACGCAGAAAATTTTGACGCTGAAGATCATAAGAAAACAATATCGATTATCATGAATCAGGCCAAGGAACAATTTACCGACGGACAACTAGATAAGAATCAATACAACACTTTGATGTACCAAGTCTTGCAACTGAATGAGAAACTAAAGCTGAAAGAGGCGAAACAGAGGGAATCCCTTGAAATATCCAAAAGAAAACTTAAGGCACATTTGCACGATGATGATAAAGTGCCCTCACCGAAATCATCGCCGTCAGAGAGAAATAATTTTGGTGATATCGATGAGAGAATAACGCCCTCTGCTTACGCGGAGCCTTTGTCTGAAAATAACCAGAATCACTTCCAAGACTCAGATATGAGAATGAACCCCTACATAGAGAACATGGATATCGGGCCACCGGGTTCATTCCCTGGACCACCAATGATGCCGCCGATGTTTATGGGGCCGTTCCCAATGTGGAGGGGACAGCGGCCAAGGATGGAAGAATTCGGTCCGCGACGATTTAGAGGACCTATGCCTCCATATTTTAGAATGAATTTCGACAAAAGAATTCCAAGGCCACCATTTGACCCAAGAATGCCGCTACTTCCAGCCCCTACACTTGGTATGTACCAAGGAGAAAGTCCCTTGAAACGTTACGAACGTTCGCATTCGCCACCCCCACTCGGCACTCCCGGCTATGTCATCCCACCCACTGATTTCAAAATCCTGGAATACATCGACATGGATCCCCTGAAAACAATACAAATCGACGGGATACCTAGAGAGATAAGATTCTATGGTGAGACTGCTATTATAATGTTGGATTGGGATGACCCTCGTGAGATTAAATTCTGGCCGGGTTGTCGGAGAGTTACTTTTGATAATAAGGATTCTGTAGTTCTGACGTTTAATGAAGGTTACAAGCAAGTCGAAATAGATGATCAAGTGTTTAATATCAGATTTGGAGCGCCAACCAGAGAGTTGTACATCAATGACCGATGGTACGAATGTTTCTTTGGCGGTCAGCCACTAGGGGTAATGATCGATGGGCACCCTCATTTGGTACATTTAGAGGGACCTTTACCGCAAGTAGATATCGGTAAAGAAAAAAGAACTGATTTAGTCGCTGGAAAAATAAATCTTATAGTTAACGCGACAAACATTTGTCCCGTTTATTTGGACGCGAAGGTGCAAAAGTTTCACGTGAATGGAAACTTTTTTACGATTCGATTTGTGGACTCTTTGCAGACCGTACTTATTAATGAGAAACCCTTTAAAGTTGAGTTTGGTGATCTTCCGAAGCCGATATTTGTTGGGGGTGAAAAGTTGTTTATACGTTTCTCGGCTTTGCCTAAGAATATTAAGCCTGGTCAAGTAGAGATTTCTGATATGGAAGGGAGTTTGGGCACTTCATCGCCCGTACTGGCTGAACCAATGCCAGAGCCGGAATCCACAAAAAGTGATATTGCTCCAATGGAAACAGATGAATTACCTCCAAAGGAAATGTCGCCAAAACCACCAACTCCAGAGGGTGAAATGAAAGGTAAGACTACATTCAATATTTACTCCTCGACTGAAAGTATAGCATGTACGTTTGTATGTCCGAGTAATTTAACTATTTCATCATATCTTTTAATAATTTGACTAAGATTATCTTAGCTCTTTGCGTGTACACAACCAAAAAAAATATCGAGTTGTTCTCGATGTGTATTTTCTGAAAATAAATGACTGATGATCACCAGGATAGTGTCGAAAGAAATAATTCTTTTAAAATTATGGTTTATCAGTATGCATTCGTAATTGAAAGCCCCCGCCATTTTAAAAACCAGTTTATAAAGCCGATCAATGTTCACACAGGTTTGGACATGTTAGCCAGCCTCATGCCAACAAGCATGGCGCCTGCATCCATTCTATAAAGCGTCAAAAGAAGTAATTCTCCTAAAATTAATGTTTATCAGTATGCATTCGTAATTGAAAGCCCCCGCCATTATAAAAACAAGGTTAAATAGCCAATCAATGTTCACACAGGTTTGGACATGTTAGCCAGTCTGATGCCAACAAGCATGGCGCCTGCCTCCAGCTCAGTGTATAGTTCAACCGAGCCCCTATTCGCCAAGCCAGATAAGATCCCCGGGCTAGAAATACCATTAGAGGAGAAGCCACTCACAAGTATACCGATTCTCGGCAACATAAACGTGAACGACCTGTACGCGAAGCTAGTCGCAACTGGCATTGTGCCGCAAGTCAGTGAAACTAAGACGGAGGTCAAGAATGATCCTAACGAAGAGAATATTAAGGAGGACAAAAATGTTTTGCATAAAGTTGATTTGCTGCAATCACAGACCCTTAAAGTGTGAGTATAATTTGGTAACTATAAAATTACATTAAAAGCGGTCAAATTATATTAAAAGCGGAGCGGTAAGCGATTATTACTGGTGGAAGGTTTCAGCTCAATACCACATTGGCATAGGTACCGCCAAGCAATTTCATCATCATGATCAACCCATTACCGGCTCACTACTATGAGAAGGGTTTGGCCATGTGCGGATTGGCAGACTTCATACGCCTTTGAGAACATTATGGAGAACTCTCAGGCGTGCAGGTTTCCTCACGATGTTCCTTCACTGTTAAAGCAAGTGATATTTTAATTGTTTAAAAACGCACATAACTCCGAAAAGTTAGAGGTGCGTGCCAGTATTCGAACCGACGACCTCTGATTAGGAAGCTGACGCCCTAACCACTGGGCTATCACAGCTTAAGTAGTTTAGCGTTCCGGTATAATGTAGAAACCGATTTGGAGGATATCTTCATTCCCTATCGCCTCCTATGTATTGGAGCCTCCGCTGGTGAGGCGCACATTACTTGGTGGTGTCTATTTTATCGTATGCGTGTGTAATTTTTTTTTTTTATCTACTACAACTTAGCCCTTGACGGCAATCTCACCTGATGGTAAGTGATGATGCAGTCTAAGATGGTAGCGGGCTAACCTGTTAGGGGTATGGTAAAGCCATACTCCTAATTGGTTTCTACACGACATCGTGCCGGAACGCTAAATCGCTTGGCGACACGCCTTTGTCGGTAGGGTGGTAACTAGCCACGGCCGCAGCCTCCCACCAGACACAAATTGTATCCATCTCGTAATCAATATTGTATCCATCTCTTAGTAAACAACCAGCAATCGTGGCCAAGTTATACGGCGGGATGCAATGCAGCGGTTGCGGGGCGCGGTTCCCGCCGGAGCACACGGTGCGCTACTCGCAGCACTTGGACTGGCACTTCCGGCAGAACAGGCGGGAGCGGGACTCGGCGAGGCGCGCCCACTCCCGGCACTGGCACTACGATATGTCGGACTGGCTCCAGTATGAGGAACTCGAAGATCTCGAGGAGCGTGGTAAGTGTTTCAAGATTTGAAGTAATTGGTTCATATATTTAACTAATTCAATGTTAGGATTGTTCACAAGAAAATCCTACTGTTTATCCCGTGGTTGTTATCGTATCCAAGCTCATAGTTTTCAATAGAGATTTAGACACATTGTGCTAATTTGACTATGAATTGCGATTCATATGTAATTTTGTTGGGATTGTTCCCAAGAAGAATTTACCCGTTATCCGATTAGATAGAAGTTTGTTAATAGTTTTCAACGAAATTTGCTTAACCTGTCCTTGGCTTATACCAATATATGTTCTTTAATATCGCCCAACCACCTAATAAGAATAGATAAAGCGTGAAATGTATTGACACTGATTTTAATTAGTCTATTTAAAAAGATTTGCTGGTCTTGTAATTGCAGGCACGAGGTTGCTTTTTTTTTTTTTTTAATCGGATGAATTTATTCTTTTAATAGAAAAGAACTGGTTCGAAACGGGAGGAGCGGAGGAGGAGCCCCCTAGCGACACTGAGGAGAGCCCGAGCGCGGCCGCCGGAGCGCCGCAGCACCACTGCGCGCTGTGCGGGGACCGCTTCCAGCAGTTCTACAACGAGGACCGCGAGGAGTGGCATCTGCGGAACTCCGTACGCCACGAGTCGCACTACTACCATCCGCTATGCTTTCAGGACTATAAGGTATTCATACATTTATTATTTTGAATTATCAAATATTTCTTATATTAAATTACCAAATGAAATTTCTAGGAGGTCTTTCAAAGTTAGTAGAATATGTTTATGGAGCCTACTAGAATAACTGCCAGCAGTGTCACATGCTTAGACAATATATATACAAATATAAACCCCGTCAGTAAAAATATAATTAATAAATTAGATTCTGATCACTGTGGTCAATTCATTTGTTTCAAAAATGGGGGAAAAAAATTGTCTAAACATAAAATGACTTATGTGCCAGTAACGTCAGGACGAATAGAGAGAATAAGAACAAGCTTAGTTAGAGACCTTCCATTCTTATCATCTACAATTGGTCCTAATGAAATGTATAATACTTTTTTTAGTAAGTTTAATATGATATTTAATTCTATATTTACTAAAAAGTCTGTCATGGTGGCTGATACATTGGTTTTTGCCCGCGAATTCGTCTGCGTTGAGTTAGCGTGTGTGAAAGTGTGTTTGTTTGTCTCCCAATCACGAAGCAGTGAAAGAATTTTTAAAAACGGTAAAAGCTTTTGAGCCTATTCATTACAGCCAAACAAACAAAGTTTTCCTCTTTATTATATTAGTTTACATGTAAGTAATTTAAAAAGGATTATGTAAATGATAAACAAGCTTAGGTATGAAATATTTCTCTAATAATATAGCTCTTAAATGATTTTCAGTGACATGTGATATGGTGATAACAAAAAGAAAATTTACCTGGCTAAGTTTGTTGTGGGCTTCTTCTTAGACCGGCGCGCGTTTGGAACCCTCATAGCTTTAGTTTTAATTTTACGAATGAAGTTATCGCCATTAAATCACTAGTATGTAAATTATTGACACGTCAAAAGTATCTTTTTACTATTTGAATAAAGGTTATTTGAATTTGAATACTTTATCAGTCAAATCCACGATTTTGTCATAGTTTTAAATAAGTCTATAGCTTTAAATTTACGAATTAATTTATCACCATCAAATCACTACCATGTTAATTATTGACGCGTCAAAAAGTGCCTGATTTTAAGATCATATTATAAATAACTTCCGTTTTGTTGTGTAAGAATTGTTAAACATTACGCGCTTTAATCGCATCGTACGTGTACTCCAGGCTTCCCTCGCTAAAGAAGAGCCCCCGAAAGAAGAAGAAACTGCAATGGAGTTTGAAGAAGACAAGTCCGCGGAGCCTATCGAGATCAAAGACGTGGACGAGGGGGACGAGTCCGACGACGAGGATGTGGTGGAAGTGGTGGAGCCTGAGCCCGTGCAGCCTCTTGAGGTAACTTATAAACATAATCTATTACCATTTTTTTTATCTATATATATAAAAGCGAAAGGTCACTTCCATACTTACATACTGATTAAACACGAGATCTCAAAAACGATTGTACGTATAAAGCTATAATTAAGCAAGTAGGTAGTTGATAGTTAAGAGATGTCAGCTATGAAAGGATATTTGGAAATTCCACCCCTAAGAGGGTAAAAGGGGGGTTGGAAGTTTGTATGAAATTTCTTTGTTTTTAGAGTCAGAGACACAAAAATTTGCATTAAGATTAATAATAATAAATAAAAAACATGTACATAATTTTTTTTTATTTTACCTGTGGTAAAAAAGGGGATGACAGTTTTTGCTTATTTTTTTATTATGAAGTCTACAAGCAATAAAAATAAGCAATTCTACGCAGACGAAGTCGCGGGCAATAGCTAGTATATTATATACTACAAGTTAGCCCTTGACGGCTCCTCGCCTGGTGGTAAGTGAGAGCTGTCTAGGATGGTAACTGGCTAACATGTTAGGAGTATGGTAAGCCCATGCTCCTAATTGGTTTTTACGCGACATCGTGCCGGAACGCTTAATCGCTTGGCGACACGTCTTTGTCGGTAGGGTGGTAACTAGCCACGGCCGAAGCCTCCCACCAGACAAAAACTTTCATCCAATGCCATTTATTAAGCTTCTGATTTCGATCCGTCTGTCAGCGGACTTTATATCTTTAACGTGGATATATGGATAGTGAAGAGAGAATGGCAGACTTCCATATAGCTTTAGCCCCTGAACCTGCGACCTACAGTCTCACATTCACAAATAAAATATGTGATACTCAAATAAACCACTATTGGAAAAGCCAACGAAAGTCTTCTCAAATAAAGTTGGAGAAATATGAGAGAAAGTGTTAAAAATAACACTCCCATTCACTTATTCGTAACTTGAAAGAGCAATTACTAAAATACCTTAATACACTAAATTACAATCAAACAGAAGATCTTCTGGTAGAGATAATATAAAAAGACATAAAACATGTGAAACACCATATTCAAGAAACAGCACACGTACACACGCAGACACAAGCACACACAGACATATACACATACAACACACACATGCACGCACATACTCAACACATGCTAGCAACTATGTTTGTATCATAGAGGGAAGTTCCCACTTTCCAAGATACAGTTTACACTAGTTTGGAAAGTGGGAGATCATAAAATTATTTTGTCACTAATTGTTAGCAAATAAAATAAATAAATAAATAAACTTCACTTTAAGAGTGATGAGAATTCAACAAAGTTGTGAAACAATTTGGTTTTGTCTTCGCACAGGTGGACGCAATCGATGAGGATGACGGTGATGAAGATGACGTTGTTTTAAAAGCGGAACCAGTCGAACAAGTGTTAGTAGAGGACGCGGACACGGATGACGAGACCGTGGCCGAACGCGCCACCCGCGACCGAACCCACCTAGAAGAGTTCGCTCATATCAAGGTCAAGCAAGAGCCAATCGATCCAGGTAATACTTTAACATAATAATACTTAATAACTTTAACAAACATAATAATCATCATCATGATCAACTCATTACCGGCTCACTACAGAACACGGGTCTCCTCTCAATATGAGAAGGGTTTGGTCATAGTCCACAACGCTGGACATATGCGGATTGGCAGACTTCACACGCCTTTGAGAACATTATGGAGAACTCTCAGGCGTGCAGGTTTCCTCACGATGTTTTCCTTCCCCGTTGAAGCAAGTGATATTTTAAATTTTTAGAAACGCACATAACTCCGAAAAGTTATAGGTGCGTGCCCGGATTCGAACCGCTGACTTCTGATTAGGAGACTGACGCCCTAACCACTAGGCTATCACCGCTTTTAATTACTGCTTATACCGCTTTTAATGTAATTTTATAGTTACCAAATTATACTCACACTTTAAGGGTTTGTGATTGCAGCAAATCAACTTCAACATCAACAAGAAGACAAATGTTGTACCCAACTCCTTAGCTATCTTAAATTCTTTTCCATTGGAAACATTGAGACGTACATGACTAGCAATATTTTCAACTAATTTATTTGAGTTTAGTACAGAATCCGAACAAATAATCGAGTGCAAAATATCATTACAGATGATGAGCCAATAATTACGGCGGAAGTAGAGAGCATCCCGCCCACAATAGACACAACTCACAACACGGTGACGTCATCTATCGACGGCAACGTGCAACTCGATGACGCAGCACCGGCATCCGCCTTCCCCCTCGGCGGAATCCGGATCAACATCTCCAAGAGTATCTCGTCCTTCATCACCAACCACGAGGACAAGATGCTAGATGACATAAGTATGGACGAGGAACCCTTACCACCCGGTGAGGAGCCAGAATTGGTGTACAAGTTGAAGCCTGCTCTAGAAGGTGTCCAGTTCAGCAGGCACCCCCCAGTGCACAAGGGAAGTGAACTATCAGGGTTGTGTTCTATAATGTGAAGTGAAATAACAATATAGGATTGGATAAAAAGTAGCCGAAATGTGTTTTGTTGACTAAAATAGACTTCTAACGTAAATATAACTAACTGCCCCGTGGGTTTAATGGTGAGCATGTTTGGACTATTCCTCACCAAGTTAGAACCCTGAAGTGAACATATTTTTAGCATTTTTTGGAGTTTTTCTACTTAGAAGTTTATAGTACCAGCCTGGATTGTAAAGAGGAAACTGGCTGGGTCCAGTCGTATAACTCGCAACACTAAGCCATTGGGCCCGGTTAAGATAAAGTCCACAAACTTGAATTGGATCAAGGTGGTCGATGAATAAGGAAGCCTGTGCACGACAGTCACAGTTAACAAGAATAAACTGAGCATGATGAAGAAAATAGTGGCAAAGTGAGACTGCAAAGAGATCAGCAATTTTGATCAAATATCCATTTTACTATTGAAATAAGTAAGAAACTTAATGTAAAGTAAAAATCATCCCCCTCATGAAAGAAAAGGTGTCTATGTGCAGGTTTGAGGTATTAACAAGATGATTGTATGATATAATTAATTTAGGTCAAATTCTGAAGTATGAAATATTTTGTAAGTTTAGTGCAATTATAATGTTGTTAATACTAAAACGTATGCCGTGAATAAACATTCGCGTTAAAAGGTTAACTTGAAAAATATATAACGAAAGTGCTCAAAATATAATTAGATTCATCTTACTTCAATGAATTTATACCATGCATTATTACTCCATTACTTGAAGGTAATTACTATTACCACTACAAATTTACTATTACTGTAATTTGATGCCAATTAGGTTAACATAAATCTACAGGTCTGAAATTAGTGCTGTATCCTTAGTATAAGATTTGTTTACTCACAATCCAAGAGGCTTTATCGAATATCAAAAACACTAACGTCTCAGTAAATTGAAACGTATCTGCCTAGTTTTAGAACTCAAATTTGTTCACACTTCCACATCCAGCACAAAATTGTAAAATAAAAATAAGTATTACGGAAATTGCGCTTTCCACTATACAACATAAGGTCTATTTTCATCATCATCATCATGATCAACCCATTACCGGCTCACTACAGAGCACGGGTCTCCTCTCAATATGAGAAGGGTTCGGCCATAGTCCACCACGCTGGCCATGTGCGGATTGGCAGACTTCACACGCCTTTAAGAACATTATGGAGAACTCTCAGGCGTGCAGGTTTCCTCACGATGTTTTCCTTCACCGTTGAAGCAAGTGATATTTTAAATTTTTAAAAACGCACATAACTCCGAAAAGTTATAGGTGCGTGCCCGGATTCGAACCGCCGACTTCTGATTAGGAGGCTGACGCCCTAACCACTAGGCTATCACCGCTTAGGCTATCACCGCTTGTTGTGTTGGTCTATTTTACTTTGACGTTATAGTGTTTGGATACTCGAAAGAGTCTCCACAATTGAGAGTGTGCAAATTTTATGTGAGTGATGGTAAAATAGAACTACATTTACAGTAGTCAAAACCTATAGTTTAGTTTTAGATTAAGATGAAACCAAGGAGGTGTCAGTTTCAATGCCATGTATTGTATTCCATATTGTATACATATAAGAACAGGTTACCCTGAGAGATATCTAGCGTGTGTTAGATAAAAAATCTGAATATATGTTCAGTCGAATGCCTAACCAACTTGTAATCCGGTCACGTCATCGCTCGGTTCGTAACCCTGTTACAACATTTCACAGGCATTTGATATTGTAATTACAACAGTTTTTACTACCTCTTTCGTAATTAACATCAACAATATTCGCTAGAAGTATGTAACACCGACAAAAATCAACAAAAATTAACATCTTGTTGCTTAATGTTGAGATTTGAATTACAATAATTAATAGCGAATGAAAATTATTGCGGTATGATTTGCTCAAATATATTATAGTAATAAATTAAAGTCGTTAAACTGTACCCATCGTTTAACTGTACTGTTTGAATGAAGACTATTACAATTTTAATGTAATGTACATTTTAAGGAAACTTTCCAATTTCAAACTTTTTACGGTAAACTGTTAACATAATTTTAAATAGTTAGTTTTATTTAGTCCTATACTATTCTAAACAGAATGTTAATATGTTAGCAAAATCGCTTGAAACTTTTTCTCAGTAAAATTTTTATGATTCCGATACACTCCTTTTACTTTCTCTTTTTTTTTTCAAAATTTTTTTAACGCCCCTTGTTTATCGAACCGGGCGAGTGTTGTACTATGACGTCCCACGTATCGAGAGCTTTAGCCGGGCGGCCTTTATATTACGTTTCTCGCACTTGTTTTAAAATCAATTAAAATGTATTTATATATTTTTTCACACTTATCCCAAAATATAAGATTAGTGAACATTCTTCATTCCTAATTATCCCTCTTATTACCAATTAAATACTTACATTGTACGCTTTAAATTCTGTTTTTGCACTCTTGTAGATTTTTCTATAAACCTGTGTATTGGTATTGTATTATAATAAGGTTAATCGCATAAGCAGAGAGAACGAAATTTTTGTGATTGGTAAATATTTAATACATTGATTATGCAACCATAATAAAAACAAAATTGACAGCTTGAAGTCAATTTAATTAATTAATTAATGTAAAGCAAAATTTTTATTAACACCAATGTATATCATCTATTCATATTCTTTTACTTTTATAAACTACTGTGTCAAACAATACGTATAAATCAATGCGCAATATTACACAAGTTGCCGTGGATTTATTAATTACTACTTAAATTAGTATATAATGATTAATTACTAATTTTTTAAATAAATTGTGATATTAAATTAAGAAATGTTCATGAAATAACGCGAATTTAAAACTCCTGTCCCCATCTCGCACACAGCAGATATTTTCACGTGTGTTTCCGCAGACTTCATAAAATATTTCGTGACAGTCGCTTGTCTTAAGGACTCAATGTCTGATATATAAACTTGCATTTTCTAAATAAGCAATGAGGCCAGTTTTCCAACCTCAATGTCAAAGCCGACCGTTCATATTCCATATAGCATGATGTGTTGTTTTTTCATAACATGTTTACTGACAATGACGACCTTTTTTTAATATAACCTAAGCTATTAATGATTGCGGAAAATGACAAATTGACAGCATTTTCGCGCTTTAGTCAGTCTGGTCAGCGCAAATAATGTGACACAAGATAAATTAACGCGGCGTAATATCCGGAAAAAATTGTTTTAAATTACCTAAGGCTTAAATTTATAAAGGCCTAATTAACTCACTCACTCACCTCAGACTTACATAAATTTTACTAAATACTTTGCAAAGAATAATTTGCCTTATTCCTAATGACTAGATTGAAATCAATTTTATATATAGGTAATATACAAATTTGTTGAGCAATCATTAGTTAAATTCGCACAGATCGAACGCCAACATGCACCCAAGACTCGGGGAAGGCAACTTACGCAGTTTTACCAAATTTGTTGTATGATAGTTTAAAGGGATGATTTTATGTGACTGACATATGAAATCGGTCTCATTCTAAACACCAACTTTGACGGAGCTAAGTCAGTTTATAATAACCGTATGGTCCAGTCAAATAGTAAAAGACAAACTTGTTAAAAAATAATTTTTAGTAAAAATACATTCATAAATATGAGAGTTGTAATCGTTTGAAAATGTCGGCGTGTGCAGAGGCTCTTATGTACTACTGTTAGATTATAGATACTTGTGTATTTAGTATTTGTAAATAAAAATGTATATTGTATGTAAATTGGCGTCCAATTCTATTCAACAAAACCTCTAAATTAAAACGAAATTGGGATGTCTAAAACGAGTGCTATCCTCTTCAGAATGTTCCCTGTAGAAAGGGATCGCATCACACTAATTTTAGATGTGTCAATTAAGTTTAGAGATATGTGTAAACAGAATTGGCGCAATTGTGTTAATGTTTGAAAATGTGGTTAGGTAATTTAACATTTGTAAGTTAGTTGAAGGAATCTCTCCTTGTTATATTTGTACTAATTTGGTTGTTCACAAAACTAAAAATTGAATGCTCTAAATATATGCTATGCTTTTGTACAGGAAATCTTTTAGAATGGAGGACATTAGGTTAATTAGGTTTAGAGATTTGTCTACAACCAAATTAGCAAAACGGTTTTAATGTTTAAAAAAAAAACATTGTGTACAATGAAAAATTTGAATTTGTAAAAATAAACTAAAATAAAATCACAAAAATATAAGTTATTTTATTAATCATTAAATTGATTTGTTTACATTTACCGCAGTTGGTTGTTCTAATTAGGTATAGTTAGGTGCCACATATTTGTTTACTTTAATTTCTTATAATAAAATTAATTTGTGAAAGTAATGTCTTGTTTTATTTCTCTTAAGTCATGATTGTCCATGGCTGGACATAAACCCACACTCGTCTTGTGAAGCTTGGTTCCAGTACCCAGTTAGATACCTATCTTTAATAACCTATTACAGGTTATCAATCGTTCATATAACATCACATTTTCCATCATTTTTTTAATAAGTTATGGTGATGATTACTAGAAACTAAAGCAAAGGTTCCGTTCGCGCCCCGGTCTAGGAAGCTCACGGCGAACTAAGCCGGGTTTTCTGTTATCACCATCTCGCATAATAAGTTATAATTAGCTATGGAGTTATACCAATTGACACCCAAGCTTTTTTATCGTTTATCTATTGATACATATAAATAATATGATCTATAAAAACAAATATTAATTGGCTGGCTGTTTTAGGACAATAAACACTTGAGTTATCTCGTTATGCCACTATTAAAAAAAGTCTAGTAGATGCGGGTAGCATCCTGGCGTTAGGCGTGAATTTATAGTAAAGTTTCTATATCATAAAGAAATACAGCTGCATCGAAATTGAATTAGGGCTTTATATTGAATTGAAAAAGTTGCCATGATTATGAGACCTAAGAAAGAGGTGATACTTTAAAATAGCAATATGAAAAATTCCTAATGTTATCACTCTCAATGCAGACTGATAACCCAAATAATGATAACGATATTTAAGTAATGTACGCCCTGATATGAGTATTCAAATTAAATCGAAATTGACTTGACACAAGTCATTTGAACTCAAGTGTGATTTGAGTGTGTATACCTAGCTCATTATGATTGAGTATTTCTGGTTTGCATGAGCTCAATACATCTTGATGGTCTAATAGTACTTTAGTTTTTATGGGCATAGTTCAATAAAGGTCAAAGCCTCGATGATCATACACCAATTTAGATTATGAATCATGAGATATGCATATAAAATATTTCTTTATACTAAAGTCTAAATGAATTAGTTACAAATGCTATTAGCAATAAAACATGAAGTAAACAGTTGAATAATTTATTTAATAACATGATTTTATAACTTACAGCATATTAATCAAATTACATATAACAATTATGCGGCCACCGTGGAAAGGGTAAAGTATCCTTGATATTAGATACATTACACAAAACCTGCATTATTCTCTCTAAGCCCAAACCAAAGCCCCCTGTTGGTATATTACCAAATTTCCTCAATTCCAAATACCAGTTTAGCTGTTCAGATGGTAGTTTACTCTTTAGTTTGTCATAATCATCTTCTCTAAGACTTCCACCAACAATTTCCCCTGTGATTGGGGCTAATAGATCTAAGGCATCCACCTGCAATAAGAGAAAAATAAAATCTTATTAGTAGTTTGAAGAAAGTGGGGACCTAGTTGAGACAGGTCGGTTGTCCAGCACCAAATATCTATAATAATTATAATAAAACTGTAACAGGACGAATTCTGTACATTAAAATATATATTTTGAAAAACTTATTTGCAGTATGCTTTACAATCCATACTGACACCAAAACATCTTTTTTTTATTTTTTTGTCTGCCTGTCTGTCTGTTTGTATCTTGGCAGTGCATCATGCTGTAACTACTGGTTGGAGTTGAATGAAATTTGGTATAGGAGTAGCTAATACTCCGGTTCAAATAGGATTGCTTTTATCCCGGAATTCAGCATGGTTCCCTTGGGAGAGGGGATGAAAGTCAAAATGTGTATCTATTGTAAATCATTAACGCACTCCGATTTCACTCATTATTTTTTTTTAATATTTCTATCTCAACGTTGTCGGTTTAGTAATCCATTACTTCATGATAGGAATACAAACAAACACACTTTCACATACACTAATGCAGACGAAGTTGCAGGCAGGCTTGTGTTAAATAACAAAATGGTTTTGGAAGAAAGCAACTGCTGAGTTTATATCCAATACACTCTGCCTTCCAAACCACAATAGGTTAAAGCCAGTCCCACCAACATCAGTGCCTTCCAAAACATGGTAGCCAGTCACTGTAAGCAAACAGACTTGGCCATTCAAATTGCTTACAAAGTCTACTTGAAATAAATATATTGCAGTGTCCAGTAACTCAATGTGGTAATGATAGGTTTCCTGTCACTGCACTAAGATATGAATGGATTTTTTACAAGCAGATTGAATATTTAACTGGCTCAGGAATTACCTGATGTGACTTAAATACACACAATATGTGGAACTTGCCCAGGATCATAATACACCATAATCTATGATTAGGGGTCCGAACACTATGCGGTTTTAAAAGTGTGCAACTCACCTTGGTTATATCCAACGGAGATTCTTTCATATAAAATGATTTCATAGCTTTTGGCCACTGTGTTACAAAAACTGGCACTTTACAATAATCTACTAAAGCCAACTCCTGTTCTTTATTAATACCTTCCTCAGATATGTTTAATGCTTTTTTATATAAAATATTTCTTGCCTCCTCATATGTTAATGTTACAAAATCCTTATTGATCCAAGTAGGAGCTTTATTATTTTTATCAATTAAAAACATATCTGACTCATTTGTATTCCGTGTTTCAGTAAATAAATACTTTAATAAATCTTCTATAACATGTTGCAATTTTAAAATGCTATCGCAAAATGCCATTTCTGCTTCTAACATGTAAAATTCTGATAAATGTAAACGGGACCTAGAATTTTCAGCTCTAAATGTTGGACCCAGTGTATAAACATTGCCAATTCCTCTGCATATGGCCTCTAAATGTAACTGCCCCGACACAGTGAGGTATGTTTTAGTACCAAAATATACTGTATCTTTATTTCTTCCTTCTTGCATCATTGCCTTAACAGTTTCATTGTTTTCAGGCTGTACTTTGAAAACCTCACCTGCTCCTTCACAATCATTAGATGTCAATATAGGAGTATTGATGTGTAAATAGTTTTTGGATGTGAAATATTCGTGGATATGCCTCGTCAGTGCATTTCGTACTCTTAATACAGCAGAAAAGTAATTAGTGCGCGATCTTAAGTGTAAATACTGTCTAATGTACTCAGGTGGGTGCGCCGTACGCGGATTAAAGGGATAGCCGTCTAGTACAACGCATTTGCCCAGCACAGTTACATTGTCTGCCTGTAATTCCAGTTGGCCACGTGGACTTTTCGCTAGCTTTCCAGCTATATGCACCGAACTTCCATACGTCAGAGAATCCGTTTTTAGATGCTTTGGAATAAGAATCTGTAATTTTTGAGCACAGGAACCGTCGTTCACGTCTGCAAAAATGTGATCTTTTTGTACACGTAGGCTTTTCACCCATCCCTGAATCAACAAATCCAGAATGTTAATTTCTATGTCATTATCAGTTTCAACAAATTAGGTTCATTTATATAGTTAAAATGTTATAACCTTAATTTCAGCAACTTCGCCGACATGAGCTTTTTCTAGTATAGAAGAAATTACACTATATTTCATAACATTTTGACTAAAAGCGAAATATTTGGGTGTTTTAATACACACTCTTATAAATAACATTGTTGGAAACATCAATTAATTAAGGATATGGGCTACAAAAAACAAATTACAATTTTCCGTATATAATTATTATGTTATTTTTGTAGCTAATATATTTTGGAATATTATGTATTATTCCTTTTTGGTCCAATATGTATAAACAATATACATCACATTGTTTATACGTTACACAGGAAGGCTTTTGTTTACCACACCGACTCCGAAGTTATCGACATGCAATAAGAAAAATGACTTTTGACAACGACATTGTTGACATTTTTAAGTGACTATATGACAGGTTTGTATCACAAAATATTTTTTTTTTTTTTTCTTCGTTTTATGGCTTTACGCAGATTAGCCAATGTCAAGTTTATTATTTCATTAGTTTTCTCCCTCTATGGCTTTACACAGATCAGCCAATGTCAAGTTTATAGCAATGTAGAAGCTAGGGAGAAATGGCGGGAAACTTTGCTCTCTGCGGACGCGGCTCCCTCCAACCTTTCCCAAATCAATACCTGTTAACCATTCAGAAAACCAACTACTACACAACACTGTCCACGACACAACCAACACCAGTCCTTTCCAAAACCAGCCAACAAACATTAATTCAAGAAAAGCGTGAAAAAACCGCGCGCGCCATATACGAAGTCTCCCGCCTTTCTCAAAATAATTTTAACTGGACTGTCTCTGCTACAAGCATTCCAGATAAAATATTTTCTTAATATGTTACGTTACGTCGCAAAGTTGGAATCTCAAATTAAGGTTTAAACTTGAAATTGTAGACAATTCTGTAATCTGTAGCAGAATACATAATACCTAGTGCAAGTGCAAAAGGTTCACTCCGAAACCTCGTTTAAATAAATAATAAATCTTGCAACCACACAATAAAAAGCACTTCAGGTAGACTTTTAATTGGTTACCGTTATAATCACCTTACCTTTTCGGACTACCATGTGACAAGTGCGTGCAAAGAGAATACAGACCACGGGTATAGACACTGGTCTATACCCGTGGTTCTATCAAATACATTAATCTTAGGTGTTCATAGACAATAAATCAAAGTACTACGTGTGTCAATTCTGTTGTCAATTTTTATAAAATCATGTTCATGATTACAAGAATATAATTTATCGTGTTGTAAAAGAATTTAATTATTTCCTTTGTTAAAGCTGCACTTTTTGACAATAAAGACAGAGTGTAAGTATTGATAAATATTTTTTTACAACTTAAGATCGGTGTGTATTGGAAACTTGAGTGATCTCAATTTTTTAACCAATTATCCTTTGAAACTAGTTTTTCTACGTCATAGTTATTGAAATAACGTAAAAATCACCATTGCGTTTCGTGTTCCTTCCATCTAACTTTATGACTTAGTAGAGGTTAGTTTTGTATGTTTATAATAATTTATCTTGAAATTTTATCATAAGCTCCTAAATTACTGAATCTGATAGAAAGTGATGATGCAGTCAAAGATTAGATATAAATCAACCGGTTGTAGTAAGTTTTAACTGTTCTAAAATAAGGCTAGCTTTTAATCTGTATACTTATTTAACTTAGTTTGAATATGTAGTTTTGTGTACTTTTTCATCTTTTTTTACAGTAAAATTATAGACTTAAAAATTAATTTGGAATCAATAAACCTAAAACTGATAAACTGATTTCAATAATTTTTTCACCATTTAAATAATGGAATTTATAAAGTCCAAATCCAGTTAAGTGTGTCTCTAGGTTGCCTTATCCGATGCACTGATTGAGTGATATGGTGTTGGTTAATCCTAAGTACTTCATAAGTACAGGTTAATAATGGATCATTCCAAAATAAATTCATAATTTAAAGTTGGTTTTTTATCCTCATTATTAGGGATTTTTTTCCTTATAAAGTGTTAAATAAAAAGTTATTTTATTAATACAGTACATGAGGGTAGTTGACATCTATGTGATAGATACCTATTTTTACTTAGTGGGATTTTATATAATTTTATTTTGACTGAATGCAACACTAGAAAAGTATTAGACAGAATTAAACATTAGAATGTAGGTAGGTTGACATACATGTTAATTTTATTTTTTACAAATACATATTTGCCTAAAAAGCAATATTGAAGATATTTATGTAAAGCAAAGTAGCTTAAAATGTAGACTATTGTTATCTACAGATACATTATCACAAGGTGAAAAAAATTATAACAGCTATCTTCACAGTAATCAAGAGAGAAATATTGTTAGTAGTAGTAACCTACTCAATAAGAGTTCATTGTTTTAAAATGAAACAATTATTGTCTTGTTAACCTATAACTTTTATTAACTGAGTATCATAATAATATCATCATACTCATGATCAACCCATTACTGCCTCACTACAGAGCACAGGTCTCCTCTCAATACGAGAAGGGTTTGGCCATAGTCCACCACGCTGGCCATGTGCGGATTGGCAGACTTCACACGCCTTTGAGAACATTATGGAGAACTCTCAGGCGTGCAGGTTTCCTCACAATGTTTTCCTTCACCTTTGAAGCATAATAATATACAGCCCTCATATTGAAGCATATATTAAATAAATCTTATATAAGTTAATATTGATATATGCTGACATTTGCGCACATTTGTCAAACTAGTGCCCAACTGCTGGGAATATGTCTCTGTTCTTATAACAAGTAAAGGTTATACAGCTTATACCCACACCAATACTTCAATCATAGTTTGAAGGCTTTGATAACAACCTTGATTTACACATACTATCATATTATTACACCACAGAGGGCTTTCTATGATTAAATATTAATGCTGATTCTGTGGTGCACAAATCTTGAATATGAACTAAATTGGCAGGTCTTAAAACGGTCCTTTTCCACAGAGGAAGATCTACCAATTAAGTCTTATGTACATATTTACGTACTACTATAATTGGCACAGTTTTGTGGCATTTTAATGTCAGGCAGCAGTAAACTTTTTTTGTTCTTACTTACTACCAAACATAATGAATACATAGCTAGCTCATATGCAATAAATCATAGATATACAAATATTATAGTTTTTTTTAGTTTATGATATCTTTTTAGTTTTTACTACAAACCAGTTGTGTTATTATATAAACTTATTTTTTGAATATCAATAAGGAAGAAACATTTGCGAGAATAAAAAATATTATTTTATATTCAATTGTTTAACTACAGGATATGAATTTTAATACAATAATTACTTTTGAGGCCAAGAGATTAAGGAAAAAATTGTCTTAGTGTGAGTTGGAAGAGCACATAAAGGGTTTCATAATAAGGTTCAATATAAAACATTACTATATATACTTATCATTAAATTATTTAATATCCAAATTTATTTAAATTTTTGTATTAGCTATCAGACTTAACTGAGCAAGCAATATTAAGAATTAAAGCTCATTACACTGGCCTATAAAATAAAATAAATCTTTCAATGTGCTTTACAATTACTCGTAAGGGTGGCCAGTGTTTTCTTACATTTAAATAGTGAAATCAACTAGGTAACCTTTTCTTTTTTATTAATTACAAGTTAGCCCTTGACTGCATCTCACCTGATGGTAAGTGATGATGTGGTCTAAGATTGTAGCGTCTAGCGGGCTAACCTGTTAGGGGTATGGTAAACTCATACTCCTAATTGGTTTCTACACGACATCGTGCCGGAACGCTAAATCGCTTGGCGACACGTCTTTGTCGGTAGGGTGGTAACTAGCCACGGCCGAAGCCTCCCACCAGACCAGACTCGAGCCGGGAATCGAACCCAGGACTTCTCAACTTTTTAAAATGCAACAGCGCACGCGTTGCGCCACGGAGGTCATCAACATACTGAAATTTAAATCAAGGGTTAATGAAAATACTGGGCTACGCTTACAAATAGAATTTTTGTAGAATTTCATCACAAGACAGCAGTACATTAAATAGGATATTTAATGTACTGCTCTGTCTGTACAGAATAAGTATACTCTCTGCTTATAAATATCAAAATTATCTGATTTTGGTTTGGAATTAATGCAGCCATGTTCGCACATGAGTTTCTAAAAACGAAAGTGAAAGCTTTCGCCTTTCTCTGACACACTTGTTATGGATGAAATTATATTACTGTCTGTACTCCGTACTGAGATTATATACGAGTTGTTTACATAACTAATTCACATTTATAATATTTAATAGTGTGTGACTTTGAATTATTAACAAAAAAAATAATGATATTTATTTATTTATTTATATAATTTATTGCATATTGGAAGGAAAAAGAGAACAACAAGAAATACATAATATAAAAGCAAAAGGCGACCTTATCACTTAAAGCGATCTCTTCCAGGCCACCGTTTTGTAAGAAGCTGACAGAAATAAAAGAATCGCAACACTTATACATATTATATACATACTAATAATTACATACTATTAAAAATATTATAAATAAATAATTTCTATAATAAATACATACTAATATAAAAATAAAGAAGGAATGAATATAAATTAAATTTATTTATTGTGTGGCTCTTATTGAATTTAACAATGTGAAAAATGTGTGTAGTTTTTTGTTCGACAAAATATTATATTGCCGACGACGCACAACTTGTTGCTTTGAGTATTTTGTTGAATGTTTGTTTTTGTTTCAGATAATGGCGGAACCCAACCCCCAAGCGGGAGACACCGGCCCGCCCAAGGGCATCCCCGCGTTGAAGGCGCACGTGATAGCCAACAAGATTGACGTGGCGCTGTGGGGCATCCGGTTGCTCACCGTGCTCTGCACGATTGGATATGTTTTACCCATTTTTAATAAGTTAGTACCCATTAATTACCTATTTAAATAGCAGACTCAAAATTTCAGAACCGGGGGATATCAGTAACAAACAGGCTGTCAAAATGGCGCACAGGTTCAGAAACACGGTAGTAAGACCGTTGGTAGTTGGCAAAGCACTTGGGCGGCGATAGACAGAGAAATTTTAAAATTTGAGTACTCATTTTTCCTCAGAACTCCAGAACGGCGAAGAATGAATAGTAATATTTTAAACTAGATCTAGCTGTGTTTTTTTTTTTCAGTTTTCTAAAAATCCTTCGGGAAGCGTTTGTTTTTCCCGCGAATACTCCCACGATCGGTGTAGCCGAGAAGATACGTATTGTTAGACATAAAGACTATTAAGCCGAGATTTCGTGTTTACTGAGATCTGAATTATTTATAAAAATAATATATAAATTACGTCGTTCTACTAAACTAACCTTGATTCGAAAACGTAGACAATGTTTACTACAGAAGTTACTAATAAATAAATTGATAATTTTGATGATTTTGTAACATATGCAAATATCAAAAATGGGCTTTGCCTGAAAAAATACATTATTATTATAAATAATCTCACAGATGAGCCATTGTTTCCCGATTCCAAATTTATACTACTCTCAATTTTGAACTTATGTACGTGCTCTTTTTGTTCCTAGGACGGCAAAGATATACATCATAGAGATATATATATTCGTATTATGTAATGGACATTATTTTACCTATAACGTGTTTCGAACTAGCTTTGATTGCGTAGTAAAAAAACTTTTTTTTCTAATTATTACTTTTTTACACAGTGACTTATTCCCCAGACAACGTGTGTTTATTATTTTTGTAAATCTTAAAAGTTACTCAGGGTCAGGGAGGGGTCTTATATTACAACAGTATTTCGGCCCTCATTATAATTTACTTTTCTTAAAGTTGCTAGAGATCTCCACACAATATTGATTTGTATCTAACTGACGCTTGCCAAAATTCACGTTTTGTATCAAGACGATAAGTTGACTTCTTGGTAGTTACCAGACATCTGGGACTTACGAGGCTGTAGGTATGAGAATTTACGCGAGAAAAGCTTTCCCTTGCGTCGGCGTTTATAAGATCGAAGAAGCGGAGTGAGAGTGTGACGGTACGTCGGCTGTTCCCAGCGCGTCGGCGGCGTTCTACAAGGCGCTGCTGGCCAACGCCGCCACGTCGGCGCTCCGGCTGCACCAGCGCATCCCGGCGCGCGAGATATCCATGTCGCGCGAGTTCGTGTACCGGTTCTTCCAGGAGGACAGCGCTCACTACCTCTTCTACTCGCTCATATTCATGAACGTCACCCCACAAATTTGTATCCTTTTACAATAAAAATCCTTTGACGACCTCCGTGGGGCAGAGCGTGCGCTGTCACATTTTAAAGTTGGAGGTCCTGGGATCGAGTCTGGTCTGGTGGGAGATTTTTACCACCCTACCGACAAAGACGTGTCGCAAAGCGATTTAGCGATGCGGCACGATATCGCGTAGAAACCAATTAGGAGTATGGGTTTACCATACCCATAACAGGTTAGCCTGCTACCATCTTAGACTGCATCAGCACTTACCATCAGGTGAGGTGCCGGTTAAGTATCAACTGTTAAATGGTATAGTATGAACGCGTTCCAGCTCACAATTCACACAAAAAGATCAAGTGACTAGTCCTCCTTTTTCAGGGTGTAGTCAAGCTTTATGCAAATTTTGATATAAAAACATTTTTGATGCGTCAGTAATTACTTATTAAGTTGACGATTATAACTACATTCACTTTCTTAAAACTTAGCTACGAGTGTTCCAAACGCGTTCTGGTCATTGAAGTACTACAAACTTAGTCGAAATCATCCTCATATAAAACCCATACCGGCCCACTACACGCGCTGGCTATTTAGATCTTTCCCAAGATATGACTTCCATTGATATGTCTTGTAGGGGATTTCCACCCTCCTGATACCTCCTTAAACTCATGATGTCAGATGTTAACATACGAGATATATAATAATTGCCCAATGACAAATCTATTTTCTGTCTTACATTTATTTCAAGTACCTTTTGTTTTTTTCTAGTACCTATTTGAGTAAAGAA
Organism: Lasiommata megera; assembly: GCA_928268935.1. NCBI lineage: Eukaryota > Metazoa > Arthropoda > Insecta > Lepidoptera > Nymphalidae > Lasiommata > Lasiommata megera. The sequence continues at coordinate 12,657,458 of OV743329.1, forward strand.
ATTGTATTTGTACCAAGGAACGCAAGTTGTTCGCAGCAGTTGTTTTTTCCAAGATTGAGTAATATTAACTGAATAACTTAAACCAGTTGACCTACAGTTTTACACGAATTTTTCTGTATAAAGGTTTTTTAATCGGTATCATTACAAACACCTTACGTAAGACCGAGTGTGTTCCTACTTATAATATAATACGCATTCAAAGAAGAATATGAAGAGATAGACGCTATAGATAGAGTTTACGCATTGTATTTCGGTGTGGGTTTATAATTGGGACTTCCGGGGTTTTATTTCTAGCTTGGTAAATGGATATTTCCGGTAGGTTATGAGTTTTTTATAGAGATATGTATATATACCAGCCAAATTCAAAGTCGTTTATTTCAATTGGCCTTTGAAACGTCTAGTCGATTACTACCTTTTATATGAGCTTGAAACCTCGCGTCCTTACAGTCATTTCTGAAAATCGATACACTAACGGCTAAAATTAATAATCAACATAATCCAAAAACTTTAAATAGCAGTTTGAATTTAGTAGTGCTACCCTAAAGACCTACTTTTTGTTCTCTGTCGATAAGACGGAGCTCCTAAATTCAATGTTTTTGGATTAGTTTGATTATTTAAATCGGGCAGAAGTCGTCAAAGTATAGTAACATCTTTATCTCAACGCCATTTAGGTTTGTCAGGGGTTTGGGAAAACTTAAAAATTTGGATTATTAGATTGCCTTAGTTTTTTTTTATTGGATCATTAAACTGGTCACAATCAATATATATAGGCCAATAAACAAGAAAGAAGAATAAACATGACATAATGACCTTCTTGAAATGGTCACAGCATGCATAATTAAAATTAACCTTACATCTTCTTTCTTTTATTTTTATTTTTTTTGTTTTTGTCTCTCTTGTCTGTTTTTATTTTGTTTTTTATGTATATTTGTTTTTTTTATACTTTGTTTCTGTTATAATGTTACTATGTGTAATCATTTAATTTATTTAATTAGTGTTATTGGATATTGACAGTTCTAATTAAATTAAAATTAAATAAATAAATAATTCAATTAATACCTGTAATGGAGTAATGGACAATTAATTTTCAGTAACATTTATATTGTTCACTTCTTGTCCACCTTTTTTATCGTAATCTGTGCAAGCAAGCGTCCCGGCGTGTCAAGGAGAACCACTGGACGCTCGCTGAGTTGAATCGTATATAATTAAATTTTATCATTATATGCTAAGTAGCATTGTCATTGGTTTAACTTCTGTATATAAAATATCAACATGATATTGACGTCGCACATTACACACATGGTATTGGTTAATGTTTTTCTAGAAGATACGGTTAAAATAAGTACGGAACCAACTTTCGTGTGGTATCCGTCATGATCGAATGTGAAATGTACTTTTTATTTTATTTATTCTTTATTTGTACCACACATATAAATAGAAATAATAAGAAAAACAATAAGAATCATGATACAAATCGGCCTTATCGCTTAGTAGCGATCTCTGCCAGGCAACCTTAGGATTAGGAAAAAAGAAAGTAGAAGAAACTAGGTGGCGTAATATATAAGCAAAAACTTGCATAACTACATACTAATACATACACCGGATTACATAAATAATACAATACATTAATAAATATGAAATAAATGTATACCTTATAATATTTATAAAAATGCTTAGACTGATTTCAAACGAAAAATATGTAATTATCGAAATATATTTATGTTTAACAAAGATATGGCGTAATATAGGTATATATATATATATTTTCCCACTACAAGTTAGCTAAATCGCTTGGCACGTCTTTGTCGGTAGGGTGGTAACTAGCCACGGCCGAAGTCTCCCACCAGACGTCAGACTCCCATCTCCGAAAGGAGAACCTCTTTAAAGAATTAATAGTAACATGAAAATTACCTTGCTTTTCAGCTAGATTTTGTGTAAGCCTAAAACTGTTACTTACCTAACCGAGAAAAACAACTCTGGATTCGTCACAAATAGAAAAAAAAAATCATAAGTAAAAACTACGCAAAATCGCGAAGCGTGACACTATTTTTTGGGACATAACAAAATGTGTATTGATTCATCTTTCCTTCACTCTTAAACAGTGATCTTGATACCGATCTTCTTGTTCGCGGTCCTGCACGCGGCGTCGTACTCTCTCACCATTCTTGATGTGAGTATTTCTGTATTTCAGTGTGACTTTCGTCATTAAAACACAATATAGAACTGTTTTAACAATCGGGGTGAGCTATACAGTACCTTGTTCACAAATAAATAGTTCGATACTTGTATGCTATGTTACCAAAAAATTCATTCACATATAGAATGGGAAATAAAATATTCTATTGGGTAATAAAATATGTAAAATTAGTAAAAACCGAATGGGGAATGAAACTTTTGCTATTATGGCTTATGCAAACGCTATGCTATAGAGACGTATTAATATATGAAAATTTTACCCCGAACGACATGGCCAAAATTTCCTAGGCTGCACAAATGAATATAATATTTAACTAAATTATAATATTTAACTAATTTATTTAAATAATTGAAAGATATAATGAATTTGAAACTACATATTTGTGTTGCATAGCTGTTGCGGAAGAGATTTAAAATTAGCTCCCAAACGTTTTTTTTTGTTTAAAACCCGTCTCCTTTGTCAACGTCTTTGTAACGTCAGACGTCAATAAGACAGTTGTGTTTTACTATCTATGATAAAACCTTCCTTTAATGCTGCCAGTCAACAATATCAATAACGATGAATACTGATAGACAAACTCATAAACCTAGACTATACAGGTCAAAGTTAGAGTAAAACATTATTATATGAGCGGAGACCGATCAGCGTGTTTCTGCGCGATTACAATAATGGTATTAAATTTGATTTCATTATTTCTGCCTAATGCTAAAAAGGCTTAAAAAACCGCTCAAAAGTTTAGCGAGTAGTTTTTAAAAGCCAAATTTATGGAATTCGATTACCTGAGATGAATATCACCCAATTGGGCGATATTCATCTCCGGTAACTCGGGTCTCAAGTAATTTATAATTATTAAGTTACAGAAGAAAGATTATCAATATGGCAGAAAGTGACCACAAAATCAAATATCAACCTCCATAATTTGTCTACGACTGCACAAATAATATTTAACTTTCTGGTACATTCTAGTGTAGACCTTAATTCAATTTTGAGCCTTGTCCTAATTTGTTAAGCTTTTCAGTTGCCAGAAGGTACTTGCCAAAGCATTTAGCGACCACCTGCGCAAATGCGCCTTGAGTGGTCTGGAAATTACTTTGATTTGAGCCGCTAGATCAGTGATTCTCAATATTTTTTTGTTGCGGCACGTATTTAACGATTTTTAAAAATTTGGCGGCACACAAAAAAAGAAATAAAAATATTTAGTTACTACAACACACTGCATAAATAGTTTATGACAAAAAAATTAAATATACGCTACAATAATTACTAAGCGATTATTAAGGGATTAATTATTAATTATTATATATTTGCAAAATTTAGTGGCACACTTTTGAAATTAGGCGGCACACAAAAGTGCCGCGGCACAGTGGTTGAGAATCTTTTCATGCCTAATATGCTTACTCAGTTCCTCTAGTTTTAAGCTGTTAAGTTACAGATTAGCACCGAGGACAAACCTCTTTGGTTTTTTCGGTGCCTTTATTGTATAACTAATTATATTCCTTGTATATTAATAATAAACAAATAATCACTGCGCTAGATCCTCAAGAGTTTGGCCCTTTACAATTGGAACTCATTTGGCTCTTTACAATTGGAACTTGCTTGTGTATTGTGCAGACGCTAGGGCAGAACTCGATGTGGGTGGCGCGGCTGCTGATCTCCATCGTGGAGTTCCAGTCGCGCAACATCCTGCGGGTCGCCGCGCTCACCGAAATCGTGCTGTTCCCGTGCGTCGCGGTCATGGCCATCACGTGAGTACACGGCACCCTTGCGTGCGCATAATGTTATCATCACCATCATCATGATCAACCCGTTCCGGCTCACTACAGAGCACGGGTCTCCTCTCAATATGAGAAGGGTTTGGCCATAGTCCATCACGCTGGCCATGTGCGGATTGGCAGACTTCACACGCCTTTGATAACATTATGGAGAACTCTCAGGTGTGCAGGTTTCCTCACGATATTTTCCTTCACAGTTGAAGCAAGTGATATTTTAATTGTTTAAAAACGCACATAACCCCGAAAAGCTAGAGGTGCGTGCCCGGATTCGAACCGCCGATTAAGAGGCTGACGCTCTAACCTCTAGGCTATAACAGCTTCATATCAGAGTTATATTCCGTCATTACTATATTTAATCATCATCATCAAAGCTCAAATTTATTCATCGGAGGCGATCTGAAATGGCTTTCTTTCAGAGGCTCACAAAATTCTCATATCTCCTCCTCTCGTCAGTACGACGTCAGGTCGTCCTTGGACTCGAAACTTCTCTAGTTTGCTTCCATCAAAACCTTGAGGCGAAGTTCATGTCCCGTCTACAGTTTACAATAAACCGTTATCCTGAAAAGCTCCTAAGACTGGTTTCAGCACTCTTCGATCAAAAAATATATATATATATATACTAGCTGACCCGGCAAACGTTGTTTTGCCATAAATTATTTCTAATTTTAGTCGAATTAGAGTGAAAAACATTCACAATAAAGACGATAATTGTTCAGTTATCGAGCGGGATGACAAATGATTAAATTACTAAAATAAATATTAAATAATAGGGTATGGCGATAGAAGGATGAAAATTTAGGGTTGTATGTATTTTTCAATGCAACATAAATACAAAAATAATATTTAAAAAAATTATCTTAAAAAAAACAAACATTTTTTTTGGCGTGGATACCCCTTATCACTTAGGGGTTTGAAAAATAGATAGTAGCCGATTCTCAGACTTACTGAATATGCATACAAAATTTCATAAGAATCGGTCGAGCCGTTTCGGAGGAGTTAAATTACAAACACCGTGACACGAGAATTTTATGTATAAGATAAATAGATATATGTATATAGATTGTCTAAATTGACACATTCCGGAAACATAATATGTAAACATTGTCGTTAGCGGCAACTGCGGCTTCATGACGCCCTTCGTGTACTACTACTTCGTGATGTGGCGCTACTCGTCGCGCCGCAACCCCTACACGCGCAACACGTTCCGCGAGCTGCGCGTGCTGGCCGAGCGCACGGCGGCGCGCCCCGCGCTGCCCGGCCCGCTGCGCGCCGCGCTGCTCTCCGCCGTCAACCTCGTCTGCTCCATGGCGCCGCCCATGGAGCAGGTGCAGCAGTGAGTACGCTGCCCGAGACAACCAACGCGGACACACCGCGTCCTGCTCTGTGCTCGATCAATGACGTTTTAAGACATCTTCACGCTAAACCATTCCACACGTCTTGAATCGTGGTGCTTTTACTTTTTGCTCAGTTGCTTGCTGTAATTCGTACACTAGATCCGCAAGTGAAGATTCTGAAGATGGGGGGAGGGGGGGGGGGGGTTCCACTGCACGGGACAATCTGCGCCATCTGCAGGAATCTGACTAAAAATGCCTAAAAAAGCACCTATGGCTTTAAAGCACGGTCGCCGGCCTTAGCATTTTAAATGGCTTAAAGAAGAACTGGAGCACAACCCTTTCCCGCCAGAAATAGCCCAGATAAGGCCTTCTGGTTAGAAGGAATATTTACAGCTAGCTCCTTGAATCCTTGAATGCGATAATTCAATATACTAGTTAGGCAACCAAAAACATATCTTTGGGGTTCTCGTATTTTTAAAAGTATTTCCATTAGGCGCCACTTCAAATAAAAGTATATAAAGGAAACAACTTTTAATAAGTAATCATTCTGGAACAGAAATATTTAACATCTTCAGAAATATGTCTTGATAAACCTGCAAAACTACAATTTAATCATCAGCGATTGTTTTTTTAATGTCGCGGTTTCATTGATTACAGGTAAGTTCGTTGCTGACATTCATGGGTGGTCCGACCGGCGCGTCAGCTGCCTACATCGCCAGAGTCCATTTTGCTTAATTATAAGGGTCTATAATTTTTAAGACTGCAATAGTATTTAAGTTTCCGCTACCCACATCATAGAAGCCGCAGCCCGGTACACCATCAACATAACGAACATAAAGTGATTTCGTCAGATTTAGTAACACACGCTTCGTGAGCAAACGAGCAGGCGGGTCACCTGATGGTAAGTGATTACCGCCGCCCATGAACATTTGCAGCACCAGAGGAACCGCCAATGCGTTGCTGGCTTTTGAGTAATTTGTTAATCCGTTCTTTGAAGATCCCCATATTATAAACATTAGGGAACACAGAAGGTGGCTTGTACTGCCCCTTAATATTCTTTATTACTGCAACCCTCAGAGATAAACAATAAGAGGGCAACACGCATTGGGGTGCGCGATGATTGCGTGTACACGAATAGGTTTATTAGGTTTTCGTACCTTTTACATACGTGTATAAACTGACTGATAAATATGAACGCAACCCTTCAATTAATATTTTCCCACAACGTTTTTCAATTTGTACAATGTATTCTGCCCAGTTTTAATCAAATATACAATTTTTTTAGCAATTTCTATTACTTTATGTTTGAAATTTAATGTTTTCTACATCATCAGATTTTAAGAAGACCGTAGTATGGGTGCTTCTAACAGAGAAATAGTTTTTTTTTATTGGTGCATTATTTATTATTTAATGAAAGTAATATCGCCACCTTTCCAAGTTCTAATCTATTTGGCTAACAACTGTTAAATAGGTGTTAAAAAGCGTGTGCTAAGTATTGATAATATTTTTAATTATTCCCGATCATGAGTGGATTTTCGTTTATCTTGAGCGATTGGTGTTTTTTACCCAAAACTCAGATATTTCCGTATACAAGCATTAACAATCACGATTGTAGATTTCCAAATACTTATAAATAACTTTATAAGTGTTCTAGTACATTCGATCACAAAACAAATTGACACAGCACTAATCCTTGCGCTCATAGTCAAATACTAAACCGTGACCTTGGTAGAGTGCCTATCGATCTGTGCTCGACCGTTCGTCATAATAGATTGCTAGCAATATTGTCCATCCTCCGTTAGTACAAAACTTCTGAGGACAGCATCCTCATGATTATTTTCGAAACACCAACGTTAATGTAAATTAAAACTTATCCATCTAGTTGTAAACCGCATTTCCTTCACATATCTAAATCCAGAGCAAGTTTGTGATGCAAGCAGGACGGAAAATTCGACTCTGTTATAAAGGCATTTGGTCTATTTTGCTTTGACTTTACATTGTGTACGCTGCTCGAAAGCGAGATACAATTGCGAGTGTGCAAATCTTATTCTGCGGGTACTGTTCCGCGTGCCTGATGCAAAATACACGCCCGAGGCTAATAATCAGTCTAATCCAAAATCTTAAGATCACAAATTAAATTTGCTTGAATTTGAAGAGGATAGTATCACAAAATTCAATCTGCTGTCTAAATATTTTGGATTAGAGTGATTATTGATATCGGTCTTTAGTCTATTATGCGCGGAGTATTTGAACTCAGGATAGTTTTTATGGCACGCGTTTCTGACAAACTGGTGTCCATTTTTTTGTGCTCGAAGCTCAGTACCCCATTTTCAAATAAAATTTTACGTATTATTCAGCTGCGGCACTACATGTGCTCGATACATAAGCATATCACTTACCTCCTCACGAAACCGAAGTTTTAAGTACATGTTTGTATAATTTATGATTAAAAATAAAACAGCTCTTTATCACTGGTTGTCAACATATAGTATTTTAAATGGGACAATGTTAAAGTTGTATTATTTTAGGTTTATTTAATTTTTTATTTAAGTACGAGAAGTGAACAATTTTGGTCCAATTTAAGTTAGCAATTAGAAAATATTAGCGTTATTAATAAAATAAAATATTTAAAAGTTATATGAAGCAATGTGTATATCAATTGTTATTATTTGTACAAATATATTTTGTCGATGGTCAAGGTTTTTCTGATTCTCCATGATATTGAAATCGTAACTATTCGATCAAAAAATCTAATTCCTTAAGTTCTGTAATCATTAGCCATTGCCGAAATCACATGATGTATATGAACTAATTCGGACGGAATAGAACCGAATAGAGGAGCCATAACGCTTTTTCCTAACATGATGATATATAGCGTTAAAAAACTTTGTTCCATGTGGCACTTACACAAACAGATCAAAGTTGAATGTCATTAAATGGTCGATATGATTTTAATGGACGCGGTCGCATTTTCATGAATATTTTATTTCATTCCATTTGAGTTTTTCAGATGTTTGATAAAATAAAGACTTCTTGTGATTGGTATATTTATTGCCAATGACCTTTTTGTAATAAGTATTATTGCACGTGGTTTGGGATGAATGTAACTTGGATTTTTTAATAAATGTGGTAAGGATTTAATTGTTATTCTTTTTTATTTTATTTACGTCCCTCATTTAAAGAATTTTAGGTTGGTACAGTTATAATTTTCTTATATTCAAAGAGGCTTGGGTTAGGAATTATCACAGCTCTAAATCTCGATGGCATTGGAATTCGTAAGAAGTCTTTCTAAATTTTTTTTTTTATTTAACTGATCCGATATTTATTTATTTAATTTTAATTTAATTAGAACGGACAATATCCAATAACACTAATTAAATGATTACACATAATAACATTATAAGTCTAAACAAAACAAATATACACTAAAAATAAAAAAAAACAGACAAGAGACAAAAACAAATATTTACAGAGTCATAGTGTTATTACACTTTTCGGAAAACTGCAAGCATTGGCTTACGATTGTATTCCATTGGCCTGCAAATATGTCACAGTGAGGAGAGTCCGTCAACATTGTATTTAGGGCTGACAATGTGCGCGGGACGGGCGATCTAGCGCGGGCCACTGTGCGGCAAGGCGGGACTGCAAATAATTTGCGCTCCCGGCACTGACGCAGTTGCTTATTGGGCGCATAAATAGAGCACACCTTGTTGTGGAGCTCAACACAATCTATTTGTCCTGTGAGAACTTTACAAATCGAGAGGAGTTGGTCACGAGCTCGTCGCGTTTCCAGGGAATTGTAGCCTAAGTGCCCAAGCAAAAATCTAGTAGGATATAGGTAGGGGTAATATCCTTGCAGGCGTTTATATAAGAATCTTAGAAAAGCTTTTTGTACTTTTTCAAGTAACAAAGCATAGGTACTCTCGTAGGGATTCCAAACACAAGAGCTGGCTTCCAATTTACTGCGCACTAGCGAATCGAATAACAGCTTTATAGTGCGGCGGTCATGGAAATCAGAAGAATTGCGCAATACAAAACCCAACCGCCTAAAAGATTCCGAAGCTAGCGCAGAGATGTGGTTATGGAAAGTTAGTTTAGGGTCGAATGTTACACCTAAGTCCTTAATTATAGTTACTCTAGGCAAAAGTTCACTACCCATATTGTAAGTGAAATGAACTGGATTTTTCTTGCGTCCAAAAGTCATTACAGAGCATTTGCTTATATTAAAATCCATTTTGTTAGCCTCGCTCCAACCAATCAACGCATCAAGATCCCTTTGGAGGGCCATACAGTCTGCCTCTGATTTTATTTCGGAGTATAACTTCAAGTCATCCGCATATAACAAACACCTGGCCTTATTAAGTACAGAAGGTAGATATGCGACCTATAATAGAGCTCTTGGGTTACAATTTCTCAATCTCTAATTTCGACGATCATATCGAGTAACGATAACTTTTGGTAAGTGGTATTTCACGCTGTGGCGTATTACTGTACCAAGCTCAGGTTTAAAGCATGTTGTATTGCAGTCACCTCGCAAATTACCAGCTCAAAGCCACGAATGATTATTATTGACCCATGACGTAGGATAGGGACAATAGGTCTACATGGGATGTATTATTTGAGAGCCTTAGCGGCAGCAAGGTCACGGCTTCTACCTAGATCTCATTGCTTTCGATGGCTGCTAAGACAGATTAATGCATTTTGACAGCTCTTCGTGCAAGGTGAGAACCAAGTTGACACACGTTTTTAGTAAGTGAACAAAACAGTCACCGTAAAACGGGGTGAATAGATATATTTTCCATCTATATTATTTTATATTTTACTAGCTGACCCGGTTAACTTCGTATCACCTAGTTCTTACAACTTTTAATTTGTGATTACTGGTTGCACTATGTACGTTAAAGATTTTTACTCAAATTTATTCATAACTAAAAAAAAATTTGGAAAACAGTCGACTTGACGGGCATCCCTGCATCTTCCCACTATTTTTGGGTATTAAGTGCATATAATTTTGTGAATCTTCTGACTTCGCAAAACTTTTAATTAAAAAAAAACATTTATTTATGGAAATTTAAAATAAAATTAACTGACTCTGCAAACATTGTTTCGTCATTTATATTATTCCTAGGAAATATCTACTTTATGTGTGCGAGGATGTACTTATAAGCGTTATAAGCAATAAAAATATGCTTTTTTTTCTCGCTGGGACATGCTTTTACGCATCCCCTCCGGAGGCGACGCAGGCAAGACTGCGCCGCTTTCGACGGGGTATGTGGGACTCCCCAGCGGCCAGGCTGGCGACCAGAATACCCACTAAAACCCAGCGATGCTTCTTCGCGTCGCCTGGTGGCTGGGTCACGGGAACACTTATGCACTCGACCGCGGCTCAGCCAGCAATAAAAATATGCTATATTTAGGTTAATTAATTAATGTTTATTCAATTAACGACTATATTTTGAATTATAATTTTTGATAGCTATCTAAACAAAAAATAATTATTTACATTTTACCCACAAATCACGCTTGCGAATACTCTGCTCTTGCCGATTCTTGATTATGCTGATTCTTGCTATCTCGAGGTTAGAATGGAGCAACTAAATAAACTCGAGCGCATTCAAAATCTCTGCATACGGTTCATATTTGGACTTCGCTAATATGTCTATTTTTCGCGAAAAACTCGAGTGGCTCCCACTTACTGCGCCAGGGTCATCATAATCTGGATGCATGATTAGTTTGATCACAGCCTGTTTCAATTATACTAGTTACTCGAAAATGGTTCTTTAATTCATAGATTCAGAGCCAGCTTTAGAAATTGCCATGGTAAGGTAGATCGAAAGCTAAATAAATTTCCTTCAACCAATGATAAGGGAATGTGTGTAAGGAAACACAAGTCATATTTTCAGTGTTTTTTATTTAGCTTATAAACTAAGCGACGGGCGCGACGGGCGGCGCAACGAGCGGAGTGGGGATGACGGGCCGCACGTCCGAGGTGGGCTCCAACGGTACAGGCTCGTCCTTGGGCTCTGTGACCAGAATGTGGTCGGGCTGAGGTTTCTTTGGCCCATTCTTGCCTTGTTGGTCCCACGGCAACATGATCTTTACCTGCAAAACAATTAACATCTTTATGATGAGGGTTCATCCAAATTATATATTATTTAAATAACAAAAATAGAATAATAGAAAATGCAGCTCATGCACAAACACAACCTATAGGAGATTAGTACAATAAAATTGGGCAAATCATCATTACATTACAAGAAAGTTTTGTAACTTCAATAACCAAAAAACCAACCAAACCAGGGTAACATGAAACTATTTAAAAGGGAAAGTTTTAGAATTAAACTTTAAATGACAATATTATTGATTGGTGATATATTCAAACCTAAAAATAAGTAACTTTATTCAGTCAAAATGTCCAACTTGCACCGTACAAGAGCTTATACAGACAAACCCTCCAATAAACGAGTTGGTTTTCTCTTCCACAAAATATTAGGCAACCAGCCATGAAGGCTGACCACCCCTGATAATGTGGATAATTTAGTTACTTTAACAATATTTTATTAATAATTATTGTGAAGTATTATTTGTGTTTAGATAATATTGCTAAGCTTTCTTAGCAAAATTAATTAATTAATTCTTTAATTTCCAGAATGTTTTTAGAGCTGTCAAAATGTAAAATTTAGGTCACATTGAGAGAGAATACAGACTTGAGCCTCAAATTGTCATATTGACAAACTAGTTGAATTAGCAGTAAACTATTAGTTTAAATGTTCAACCCATTACCGGCTCACTACAGAGCACGGGTCTCCTCTCAATATGAGAAGGGGTTGGCCATAGTCCACCACGCTGTGCGGATTGGCAGACTTCACACGCCTTTGAGAACATTATGGAGAACTCTTAGGCGTACAGGTTTCCGCACGATATTATCCTTCACCATTGAAGCAAGTAATAATAATATTAATCTTTATTTATAAAACTCAGAAGTGGTATTTTAATTGTTTTCGCACACAACTCCGAAAAGTTAGAGGTGCGTGCCGGGATTCGAACCACCAAGCTCTGAGTAAGAGGCTGACGCCCTAAACACTAGGCTATCACAGCTTCAAAACTATTAGTAGATCCAACTAACTGCAATTTTATAAAACTTCACTTTTTGATTAAAATTCAAAAACAATAAAAGCTAAAATATCACCAGTTTTAATTTTACAACATAAATATTATCACTTTGATTGTTCACAGTACTCTTATTTGTAAAATAGGCCCCTAGTTGACATTGGGTTGTCAAATATACATGAATTACAAACCTTGATTCCAAGCACTCCTTGTCTCAGCAAAACATGTCTTGTGGCAGTGTTCACGTAGTCATTGCAAGGGTCTCCAGAGTGGATCATGAGGCCATCCACAAACTTCATGGACTTGGCACGCTGACCTCTCAGCTTGCCTGACACAACAACCTCACAGCCACGTGCACCAGACTCCATGATGAATCGTAGCACACCATAGCATGCACGCCTGACAGCAAGTCCTGCAATCCATAGGAAAAGCTTTAGCTTTCGTTTTAAGGCTCTTTAAAATAATTCTAAGTAAAAACATTTATATAAAAGTAAATGTGTATTTAATCATAAATAACATACATACATAAGAATATACTAGCTAGGATAGCTTATGGTTTCACTTATGTTAACTCTAGTTGTAGCATGTTTTAACCACAAAATTAGATTTTTATGAAAATTAATCTTTTGAATAGTAGTGATTGTTAAGGAATATGAATTAAGAACTCTCTAGCTTCTTTTTTATACTCAGAAAGAATAATAAATATATTATTATATAAAAAATGGGTTTTTATTATAAGGGGCATACATTGACATGTGTAAATATTAAAAATAACAAGTAGTTGATGTACAACAGATAATTGAATATACATCTATCTTATATTTAGCAGTCTTTGCCAGTGAGGCGGTATGCTCATTTTTATCTAAGCAAACTTGTTTTAAAGATATTTTCTTATAGTACAAAAAATACTGACCTCCAATGAGCTTGTATCTGAGAGATTCAGCCTGAGCGATAGCGCACAAACCCCTCGTAGCTACCTTTTCAGCGTAGAGTTCTACAGACTTCTCAGGAATGTTGAACCTCTTTTGAACCACGGAGGTTAACTCGCGAATTCTTCTTCCCTTTTCACCAAGCACGCTCTGTGTCCTCGTTGCCATGATGATAATTTCCGAACGCGTCGGAGTGACACGCACTTCCACACCAGAGTACCCATCTTCAGCCAGCTCCCGAGTAAGAAATTCGTTTAATTCCGCCTTGAAAACTCCGTCGCCGACGAACTGTAATACGACGACAGGTTATGTTTTGGTTACGATGTTTACTACTTATTTCGTAGTTTAAACAACTTGAAATGTAAAAAAGAGTGAATAAGGGTATGTTTGTGTGAATTTGAGCTCATAAAGTGTAAAATAATCAAAGAAAACTGCAAAAGAGGAAAACACCACCGTCTCACAAATCCACTAACATCACCACATACACTTTTGAAATTAAGAAAATAGGCTCAAGTACAAGTCCGTATTGTATAATATAGTATAGGAATTCTTTTATTTCACTATTTAAGCACAAAATTCGAACGTACTTTTCGCTTTTTTGAAATGTTGGTCACCGCCATGATTGCAAAGGGAGCGGAAAACTCAAAAGACAATTTTTTTAGGAATAAACGTCAATGTCACTTTTTTTACTTTTTCGAATCGGCTTTGCATTCCAGCTTTTTGAAGTCACAAGAATCACAGACATTTTAGTAAGTTGTAGGTTGAAGGCACATGAATGCTCTGAATAAGCCACTTTTAAAAGATTTATATAGATGTTTTATAGATTATACAGATATAGTAAATTCTGCAATAATGTTAAAAATTTTAAAGATTATCGTGCCTTGTAATGAGTAATGACTAATGACCACGATAATACCTATTTAGATGAGCCCACTAAATTGACTTGCGTTTGCAACTCAAACTTGCTATCGGCGGATAAGTAACCTGTGGGGTAGTGACTTAATTTGTTTTGTTCCGCCTTAGCTTGTCATTGACTATGTTGTGCTATTTTTGATGTTTAGCCTCCATATAGGTACGTTTGAAAGTTGCTAGTCACCTCGTTACCCAGATTAAAAATAAATACATAAAGCCACCGTAGGCCTGCATATAAAACGGCAATAAATAACTTGATATCTGCTATTATGAAACAGAAGTACTTACAACCCGCATACTACCGGAATACTGTATAAGACAGCAGGTTTGATGCTTTGTCTCAATTTTCATATATAATCTAAAAATTACCATATTCCCTAGTTTCAAGGCTTCATTCACTTAATCTGAGTAACCGTACAATGTATGCTTTCAGTAATAGGTATATTGTATTTTATATGAAGACCAATTAACGGCTAGTTACAAGAGTGAATCAGCCTGCAGAAATCAGGGCCTAAGAATAACGGTCATAATCCTTGCGAGTAGGTAGGTCGAACACAATTATGTTTACGAACAGAAAGAGGTAAGATAAGGAAGAATATAAAATGAAAGTGAATATTGTTTATTCAATGCAGTTTATTACTAAAGATCTTTCCATTACATACAAACGCACCATATACTTAGCATAACAATTTACTGTGGACATCAATAATTTTCACTGAAAAATTTATGGTAAATTAAATCGTAAATTTGTTTTATTTTGCAAATTAGTCAAAAGGATATAAATGAATTAATATAATCGCAGTGACTGATGATAAATAAATACACAATAAAAGAGGCACCAAAGAATGAACATTTTTGTGCTTTCTTAAAAATTGCTTTTACAATATGCACGTGTATTCCTTAAAAAGCCCGTGCCTAGGTGCAGTTAATTGCTTCAAAAAGTAAAAAGACTTACACATTCTAACAATTGAACAGTAAGTAATAATTGATTTAGCATTACTGTCACTACAGACAATCTCCGATAGTTAGACAAGTGAAAATATTTTACAAATTACACATTTAACAACATAAATTCGTCAAACTCTAATAATAATAAACTACTAAAATATATTTCTATAGCTATTTGCCAACATAAGTTGTCAAATGTGAATTGATTAAATGTTAATTGTTTAAAGCTAAATATAAATGACGATTAAGAAGAAATAAATATTTTCAACAACCTTTGCAGTATCCCGTTCAGTAATCTAATAGCAACTACAATCCTACAAATTATTCTAGGCTATGTTTCATTGACTATTATACTCATAATAACAACATTTTATTAGTAATAAATAGGTATATTACCCTAATCTAGACATTATTATGGTAAGTATACACTATCCAAACGACTGGCATTTGCTTAGCGTGCGTACCCAAGTCTTTGTTGGCACCGCCTACATCTCATGGCATGCCATGGATTTCAGTTGATAGTATGGTGTACATTAATTTCTTAATTAATAGTAAGCCTGCTCTAATCTTAATATAGTAGAGATCGCCGGCAAATTTACTTCATCATTATTGCACGCATATACAAAACGGTAGCGAAGGCTAATCATGAAAAAAAATGTAAATACTTACACTCAAAATTATCTACTGAATAAAATAAAAACAAAAAAATAACATAAAATGCGACTGTACGCGTGAATAGCGAACTTTAGCCTAAGCGTATAACGCAAGTGCCACTTTAAAAAGCTTAGTAAAAAATTATGTAATTTACTTATTTATACTATAATGAAGTTATTATTTATTGCGAATAAACCGTGAATAACCGTGGATATTGTATTTGCTTACAACTAAATGGACAGGACAGTGGTTGTCGAAATATACAGGTGATCTTAGCTAAGAATTATTAATAAATATTATTTAGCCTAATCCTACTTACGCATCTTACACTTAACTTACCTTAATGGACAGAATTGCGCGTAGCGTGTTTTTTAATTGCGTGCTTGCGGATGAATGAGCGCTATTTCGATTTAAGACTAAAGCAGTTTTTTATTTTAGGTGATGAATTTCAAATGAAATTAGGTAACGCAGAATAGAATAAAAACGCAAACATTGACGTTTTTGCACAAACTAAGCTGAGAATTATTTTGAATACTAAATTCTAAAGGTAGATACTTAGTTGATTACGTCTGAAACTATGACAATAGATTTGGTGATATCCATGGCGTAAGGTAACATACTAACGCCAAGAATCTCTGATGATGATGTCCGAATATCTAGCTGATACTCAGATATATATTTTATAGGTTTTGTATTAACGAAAATGTTAAATCTCGTCTTAGTAGTAAGCAGTTATATCATGAAATTCTGGGGAGTAGCAAAACTGCTCGGGGAAAAAGAATGTTTCAAATATATCTATCATAAGAATAATGTTTCACTAGATATAGATTTAAAGCGCTAACAAGTAACATTAGGCTCTAATAGATTAGACACTACAATAGGACGTGAGACAAGGGTTCAGGGGATATTTTTACAATTTTCTAGAAGATACTACGAGATTTTGTAACTAGAGTTGTCTAGAATAAGATTCAACATTCTTAGCCTAAACAAGACGCGTAGAAATAGAGATAGCAATAAAGGCAGAGCAATAACATTCTTTTTATTTCATAGGTACTATAACTGTTTTCTCTCTATGATTTAGGGGGGAACAACGTAATGCGCTAGCAATAATGGGTATTTATATTGTCAGAATTTCAAAAAGACAAGAACCCCAGTTCGTGAGGGTGTTAGGTATTATTAAAAACGTTTTTGATTTGACAGTAAAAACAAAACTTATGCCCGCCAACTCAAAATGCGAATTGAGTGCATTACGCCATTACCCCCTTTATTTTACAATAGTTTTGGCACAGATAGATATTTAGAAGATACATTTTATTCCTAGTGTGCAGTTTAAAGCCTAAATCACAGAACGGAAGGAGCGGTGCCGGTGTGGTGATGCAAAAATATAGTATTCAATATGCTTTTTTACAATAATTTCAATCGCGTAATAAATTTCTCTGCTAAAGAGTCCCGTACCACAATAATTAGAATTAAATTTACAAATATTCTCTAGATGCCTCTTAAGACTTATTGACAATTTTATAAAATAGCAAATTTGAAGCTAGCAGCACAAGAAAATTGAGAAATAAAGTCTCCATTCAAAACCAATTAATAAATATATGTATATCCTATGAAAGAACTTCTGCCAAGATTGGTTTTGTTTTCTCTTAGTTTATAATCAAACACAATAAAAATTAAAATCTGGATATGACCATATAATTCCTATTTATGACTAATAATTATGGCCATAGTGAAGATTTTACTCACTATATTCACTTGATACTTTTACTAGTATTAAATTTTTCATATGGGCTTGGCTGATGGCAGTTAAAAACGTAAAAACGGTAAACGTAGCGTTGGTCGACCCCCAACAAGGTGGGCAGACGACATCAAACGAGTCGCAGGGAGCCGCTGGATATAAGCGGCCCAGGACCGTGGCCATTGGAACTCCCTACAAAAGACCTATGTCCAGCAGTGGACGTCTATAGGTTGAAATGATGATGATGATGATGATGATGGCAGTTTAGTTTGCAATACGTTTGTGAAAAAATACTGAGTTTTGTAAAAGTTAGTTTTTTGACTCCTAAATAAATAATAATAAGCAAATAAAAAAAAGAGAACAATTTTAGTAGTTCTAGTAAAGAGTATATTTATTCATTACAAAAAATAAGGTAAATTAAATAAAATGCAACATAAGTCAATATGACCCTTTAATAAAAACCAAAAAGGATGTTAAGTACAACAATATAATTCAATTTTTTTAAGTACTAAAGCTACCCATCACCAAAGAAAAAGAAACAAAAAAACCATTGGAATGTTTTTGAAAATGAATTAATATTAATTAATAATACTCCAACAATACCTGCCAATTGTATATGCTCTTAATAATGTTTATAAATAATAATAATAAAACATTAATATTGCACATAAGTAAATGATTTCAATTAAGTACATTAAAAAAAATCTCGTAATAATGGACGCCAAGAAGAGATCTAATGCTGAATAAAAGTTGCTATCTATGGCACTAAAAGTATAACAAAAATAACTCACAAAATATTAAATACAATTTGTACAAATAAAATAATTTTAATAATAAAATTGGAATGTCAAAATATAAAGTTTCACTTATATATTGTATAATATTATCTACATACCAACACAGTTGATGGCTGCATCTTATTTCAATACACTTTAATTTAAAAGATGTAAATGCTAAACATTTTCAACATTTATCTATGTCTATATATAATAATATTATAATTAAATTATTTTGAAAGTTCTTCACTATTGATTGATTTATTTAAATAAATTTATAATTTTTTATAGTTTTAGCAAGCCTTAATAACAAAGGTGTTATATTGACAATAAATTATTATATATTTTAGAGAAATTGTAATAAAATCAATTATATTAAGAAAAGGTCAAATCAAATTGTAATAAAATTAATATAAAATATTTTTTAATTAATAATTAACATCTTAATAAATCAATAGTGAAGAATTACATAGCAATACATACTATTATTTTATATTCTATGCTTAATTACGCAACCTAACTCTTAATACAGCTTAAAAACGCTTTAGCAATAACTACTTTAAAATTATTTTTCTCACGAAACATTTTAAATCACAAAATGATTTTTGAAGTCATAATGCCAAATGTGAATATTTTATCTGTTCTAGTTATAGCTATGAAGCTTTTGACATTTGAAAATTTTTGTTCCTATTAAAGACACATATAAATAACAAATTAGGATAAATGTTTATGGTTTTCGTTTTAACCAAATAACAAATTAGGATAAATAACAAATTAGGATAAATGTTTATGGTTTTCGTCAATTCTTGGTGGGATCACGTTTGCAGCAGCTGTGATGACATGCGTATCATTGATGGTCTGTTAATCTGTTTGTCGGTTGTTTTTTAAAAAGTGAATGTTATCAGCCATATACCCAACGGTTTAAACTGACATGCATTCCATAATATCCCAAATTCAATTGAGAGGAAAATTTACCAACCTGCTGTGTAGCTGGAAAGCTGCATTACATGATAATCAAATGAAACTGTATCCAATTTGAAATAAAAGCTAAATTCTTTATTGCTTTTGGTGGTTGTCTCGTTTTGGGTTCTAAACGCTAAAGCTGAGGTACTCCAAGTCTCAGTAACGCTGCTGGTACTCGTGGTGCCATCTGTTGAAGTCTATGTGAAACACTACAAGCGAGCCATTTTCCAGTCCCGCCAGCAGGAACCTACAAATAATTGTATGAAATGTCAGCTCATTGAAAAATTATATTTTAACAAAATGTAAACAACAAAAATGGGTAAAATTGCCCCAACAACTTGTTTGTTCATTCAGCCTATTTGACCTTTGTTCATCTTAAGTCAGTATGCATTTGAAATCTCCAAGGTAGTTGGTTGTTGTTGAATATATAGGATGTGTTTTAATTAATAGGTAATATAGGGCATTTGGCACCATTGTACTTGGTAAATAGTGGCATGTGCAGAAAGAGCATAATGAAGTGAATACAGAATGAATAGAATCACGCTCTTCAACAGTATGGCATGGAAAATATTACTATATTGGCTGGATCATGAACTTGCTAAAGCATCGATCGTACTATCGTTGTTATTTCGGCTGAAAAAGGGAAAGAAACACCATAAATTCTAATAGTATTTCTTCAAGGAGGATTGCTTATCTTGTATCAAAATTTTGAAACCAAAGTTTCATACACAAAATTGGCATGATTGATCGTTTAATTTTATGGTATTAGGTCATCTCGTAAATGCATAGGCAAAGTCTGTTCTATAGTTTTTAAGGATTCAATGGTGAAATTATTTGCATGAATGAAATGAATTAACTTTTAAACAAGTATTGATCTGCGAGAGTCAACTTCAGGCTATCTATCCAAGTGAGAGTTGTACTTACCGCTGGTCATGCGAGAGCGCTAGACTGGTGACCGGAGCGCCGGCGGGCGGGAAGGCGTAGAGCGGGGCGAGGGTGAACGCGCGCCAAACCTCCACCACGCCAGCGTCACCGCCGCATACCAGGTATTCTCCACAACGAGATAGCACCAGACACTGCAACAAAGCCACATTCTTTATTTCTGTTGCCATTACCTGAATTGTAATGCTCAAATCGGAAATGAGGAGAGCTGTAGAAGAACCCAAGTAACTGACATAGCTATTCGAGTCTTGAAGTTGCAATTACAATAGGAGAGCACAAATCTCGGAGAACGGAACCAAGAGCCTTAACAATGGGCCAGCGCATGCGTTGCGCTATACTGGTCATCAAATGATGATGAAACTTGCAATGTGTGCAACTCCGTTCGAGGATCGTTATGTCGCCTATGATCGCTTTTGACTGAATCACTTATACGTACGATTCGCCACACATTGATTGAATTTCCAAAGATTTAAACATTAAAATGAGGGTCCAATAATGATTTGAGTTAGGTCTAATTGAAGGAAACATTATCGGGAATAATGATTAAATGTTTTTAGCAATTCCCTATCTCTTCTATCGTATATGTCGAGGTAAGGGCGTCCGAGTTGTTTTTTGTAAGGGTGACATCAGCATTGCTGACGTCACGATTTTGTTTACTTTCACTCATAGTAATTAAAACCACAACTTGCCGGTTTACACTTTTATTGCGATAATAACTTAGAGGTCCGAACAGTACGACGTCTCGAGCGAGAGAATCCGCGAAAGGCATCCGACCGGCCGTATTTATAGCACAAAACATGCTTGTACAAAATTGATTGTCGCTGGCCAAATTGTGTTAGCAAAACCATCAATAGCTAAGATACGGGTAATTATTGAATTCTTGAGGTTTTGGCGCCGCTTAATAAAGTTAATAACTTCTTCGCGCCGACATATATTATATGACAGCAAGATGTAACAAGATCGTATAGATCGAAGATGGCTTCTCGTCGCAAAATAAACAGTCAAATCAAAAGTACAACAATTTACGTATAAATAAAAGTAATTTAGTTTTCTAATTACGTGAGGACAACTTACCTGGAAGTTGTCGTTATGTGTCTCATGCCTCAATCTCCGGCCGTTCAGAGTGAACGCGGCTAGATGCCCCTTCGCGTATGCCACTACCACCACTCCCTCCCTGGATAGCGCCAGCTGCTGGGGACCTGTCACACCCTCTGCCGCCACTAACGAACGCAGCAGTTCGCCGAATGTTGTGTGGATCAGAACTGGGCCATCTGGAAACGAAAAAGTGACGTTAGATAACCGATTTAAAACGTTAACGATAAATTAAAAACAATAAAGGGCCTCGACATCTATCCGAATGATTATATAGTATGGCAAGATAATTATTTGTCATGATCAACCCATTACAGGCTCACTACAGAGCACGGGTCTCCCCTCAATATGAGAAGGGTTTTGGCCATAGTCCACCACGCTGGCCACGTGCGGATTGGCAGACTTCACACGCCTTTGAGAACATTATGGAGAACTCTCAGGCGTGCAGGTTTCCTCACGATGTTTTCCTTCACCGTTGAAGCAAGTGATATTTTAATTGTTTTAAAAACGCACATAACTCCGAAAAGTTAGAGGTGCGTGCCCGGATTTGCTCGATATTAAATATATGTATTGTGAATTATATGCAATTTGATTTTACTAAGCTTACTTGCTCACTTGAAACTGAGATGCCAGCGTGAATGCGTTTATGATTATTTGAAGCTTTCTGGGGAAAACATTTTGGAGAGACAAGTGAGTCATTGGTTGTCCAAATGTCTGTGTTTGTACAATCCGGCTACTTACTGACTGATGAGGAGATCACAAGTCCGAGTTCAGCCGAAACGAGGACGCCGTTCAGCGGTGCGTCATGTCCCGTCAGCGTGACACGTGGCGCAGGGGTCTCGCCTTCACCCACTATACCTCCATGGCGGGCAGACCTGAAAGATAATAAAATACGTTTTACGTAAAGATGAATATTAAAGAGTCTGAAATGACACAAGATATATGTATAGAGTAAACTTTAGATAAAGTATTTCATTAAGAGATAATTATCAGATCTGGAGCGTTGAGCAGGTGAAATGCTCAGGAGATCTTCCTGTACAGACAGCGGGAAGCACTTTGCTTCCTCAAATACGCTCCGCAAAGACATGGAATGCCCTTTGGACTTCCTTTGTTCTCTATACGAATAATATGAGTGCAATCCGATCAAGAGTGAACAAGAGCAATCCATCTCCGGCTGCATCATCACTTACAATAAGGCGCTATTGCAGTAGTACAACAATTCAAATTTTCCAGGGGTAATGGGCTTTAAGGGGTCGCAAACATCCTTACCAGTGCCATAACAGTACAGTGCAGTCTTCAGATCCGGACGCGATGTAGCAGTCAGACGTGATGTTGCATTCAGAGCGGGACACACACGTCACCACGCCGTAGTGGCCGAATATTATTTGTACTATTTTTGCTGGAAGAGAACAAAAATTTGTAAACTGGAATACCACATTGACTCAATAATGATGATGGAGCAACATTTGCACTTAAGACGTATTCTATGTATAATGTATTTTATGGTAAATTGTATTTTATTTTATAATAAATACCTATTGATTTATATTTGGGATGTCTATCAATAAGTTCAAAGTTTATATAGAAAAATCATATTATTACGATATTAACGATTAAGTATAGACGATACGATTAGCTTTTGTGTTAATTTGGAGAGTGTAGTTATCATCATCACTAGTAGAAATAATGAAAAATGCGATATATATGAACGATTCATAGATGCCTGTAATAGGTTTATATGAATAGAGCTATTTTTGATTTGATTTTATTTGCTGTTAAAAAAATATTAACAGATATTACTGAGGGTAATTCCAAGAATTTAACCACGGTACCTACTCGCGTGCAAACGTAGAAAAATAGACACAAACAACTTCCGCGTCTTTACAAATAGTTACCAGTTTCCGTGGAGAACACTCTAAAGCTGTTGTCCCAGAAGCCAGCGGCGATGAGGAAGCGCGAGTCCACCGTCGTCACGAAGCAGTTGCTGCGCGCGCGCACGCGCTGCGAGAAGTTGTCGCCCAGCTGGCGACGCGATAGCGCCTGCGCGCCGCCCGCCGCTGCACACACGGAAACAAACAAATATAAAATGTTTACCTAAACCAACAAAAACAAAGTCTAATTATTTTAATATAATAGCAATCGCTATTCATCGGAAGGTATGCCCATAGTGACCACGCTGGGCAGGCGGGTTGGTCACCGCAGGGCTCAACTGGTCGCACCGGTGTCGCTGCTGCCCGACACCGGCCTGTGTTTTTGTTCAGTTGACGCGCGTTGTTGTTGAAGCGCAGCGTAGGACGACCACCGGCTCGCTGGACCGACGACCTGAAAAGGATCGCTGGTGGCGGGTGGACGAGGAAGGCGGAGGACCGTGTGTGGTGGCGCGCTCTCGGAAAGGCCTATGTCCAGCAGTGGGCGTCAATAGGCTGATTGATTGATTGATTGAATGGCAATCAGGGAGTAGCGCCAACTAGTTTAAGAATCATGTACGACAGACAAGAGAGTGGGATCGCCCCCTCTCGGCGCATTTGCATTCATTGCATTGATTGGTCGAGACGCGGTAGTGGTAGTCGTAATGGGTGGAGCGTATAATCTGCTCTTTACAAAATAATTACGATACTTATAATTCTGTTCTACCAAGAGTATCTGGTCTTTTTATCCGAAACTACCCACGTCTACCAAATTTACCGAAGACACCCCCGTGTTCATCCTATAAATAAGTGTACTGTGGCGGTAAGCTCGATATAATGACGTGGTGTGGTTACAATATCACCAAAACTCGACAAATTGTTTTTGTCGCCGCTTAAAATGTCACTCAAGAAGTCATCAGCGAAGAAGTTAAAGTAATTCGTACGGACAGATTATGTCACCTCTATTAGGAGGTCTTATAATCTAAGACGTATGTCTTTAAGTGTATTTTGAGGCCACGCAGCTCAATTGTCTATTTAATTTAGTATTAAATCACGCTCTAGATAAAAACCCAGTACTATGTTCAAAATTCGCTTGATGAAATTTTTGCGATGAAAGTAGAAATTTCAGTATGATTTTCGGAAACAGACTCACCCCATACAGGGTCCATAAGCAGTGGGTGGTGGGGTGGCGGGTGGTCAGCGTGCCTCGCGGGCGCGGAGTGCGCGCAACCGCCACCCACCCAGCGATGCGCTGCGAACGCACGCGCCGCGCTTACCTGTGCACGATTAAAATATGAATATTAAAACATACGCCGCTCCAGGTTTATTCTCAGAGTTGATTATAATAAAAACTAGCTGCAATGAGTATAACACAAACATGGTTTTGAAATTTTTGCAAGTAAGACTATTTGACCGGAATAATTCTCAGAACAGTTCAACTTGCAAAGTTGTTTGGCGGGCCTTTCAGAGGCATGTATAACAGGAAGAAAGAACAGGTGATCTAGGCTTAATTTGTACAATTATTTGGCTTGAATTTAACTTGTAGCACATTATTTGTTTGGTATTTATAATTAACTAATCAAAGATCATGTAAAATAAGCTTATTGAAATGAAGATCCCTTAAAAAGATCCCTATAATACAATTCGGTCGATTAACACGTTAACATTAAAAGAGAAGATGACTTGCCGTCACGGCCGCGGGCATGGCCAACTGAGGGTAAGTGTTCGCCGACACGTGCACTACCGCCGCATTGGAAGGCAGCTTCAGCCGCAGGCAGACATCGTCGGGCGCCGCCGCAAACATCAGAGGAGCCAGATGCATCGTGGACGCTCGCGGCGGATGAGGCTCGCTGAGGAGTTGCGCAGGGGTTTGGCCGAAGCTTCGGATCTGGTCCTCTATAGCTGCGCGGGTTATTGGGTCAGTGATCTGGTCTAGTCGAACTCCACCTTCGTATGTTAGATAGTAGAATACGTTCGTCGCGCGTACCGCTTCGGGACCTGCGGATAACATAGAACAATTAATACGAACTTCTTATTATGTAGAGACATATTATATCGACAGTTTTAATAATTAGTACAAATGGTTGAAGCCGGAATGACTTTATCATTACCAATCATTGTATTTAATGCCTTGCTATGACATAGCACAAGTTATATTATAGTCATATTAATGATATTTTAGTTCACAAGGCCTAGGCCGTTAGAGCTACAACTACAGACATATATTATAATATAATATATAGTGAATTTGGAGGAACAAAAATAACGGTTTATTGCCGAATTACAAAATTTCCTTCGGGTATGAAAATGACCTTGCTCGGAATTAATCTTACCTCTTTGTTTATAACCAAAGATTAAATCGATCCACTGGTGAAGTTGGCAGCTCACGAATTCAGACTCCAGCGCCATGCGGTTTATCCTTACAAATTCTTCGGCAGAGGAAGCCCATGGCGGCAAGATGACGTCCCCAGAGGGTGAATCTGCTATGCCTAGTTTGTACCCTGAGCTGTTTACTAGCATTTCAGGTAGGAAGAACAGTTCTGGTATCAGTTCCTGAAAAGAGAATGGTGAACTCTCAGTGAGCACTTTGTGTCACGTTAATATGCTACGTCATATGTTATGGTAACATGTTAATAATCTCTGGCGGATCATGGAGAGCGTAGCGGTGTAATATAAAAACCAGCAATGCACTACCACCTGTTAAAGTTAGATAAAAGTTGGCTTGGGCTAGTTGGACATAACATTTTTAAATTCATCATGAACAACCCATCAACGGCTCAGTACAGAGCACGGGTCTCCTTTCAATATGAGAAGGGTTTTGGCCATAGTCCACCACGCTGACCATGTGCGGATTGGAAGACTTCAGACGCCTTTGAGAACAAAAGATAAATTAGCAAATTTAAAAATTTAGCTACGTAGAAATAATTGCTATAGATATTTTGTCTAGCAGGAGTCTGCGGCCGTGGCTAGTTACACACCCTATCGACAAAGACCTGTCGCCAAGCGATTTATCGTTCCGGGAAAACAATCGGGAGTATGGTTCTACCATACCCCTAACAGTTAGCCCGCTACCATCTTAGACTGCATCATCACTTACCATCAGGTGAGATTGCCGTCAAGGGCTAACTAGTGATAAAAAAAAGATCTATGAAAACAACCATCAATACTTTCCATCAGCTTCCAAACACTACTACACTGTATCACTAGACACAGTACTGAAATAACAGCCCATTCTTAAGCAAACAGGACACTAACCTTGACATCAGAAGTGTCTCGTTGGCAGTTCTTCCACGAGAGTGCGATGGAAGAGAACAATCTGTTGGGATGATCGAATTTGCCGCCGTGTAGTGCCAGGAACATCGTCGTCATTGGCTCCTGTGCAATAAAACATTATTGTTTTTGAAACGAAGTTCCTTATCGCGCGTTGTGAAAGGGGGCTAGACGGAAAAAATTCTTACGAAAAGTTGTCACGACACTTTTTGTTATTGTAAGCTGTGAGGCGTCGCATGTTTCTCTGTCTGTCTCTCTCTCTTATAGAAAGCAAACCAGATATTTTCATTTCTATTTCGCATTGAACAGTGTGGTGTCGCGACGATTAGTTTTGTTGAGTGTATACAGGATTTATGTAAATAATAAATAATAAAAAATAATAATAATGATGAATCCTGACAGTGTTTCTGCACAAGTTCCGGATATTGCTGATGGAGTACAAAATTGAGCGTACTGATTAAGTTAATATAACATTATTTTTGTTAATAATAAAAAAAATATTATTATAACTTAAATAAAATAAAATTTTATTACAATTCCTTCACTAATTAATCGAAAGGTACTTCGTTCCATCCGGGTTTGCCTTGACAGCTCTCAAGTTTTTTTTTACTCATTTTGTTAAAGTTAGATGTGTCACTCAGAAATGTTCGTAAACTTCTTACTAGCGCGAGTCTCGAGGATTTTTTTCCGAAAGTAATTGCGTAATAATTTAATAATTGTGTATTAATTATTTATGTACCTACATAACGTAAACTTTTGAAAGTGAGTTAGAGCAATAGTATAAAAATACTTCTGGCCAGGGTCATCTCTGAATTGTGATGACTTTCATCATCATCATCATGATCAACCCATTATCGGCTCACTACAGAGCACGGGTCTCCTCTCAATATGAGAAGGGTTTGGCCATGGTCCACCACGCTGGCCATGTGCGGATTGGCAGACTTCACACGCCATTCAGAACATTATGGAGAACTCTCAGACATGCAGGTTTCCTCACGATGTTTTCCTTCAACGTTGAAGCAAGTGATATTTTAATTGCTTTAAAACATACATAACTCCGAAAAGTTATAGGTGCATGTTCGAACCCCCGAGCTTTGATTAGGGGCTGACGTCCTAACCACTAGGCTATCACAGTTTCGAATGACGTGATGACTTTATTCAACATATTATAACTAAAGCTTCGAGGATTCCTAAGAAGTATAATAAACAAGGTTTGAATAACAAACACGCTTTCTATTCCCATTACATCCAAAAATGTCGACACTTTTACCCGTACGCGAGCGCCGTCGCCTCGAATTTCGCGTTCAAGCACATCTGTTGTGACGTTTCAGCACGCACGGTGCAATTGTTTTGACGTCGTTCGCGTCTACTTAATGTTACACGTAATTTAGTGTGACCGGAGTACGGTGCAACAGTGAGGTATGCTTTGATGAATACTGTTTAGTCTAAATGTAGTCGAGGTTGCCATGTATGAAACTCATTTTAGTTATGGATTAATAGCATTCATGGAGATTGATAAAGCAAGAATTTGTGTTGAACTATACCGGGTATCTGAATATTAATTGGCGCAGGAGTTATTTTAACAGTATGTCTGATAAAACAACTCAGATCCGTAGGTAGGTATATATGTAAAAATATGTAGATATCGGGTTTTTAGGTCCAACTTCTGCACCAATTTTAAAGAAACTTCGACGTATCGTCTAGATTCGTAGTATGTAATCTATATACATACTTACATACTTACATACTGACTTACATACATACTGATTAAACACGAGACCTCAAAAACTATTGCACGTATAAAGCTATAATTTAGCAAGTAGGTAGTTGGTAGTTAAGAGATGTCAGCTAAGAAAGGATATTTGGAAATTCCACCCCAAGGGGGTAAGATAGGGGTTGGAAGTTTGTATGAAATTTCTTTGTTTTTAGAGTTAGAGACACAAAAATTTGCATTAAGATTAATAATAATAAATAAAAAACATGTGCATCAATTTTTTTTTTAATATTACCTGTTAAGGGTGGTAAAATAGGCGATGATAGTTTTTGCTTATTTTTTTATTATGAAGTCTACAAGCGTGAAATTTTGAAAATAGGTTTATTTTAGGGCTTAAGTATAAGGTTAGAATTTTCTTTCATCGAAATGTAATAAAATAGGAGTTTGAAGTCTGTATGAAAGTCCTATGTTTTTTTAATTTAGAAACACGAAAATTGGCAATTTGATATTTTCCTGTAGCTTATTTTCTGAAGCAGAGCAATCACGGGAAATCAGCAATTCTACGCAGACGAAGTCGCGGGCAACAGCTAGTTAAATATAAATTTCTCATGGAACCAAGATTTTAAAGAGCTTAAAAGTTTCAGTAAGCTAACAATTATACCTTATTGCCATTATACAATGGTGCCACTCGAGAGATCGATCGATTTAAGTGATTTGTTTATTCGAAGGAGTATAGTTCTACGCTATGTTTGTTGCGTATCTGTACAGGATTATCCTGATATGGCTATCAATCCACATAAATGTAATACGTTGGTTCGTCCACTTCAGAGTTTACCCCCCCTCTTTTATGCGAGCCCATTAAACTTAATTGTATCATATTTAAGAGCGATTCGGAAGGGAACATAAATCACGCGTTTTTTGTGAACGCTGCGCTCGCGCTGGTGTGAAAATGAACGAATGTTGCGCCGCGTCCTCCTCTGTGTATAAATCATGTGCGAGAGAGACACACTTCATTACGCTTTTAATTTTACGACGCACGCACTATTCAAGGGATGGGCCAGAGTATTTCACGGAATGTAGATCCAAATTAATAATGATTTTTTAAATAATTAAAATGTCACTTCCTTCAACGGTGAAGGAAAACGTGAGGAAACCTGCGCGCCTGAGCGTTATCCATAATATTCTCAAAGGCGTGTGAAGTCTGCCAATCCGCACATGGACGCTGGCCACTGGTGGGCTATGGCCAAACCCTTCTCATATCGAGAGGAGACCCGTGCTCTGTAATGAGCCAATAATGGGTTGAGCATGATGATGATGATGTGATGATAAGTATAACCTCTGTGATATAGCAAATATGACGTATATGTACCATATTTAGTATCAATTAATCAAACATTGAGGTGAAGACGTCACCACAGTTGGTAAGACTGGAAAGTTGCATGAATTTAAAAGAGAGAGGAGTGTCAGTGTGTTATAGTAGTTAGAGTCACTTGAATGTTATACCTAATATCTATAAATTTCATATAATGATTGATAGTTTCGTAGCTTAATTTACTTATTTCTATTAAATTTTTTTTTGTCACAATATTTGGAAGAGTTATGTGCGTTTTTAAACAATTAAAAACATCGTGAGGAAACCTGCATTTTTTGAGAGTTCTCCATAACGTTCTCAAAGGCGTGTGAAGTCTGCCAATCCGCACATGGCCAGCGTGGTGGACTACGGTCAAACCCTTCTCACATTGAGAGGAGACCCGTGCTCTGTAGTGAGCCGAGAATAGGTTGATCATGATGACGATGAAGCGTCTACCAACCCAGTGAATTTTATTACACTACTCATCGCGCCGGGTTCGCAGTACGCCTTGAATTCCGATTTCTGTCGGTCTTTTTTTTTTCGGACTGTCTATTAGCTGTACTAACCCTATTGGTTGCCACAGCGTAACCGGGCTGTTTGGCGAGCTTCGGAAAGAAGCTCTGCCAGAAGAAATTTTGAGCCCTAGGGTTCGAAGAAACTAAGGGAACGACTGCCTAAGGGCGCATCCTGTGAGGCGGAATATCGGCTTAGGCGACGTTTGGAATAACGGGGGGGTCGGACGGTTGTAGGTCTTTTGCGACAACGGCCGCGTATGAGCAATACGCGAACTTTTGCAAGTGTGTACAGTCATGGTTCATGCCGCGAATCTTGCCGCGAATTCAGCCGCCGATATAGAGCGGGCTTAACAAGCGACAATAGCGGCGTACCTACTCTACATATGTAGAATGACACAAGTCACGATCACGCTGTTTGTATTACATAAATCCTAGTATTTCTTCAGCGCTGTTTGGCTTACATTATGTTTACATGTTCTGTTATCAGGTATTATTTAATGATAGTGTTATATGATACAGTAGGTACAGTAATGTAATAGCTAGAGTATTGTAACTGTATGAAAGGTGTTGCTACACTTTTGAGAACTTCCGTATATTGAGAACGTTAAAATACTTCATTGACTCTTAATGTTCAGAATTTAAAAGTCAGTGGGGACTATAAAATTATATTACTTATATTTTAAGATTTTTAGTATTAGGTTAATCTAAGTTTTATTTTAAGTTATATAAGTATTCTTGAAATTTAATTATTTTATATCTTAAATGTAAACAATACTTTGTAACTTTTACTGTCGAATATATTTAGTTGATTGGATCATTAATTATATTATCAATTTTTGTAGTTGTTAGTTTATTTGTGGGGCTTTACCCAGCTTACATAGTTAGGTATTTGGTCGCAATCTTTTATTTGTGACACAACTGTTCCCATTATCCCATTATCAGCTTCTTAGGTTATATACCGACAAAGACGTGTCGCCAAGCGATTTAGCGTTCCGGCACGATGTCGTGTAGAAACAATTAGGAGTATGGGAATACTCGTACAATACCCCTAACAGGTTAGCCCGCTACCATCTTAGACTGCATCATCACTTACCATAACGTGAGATTGCTGTCAAGGGTCAACTAGTAGTGGATAAAAAAATATATGTATAGCCCTTAATACGTACTCAAATAAAAATAACAGATTACATTAGCCCCCACTGACACTAAGACCGCACCCTTTGTATTCATGTTAATGGTGCTTTCTGAGTGCTTTATTAAGACAATTCCGTTTCTAAATCCGTCCTGCTCGCCCTGGAATCGCTGGAGCGAGACAAAAACGAAATGGAAATGGAACACAATTGAAATGGAAATAATTAACACGTTTTCTTCATCCATTAATTGTGTGCCACGCGGCAGGAATGCGCGTCATCTTCAATTAAATTAACATATCGCTTGCGAGATAGCACAGATCCTTTGTTGGAATCCGAGTGGACACTTTCTTATAATAACCTATCGGATGTCCGTGACTTTGTCTGTGTTAATAAAGATCTTTTAAAATTGTCTGCTTTGGATTAAGCAACGTTTGTAATTTAAGAATGTCGAAATTCCCGTGTCTCATTTTTGATCCCGTTCCCATTAAACTACTACCTAAATATGCCGCGGAAACCATGTGTATCTCCGGGGTAAAAAGTATTCTATTTTTTGATTCAGCTTATAATCTATGATCACCTAAAATATCAACAAAATCGTGTCTGTAGTTCCGGCGTGAAGGAGTAACTAACATACACAAATTAACATACACATTATTTACTGTATTTTCATTTTTTAACTATCTGTGGTATACAATAAATGTGTATTAATTAATTCATTAATTAAAATAAACACACACACTGACACACCACCATTCGCATTTATAATACTTATCAGTGGATTAAAGAAGAAAATTAAAAGCTACTTTAAACATAATCGCAAGGTGTTTGTTAGCCTTAATAATGCCTTAGCCTTCCCTTCCACAGGCCTCCTCTCTTACATGAGAAAAGGATTCAAGAGGCTGCAAGCTCATTCACGCAGGTTGCCAGCCTTAAATTATTACTATCACATTAGCTAATCACACAGTAGTAGTACTTGTATGAGTAGTCGTATCATACGTACATACCTGGAACTTTTGAAAAGCAAGTAACTCCGAAAAGTTAAAGACGCTTTGTAATGGTTCGAATTAATGGGCATAGGTTAAAAAATAACGGAATTTCATGCTAACTTTCCTACCCTTTAATCCCTTTAGGGCTGGAATTAAAAAAATATTTCCGAGAACACCAAATATATTAGGTGTATATACTCGTAACGTTATTGTACAGTATGGATTGTGTAGCATTAAATTGTGCATGTCTTTCAGTGGTCCTCCTCATAAACGTAAAGTTTCTGGAGGATGGCTGGATTTACAATTAAGATGTGTTTGTATTAAAATATATTGAACAATAAATTAAAAAAAAAAGTGGATTGTCCCTTAATAACCCTATGCATATATTATTAACTTAATAGGCTTTATGAACAAGCCGTTCATGTGCCTATTAAATAAAATAAAAAATAAAAATACCGTCACAGATAATTTTCTCATGATTTTAAGTTTTTGTGTGTTGTCTGTAATTCTATATTTGTCTAATTGATTGGTGCAATTAATGTACTTACGATTCGTATGAGCCAGTTGAGCACAAAGGCTGCGGTGGAGTAGTGCGTGCCGTAGTGGAAGGGCGGGGTGGAGTCGTGCTCCCACGTGTTGTAGCGGTCCTCGAAGTACGCGCGGCGGCTTGGGTTCAGAGCGCCGATTGGCTGTAGGGGTTAAATGAAAACTTCAGAAGATACATTTCAAACAGGTGAAAAAATACGCTAAGCAATCGTTAATCAAAAATTCCTAACAGGTTAGCCCGTTTCCAACTGAGACCAGATCATCACCAGAGGTGTCAAGAGCTTATTGTAGAATATAAAAAGCGTCACACTCCAAGGTCTTGTACCACTTAAGCCCAGAAGTCCCTTGCGACTCCAGCGACATTGCCTATCCACATCTTTTTTTTTTTTTACGGGGGGGGGGGAATCTCCTAGTGAGATACCCGACTATTGCTTTGGGGAAAAGCTCGGGTTATGTGGGATTTTTACCCACTAAAACCCCCTCGGTGGCTACCATCAGCATAAAACAGTGGGACACTTCGGGATCTGGTGGGAGGCTCCGGGATCTAGTGGTCTATCCACCTAGTGGTCGCAAACGCGTCGTTTCCAATGAAGATTTGCCTTGTTACCTCCATTCCTATACCATTGCCATATTGAGTTCCAGTATTAGAGGTATAAGGGTAAGTTTGTTAACATCACCATGCCTCTACCAGTTTGGCAAGCTTCCGTCTCCAACGCCAACTTCTCTTATTAGGTCTAATGAGGTAACAGCGTAGTGCTAATTTGTGATGGCTTTTAAAATATAATAAAAATCCATATTGAATAAACAAACAAAGTGGTTTGCTCGTTACAATCATTCCCACACATCATTACAGGTATTGTATGAGTTGAGTTTGATATGGTAGTCAGTTTATGACAAAAGCGGGTAGTAAAGAAAAGTTGATATTATTGTCACTAAATGTGCGAGTGATTGATTTACAGGAGTTAATGACTAACGCCTTTTAGCCAAGTTGTTAGTTTTTGAGGCTTGTTTTTTTTTTTTTTTTTTATTATAAATCTGCGATCAGTCTATCAGACTATGAACAGGTGAGTTGCAGTAATAGAATGTTTGGGGGAACTTAGAACCAGTGCCCTAGATCCCCTTAAAAATGGAGCACATCGGCTCTTTTGAGTCTCTTCATGGAGGGAGGCTGAAGCAGCGAGTGTGACAGTGGGTTTGGATGCGATGCCAGGCGATCCCTATAGGTAGCTGTATAACGTTTTGCTTCGTCTGTGATGTTAGGAATTTCAAGATGTTCGTGGATTTCTGAATTACGGGCGTACCAAGGGGCAGCTGATAAGACCCTGAGTATATTGTTTTGGGCTCTTTGTAAGCAAAGAATATTCGAGGTGCTTGCAGATGACCACAGTTGGATCCCATATGTCCAAATTGGTTTTATCACAGAGCAATACACTCTCAGTTTATTGCTAAGGGATATTTTTGTATTGTAATGAAGCATGACTATACAATTTTTGTCAGTTTTGCGAATTAATAAAAAAAAATAGTTGGGTATGGACTGTACCTTGGATAGATCCCTGTAGTTGGAGGGCTGGCTGAGGTCCAGCTCCTCGCTCTCGTAGTTGGTGAGCACCCACGGGAACACCGGATACTGATTCAAGTCGTTGTACGTGCGACCTGCCGACAAATACATTATCATTTAGGGTTAGAAAGAACAATTAAAGAAAATTCTTTATGAGTGACAGCTTTGCACAGAAGTTTACCCATCTAATTATCCAAACAAATATCAATGCGAAAATGTCTGTTTGTTTTTCACGAAGGCTTAAGTAGATTAATCAGATTAAGATCGTTGCATCCTGGCATGGAGGTTTTTTATACGGCGGACGCCGCTGGCTGAGCCGCGGTCGAGTGCATAAGTGTTCCCGTGACCCAGCCACCAGGCGACGCGAAGGAGCATCGCTGGGTTTTAGTGGGTATTCTGGTCACCAGTCTGGCCTCCGGGGAGTCCCACACACCCCGTCGGAAGCGACGCAGTCTTGCCTGCGTCGCCTCCGGATGCGTAAAAGCATTTCCCAGCGTGAAAAAAAAAAAATGGAGGTTTTTGTTACGAAAAAGCACTCGGAAACATAAATTGAAAAATAGACTTTGTAACCCATTGGATG
Source organism: Lasiommata megera (assembly GCA_928268935.1). Taxonomy (NCBI): domain Eukaryota; kingdom Metazoa; phylum Arthropoda; class Insecta; order Lepidoptera; family Nymphalidae; genus Lasiommata; species Lasiommata megera. Next base: position 12,692,385 of record OV743329.1, read on the forward strand.
GCTAAACAGCTTAACTGATCTTCGCTAGTTTTGGTAACAATTAAAAAGGCCTCCATGTTTTTATAACATTAAAAGGCAAATTAGATACATGCATAGGGATACAATTTTTGATAAAATACCTGCAACTTGTATTCTACAATTACGAGCTAAGGAAAATACCTACGACCCTGACAATTTACAATAATCGAAAACAAAACAGAGTTTACTACTTCGTTTCTTGGAAACTTAGTTTAATAGACCATAATATCATCTACCTATAATTAGAGATAACAACCACGATCATTTCATTAATAAGTAATAAGTACAATAAACGACTGTCATCGTCTAACGTGAAACCAATTAAACGAAACAAATGGACGAGCAAGGCTCGAATCTAAGAATCTCGTCCATCATCATATCAACGGTTGGTCATCCACTTCTTTTGTACGAAGTTCCAAAGTTATTGGTCTCTTTTTTCTGCGACTATTTTGACTCGGGGGGTCCAGTAACACTGCGTTGCTCCAGCACCTTGCGACCCTAACGTCCATCCATTCTCCAAAGCGCCCACGACGATCGCCACTTCATCGCTCTGATTCCTAAATAGATCTCCTAATTGCTGATATGATCACGTAGAGATGGGTACTCGGAGATGCTGTATTCATCGTCAGGTTAGTAACTCCAAAAATTTAATATCATTACCATAGTTAGCGCATTTGTTTCAAAAGATTTTTCATGAGCAGAAGAGATCCGTAGAGAGGAGAGAACCGTACATGAAACACAAAACCGAGGAATTCGGAAATCCCTCAAAAGATCATGCGTTGTCCAGCTGTGGACGTCCACCAGGTGCAATGGGCAAATCTGTTTTGGGCACTCCATTATAAATTGTAAAGGTACAAAGAACAATCGCACCGAATTGAGCCCGTTTTTTGGATGACGGTAAAAAATCGCAATGGTGCACAGCAACAGTTGACTGAGGATGGATTGACAAACAGTTGCGCTAATCTCCACCATGGTAAGGTCGAGTCGGATACGTCACTGTGGTTGGCGTTGAGGTCGAGAGAAATTCGACCTAAATTGGTGTTGGTAAATAGACTTTTAATAGTGCTCTTTTGGTAAATAAAATTAATGAATTAGTGCTGGACTAATAATTTTCATTAATTCCATGCAGAAAATCTATCGTAAGAATTGGGTTTGAACCAGTATATTACCGGTTATTATCATATCTGATAAAACATTAAGTTGCAGTACTTTTAACAAGCAAGTCTGGTCATCCGTATTGGAGCAACGAGATGGGTGGCTCCATCTCTGCTATGAATGAGATGGACTCTGGCGTCAATCTAGGTCAATATTATGCTAAATTTTTAATGAAAAAGTGGTAATTTATCACACTATTTAGATATAGTTTATGTTAGGTAAGTGACCTTACAAAAAAGCAGAAACTAAAGAGCTAATTTTCCTGTTAAATTGGTTAGGTTTCTTAACCAAAATTAACATACAGTTGTGTATAATTTTGTTTGTGTGTGTGTAATTTAAACGTTTCTGTTTTGCACAAATTGCTGTTAAGATTTGTGTTGCACGTATCCTGTATAGAAAAGGAAGTGGAGCCCTACTGGAATGTCGTTTCCAAGCGATTTAGCGGTCCGGCATGATGCCTAGTGGAAACCTATTAGGAGGGTTCAGCCGGTAGGCAAGTAGCTCCTCTAATGCTATAGATATTCATCGGCAACGGTAGTAACTTAACATCATGTGACACGCATTTGTTATGTTCTATAAAGTAAAAAACTGAACCGCAATGTTGTTTGAAAAGATAGGAATCGTAATCTTAAAAATAAAATCTCCGAGATTCTTCTCTATATTTTCGTAGAGTGAAAATTACAAGTTAATTCGATTGCAGTCGGCCTGCACTTTGACCGTCAGCACGAGTTGTTTGTGTTTGACACACAAGAACGCTTATCGACTGGCCCGCTGACAGTCCATTGTTGTTTTCACGTGACCCGCCTTCTTATTTCCCATCTGATACCCGACCATTCGTCAAACGAGTGTCTACTTTCGCAGACGCGGCCACGCCTAATGATCACCACTTTGTACATTAAAAGAATTAAAAAAACAAAAAGTTCATACAAAGTGAGAGTGTTTCTAAAAGACCTGCTTCGTAATTGGAATGACGTCTAAGATTACGCGCGGGAAAATTACTTTTGTATCTGTGCATGTGAAGTGTCAAGTGATATGCGCAGACTGCGTGTGCGTATTGTGAGAATGATAAAAAGGTGAGTTTTTTTTTTTAATTTTTTTTCACGGCACACGATTCTAACCCTTTAGAGACTAAAATGAAATTAGATCCTAGGACAAATAAAAAGATCTAATAAGCGATAGCCCATTTAACTGATAGGTAAATCTTGGGAAATAAATAAACGAAAGACGTTTTTTGCGTAGCTATAAACAGTTTGATGTTGTAATCGACTGTTGCACGCAATTTCCGATGTCACTGACCTTCTGCAATCAAATTGTTAGTAGATGATAACCTAGAGGTAACCCTGCTAAGTATAAAAGACCAGGAATATGAAGGCATAGTAGTGTTTGCGGACCATTCTCAGCTGTGATAGGAGTTAGTGTTAAGGTACACTGCAATGCAATTGTTCTTCTGCCGTCGCATTTCGTATATTGATCAACGCATGCTATTGGCAAAGTGCTTTGAGCATACTGTTGTAACCATTCAGGTTTATAAATGGGATACTATAGGTAGGTATATAAGAATAGTTCACGCGGGGGATGATTTTGAAATAGCTAACTATCGTTTATCACGGTTATCTATCTGAAACAAACATTGACAGAAAACCCATTGTTTTAGCGCAGATTCGGAAATCGACGTGTCCATAGTCGTAGAATATGTAAGGTTATATTAATGCTTAGTTATTTATATATCTCTTGACGACCTCAGTGATGCAGTACGTGCGCTGTTACATTATAAAGTCGGAGGTCCTGGGTTCGATTCCCGGCTCGAGTCTGGTCTGGTGGTTAGTTACCAACCTACCGATAAAAGCGTTCTAGCACGATGTCGCGTAGAAAACAATTAGGAGCGTGGGTTTATCATACTCCAATCAGGTTTGCCCGCTACCATCTCAGAATGCATCATCACTTATCATCAGGTGAGATTGCCGTCAAGGGCTAACTTGTAGTAGATAAAAAAAAGGTCCTGGGTTCGATTCCCGGCTCGAGTCTGGTCTGGTGGGAGGCTTCGGCCGTGGCTAGTTACCACCCTACCGATAAAGACGTGTCGCCAAGCGATTTAGTGTTCCGGCACGATGTCGCGTAGAAACCAATTAGGAGCGTGGGTTTATTATACTCCAAACAGGTTAGCCCGCTACAATCCTAGACAGCATCACTTACTACTAGGTGAGATAGCCGTCAAGGGCTAACTTGTAGTTTATAAAAAAAAAATCGGAAATCCCAGATCGAATACGGATGCCCGTAATCGTAGAATATGTCAGTTTATATTAATGTTTAGTTATTTATATCAGGCATTCAAGCTATCTTACTTAAAACAATACATAACAACTATTTAAATAGAACCAGAACATTAGGAAACCGGTGTGCAAATGGCGCATCAATTAATCTGAGGCAACTGTCGCGAGGCCTACGGTACAGTTGTATTGTTGTGCAAATTTTGAGACTTTCTAATGAGTTATTAAAGACCAGTGTCTTTAAAGTCTGGTCGCAGTGGAGTCCCACATACATCGCACACAAGATGGGGGGATGCCAATGAGTTATTAAAGACACTGAAAGTCTGGCCGCAGTGGAGTCCCACTTACATCGCTCACAAGATGGGGGGATGCCTAAATCAGTCAATCAGGGATGGATTTGGCAGTTTACCTGTTATAGGTTTTCTCTGGTGGTTTGGACTGCGGCCGTGACTAGTCACCATCCTATTGATAAATATGTGTCGCCAAGCGATATTTGCGTTACGGCACGATGCCGCATAGAAACCAATTAGCAGTTGGGTATACCATAACAGGTTAGCCGGCTACCATCTTAGACTGTATCATCACTTACCACAGTTGAAATTGTCGACCACTTTTAGTGGATAAAAACCGGTTTCTGAGGATTCATAGATATGAGATTTCTTATCAGACTCTTGCCTAATGTAAATGTAACATTCGCCTCTAACACTGCATTGCAAACGCTTCAATTCGCTGTCTTTCTCAGTCGCAAATAGTCTGTGTTTGCACATATTATATCATATACATAGATCAGAAAGATAAGCCCGTACTCGTAGTTTTCATAAGAAAGAAAGGAAACTCCATTATTTGCCGCAGTCCTTTATTTAACATTACACAAAATAAATTAAGTATATGGCGTTAGGGTCTTCATACGCCTTTGAGAATATTATGGGGAACTCTCAGACATACAGGTTAAGTTTTACATTATTTGAGTTCTTTTATGTTTGATATCGTTTATAGAAAAAAATAAAACTAATATCACTCGTAAAATATGTTCTCCCTTTTTATGGCTTTGCACAGATTAGCTAATGTCAAGTTTATAGCAATGTAAAAGTTAGGGAGAAATGGAGGGAAACTTCGCACTCCGCGGACGCGGCTCCCTCAAACCTTTCCCAAACTAATACCTGTTAACCATTCAGAAAACTAGCCACGCAACAACTAGCCAGGTTTTTTCACGCTTTTCTTGAATTAATGGTTGTTGGCTAATTTTGAACAGGACTGGTGTTGGTTGTGTTGGCTAATCTGTGCAAAGCCATAAAAAGAGAGAACATTAGTTCTCTCTTTTTATGGCTTTGCACAGACTTTGTAAATACGATTTTTAGTGTTATTTATTTGCAGTAGGTAAGTACTGGGTGTACTATACCCACAGACAGATAGCATAAAAGCCACGATATAATCATCATTATGACGCCCGGGTGGCACCACACGACCATTAGCGAATACTACGTTGGAGACAAAACGACCGTTTCCTTCCTCATTAGCCGCTATCGCAAATTGCTTGGTACCACTAATGAATTGATTACCAATTTTTTCCTTGAATTCTGTTTTATAGGTAACGTTTGGAAGTCTCAAATTGGACTTTATGGAATCACACCGAACGAATGGAAGGATTATGATAGTTAGTGTTTTTATTATATTTGCGCATGTCACAGGTCTTGCTGATTCTGGTGGCAATTTATCGTTGGCCTAGTGGCTAGTAAGTCCAATTACAAGTCATGAGTTCGATTCCCGGGTCTGGTCAAAAATTGTTAATTAATTGTTAATTTTTAATTTTTGATTGATTAACGTAATCTTAGTCAAAAAGACAACTAATTCGTACAGCGTAAAAAGTGAATAAATAATAAAATGTGCAATTAAAACAATTTTCATAGACACTTATGAGTTTTTTTTTACACACCACAAGTTAGCCTTTGACGGCATCTCACCTGATGGTAAGTGATGATGCGGTTTAAGATGGTAACGGGCTTACCTGTTAGGGGCATAGTAAGTCCATACTCCTAATTGGTTTCTACACGACATCGTGCTGGGACGCTAAATCGTTGGCGACACGTCTTTGTCGGTAGGGTGGTAACTAGCCACGGCCGAAGCCTCCCACCAGACCAGACTCAGCCGGGCATCGAAGCCATTACCTCCAACTTTATAATGTGACAGCGCACGCACTGCGCCACAGAGGTCGTCAAAACCTTTCAATTTAGATTACTTAACCAAGCCTGCCTGATTTTGTTAGTTAGATAGTTAAAAACAATTGTTTTTAAGATCAGCAGCAGTCAATATTAGGTGACCTGACAGCTTGTTTGCTTTGCTATATTCAAATTCAAATAAAGTTTAATCAAATAGTCCTTTAAAAGACATTTTTGACGCGTCAATAATTTACATAGTAGTAATAACGAATGTAGTTATCACCATGAAATCATGGTGATAACAACATTCGTAAACTTAAAACTAAAGCTATCTGTGTTCCAAACGCGCTTCGGCCTAAGAAGAAGCCCACAACAAACTTAGCCGGGTTTTTTTTGTTATCACCATCTCACATAATCAATAATAAATTATAGTACCTATGTAGATAGAGCATTTCACACCCAAGCTTTTTTATCGTTTATAATATAATCCTTAATATCGTAATATGATTTTTATACAAGCTTTCGTTTTATAAAAACTTTGAACTTATTGATAGACATCTCCAAGATATTAATAGGTAATTTATTATTAAATAAAATACAATTTCCTTTGAATGAGTTACTAAACTTGTGCAGCCTATTTAAAAAAGAGCCATAATATTAGGATAAGTTGTACTATTTATAACAATAATCAAGAAATAAAACATTTACTTTCTTTCCAGTGCAATTAAATCTCGATCGTCCTTGCTTGGCATCTCAATAGCGAGTATAATCACAAGATCAAATCATATCTTTTAAACGTTTTACAGCAAAACAAGTACAGCAATTATGCAGAAGCAAAACAGGCTGTCAATCCGGTAAACTGGACAAGTCTTATAGTTTTTCACCTAATTATAGTAAATAATTACTCGGGAGGCCGAAAGGGTATTTAAAAGTAAATTATTCTCAACATTGACTGATGCAATAACAAACGATATCTGTATTATGCATAAATTGTTTATCTTGAATATTCATTTTCGAAATTTCAATTGCTTGTTTGTCTCTTGCGTTATATGAGAAAGCGATTTTACCAGCATTCTGCTTAGATAAACTAGACTCTTCTCAGGTGTTACAGGAGTTTGAGCACACTCAAATAAAGAATAAAATTATATCTAATTCTATTGTAGTTAGTGTATATAGTTGTATGGTAAATCAACTGTATCATATACACTAACTAAACTATCATATAACAGCAATTATTTTATAATGCGTGTTAAAATTCTTATAATTAAACTAAATAAAAGTAAAGACTTTACTTTTCGCGCTTGTAAAGTCAACATCTCCTGAGGATGATCCGGTGTCGGGTCGAAACGTGCGTAGAGGTTCTAGTGGAAGATTTTGTGTGGTGTTATATTATACAAATCTCCCGGTTGTCGACGGAATATAGCAAATTATACTTGCTGTTTATTGTTTATCGTGGACTTCCGCAAAGTAACGCCTGCTTCTATTCATTATTCAATATAATATGTCTGTTACAATTCTAAAATCATTGTTACAATTATTTTAGTAAAGTTCCGATAGTAATTATATATAAAATCATAAATTATAATTAAGATAAATTGGGAACTAATAAAATCTATACCTTACTTTACTGGAAATCCGAACAACTGCTACGGAAGAGGTAGCGGTCTGTAACTAGTTTATATTATCGATTGTTTTGCCAGCAATCGACAGATATTACGAGACATTGAGACCGCTATCGATTTCAAGGAAGGATACATTTTCCCACCGAGGCTGGTCCTTTGGCGCACGCAAATATCAATTAGTGTCACTTTTGTCAACCCAGATGCGGGAAGACATGGCATTCGCTGAAAACGTTCACGCACTACGGTGTACTACCGACAGCCAAGAGGTTATAGATAAAACCACACAATACGGGAGGTCGAGTTACCTATATTTAAAAACAAAAGAACTATTTATTATCTTCGTAAAACTAATTTACGAATCAGAGCGCTTCCGTAGCCGCCAAAGTCTCCCTTGATATCGACTTACCACCTCAGTTACTAATAATACCACTATGACTCTGTCATAGATCTTAAATATTTGTTTTTGTCTCTCTTGTCTGATTTTATTTTGTTTTTAGTGTATATTTGTTTTGTTTAGACTTCGTTTTTGTTATAATGTTATTATGTGTAATCATTTAATTAGTGTTATTGGATATTGTCCGTTCTAATTAAATTAAAAATTAAATAAATAAATAATAAATAAATAAAGGTTGTGTAATGGCACCGACATCGGAACACGTAGTGTCAATAATATCCCTGGTACACTCAAAACTATTTGTAGAGAGTCAGCGGTACTAGACCGTGACAAGTGAAAAGATCCTAATTCCCAAAAATTATACATTCCTAAATGAAAGTCCATGGACAATGATTTCAATATATTAAATTTTAAGAAGTAGGCACTCGTCTGTCTGTATAACAATTATACACAGTTTGATGCGTGATTTTGACGACCTCCGTGACGCAGTGCATGAGCTATCGCATTATAAAGTTGGATGTCCTGGGTTCAAATCCTGGCCCGAGTCTGGTCTGGTGGGAGGCTTCGGCCGATGCTCGTTACCCTACCGACAAAGACATGTCGCCAAGCGATTTAGCGTTCCGACACGATGTCGTGTAGAAACCAAAGGAACGTGGGTTTACTATACTCCTAACAGGTTAGCCCGCTACCTTCCAAGACAGCATCATGACTTACCACGAGGTGAGATAGCCGTCAAGGGCTAATTTGTAGTGTATAAAAAAAAAACTGAGTGACAACCTCCAACACGTCTTCTCATGATGTGATGAGATGTGACGTATCCAAACTTTTTCTATTAGGCTTAAGGCACAGAATAAATTAGTGTTAGTTGTTTGTTTTTATTATATATCTTGCTCAAGTAGGGATGACATAGTAACGCTGTGACCAAACCCCTTTAAAATAAAGTAGATAAAAAAATGTGTAATATGATGAAACGACAGAAATATCTATCATTATAAGCGGACGTTGGGGCAAACGTGTCCTGGGGTGGACACCGATAACCCGTTGGAAAGATCGCCTTTAGAAAATGGCTGGAAACCGTTGCAATGTTGAGAACTGAGAGCGGTGGCGTGCTTTTAGAAAAGCCGTTCAGCAGTGGACTTTCGATGAAAAAATTAACTGATTCTGACTTTTAAATCATGTCTTACGGTGCAATTGCGAATGACGTGTAGAGAATAAGGATGCCTCTGTATACTGGGTCCACGATCTACGGAGCGTCACCGCGACCTTTTATTGGAAAATAAGCTTATCCAATTGCATTTGAGTTAATCCAATTGACGTTTCTCTTAGCGGCTGCATTCATGCGAAGTCAGATCTCAATATATACATTACTAGTTCTAGGCTTGATCAACGATGTATACAATTTTATAACAAATTGCCAAATGAAATTTCTGGGATGTCTCTCAATAAGTTCAAAGTTTATATAAAACGTAAGCTTGTAGATAAGTCCTACTATAGTGTAAAGGATTACGTAAATGATAAACAAGCATGGGTGTGAAATATTGCTCTAATAAGATAGCTCTTAATATAATTTTAAGTGGCATGTGAGATGGTGATAACAAAAATAAAATTTACCTGGCTAAGTTTGTTGTGGGCTTCTTCTTAGACCGGGGCGCGTTTGGAACTCTCATAGCTGTAGTTTTAAGTTTACGAATGTAGTTATCACCATCAAATCACTACTATGTAAATAAAGGCTTATGCCTTTTAAAGGACTATTTGTATAATGATTATTTTGAATTTGAATTTGAATTTGAATTAACTTTTATAAGCTTTTTTTTTAACTAGTCATGTTAGTATGTATGGCTAAAGTATTGCTGGGGAAATTAAGCGTACACATTTGTTTTGTATGATAACTCACGATAGATAGCACGTTAAGTGGTTTCATTCTGAATCAAATATGGCTTTACTGGCTACGGAACCACTCTATTTCGTAATTCAGTTTTACAAAGATAGTAAATAGTTATTTTTTAATATAGGTTTTATTTATTGATTTTTTCATTTGCGTTCATATCTTACAGACATGAAACCCGGTCAGGGCATTGCAAACAGTAGATACTATTATTGTTACAGTGTATACATTTTTGATACACATTATAATATTCTAATATTAAACAATTCATTAAAAAATAATTAAAAATAATAACAATAATAAGTATCTCGATCTGGCTCACGAGGTTTCCGACATGTGGCATGTGCAGTCTGCTGAAACCATCCCAATCGTCATATCTGCGAATGGGTTGATCCCAGTAAGCCTCGCTCACCATCTGAGGCGACTGGGGTTCCGTGGCAGTTCGCTCGCAGCCAGGATGCAAAAAGCGGTCTTGCTGGACTCGGCTAGGATAGTCCGCCGGTTTCTCAACCTGTCGCCCTGACCCCCGGCCGTTTGGTCTCCCCTGCCGGGGCGTAATCCTCCGCCCGGTGCAAATATTTATTTATGTAATGTGTATGTAAGTTTATTTATTTTTATCTATGTAAGTATATTATATCTCTTTTGGCATGTATATGTATTTATTTTGCACACGGGTGTGAGAGTTGGGATATAGTGACAATAATAAATAAAAATAATAATAATCTGTATATATAAAAGCGAAAGGTCACTTACATACTTACATACTGACTTACATACTGATTAAACACGAGATCTCAAAAACTATTGTACGTATAAAGCTATAATTTAGCAAGTAGGTAGTTGATAGTTAAGAGATGTCAGCTAAGAAAGGATATTTGGAAATTCCACCCCTAAGAGGGTAAAAGGGGGGTTGGAAGTTTGTATGAATTTTCTTTGTTTTTAGAGTTAGAGACACAAAATTTTGCATTAAGATTAATACTAATAAATAAAAAACATGTACATCAATTTTTTTTTAAATATTACCTGTTAAGGGTGGTAAAATAGGGGATGATAGTTTTTGCTTATTTATTTATTATGAAGTCTACAAGCTTGAAATTTTGAAAATAGGTTTCTTTTAGAGCCTAAGTATAAGGTTAGAATTTTTTTTCATCCAAATCTACCCCGAAAATAGGGTCAAATAGGGGTTTGAAGTTTGTATAAAAGTCCTGTGTTTTTTAATTAAGAGACACGAAAATCGGCAATTTGACATTTGCCTGTAGCTTACTTTCTGAAGCAGGGCCTTGGCCGTACGGGAAACCTCAATCTCACGAGAAATCAGCAATTCTACGCAGACGAAGTCGCGGGCAACAGCTAGTAATTTAACATATTAATATTAATAGGTTATAACCTCTCGGCTGTCGGTAGATGATAGAGATGAGAGAGTATTCCACGAGGAATGGATACATCAACCGCCTCTTGTCCTGCTTCTTCTGTACATAAGGGTTTGTAAGAACGTGCAACGAATGGACGTGAGTTGGTACGCAGTTGTCTAAACGCAAGTATGTAACGAGACTCACCGGCAATGGTGTTCAGGAACATGAGGTACTCGAAGTTGGAGATCTCTCGCCGCTGCCACTTCTGCGTCATGTTGGAGTTCCGCATCAGCTGCCGAGGGGACATCATGGAGGCTCGTCTGTTGACAAACAAAACAATTTAATTATTCTCAGGCATGTTTTATTGACAAGTTGGATACGTAGTATCGAAGTCCAGATATCGCCTCTCTTAGTATCGGAAAGGTATAAGGATTGGTAACGTAACTTTATTATTAAGCCTTAGTTAACCGTATACTTTTTAACGCCGCTATAAGTCAGTCCTCGACGGCAATCCCACCTGGTGGTAAATCATGATACTGCTTAAGATGGTATCGGGTTAGCCTGTTAGGGTTATGGCAGTTATATTAAATCCAAACTCCATCGGTTTGTCCGTCAGTGGGATTCATCCCGTGAAACATAGCAAATAAAAGTACCGTCAGAAATATAAAAATAAAAATTACAAATATTAATATAGATACATTAAATATTTTATATAGATACACATTAAAATAACACAAATGTCAATAAAAATATTTTGCACAGGCTTTAGAGGTTTAGTATTAAAAAAAGGACAAATAGGTTGATCAAGATTTTAGGAACGAAAGTAAAACTTAAACACTTTTACGAGTATACAAAAAAGGATATTTTTTGTCACGGAGATCGAGTCATCTCCGAAACATCTGTCGCGTTCTCCGATCTGAAGCCAACCATTGAAACGATTTAAAGCTGAATAATAGCAACAAAACGCACGAGTGAGTCTCGATTATAACAATTGTAAACTCTTTAAGAGTCACAACAAAAACTGAAAGCCGATCTTAATAGATTTCACTACGGTTTTGGTCAACTAATGTCCGCGTTTACACGTCTTAGCGGAAATCGAGACCGTTCCACGGTTTTCCCAAGTCAGTTTTAAACAATTTCGCTCAAAATAAACGTTCGGTAGCCTATTTTTACCCGCATTTAACGCAAGGGTGTGGTTTTCTGTTCCCCATTAAAATCATGATGTACGCAAGTTGGTTTCTTGATACCATAGATGAGCGTGATTCATTTTTAATGCATCTTACAGCAATTTACTTGGCCTGAATAACCTATATATCATCATCAACCCATTGCCGGCTCACTACAGAGCACGGGTCTCCTCTCAATATGAGAAGGGTTTGGCCATAGTCCACCACGCTGGCCATGTGCAGATTGGCAGACTTTACACGCCTTTGCGAACATTATGGAGAACTCTCAGGCGTGCAGGTTTCCTCACGTTGTTTTCCTTCACCGTTGAAAGCAAATGATATTTTGTTTAAAAAAAACGCACATAGCTCCGAAAAGTCAGAGGTGCGTGCCCGGATTCGAACCGCCGACCTCTAATTAAGAGGCTGACGCGCTAACCACTAGGCTATCACAGCTTCAATCGTTTATATACAATTTGAATACAAATATTGAGTCGAACAATTAACAGTCCATTAGATGGCTGATATATCGCGTGAGCTCATCTCTTCAGTAGCCATTTGTGTCAGTCACGCTGAGGTGAAGCTGCGTGCAGCAGTGACGTAGTACCTCCCCCATCTTTTTTAACACGTAGTCAACTTGTCGTCAAACTAAATGCATAATTAGACAGCGACAATTTTGTTCAATTAAATTTGACCACAGAAATGAATGAATTTGAATTTAAAATTTGAATTTGATTTCGTTCATCATCATCATGATCAAATAACCCATTGCCGACTCACTACAGAGCACGGGTCTTCTCATAATATGAGAAGGGTTTGGCCATAGTCCACCACGCTGGCCATGTGCGGATTGGCAGACTTCACACGCCTTTGAAAACATTATGAACTAGGCATGCTAGGTTTCCTCACGATGTTTTCCTTCACCGTTGAAACAAGTGATATTTTAATTGTTTAAAAACGCACATAACTTCGAAAAGTTAGAGGTGCGTCCGGGTTCGAACTCCCGACCTCTGATTAGGAGTCGGACGTCCTAACCACTAGGCTATCACAGCTAAGAGTGTTTTGTTACGTAATAAGAATTTTGGCGCAAACCTAAACTTTTTTTTATCGTATTTTATATTCTCAAATCTCACCGAAGCTTTAGCAGCCATTAACGCAAATTGTATATAAAATTATTATTATGATGGAGGGCGATCGCAGAAGCACCCATGACGACTGGTGACTTCTTGATCCCGGTCCGGCCTGATCCCACCTCTCGTTGGCTCGTGGAATCTTTTTACCATTCAACCAATATTAATTCTAATTTTACAGAATCATCCCGAAAAATTAAAATTATCGAATCGAATTTGATTTGAACAAACCTTCTGCAAATTTATTTTATTATTTATTATTTATTTGTACATATACATAGAAATAATAAGAAAAACAGAAACAAGAAGAAGAAGGATACAAAAGGCGGCCTTATCGCTTAGTAGCAATCTCTGCCTGGCAACCTTAGGATTAGGAAAAAAAGAAGTAGGTGGCGTTACTATATAAACAAAAATCTGCATACGAATAACTACATACTAATACAACTTATTATTAGTGTGTTTCATTGTAATAGAAACAATTAGATTAATCCAATATTTGTATACGATATCTTATCCAAGGTGAAACCCTTGACATATAACGAATTACGCATCTGGTGCCGCTTGTGTACAGTACCCATAAACCTAAATATCATCGCTCTACTGACATTGCAGTGATTGGCAGGAAGTGCGGTGAACCCGAAATGTTTATTTTCCACAACCGCATTCACAAATATTTGTATCAATGGACCTTGACGCCGCCTAAATGAGGAGATTAAATGAAATAACACACTTTCCGGCGCTACAGACGTACTCGTAAATATGTATTTTTTATTAGTTTTTAAGTAGAAGAGCCGCAATTCTAAGAAACTATATATTAATACATTATGATGTATTTATTAATCAAGACATATATTTTACAAGATGTTTGTAAGGGTTAAAATGTTATTAATCTGTATACGTAGCGGTGATAGCTTAGTGGTTAGGGCGTCAGCCTCTTAATCAGAGGTCGGCGGTTCGAGTCCGGGCACGCACCTCTAACTTTTCGGAGTTATGTGCGTTTTTTTTAAACAATTAAAATATCACATGCTTCAACGGTGAAGGAAAACATCGTGAGGAACTGCACGCCCGAGAGTTCTCCATAATGTTCTCGAAGACGTGTGAAGACTGCCAATCCACACATGGCCAGCGTGGTGGACTATGGCCGAACCCTTCTCATATTGAGAGGAGACCCGTGCTCTGTAGTGAGCCGGTAATGGGTTGATCATGATGATGATGATGATGATACGTACAAAAGTATAAAACTTGACTAGAATACTATTATGAATGTATTAAGTTGGTTGTCATCATGTCGTGCGGCCACGCTATTGGTTCCCGCCAAAACGGTGGCAAGTGATTGGTCCACGCAAAATAATTGCTATAAGTTTAGTGATATTTTTGGGGGAGTTTTTATATTTGGTTTCTTGCAAATTTTTAACTTATTGAAAACCTTTAAGGCTATATAGGTAGCTCGGAGGATTGCAGATTGCGATATACTTTCTTAGTTTGGTTTTTCGCACAAAATCGATGGTCCCCAACTATTTTCATACGATAATTTATATTATATAGTTTGATTCATTGTAGTTTACGCTACCCCAATAGACTAAATACAAATATAACAAAAAAGGCAGCTAAGACGGCACGAATTTAGCTATCACCATCAAACTATTTAAATTATTGATGCGTCAACATTGATTCATTGATTGAAAACATAAAGGACTCTTCAAATATTAATATATGTAGGAAAAATTGTACCTCCTAGAGCTTTAATGAATTTTTATAAAATAACATTATTTGAAAAATTACATTGCTTGTGATTCATAAATCATTAATTAAAATTACATTTATCACTATTTAATGAGACAATTATGATAATCAATTCATATAAATAATTATGGTATTGGAGAATGATAATACCTAATAATTTATCACTTGAAGTGTAATAGCGATTATTGAGTGGGTATGTTAGAGATAATACTTTGTTTAAGCCCGCCAACCTGGCCCTGTGCGCGCCCAGCTGTGGACGTGAAAGGCTGACGATGATAACATGATGAGGAATGAAAAATGAACAAATATTTATTTCATCAAAAACACAGTTTTACAAACAATAAACAGCAAGTATAATTTGCTATATTCCGCCGACAACCGGGAGATTTGTATAATATAACACCACACAAAATCTTCCACTAGAACCTCTACGCACGTTTCGACCCGACACCGGATCATCCTCAGGAGATGTTGACTTCACAAGCGCGAAAAGTAAATACTTTTCGCGCTTATAATGCGCGATACAAATCTCCCGGTTGTCGGCGGAATATAGCAAATTATACTTGCCGTTTATTGTTTATCATGGACTTCCGCAAAGTAACGCCTGCTATTCTATTCATTATCACAGTTTTCCGATGGTACGCACACCAGGTAATACTGTCTCGTGGGTTTTCCACATAAACATCCCACCAGTGTTATCTCATTGAGCTGTTCGCGCCAGTGGCCGCGCCTGCGAGTGGACTTGACTCGCGCAAGCCACTCGCGCGAGTAGGTCACGGCCGCGCGGGTTGTCGACCCGCGTCGCGCTGTCTGTCGCACATTCGGTTTGTGGGAACTGTTTATCGTTACATATATTGGTTTACCTTTTACCTTATTGATATTATCGTATATTCGAGGAGATCGGAGATTCGGATGGAGTGGAGATATGACTACCACTGTGACGCAGCGCGTTTGCTGCCGCAAAAAAAAGTTGGAGGTCCTGGGTTCGATTCCCGGCTCGAGTCTGGTCCGTGGATAGTTATGTAGCGATAAGGCCGCCAAATTGTATACTACTGTATCTGTTGTTTTCTGTCTTTTTTTGTTTTACTTTTCCTTTTTCGTGGTGTACAATACAAGTATGTAAATAAATAAATAAAAAAAAAATAGTTACCACCCTACCGACAGAGACGCCAAGGGATTTAGCGTTCCGGAACGAAGTCGCGTAAAAACCAATTAGGAGTGTGGGTTTACCATATCCCTAACCGATTAGCCCACCATAATGGAATCCCGCTGGAATAAGTAACGTCACAGTACTCACTCTTTTTTTTTACACATTACAAAGTTAACCCTTGACGGCAAACTCATCTAATGGTAAGTGATGATGCAGTCTAAGATGGTAGCGGGCTAACCTTTTAGAGGCACTGTCAGCCTATACTCCTAATATGGTAACGTCTTAATCGCTTGGTGATACTTCTTTGCCCAAGAACAAACTCGACCTGGAGATGGAACCCAGGACCTCCAACTTTATTTTTTTTTAATTCGAGCGACATCATACCGTTGAAGTATTAAGTTTATCGATGTAGGCATCACCTTCAACTCACTACAATGTAAGTTATGGACGCATCGCAAGTGCCGTGTAAAGGAATATTTGAATAAAGTATTTATTTGGTTTGATTTGTTTATTCACTTGTTTCTACCGGGGCGCGTTTGGAACCCTCATAGCTTTAGTTTTAAGTTTACGAATATAGTTATCACCATCAAATCACTACTATATAAATTATTGACGCGTCAAAAGCGCCTTTTTAAGGACTATTTGAATAAAGATTATTTTGAATTTGAATTTGAATTCTAATAGCTTGTGAAGTTTACCAAATCGTACTTGGTCGACTGTCGCCTAGTTTATTAAAGTTATGCTCATGCTGAGACAGCCCGGTTACGCTGTGGCAACCAATAGGGTTTGTACAGCTAATAGACAGTCCGAAAAAAAAAAGCTCATGCTGAGAGTAAATCTGTGCACTTCAGTGACCTGGTAATGGGTCGATATTGATAGTGACAATTGAAAAAATATTCAAATTCTAATAATCTTTATTCAAATAGTACTTTAAAAGGCACTTTTGATGCGTCAATAATTTACATAGTAGTGATTTGATGGTGATAACTACATTTGTAAACTTAAAACTAAAGCTATGAGGGTTCCAAACCCGCCCTGGTCTAAGAAGAAGCCCACAACAAACTTAGCCGGTTTTTTTTTGTTATCACCATCTCACATAATCAATAATAAATTATAGTACCTATGGAGATGGAGTAATTCACACCCAAGTACACAGATGCAGTTTAAATGGGCTGGAGATACGACTCCATTTCGGAAACCGTGATATAACCCTAAAGACTTTTATTATTATTTTTATTATTAGCCCGTACTGTCCCAATGTTGGGTAAAGGCCACCCTTTCTTCCTTCCATTTGTCTCTGTCTAGGGATCTTTGGGGCCAAGCCGACATATAGGCATCGAGTTCGTCACGCCAACGATGCCTCGGTCTTCCTCGACGTCTTTTTGTTTTTTGTGACACCCAATGTGTAGCGGCCTTTGCCCACAGTTCGTCGGACATGCGCATAACATGATAAAGACTTGGAAAACTTTTAAATAAATATATTTCTCCAAAAGCTTCTACAAATTCATATTTAAAAATGTATGTTTCTTTTGGCCCACACAAGTTATGAAATTTGCAAAACCATTGACATTTAAGAAATAATTCGTAAGTACAAGTGAATTAAGTCGTTAAATTATTAATATTACGCGGATAACTTTCCATTATAGTCATAATGTCAAGGTCAGGTGATTGTCAGATATTATATAAGTCTGCCAATCCGCACATGGCCAGCGTGGTGGACTATGGCCAAACCCTTCTCATATTGAGAGGAGACCCGTGCTCTGTAGTGAGCCGGTAATGGGTTGATCATGATGATGATGATATAAGTGGGAGATATGATAATATATATAAATTTGTTTCGTATCTGGAAAATTAGCATGAAAAAGATTGCTTTGCTTTACTGTAGCAATCCTTTGTTTAAACGTTGTGGATAAAGATATTCTATACTACGCTTTTGATGCGGCTTTGGTTACGAACATCTCGCAGGAATCACAATTTTTTCCGGGAAAGTTGCCTTTGAGTCAATTCTAAGCTATGATAGTTGGTTAGGACGTCCGCCTCCTACTTAGAGGTCGGGGGATCGAACCCGGGTACGCACCTCTAACTTTTCGGAGTTATGTGCGTTTTTAAGCAATTAAAATATCACTTGCTTTAACCGTGAAGGAAAACATCACGAGGAAACCTGCATGCCTGAGAGTTCTCCATAAGGTTCTCAAAGGCGTGTGGAGTCTGCCAATCCGCACATGGCAAGCGTGGTGGACTATGGCCAATCCCTTCTCCCATTGCGAGGAGACCCGTGCTCTGTAGTGAGCCAGTAGTGCGTTAATTATTCAGGTTGTAATCTATCCCCATTCTAAATGGCAGACATTTAGATTTAAAGAGTAACAAACTTTTCCATTTGTAATATTAGTAAGTATTTATTATTTTATGCCTAAACTAGTAGCGGGCTAACTAAATAATGTAATGAGTAGGTATGGCATTCATATTAAACTCATTCCCCTAGTCGGTTTCTACGCGGCATCGTACTGGAATGCTTTAACGCTTGGCTTATCATGTTAAAAAGTGGTAACAGCTAAGTAAGGCTGGTAAGGATACACAGCAACGCTATTTAAGCCGTTTCCATGTTTATTATTAACCCCGTAAATAGAACAAGGAAGGAACATTGTTTGAGTCACAATAAAATTATTCGAAGACGGTGTCAAAAACCTAAGGCGCATCCGAAAATAGACCAAACATACATTCAATGATCGCGGAAACAGGAAACATCGATATTTCATCTTACAATTTATTAGCTATCTAATAAGGAACCACGATCCTAATCTGTTACTTTAATTTTGACCACATCACAAATACAACTAGTGCTGGCGAAATAGATCATTTAAGAAAGATATCGATGGCACTATTTATAATAACGATAGCTCGAAATATGGTCATGTTTGTGACGATTCAAAATTCCTTTATTTTAAGTCGGCCTAGTGTACATCTGAAACCTCACGCACGGTGATCTGAAACCACCACGGTGGTTCGGAGCTTCGGAAAGCAGATTTTGCTGAGAAAAGAAACTCAGAAAATTATCTTTTCCAGCATCAACTTTTTAAAATTGAACCGGTTTTTACAAGATAGACAAATGATTATTTATAATAATAATAGCCGGTTGCTTCCATTCATGCTTGCACTTTGTCATGCATCAATTGACAAAATTCATCTATTGTATAGTAACATCGCTGTAATTAATAGATATTAACAAATTGCTTAAACAAATATATTATTGCACGCTTACTTACTAATATTTATGCCGAACCCTACTGGAATGCTAAGTTATGATAAAAATTATGCACCGAGAAGAAAAGGATTAATTGGATAAACTTCTTGATGGTATTTTCACGCTTCAAAAAACATGTTTGTTATTGTTTGTTATGTGTAGTTGGGGTGTATCCCAAGGCCGCGGTACCTCATTCTATTTTCGGTAACTTATTTCTATAGATATCGATAATACCGATAGTTAACCACCGAGTCACATCCCTATACAACAAAAGAATTAATCGCGACCCAAAAAAGGGCAGTCAAGGCAAGGGATTCTCCGGAAAACAACATAATCTTGGTTATTAATAAAACATACGGTATTGTCTACTTTTGGTTTCGTATTATGTTATCAACAAATTTTATAGTATTTTGATACGAACAATAAATAACTTTTTGCCGCTGCACTAAAATGTAATTAATATCTGTTCAAGGTTTTGTCTTAATTGGTTGCGTACAGATTTTCTCATAACCTTTTTTAGGTATTTAGTTTTATATTTTTAGTAAATATATTAAATGTTGCTTTTTAGATTTTGTTTAAAAACATTACGTATTAATTAAGTGATCGAATTATTTAAACTGTTTGATAGATTTTATTTTTGATTTTATTGTACTACAAGTTAGCCTTTGATGGCAACCTCGCCTAGCTTACCCGGTATGGTGAACCCATACTCTGGAACGCTAAATTGCTTAGCGGCACGTCTTTGACAGGATGGTAACTAGCCACGGCCAAAACTTCCCTCCAGACAAAATACACAAATTAGTTTCAAGATTTGTAAAAATCTGGTGTGTGGTTGTCGATTTAAATACCGTTAAATATATAGTTATTTTGAAGTTATTTCAACTTGTGGAACTCTGGGAGAAGGATGTCTATTTCGCTTGCATGGGGATCGTTCTGAGGTTTGAGGCCACCTTTGTAACACATTGGGGCCACAAATGACTTATTGAATAAAATGAAAATGAAATCGGTTCACTTAGCTTATTTGAGATAAGTGACCCGATTTCATTTTCGTGGCCATTATCACTTGGGCTTTATGACTTGTTGACTAATGTGCGACTATGAGTCTACGAATCATCTTTGATGATGAAAGTTACTCCATCATCATAGCATTCTCATGAAATAAGGTTTTGTATTCCTTACCAGTGGGTTAATATGAGCCCAAGTTTTTTTTTTTTTTTGTTTATTAGTTCGCAAAACTGTCAACAATTGCATAGTCATAGTTCATTAAAATACAAAAATATCTTAATTGTACAACATTGACTTCTCGATGCGAACATAACATGCACAAGATGGTGTACAAACCGTTACAAATAATAAAATAAAATAATAAAATAAGATCATTGTTTAGGGCGGTAGTGAACAAGATCCAATTAGCCTTAATGATTGCCAACCTCCGGTAGGAGATGGCACTTAAATAAGAAGAATTCCTTACCAGAGAAAATATTCCGTCCAAACATGTATGTTGACAAATTGAAAAGCCCATAGGAAATTAACGCAAAGCTTTCGCGTCTCTAGGTCAAGCGGTCGCAATATTTTATACGTTAACTAAAAAAGTTCCGATTTTTTATAGCACAGTATTTCACGTTGTCAATTTTTATTTCTTTGTTTAATAAAACCTTACTTTATGAGTTCAAGATTTTGTAACTCGGTTCAATGATATCACAAAGAGCGAAGTTCAGTGGC
Source organism: Lasiommata megera (assembly GCA_928268935.1). Taxonomy (NCBI): domain Eukaryota; kingdom Metazoa; phylum Arthropoda; class Insecta; order Lepidoptera; family Nymphalidae; genus Lasiommata; species Lasiommata megera. The sequence goes on from OV743329.1 coordinate 12,713,383, forward strand.
GGTACGAACGGGGTTATATTTAAATTATTATCTCATTTTATTATAGCTGATACGCTCTTCTTCGTCCGCGTCGAATTTGGTGTTGCACTTAGCTAAAATCACTCTCGGTAACATTGGTTTCGTGGTTGCAAGCTCAAATGTGTCAATTAGGCAGACAAACTGGCTTTCATAATATTATTTACCTCACCTACCCTCTTCACCAAATCAAATTAAAGGATCCACTTCTAAACATACGTCTGTTAGTCTATAGCCACCGGTTTTTGAGTTGATGGTGGGTGGTTTTGGTACGGATAAAAATTCACGGTTGTGTATGCCATAACATTAAAAAAAAACACTTTAAATTAAAAATATTAACTTTTAGAAGAAAGAAGAACAAAAAAGAGATTGTGTAAAAGAGGATATACGTGTAAAAAGTGGTAGGTAGTGAGGTGACCGCTGATAGAAGTGAGTGGTTAAGGGCAAGAAAAAGAAGGTGTGAAAAAAACCTTCATCTAAAATACCAAAAATAAATCTGTTAAGCCGATTTGGAGTTTTGTTACAAACACTGTTACACAACAAACAGCAAGTATAATTTGCTATATTCCGCCGACAACCGGGAGATTTGTATAATATAACACCACACAAAATCTTCCACTAGAACCTCTGCGCACGTTTCGACCCGACACCGGATCATCCTCAGGAGATGTTGACTTCACGAGCGCGAAAAGTGTGTCGGCGGAATATAGAAAATTATACTTGCTGTTTGTTGTTTATCATGGACTTCCGCAAAGTAACGCCTGCTTCTATTCATTAAACACTGTTACAACAGAATTTTATATATAAGTTAAAATTGAAGTATCAACAGTTAATTGACAATCGAAACAGGAATTTAATTCTCTTTTTTCTGTCCGTCTCCGAGATGGAACTGTCGCAGTCACATAAAGCAAAATCTTGCAATCGACTTTTAGTTATCATTCACATTTTTATTTATCCACAAGTTAGCTCTTGACGGCAACCTCACCTGATGGTAAGTGATAATGCAGTCTAACATGGTAGCAGGCTAACCTGTTAGGGGCATGGTAAGCCCACACTCCTAATTAGTTTACTTACGACATCGCGCCGGAACGCTAAATCGTTTGGCGACATGTCTTTGTCGGTAGAGTAGCCACGACCGAAGCCTCCCATCAGATCAGACTCGAGCCGGGTATCGAGCCCAGGACCTCCAACTTTAAAATGTAACAGCGCACGCGCTGCGTCACGGAAGTCATCGAATTTCTTCGATTAGGTTGAAAAAGAACATTTTAGATGGTGTCATAAGCATCATTATATTATTTACGTGGTCGAAGTCGCCGCTGTAAAATATTTTTATGGAGTTATATATCACTCTATATGGACTAGAGATATTTTTGCATGTCTCTTAAATAAAGCACTACGATCTGTCACGTTGACTCGGAAGTGTTACTTCCTATTGGATTGTGCAATTTGTCTCTCATGCGGAAACCTGATCAATAAGGCCGCGTACACACTCCAGAAATTACGAGAACCTATTTTAATCTTAAGTAAATATTATTATAGTAAGTAATATTATATAATTCCAAAAATATTATAGGTTATTTTTTTTTCTTCGACAAAAGGCAATATATTGCAATTTTAAAGGTGCAAACCTTATTGTAATGGGCACCTTTCTATTCCTTGGGTAACTTGTTTAATGGAAAATTTTCGATGGTATGTTTATAAATAATTTTTAAGGATTACCTAAAAGTTAATAATAATGTTAAGAATATTGCAGAAAAAAATTAAGTAATCGTACTTACCGCTTACAGCGGTGATAACCTAGTGGTTAGGGCGTCAGACTCCTAATCGGTCGGCGGTTCGAATCCGGGCACGCACCTCTAACTTTTCGGAGTTATGTGCGTTTTTAAAATATTAAAATATTACTTGCTTTAACGGTGAAGGAAAAAATCGTGATGAAACCTGCACGCCTGAGAGTTCTCCATAATTTTCTCAAAGGCATGTGAAGTCTGCCAATCCGCACATGGCCAGCGTGGTGGACTATGGCCAAACCCTTCTCATATTGAGAGGTGACTCTAAAGTGAGCCGACAATGGGTTGGTCATGATGATGATGATGATGATGATGAATCGTACTTTGAATCTCAATTAATATAATAAATAGTTACACCCGTTGATTTATATAAATAAGACAAGGTAGATAACAAAGACACGTATTTGACCTTTTTTCAATCAATAACCTACTACCACGGTTATATTATCAATATACTACTTATAGCTGCAATTGTTTTAAATATGACTCACTGACAATCGCTTAGAAAAGTGTTAAATAGTGTAGAAATTAAATTACGAAATCTTTTAATCTTAAGCTTCGTAATCATAAGTGTTACAAAAGTAATTTATTTTTTACCTAATATAAGTTAGCCCAATCTCACCTGATGGTAAGTGATCATGCAGTGTAAGATGGTAGCGGGCTAATCTGTTAGGGGTATGGTAAACCCATACTCCTAATTGGTTTCTACGCGACTAAATCGCTTGGCGACACCTCTTTGTCGGTAGGGTAGTTACTAGCCACGGCCGGAGCCTCCCACCATACCAGACTCGAGCCGGGAATCGAACCCAGGACCTACAACTTTATAATGCGATTGCGCCAACGAAGTTCAAATTCCTGATTTTGAATGAAGCTTAATGAACACTGCGTTCAATTCTTACTATCTATTATTTGCGTCTGTCTTACTTTGGCATTGAATTAGATGGCAGTTAACTCGGAACTCGCATAAGAAACGTTTTATAATGTAGGGGCTTACTACTATCGTTTAAAGCAGTATTTTTTAAAACTATCCTTCCAGAATATGGACGTCAAAGCACGTCATTAAAAACGTTAATTTTAAAACTATGCTGGTGTAAGCGACTGTATCAACAAAACTGGATGTGAAATGTTCATTATCTACTCTCATATCATCATCATGCATCATGATCAACCCATTGCCGGCATTATTAAATTCATGTAAAGTCATAAGGCTGCATTTATGGCGATATGATAGGTTCTGTATAGCAAAGATGTTAAATTTATCGCTAAAATAAAGATAAGTGGGCAATTGTCAAACATGCATATCGTATACTAGCTGATGCCCGCGACTTCATCCGCGTGGAATAAGTTTTTTAATTTCCTACGGGAACTGTCTTATGTCCTAAACTATAGGTCCTAAACTATACTCATGCATAAAATCAAGTCGATCCATTGCTCTGTTGCGACGTGATTGAAGGACATACCAACATTTATAATATTACCATGATTTTGTCTGGATAGTAAGGATTTCTTAGTACGAAGTCATCATCATCATTTCAACCGATAGACGTCCACTGCTGGACATAGGTCTTTTGTAAGGAGTTCCAACGGCCACGGTCTTGGGCCGCCTGTATCCAGCGGCTCCCTGCGACTCGTTTGATGTCGTCTGTCTACCTTGTTGGGGGTCGACCAACGCTACGTTTACCGGTGCGAGGTCGCCATTCCAGCACCTTGGGACCCCAACGTCCATCGGTTCTCCGAGCTATGTGCCCCGCCCATTGCCACTTCAACTTCGCAACTCGCTGAGCTATGTCGGTCCGTCTACGGATCTCTTTATTTCTGTACGAAGTATGGTTTACTAATTAAATTTCGAGTGGATGGCTCGGAAAATCTAAAGCTCGGAAGGTGATGAAATGGCGTCTCTAGTCTGGATCAGAAATATAGGAGAATAGAAAATCCTTTTTTTTTTCTCAAAGATTTTGTTAAGTGATTTCCTTATTGCTCTGTTTTTTAACTTGTATTATTATTTGTCACAAACGAACAAAGAGGTTGCGTTTACATATTGGTATACAAACGAGTTCTAAATGCATTCATACATTGACTCATTTCTGCAGAGCATTTAGTATGCGCTTGATAAATAAGTAACAAACCGCCATTGTATGTATATAAGGCATTTTATACGTACATAAATCTTTGCCATCTTACATTAATTGTAAGTGAACCGGCGTTATCGGGCTGACGTGCAAAATTGTAATACTGTAACAATCACGGTGAAACGTGCGAGTTATATTAAATTCAAATTCAAATTCAAAATAATCTTTATTCAAATAGTCCTTAAAAAGGCAGTTTTGACGCGTCAATAATTTACATAGTAGTTATTTTATGGTGATAACTATATTCCTAAACTTAAAACTAAAGCTATGAGGGTTCCAAACGCGCCCCGGTCTAAGCAGAAGCCCACAACAAACTTAGCCGGGGTTTTTCTTTTTTTCGTTATCACCATCTCACATAATGAATAACAAACTATAGTACCTATGGAGATAGAGCAATTCACACCCAAGCTTTTTTATCGTTTATATAATCCTTAATATCGTAATATGATTTTTCTACAAGCTTAAATATGATAATATTAATTAACTGCATGAAGGAAATCTGCAAACTGTTTAACCATTCTATCTTTGTTTGGAAAAATTCATTCAGTTGGTGATGTTGGAAAACTAACACACTAAGACGAGAGATTGAATGTAAGATGTTTTGAAGACCTCCGTGGCGCAGCGCGTGCGCTGTTGCATTTTAAAGTTGGAGGTCCTGGGTTCGATTCCCGGCTCGAGTCGGGTCTGGTGGGAGGTTTCAGCGATAGCTAGTTACAACTCTACCGACAAAGAAGTGTCGCCAAGCGATTTAGCGTTCCGGCCCGATGTCGCGTAGAAACCAATTAGGAGTATGAGTTTACTATACCTCTAACAGGTAAGCCCGCATCCAACTTAGACAGCATCATCACTTACCATCAGGTGAGATGCCGGGCTAACTTGTGTTGCATAAAAAAGAGAGTCGGTGTAAAAGTCCCGATTTTATATCCTTAAAATTAATATACATATAGTGTGTACCAAAAAGATATTAAAAAAAAAAGCTTTTCAGCTTTATATATGTAGTTGCAATCAAAATAACATTGTTCCTAAAATTCATGATTTTGATGTTATTTTTTTTTTAATTAACGCGTCTGTAGCTACGCATTTGACATATGACTTCTGCGCATAAGTGTACGCGTCGTTATGTACTTGCCTGACTTTAGCAACTATGATCATGCCAATCTAGACAAGACATATTTATATGTGCACTTATAACTCAAGTGGGTTTTACAACAATTAAAACAATAATAATATATAACAATTAAAATAATAATAGATAATAATAATAATATTTCTTTATTTAGGCGACTAGGGCCCATTTTTGTTTGTACAGCTTAAATTTTAGTATTAACAAATTAAAATAAATAATTTTTAACAAATTAAATTAAATCTAATCAAATTAAAATAAGTAACATGAAATCAAAATTAGTAGCTTGGTTCACCGAACCAGCACCGACATAAAATGCTGTAAAATCGGTGAGTCAACCTTTCCCGCTAACATATTCAGGATACTGTTTGAGCTCGACCGCAGCCTTGCTAGGAGGGATGACGCCTTCTTTCTCATAACGGGGTAGAATACAATGTCTGCCATCACGAAAATAATAACATATTATATAAACTCTATCTTAATATGTTTGTTTATTTCTTTGGATGCGTGATTTGAAGCCCAGGTAGTATTAATACTTATAATAATATTAATAATGCACGTAAATAGTTTAATTATTTATTATATTTATATATCATGCTATAAAAAATCTATCTTATATGTCGGCGCGAAGAAGTTATTAACTTTATTCAGCGACGCCAAAAACCTCAAGAATTCAATAATTACCCATATTTTAATTATTGATGATTTTGCTAACACAATTTAGACAGTAACAATCAATTTCGTACAAGCATGCTTTGTGCTATAAATACGGGTGGTCGATGCCTTTTGTGGATTCTCTCGCTCGAGACGTCGGACTGTTTGGACCTCTTAGTTATTATCGCAATAAAAGTGTAAACCGGCAAGTTGTGGTTTTAATTACTATTTGCGAAAGTAAACAAAATCGTGACGTCAGCAATGCTGATGATACCCTTACAAAAAACAACTCGGACGTCCTTGACTCGACATATATAATAAGGAAAAAAGATGATTTCCACGTTTTTTTTAGTAGAAATGATTTGCCTAAGCCCTATATTCTTGATCCCTCTCCCGTGATGAGAGAGGAGGTATGTGCTTAGCAGTAGTTAAAAGGTTGATGATGTTAATGATGATGACTATCTCATCATCATCTTAGCGGTCACTGTTCCAGCGCTTTGCAGGTCTAGAACAGGTGAAATAACGTTTTTCTGGCTTAACTAGGCTTGAACTATGTGTCTCTTTGGAATGCTCTTATCGCCATCTCATCATCATCATCATGTATGGAAGCTATCTGCTATTACCTTGATTATCCTAACTTAATATAATAAATGTGAATGTAGGGCTGTTTGTTACGCTTTCACGAAATAACTACTCAACCGATCGTCATGAAACCTTGGACACATATTACTGGAGGTATTAGCAGTATATATAGGATATATTTTTTATTAAAAAAAAAAAGAAAAGTTTACTACAGATACCAAAAATGGTTTGTTATAATATAGTAAAAGAATGGCTAGTGCAAAAGTGTTTTTATAACATTCAACAATCCTTAACAATTTAAGTAAACCTCAATAACACGCTCTCACACCCTTGCATTTTTTGATTATTATGTTTGTTATTATTTTTAATTATTTTTTTATTGAATTGTTTAATATTAGAATATTATAATGTGTATCAAAAATGTGTTAAAATTGTACTGTTTGCAATGCCCTGACCGGGTCTCGTGTCTCTAAGATATGAAAGCGAATAAATAAATAAAATAAATAACTAGTCATCACATTGATTAATTTCTATTGTAACGATCTCTGATACTTATTCAATGGCTCGATGCGAGCGAAGCCGCGGGTAAAAGCTAGTAGTATATAATACTAACTTTCCATTGGTATGAAGCCTGCATTTAATGTATTGCAGCTTCTTTGTAAATTTAAATATTTGCCGTGAATGAGTGTTACATTTTCCTACTATGGTGAACAGTAGAGTTAGTCACACGCCGTGCTACGTTTCTCGGTAACTAATGAATGGCAGTTTAAGGATAATACGTGTTATTTACACACGCGTGCACATATTGATCCAGCCGCAGAATTTGGCATAATTTCTTTGTTACGCCATGACTACACAGAACGCGGTTTGAATATTAACCAACCCATAATAATAAAAAAAAACCACAAACAAAATTTAACTACTTCGATATCCTTATCGTATGGTTTACTTAAATCGACTCTCATCACTAACAGGGCCGATTTTTAAGCGTTATTTATTCTATCGGAAATCAAGAATTTATCTATAGTAAAATTGAAATAACCGTTTTTTACTACATGCATATGAAAATGTATACGGTAAATACTCCAAAATAACATTTTGTTCAATTTTTGTCTGTCTGTCTGTCTGTCTGTTCCGGCTAATCTCTGAAATGGCTGGAACGATTTTTACGGGATTTTTATTGGCAGGTACTGATGTAATAAGAAGTAACTCAGGCTACTTTTTTTTAGAAAAATAAAGTAATGTTGCAATGTCCAAGTACTGTCCAGTACCGCGCGCAGCTCACGCGCATGCCACCGCCTGTGCCATCACGTCTCGGGCGCCTCCCACAACTTCTCTCACCAACGAATCAATATCCGATTTCACTCATTCTTTTTTTTAGGAAGGAGATACTTTATTATTCGATATTCGGGTTATTAATCTATTGCTTCGTGATTAAAAGACACACAAACGCACTACTAACTCAAAGCAGACGAAGTCGCGGGCGTCAGCTAGTTGATAATAATACAAAACAAGAACGTTTTCATTTAACACAATATGAAGATCAAAAAAGGTAACAAGGATATTTTACTACACGTTTACTTAGATTGAAACAAAGTTTACTATGTATGCTTTACAGTCTTACTTACTATACATATGTTGGTGTACCACTCTTTTCATATATACATGAATTGCCAGAGGACCCTACACTAGAAGACGACCTATATCGTAGGGTCCGAAAGATTACAAAGGATATTCTTATAAAATAGGCATTTTAAAATAAATGTATTTATCATTTTGAATTATTATTTAAAATATACATAATGTACTATAATATATAATAGAATTACATATTCTGCGAAAAATCGAGCTCTATAATCTGTACCTATTACGGTTCATAAGTAACAGCCTGACGACCACCGTGGCGCAGTGCGTGCATTGTCGCATTATAAAGTTGGAGGTCCTGGGTTCCATTCCAGGCTAGAGTCTAGTCTGGTGGGAGCATCGCTAGATACCACTCTACCGATAAAGACGTGTCGGCAAGCTATTTAACGTTCCGGCACGATGCTGCTTAGAAGCTAACTGGAGTGTGGGTTTACCATACCCCTAACAGGTGAGCCCGCTACCATCCTAGATTGCATCATCACTTACCACCAGGTGAGATAGCCGTCAAGGGCTAACTTGTAGTGTATAAAAAAAAAAGCACGCTGAAGGACAGAGGGACGGACGGCGGAGTTTTAGTAATAGGATCCTTCCAGCATCCTTCGGGTACGAAATCCTTAGCACTGATGCTAATAATTAAGATAACGCGTCACTTCCAAGTGTGTTTGTTTACTTGTAGATAATTCATTACGTAACAGTAGTAAACAATATCAGCAACGTGAGCCGGCGGTAAACCGATCGCGGTAACCGTACGCCGCAGGTTATGTAACGCGATTGCATCCCGTGTACCTAACTCATCATGATCAACCCATTACCGGCTCACTACAGAGCACGGGTCTCCTCTCAATATGAGAAGGGTTTGGCCATAGTCCACCACGCCGGCCATGTGCGGATTGGCAGACTTCACACGCCTTTGAGAACATTATGGAGAACTCTCAGGCGTGCAGGTTTCCTCACGATGTTTTCCTTTACCGTTGAAGCAAGTAATATTTTGATTGTTTAAAAAACGCACATAACTACGAAAAGTTAGAGGTGCGTGTCCGGATACGAACCGCCGACCTCTGATTAGGAGGCTGACGCCCTAACCACTAGGCTATCACCGCTTCGAATGTACCTAATTGCTCATCGCAAAAAAAATTTGCATCTTCTTGATTACTCATTTTTGAAAGGCTCTATTGCTAGTTTGCCTCCCGATTTCTGCTTTCTGGGAGCTATAAATGATGTCCCAGTACTGGACGCCGAAACCATTGCTATCAAATTCGAAAAGCTATTTCGAAAAATCAATCCGACACCCCAATCCTCTCGTGATTGCGGCTTCTTTTTAGTCCCCCAACCTAAGCGCTCCTCTCCGAAAGAGGAGACCCAAACATATCCTTCATGACTCTGACGATCAGATGACTACTGACAACACACTCGTACCACCTACCACACAATCATACGCTACACACGTCTTCGCCGGCGAAAACGAGATCCCCGCTATCTTACGTCATCCGGACGTGGGCTCCATCCACGGCCTCGGAGACGTACGGACCACTTACCGTCCGACCCCTGTTATCCCAAACGTCGCCTAAGCCGAGGTTCGGCCTCACAGGAGGCGCCCTTAGGCAGTCGTTCCCTTAGTTTCTTCAAGCCCTAGGGCTCAAAATTTCTTCTGGCAGAGCTTCTTTCCGAAGCTCGCCAAACAGCCCGGTTACGCTGTCGCAACCAATAGGTTTAGCACAGCTAATAGTCAGTCCGAAAAAAAAAATCACTTAGATCAAATGGTTGTTGAAGGCTCATTTAAATAAAAAAAAAAGAGTTATTATATTGCTTGCTGATTTAAACGTATTCGTATGAAAAGCGTCATGGGTACGCAATAATGTGGGATCAGCATAATCCGATTGGAATCGGACGTCATCGGCCAATTAAAAATGTATAATATCGCATTCGTTGAATGAGAAATGGACTTGCGTAGTGACTTATTAATAGATACTATAGCTGAGGGCGAATTCTTTATACGGTTCTCCTCTCAATGAGAAGGGTTTGACCATTGTCCACCGCGCTGGCCATGTGCGGATTGGTAGATTTCACAAGCCTTAAAGAAAATTATGGAGAACTCTTAGGATTCCTCACGATGTTTTCCGTCACACAAAAGTTCGGGTGCGTGCCCAGGATCGAAATCCCGAACTGAATTAACGAGCGAACTTAACGACTAAATTGATTGGGAACAAACGAAACAGACGAGTCGTGGTGCGTCAACGAAACCGCCGACAGTCTTCGGTTAAAGCGGATTCGGTTAACCGAACCGGGTTGTTTGTTCGGGTGGTGTACCGAATTCTTAAAATATAATTTGTTTACTATTGAGTAAACAAATTACCTATCAACCGAATAACATTAGATAAATATTACGCTTTACTCATCATTGCTTACCAAGGCGAGATCGTCGTCATGCGCAAGCCAATCTTGAAGGGGGAAAAAATGACAACAATCCTTGACTCCATTCTCAGATCGGTACAATTAACAGAAATAATACTAATAGTATCGGTCATAGATAATCACCATTTTCCCGATATACCTACTCGCACAGACACACACACACAGAATCGTAGTAACTTCCGATTTCCGTGTGACGTCACCTAATGCAGTGCTACTTACAAGAATACGCACATGTGTCTCCGTTTATAGTTTACCCAGTTCTAGGAAAACTCTATAGATATTCGCCACACTGTAAAATTTATAAGTCATACCGCTGGTAAATTTTTTATAACGAAGAAATTATTTTGTCAGCTATAAACAAGACTTCTTGATAGTCATGAGGCTTCCAACAAACGAACGACTAAAGACTAAAAAAGGCGGTTTCGGGTTAGGGTTTAAGAGGTACTAATTTGTTAGTAAGCAGTGATAGCCTAGTGGATAAGACTTCGGCTTTCCTTAGGGTGACCCATTATCTCCGACACGCATATCTAATTCTAGTTTTAGTTTCAGAAATTATAAATTAAATACCACTTTCTCTAATGAAGGATTAGTATCACGAGCAAAACTTTCCTCAGTGTTCTTCACAATTTTCTCAAAGGCGTGTGCCACCATTTGTGTGTGTGTCTACCATTTCCTAATTTTTGAGACCACAGTGGCGCAGAGCGTGCGCTGTTATTTTATTAAATAAGAGGTCCTTCCCTGCTGGATTCTGGTCTAATTGAAGCTTCGGACGGGGCTAGTCACCACCCTAACAAGAAATAGGTGTCGCCAAGCAATAAAGCTTTCCGGCACAATGTCACGTACAAACCAATTAGGAGTATGGGTTTACCATGCCGCTAGCCCGCAAGCCCGCAATCATCTCACCGCTGAAATTAATAATCAATCTAATCCAATATCATAGATAGCAGATTAGCTTTTATTAGCGCCATCCTTTTCCTACTCTAGTCTCCCTTCAAAGTTTATGGATAATAATGAATAGAAGCAGGCGTTACTTTGCTTACTCAAAAGTTACTCTTTACTTTTCGCGCTTGTGAAGTCAACATCTCCTGAGGATGATCCGGTGTCGGGTCGAAACGTGCGAGGTTCTAGTGGAAGATTTTGTGTGGTGTAATATTTTACAAATCTCCCGGTTGTCGGCGGAATACAGCAAATTATACTTGCTGGTTATTGTTTTATGGATTATATCGATCGAATCTGGGGCGTTAGACTGCAACCATTCCATCATCAGGTATGATTGAATGTCACAATCCATACGATGCTGAGAGGAGAGCTGTAGACACTAATCTAACATGATTAAGCAAAACTTCGAGCTAAACAATCAGATATGAAAATTGACATGTAGGTAATAGGTGTAATTCACAACGAGCAGCAATTTTCAGACCGTATTTCCCGGAAAGGTAGCAACTGTGCAAACTCGTGATGGTAATAGAAGAGAACAATTTTCATAACTTTTCGCGGTATTTCATGACGTTACAGTAATGACTGTTTAATGTACGTATACTTAAACTTGGTAGCATCTGGATTACAATTTATTTTACTTCATCACTTGGCGTTAATATCTGCATTGGTATTTCTTATTCCTTATCACTTGGCTAATCTTTGAATTTGGCTGCAAGTCCCAAATATAGAAATACGTGTCCAAGTCCAATGAAAGGTAAAGCATCGGTTGTTTTAGTATGCATTTTGTAATAAAACAGCTGTGATAGCCCAGTGGTTAGAACGTCGGCCTCCTAATCAGAGGCTGGCGGTTCGAATCCGGGCACGCACCTCTAACTTTTCGGAGTTATGTAAATAAACAATTAAAATATCACTTGCTACAACAGTGAAGGAAAAACATCGTGAGGAAACCTGCATGCCTGAGAATTCTCCATAATGTTCTCAAAGGCGTGTGAAGTCTGCCAATCCGCACATGGCCAGCGTGGTGGACTATGGCCAAGCCCTTCTCATATTGAGAGGAGACCCAGGCTCTGTAGTGAGCCGGCAATGGGTTGTCATGATGATGATGAGAATAAATGAGAATAGTAACAGCTATTAGTTTTGGGTAACTTCGTCAATTTTCGAAATAGGGTGATCTTGTTTCCCTTCTTCCTTTATTAGCCTCATGTGCGGGGCTCACTTGCCTCGTAGCAAGTACTCGTAGCTAAATGCTACATTCTCAGAAACAATTGAATATCACCGAAACAGTGGTAGTAGTTTAGCCGGGCTAAAATAACCCACGTCAATCGACGACCTCCGTGGCGCAGCGCGTGCGCTGTTGCATTTTAAAGTTGGAGGTCCTGGGTTCGATTCCAAAAAAAAACTAACAGACACATTTTCAAACTTATAATATTAGTATGGATGAGTATGAATTTGTTTATTTAAGTCAACACGCAAACTGACTGGCTCGTAACGACAAGTTTCCGACTAACCGCAGACTTAGAACCTAGACTGTTATATAATATGCTGAATTGTGCGATTAACTGACAGATATAATATCTATCCGACGAACAGTTACCCTTTAATGGGGCCCTTTACAACTAATTTAATCAGCTTTTTATTTTCCATATACAAATAACACAAGCAAAAGATATCATCATCATGATCAACCCATTGCCGGCTCACTACAGAGCACAGATCTCCTCACAATATGGGAAGGGTTTGGCCATAGTCCACCACGCTGGCCATGTGCGGATTGGTCTTCACACGCCTTTGAGAACATTATGGAGAACTCTTCGGCGTGCAGGTTTCCTCACGATGTTTATCTTCACCGTTGAAGCAAGCGATTTTTTTTTTAAAACGCGCGTAACTCCGAAAAGTTAGAGGTAACCACTAGGCTATCATCATCAGCCAACATTAATCCACTGCTGGACATCTGGTTCTTTGAAGTAGCGCCAACTCATCCAGACATGTAATATTCTTTCAAACGATTTGTGAGGTGATAACTACTTAAATATATCATGATGACATCCACATTATAACAAGAGTTAAGTTGGTGAAAATGGGAGGGAACCTTTCCCCTCTCCTTCTCAAACAGAGGGACCACTAGACCGTGTAGCTTTGTCTAGTTCATAGGTTTATAAGATGACTGCGCGCGCAGTAGTCCTTCAATGCCATATTCAATTGGATCCAAATATTTATAGTGTCATTCAGTATGTACGACAATGTGGCGAACAGTTTATCAGGTATTAATTTATCTTGAGTACATAATAGTTGCACACTTAGCTAAATGAACCATTATATATATATAACACGTATAATGAAGGAAGCGTAATAAATTTTGTGAAGCGGTGATAGCCTAGTGGTGAGGACGTCAGCCTCCTAATCAGAGGTCGGCGGTTCGAACCCGGGTACGCACCTATAGCTTTTTCGGAGTTATGTGCGTTATTAATCAATTAAATATCACTTGTTGAAGGAAAACATCGTGAGGAAACCTGCACGCCTGAGAGTTCTCCATAATGTTCTTAAAGGCGTGTAAAGTCTGACAATCCGCACACGGCCAGCGTGGTGGACTATGGCCAAATCCTTCTCATATTGAGAGGAGACCCGTGCTCTGTAGTGAGCCGGTAATGGGTTGATCATGATGATGATGATCTTAGATACGATCTTACATATACTTGTCCTAGATACACGTGTCTGGATCGACACTCGTTTAACTAGTTTTTTCAGTGTCTACCGCGCATCATTTTATTTTAAATATTTATTAGTTAGGTTCGCCATTTATTCGTACGTCCGTCTGTCAGTGGGTGGGCGGTATCATCGTCGGTAGAGGAAAGGTAATTTTCACATTGATAATATTTTATAGTGCCGCTATAACAACGAATAATGAAATCTCAAAAGGAACGTGATTTTAATCAAAAAATAATAATACTAATATTATATCGTGTTTTATATTGTAACATTTAGCCGGTTGCTTTTTTAATTTGAAATTTTACAGTAAAAGTTAGTTTAGAACTTACTATATAAGATAACTATTATAAAATCATAATTAAAGCAAAAAAACCTTATACAGGTTGGCATAACAGGCATATAAAAAAAAAAGAAATGAGAATACCTTTATTCATAAAACATGACAAATATATTATAATTACGTTTAATACATTTAAAAATCAAAAGGTAATAAATTTGAGGTTTTAAGTGGTCTACAGGTCAACTTAAATAAACTCAAATAATACTCAACTACGAGTATAACATATTTTTCTTTTTCTGTGAGATTTGACCTGACAAACTTTGTATAACTTTTTAGTTACTGAGTAATCATGTATATTACTTAATGCGAGAAAATTTTATATCACATGCGCGTACGTCGTCGCTGGATACCGCTTGTAAACTAACGAATGATAACAGAAATTATTTCTGTACTTATTTTCCCAAGTCATGTTCCATGATTCCACTTTTGACAGCTGTTACTGATGATAACGTTCTTGTTTAAACTTAAAATAAAACTTCTTTAATATTACATTTGTTGTAAAAGACAACTTGCGATAATGAATAAAATTGTTTAAGGTTTTCCTTTGTTAAAGACGTGTCAGTGCGCAATGATAACGTACGATAAATTATATATTTTTTTTAATTCTGGTATATATTTTTGCTTTAACCAATCTTACAGGCATACCATGTAGTCAAATTATAACGCTTGCTTGGTCTTTCGTATAAAATTACAGTTTTAATTTATATGACACATTACATTATCTCAAGCGACAAGGTCTGGATTAGTACTCAATGCTTATGTGAAATGTCAAAGGTACATTTTGAAGGTATGTGGGGTTCTTAAGATTTTGGTATGTATAAAATCCTTTATCATAATGATCAACCCATTGCCGGATCACTACAAAGCACGGGTCGCCTCTTAATATGAGGTTTTTGACGACCTCCGTGGCGCAGTGTGCGCGCTGTCGCATTATAAAGTTGGAGGTCCTGGATTCGATTCCCGGCTCGAGTCTGGTCTGGTGGGAGGCTTTGGCCGTGGCTAGTTACCACCCTACCGACAAAGACGTGTCGCCAAGCGATTAAGCGTTCCGGCACGATGTCGCGTAGAAACCAATTAGGAGTGTGGGTTTACCATACCCCTAACAGGTTAGCCCGCTACCATCTTAGACTGCATTATCACTTACCATCAGGTGGGATTGCCGTCAAGGGCTAACTTGTAGTGGATAAAAAAAAAAAAAGGTTTGGTAAGGGTTTGTCATAGTCCACCAGGCTGGCCATTTGCGGATTGGAAGACTTCACACACCTTAAAGAACACTGTGCAGAACTCTCAGGCATGCGGGATTCTTCACGATGTTTTCCTTCACCGTTAAAGCAAGTGATATTTTAATTGTTTATAAACGCACATCACTTATGAAAGTTAGAGATGCGTGCCCGGGATCGAACTCCCGACCTCTGATTAGGAGGCGGACGCCCCAACCACTAGGCTATCACATCTTTATAATATCCCCCCTCTCCCCCCGCCCCGAAATGTTAATGAAGTGATTATGAAGTACGGGTTGTTTATGTGCAGTAGGTACGGGTACTAGAGTGACTTGTGTGCGTTTAAACATTGCACTTTTGAAATCTATATATATAAAAGCGAAAGGTCACTTACATACTTACATACTGATTAAACACGAGATCTCAAAAACTATTGTACGTATACAGCTATAATTTAGCAAGTAGGTAGTTGATAGTTGAGAGATATCAGCTAAGAAATGATATTTGGAAATTCCACCCCTAAGGGGGTAAAATAGGGGTTGGAAGTTTGTATGAAATTTCTTTGTTTTTAGAATTAGAGACACAAAAATTTGCATTAAGATTAATAATAATAAATAAAAAATATGTACACAATTATTTTTTTTAATGTTACCTGTTAAGGGTGGTAAAATAGGGGATAAAAGTTTTTGCTTATTTTTTATTATGAAGTCTACAAGCTTGAAATTTTGAAAATAGGTTTCTTTTTGGGTGTAAGTATGAGGTTAGATTTTTTTCAACCAAATCTACACGAAAATCGGTAATTTGACATTTGCCTGTAGCTTACTTTCTGAAGTAGGGCATTCGCCGCACGGCTAACTTCAATCTCAAGGGAAATCAGCAATTCTACGCAGACGAAGTAGCGGGCAACAGCCTAGTATTATAATGTTATCTGGAGTAGCTTTTAAAAAAATCAATATTGCGCGTCAAGGTTTTAAAGTTTATCCACTTGCACTTGTAACTGCAATCTATTTACGATTTTATAACATATATATATATTACACAATAAAACCCAGAATACCCTGGGAAATTCTCATCACGTTCTAATTTCTTGTCACGAATATTGGTAGAAACACATTTTGTGTTATATTATAATATGAAATATATACATATATAGAAATCTATACAAAACAAATGTTTTACTTAAATCGTACATACAATTGCAACGTATGCTAGTAGATTATAATATGGCAATGTACAGATTTGTGATTACTACGTTACGTTATGTTTTCCTCGTATTTATAGTGATGGCGTGAAAATAAACGTTATTTTTTTTTGGCCGATATGTATGCGTAATTTTAGCTTAATATCTCTTTAGCCAATGGCGAGGCGTTGCTCTACATCCCTGAGAGAGGAGGCCTGTACTTTTTTTTTCGGACTGTCTATTAGCTGTATAAACCCTATTGGTTGCCACAGCGTAACCGGGCTCCGAAAATAAACGTGTAGCGGTGGGTAGCTACGTAAAAATTGTCTTCTCTCGGGAACAAATCGGACTTATAAATATAGCGATTTGTCTATTCTGTTTACGCTTTGGCGAAAGAAAGTCTAAATATATCTTTGAATGTTTGAAGCAGTAGCTGATTCGTATAAATAAACACAGCGTTTTGTTTCTTTGATAGGAAAAGTATAATATTTTTGTGGTTGGCAGTTTTATTGATTTGACGCCATTAGACTGTTTCAGTCTTGTATCGTACCAGAACGCTATATCGCCATCAATATCAGTCGGGTTGTAACGAAGTCAACAACTCCTAATATGAGCCAGTTTAGAACCGTTGGTATACCGCGATGCTAAGCTATATATATGTACCTATATATACATTATGATGTATTTATTAATCAAGACATATATTTTACAAGTTGTTTGTAAGGGCTGTATACGTACAAAAGAGTATAAAACTTGACTAGAATACTATTATTAATGTATTAAGTTAGTTGTCGGAAAAGCGGGAGACTTCGTATATAGCAGGCGCGGTTTTTTCGCGCTTTTCTTGAATTAATGTTTGTTGGCTAATTTTGAAAGGGACTGGTGTTAATTGTGTTGTGGACAGTTTTGGTGTCGTTTGTGTAGTGGCTGGTTTTCTGAATGGTTAACAGGTATTGATTTGGGAAAGGTTTGAGGGAGCCGCGTCCGCAGAGTGAGAAGTTTCCCGCCATTTCTCCCTAATTTCTACATTGCTATATACTTGACATTGGCTAATCGGTGCAAAGCCATAAAAAGAGAACTAATAAAATAATAAACTTGACATTGGCTAATCTGTGTAAAGCCATAAAACGAAAAAAAAAGGAGGTTGTCATCATGTCGTGCCGCCATGTTTTGGTTCCCGCCAAAACGGTAGACAGTGATTGGTCCACGCCAAATAGCAATAAAAATGGACGCCACGGGGATATTGTTATAAGTTGAGTGATATTTTTGGAAGAAAGGTTTCAATGTAACTGGCGTATTTATCTAAGCTTAAATTGTTGGCTGTGACTTTCTCCGCGTTCTTATCTAAGGTGTTTTTAAAAAATATAACTTTTCCTTAAGATTTTTGGTTACAAAAGTATTGTTAGAGGGTGAAAAGTATCAACAAAAACTGTTTAGAATTGGGCACAGTGTCTCGTTAAGATTGCATTGTCTCTTAATTACCTTATCAGCTGATATTTATAACGTCTCTGTTAGTCTGTATTAGTTAAAACAATGGTGTGTGCAGTCTCGGTTCTAACAATTAGTATCTACATAATTATGAAACAATTAGTATAATTATGTAACAATTAGCCAAATCAATAAAGTATTTACCTATTTTTTTTTTATTACAAGTCTAGCAGAATTTTATTTAAAGCTAGTATTAATTAAGTTTTTATCATTGTCTAAGAATCATTAACAGATGTTTAATGTCCCGCTACTGACTTCAGGTCACAGTAAAGGCCTCCTCTCTCAGAGATGATAGGGATGTAGAGCAACGCCTCGCCATTAGCTAGATATTAAGCTAAAATTAATCATACCCAGGACCTGTTATAGCTCCATTACGGTCAAGATAACTACAGTTAGTTATCAAGATAACATTAAAAGAACAAACTTTTAAAGTTCATCATGATCAATCCATTCTCGGCTCACTACAGAGCACGGGTCTCTTCTCAATATGAGAAGGGTTTGGCCATAGTCCACCACGCTGGCCATGTACGGATTGGCAGACTTCACACGCCTTTGAGAACATTATGGAGAACTCTAAGGCGTGCAGGTTTAGTCACGATGTTTTCCTTCACCGTTGAAGCCAGTGATATTTTAATTGTTTAAAAACGCACATAACTCCGAATAGTTATAGGTGCGTGCTCGGGTTCGAACCCCCGACCTCTGATTAGGATGTTGACGTCCTAACCACTAGGCTATCACAGCTATCAGTTTTTAAAGTTACTTAAAATATTTTATTCGTAAGTATAGAAGTGTAATACCACGGTAATAATATTACCGTGGTAATAGTTAGTATAGTAGTGAAGGGATCCTGAATGGCACGTGTACTGTTTTATAGGATATTTGAGTTACATCTCTTATCAAATTTTATTATATTAATTTACTAGACAACGATTAGGTATTTATTTAGAGAATGTAAAACATGTCTCGAACAGAAGAGTGAATGTAGTTAATACCTAGTCTGGTTCCATTAGGTCGACTCTTTGTAAATGTCTTACTGGACTTTCTTGGTTATTTTAGTGTTAGAGATTATATTATAGTCCACTTAATTTAATATTTATATTACGCATACAAACTTCAATCAAGACACACCCGTGTTCACTCCAAAGAAGAGACAACTTTGGTTTTCGAACGTAATGTGAGATATGCAAAATAACGGGTTTGGCGGGAAGATGGAAAAATAGCGGGAACGAGCCTGTCGATTTTTTTTTAAATTATTATTTTAGTTTATAGTCAAAACATTAAAGAAAGTTGGATATAAAGACTAAGGGTATTAATTTCACCCAGTTTCTAACACTAGATACTACCGTCTTCAATGGGACCCATACCTTTATGGGTCTTATGCCTGACTCTGAACGCAGAACGGTCATCTTTTCAGGAAGCGCAACATTCAAGTAAATATTCAAGTAAATAAAACGGTTATGGATCGCAGTCTCCCAATAAGGTCAGCATTATTAATCCGCGCAGAGACGGAGGCGGATGGCTGTTGTCATAAGCGTTCGGAAACAGACGCTCCGTTCCGCAAACAAACCACATTATCAGCCGCGAGTAAAAGTTACAACAATAATGCGTTATAAAACTAGTGGCGGCAACGAAAAGCAGCTTCAGTGCGGCCGAGAGCAGCGCAAGGTCAAGAGCATACAACCTCTTTCGAAAACAGTCGATCGCCAGTTCCTTCGCTGTGATGTGACAGGCATTAAATAAAAAAAAAAAGAATAAAAAAAAAGAATTAGACATCAAATCGTTCTCAATTTAAAAAATATAAAAGGTGTGCACGTGGTTGTTCTAAATTTAAAACTTCGCGCGCTGTGTCGGATTCCCGCGTAACATTGTGTTCGGTAATTCGGGAATATTGTTAGTGACTTTTCTTCATATATTTATTTGCGAGAGTTGGAGTGTTTTGACAATTTGTATTCCTAAATATCACGTTGGGTTCCTCAAGTGATATCTCAGAGTAAGTATTTTAATATAGAAAAAATAAATGATTATCGTGTGAAAGGTAATTTTATCAGAACAAATTTTAAAATCGGAATATTTGTGGGCTTGAATCACCCAGTTCTTACTTCGTTTTATGTCTCTAAATTCTATAATGTATTTTTAAGATATTTTATTATCAAATTTCCATATAAAAAATTGCTTATAATTATATATATATTGGGAATACTGCACCACTAATTTTTCGGAGTTATTTATGCGCGTATTTTAAAATTAAGTTTTCACAAGCGTTTCTTTGATCGTAGAATCCTGAAACATGGCAGCTATTTTATAATATTTTATAATTATTATTAATTATTTTATAATAAATTACCTATTATCTCGGAGATGTCTATCAAAAAGTTCAACGTTTTTATAAAACGAAAGCTTATAGAAAAATCCTATTATGATATTAACCCACAAAAGTTTGGGTGTGAATTGCATTAACTCCATAGCTAATTATAATTTATTATTGATTGTGGGATGGTGAGAAAAAAAAACGGCTAATTTTGTTGCGGGCTTCTTTTTAAACCTGGGTGCGATTGGAAATCTCTTAGCTTGAGTTTTAAGTTGGCGAGTGTAGTTATCACCATCACTTCACGAATCGAAATAATGGAAATTAATTTGAGAGAGGACTTATAATTATAATAAAAGTGAGGGTGGTATTTTTATAAATTGTCATGTTTCCTTTCGTGTGTGTCAGTTTATTAAATGGAGTTTGCATAGACGCGTCGTAATTATTTATTATTTATCACAAATATCTCAATATGAACGATTCATAGATGCCTGTAATAGGTTTTAATGAATAAAGCTATTTTGGTTTAATTTGACTTGATTTATGTAACACAATACCGTGAGTGACTTTATATACGATGCCAAAGACAGAAACTTGCATGGTTCATATTAAATGTTTATTTAACAATATATAAACTAAAACCACCACTTCACGAATAGAATGAAATAATGGAAATTAATGTGATATATGTGAACGATTCATAGATGCCTGTAATAGGTTTACATGATTAAGTGTATGTATTAGGTTTGTCTGGTCTGGTGGGAGGCTTCGGCCGTGGCTAGTTACCGACAAAGACGTGTCGCCAAGCGATTTAGCGTTCCGGCACGATGTCGCGTAGAAACTAATTAGGAGTGTGGGTTTTCCATACCCGTAACAGGTTAGCCCGCTACCATCTTAGACTGCATAATCACTTATCACCAGGTGGGATTGCAGTCAAGGGCTAACTTGTAGTGGATAAAAAAAAAATGAAAAAAGGTATTTTGACCTGCGTCTGAACTGAATTTGATGAAATCTCCAAGTCAGTATAGTCTGTATTCTAGTTGGGAAATTCCGAGGATTCCAAGACACGTGTGGTTCATGCATCGGTAGCTCGAGTAATTTTTTAATCGTAAAACAAGCAGATTCTAGTGAATAATATTTTTCTACGTTCAACATATATGTTACGCGTGTTTATTCAAAATACTGGGATTCTTATCAATGTACAACATGACGTTTACTCGCGTAAGCAACGAGTAGGTACTAAGATGATTGTTCTGGACAAGTGTTTCGTCATCATCATTCCTAACGGCTCTCAACTGGGTAAGGGCCTTTTTTCTCATAGAAAGAGGGATTAGACCCGCCTGCTATAATCGGTGAAGGCGATGTTAGTGAAAATAACCGGGAACCTGTTACACTGGCACGGTAAGTGATGATGCGATCTAAGATGGTAGCGGGCTAACCTGTTAGGGGTATGGTAAACCCATTACCTAATTGGTTTCTACGCGACATCGTGCCGGAACGCTAAATCGCTTGACGACACGTCTTTGTCGGTAGGGGGGTAAAAGGTATAAGTTATTTATGTAAATGTGTCATCATCATCATGATCAATCCATTACTGGCTCACTACAGAGCACGGGTCTCCTCTCAATATGAGAAGGGTTTGGCCATAGTCCACCACGCTGGCCATGTGCGGATTGGTAGACTTCACACGCCTTTGAGAACATTATGGAGAACTCTCAGGCGTGCAGGTTTCCTCACGATGTTTTCCTTCACCGTTGAAGCAAGTAATATTTTGATTGTTTAAAAACGCACATAACTCCGACAAGTTAGAGGTGCGGGCCTGGATTCGAACCGCCGACCTCTGATTAGGAGGCTGACGCCCTAACCACTAGGCTATCACCACTTCAACTGTTTGAATGCAATTTCAGATTCGTTGTGTTAATAGTGTTTAAATAAAACACATATCAGTACTTATTGGATTTGCATTTTTGTAATGTAATATATTACTATAATAAACATTAAAAGTGCATTAGGCTCAAAAGGGCTAGAAACTTGAGCTATACATTAAAAAAATAAAATTCTCAAATCCGTCTTCTCAACGAATGTAAAACTACAACATTGTTATAATGATATAATCAAAAACGCATGTAGATAATGATAATATTAAAGCGTATTCAAAATATTTTTAAAATCTCGAGAGATGGCGCGACGTGAATATAACTTCCGGTATCATAACATACAGTTTACATTAGGTGTTTAAATACAATTTATATATTTCTGGGCTAAAAACCAATGGCGTGTTCGCGATGACCGCAATTCCCGCAGTTTCTTTGCTTTTGGACACAATTGATTTTACTGTTGAGACGTAATCAGGTAACCAAGTGACTATTATTAACTAGACTATTTCCGCGGGATCGCTTCCGGATTGTTCGCATGATCCTATATCCATCCAGGCTTATTACTTTAGGGTTCAGGATGGAAGTGCTTTATTTGTATTGTAGTATTGTTGTATTTTATTTTATAATAAATTACCTATTGATATCTTGGAGATGTCTATCAATAAGTTTAAAGTTTTTATAAAACGAAAGCTTGTAGAAAAATCATGTTACGATATTAAGGATTATATAAACGATAAAAAAGCTTGGGTGTGAATTGCTCTATCTCCATAGGTACTATAATTTATTATTCATTATGTGAGATGGTGATAACGAAAAAAAAACCCGGCTAAGTTTTGTGGTGGGCTTCTTCTTAGACCGGGGCGCGTTTGGAACCCTCATAGCTTTAGTTTTAAGTTTACGAATATATAATTATTATGTAAATTATTGACGCGTCAAAAGTGCCTTTTAAAGGACTATTTGAATAAAGATTATTTTGAATTTGAATTTGTACTGAGTATAAGTAAAAAGATTTCTCAGCGCCGAATACAAATGGGCACAACACACATTTGCTATTTCAGTGCGCACGTCTCGCATTAATCGATTGAATAGTGATCAATCAATCGAGGTTTTTTGTCATCACAGAAATCAGTAGAATCACAATAATATGGTCAACCGGTCAGGGATAGGTACTTGACCTGTACGGGCGCACGCCTACGCATGAGTTCTCCTTCTACATTCATCATGATCAACCCATTACCGGCTCACTACAGAGCAAGGGTCTCCTCTCAATATGAGAAGGGTTTGGCCATAGTCCACCACGCTGGCCATGTGCGGTTTGGCAGACTTCACACGCCTTTGAGAACATTATGGAGAACTCTCAGGCGTGCAGGTTTCCTCACGATGTTTTCCTTCACCGTTGAAGCAAGAGATATTTTAATATTTTTTAAAAATCGCACATAACTCCGTAAAGTTAGAGGTGCGTGCCCGGATTCGAACCGCCGACCTCTGATTAGGAGGCTGACGCCCTAACCACTAGGCTATCACCGCAGTAATCAGTAGAATCACAATAATATGGCCAACCGGTCAGGGATAGGTACTTGACCTGTACGGGCGCACGCCTACGCATGAGTTCTTCTACATTAATCAGTTAATATTAGATTTTTCGCACCAGCGTCAGTGGGAGCTTGTGCCATATCTACTGTTGATTACGCATTGCCAAAACAATACTGTCAATATTTACAAAGCTGCCTTGCTGTATTGTTTTCAACGTCATCATCGTATCATCAGACAGACGCGTATCGCTGTAGGTATATATCATTATATGGTAGGCGCGCCCAATGTTCCTGGCGCGCCTAAATTGGAGTTAGGGGGCTTCGATCATAGGCGCCCGGTGGAGGGTCTGCCTCGGCGGACGCCGCTGGTTGGGTTGCGGTCGTGTGCGCGGGTTTCCCGTAACCCAGCCACCAGGCGACGCGTTGGAGCATCGCTGGGTTTTAGTGGGTATTCTGATCGCCATACTGGCCGCCGGCGTGTCCTACATACCCCGTAGCAGTCTTGACTGCGCCGCTTCCGGAGGGGATGCGTATACGCATTTCCCAGCGGAAAAGAAAAAAAAGGTATCATTATAGTCGTTGCGAGAAAGAAAGAAGAAGAATCTGTATCCCGCAGATTAATAAAATTTAAATTATAATTTAAGCATCGCTTTTCATACTCAATATATACCAATCATTAAAGCACTTATAGTTTAATTACGACAGTTAGATATAATAGTATTTTTTGCGGGAAAAATGTAAAAAATAACTTTTAAAAATCTAATACAGGTATCACTATTTTTAGGTATGTGACGTCTGTAAGGAATTAATTTAAAAACTACTAGTTACAAGTTAAAAAACAAGAAACACTTCTAGAATACTTTGGCAAAAAGTTTTGTTCAAGGTTACATCATATTATGGTAGGAAATCGGAAATTTAAAAAAAAAAATACCTACAGTAAATTTGAAATTTTGCATTACTAGATACTATATTAAAATAGGCAATTAATTAATTTCGCAGCATAAACTATATGAAAAAAAAAATGTTGAAGTATCTAGAAGCAACACTTAAGACAAATGACGAGAATAACTGTTTTTTAGAACCATTAATGAGCTTATTTATGCAATTAAATCTAAAAATAAGATTAGTCAGTCAAAAACTTCAAGAAGCATGTCAGTTTTTTACTATGGTGCATTCATATATGGCCACAAAAAGTTGATCAGTGTAACATAACATTATTGTACATAATTATACTATGTACGCATACAATATAAAATTTATATTCAGTAATTAATTACTTAGGTGAATAGCGAACTGTAATGTATTGTAGGTAATGAAGGGGCTGGCATATACATTTCGGTAAAGGTAGTTAAAAAATAAATGAAGTTACACTACGATAATAAATTTCCGTAGCGCTTTCTGTTAGCTTCTAGTTTTGTTATTCAGATAAAAACATTAGTTTTAAGTCTATTCTGTCAGTAAAAAATGTTTCCTATTTTTTATCCAATATTTAAATAATGCTTTAGCGTCATTATATGCGCTTATGAGTTAAAAGAATGAGGTGATAATAGTAAAATTGAAAAAAATATACATTTGGTTAAGCCCACGATGAGTGATGACAGATTTTTTTTTTCGGACTGTCTATTAGCTGTACTAAAACCCTATTGGTTGCGACAGCGTAACCGGGCTGTATGTCATAGAGAAAAATAGTTGACTGATGGAGAATACTTAGCATTAAGTTCGCCTTCTGTGCATTTTTTTTGTGCATACAGTTTATATAAAAAAAAAATGCGGTCAAACTTACAACTCCTACTCAAAAGAAATAGGTGTAAATATAAATACATATATGTCTGCGCGAAGAAGTTATTAACTTTATTAAGCGGCGCCAAAAACCTCAAGAACTCAATAATTACCCACATTTTAATTATTGATGATTTTGCTAACACAATTTAGACAGTGACAATCAACTTTGTACAAGCATGTTTTGTGCTATAAATACGGGCGGTCGATGTCTTTCGAGGATTCTCTCGCTCGAGACGTCGTACTGTTCGGACCTCTAAGTTATTATCGCAATAAAAGCAAAAGTAAACCGGCAAGTTGTGGTTTTAATTACTATGAGCGAAAGTAACCAAAATCGTGACGTCAGCAATATTGATGTCACCCTTACAAAAAAGACAACTCGGACGAACCCTTGACGCGACATATATTATGTATTGTAGAAATAGTTGTAAGATAAATATATTATAAAATTGGTCAACGACCTATCAGAGTAAACAAGTCAGATATGAAACATGTAAGTTGTCCAATCTGATCTCCGCTATCACCGATACCTACTCGTGTAACACTAGATACGCCGAAACAAGCTACGAACTTCAAAATATGACAGCTATTATATAAAGATCCAAAGTCTACGCATTTATGAACAAACACACACAATTATAATAAAAATAAGTGTCTTTTATCTTTTATCTATGTAACATTAGGAATAAAGAACGGATACGGTTACGTGATACATAATATGTGATAGATAAAGATAACTTTATGGTTTAAAAATTGTACTATAAAGATTAATAAAGAAAATATATGATGGGGTCTCATTTTTCTTAGCTGCAAGACTCTCTTGGACATTTTCTCTCACACTTATTTGTTATTAACACATTTGCAAGCTACGAAAGCTAAGCCGTTATTGAGAAAATTTTGCATTCACGTGGGGCTTATATAACAAACAAACCCAAACGTAACGAATTAATGAAGTCATGAAATAAATTAACTAACAAAAATCTAAGAACTAATTAAATGTAAAGCATGATTCTGGGATTTGAAATATTAGGTTACACTTTAATCAGGTGTAGTAATAATAATAATAATTATTAATAAAAAAAAAACGCAAATACCTTCGTGACATGATGAAGGTATAATTCAAACAAAAACATTTGACATGACATACATCACATGACAGTGCCGATAAATAATGAGGAGTTCTTATGTTAATTAAAACATTAAATCATCTACCTAACCTGCATATAGAATGCAATGATACATATTTTACAAGTGTTTTTAATTATGACACATAATATGTGAGTAAATTAAATTTGTCTCGCCAATGTATAGTTGAATGTCTGGTAGGTGACTCGAGAAAGGAGTAAAAAGGATTTTTGAATGGAAACAACTGCGTAAATACATGTGCTAATATATATAGAGCTTTAAATAGTTGACGTTGAAACATAATTACTCAGAGTAATTATTACTTAAAACGCATGTTCTTCGTGTTGTTACTTAATCCAAAATTGTTGCATTAAAAATATATTATACAAATATTTCGCAAAGCTAAACTACAACATAGTTAAATTCAGATTTTTCAAAGTGACCAGTGTGGTGACAGTGATTTGTGAAGAAAAGGAAGCCAAACTAACATCGTGTTTAAATTCCTACAAAAGATACAGGTCTTTTGGTGAGAATGGGATCGGACCGATCCCGTGATCCGAGGCCGTGATAAAAACCGTCACAAAACAAAAATTTTTCGTAGAATATATTATATTCTACATTTGTTGTGATAATGATGACGTTGAACTACAATTGAACATTTGGCCGCTTCCCAAGTATCTCATAGAGATTAGATTTATCATTAATTACCAACAGTTCCTGCAAGTAAAATTCTTAACATAATTTAGCATAATTTACATAAACTGAAATAAAATATAATAAATGTTACTTCAGGATAGAATAGCTTTATAGGTTCAGAGTTTTTATTGAATACAATTAAATACACAAATTCATTTTACCTCCTTGTAATATAAGTATAGATTGACATATAATTATGATTGAAGTGACTATCAAATGATTATTTGAAACCTGCCAAAAGTGTTCGACTATAGATAAAGAGTCCCTGGTTTGGGTTCTCGAGCCCGGGCTCAAATTGTTGGTTACTCGAACTTTCTGTTTTTAATTCTCAGTATTACCCGGAGTTTATAGTTCGATGTCTATCCGATGTGATAATGAGCACTAACATGTGATAATATCGTCAGCTTGCCAACCAGCGTTGGAGCAGCGTGGTGGGTCTATGATCAAAAGCTCCGTCTCCTAGAACAGATGATTTCTTGCTCAGCAGTGGGACGTTATTAGGATGATAATTGTGACAATCCATTAATTATTGTTAAGCTAACATTTAAGACCGCTGAACGTATTTGAAGGAACTTAAGCAGGCCGGCAGAAGATTCAGCAATTAGTTATTAAGTATTAATGGGGGGAAATAGTAACCCAATTTTGATGAACCTTTTTGGCAAACGGAGAAAAAGCTCTGAACTCGTTTAAACCCGGGAATCAGAACAACCGGAAATATGCTTGATAAACAAAATTTCTCGAAGGTAAAAAAAAATTATCACTAACCCACAAAGTCTAAGTCGAGATGGTATGTAGGTATGGCAGCTCGAAGGTCTTTGTTAACATATAAAGGGCGGTGAATATTTCTATTATTGTTGTCGCTGTGACCTCAAACGACTGATAAAAGTACGCTCCTGGCATAAAGGCACATAGATCAGCGCGCACGCATAAACGGTAATTATTGTGCGCTCCGATAATATGTATACGGCTACGTAGTACGTACGAAGCTATCAATTATAATAAGTAATTATGTGATTAATGTATTGGATACGTGACATTTACTTGATTAACTTAATATCTCTAATGTTCATTCAACCACTGAACTAATTAACACCGGACATACATTTTTGTGACATCTGTATTTGGTCTAACGTGGGTATGAATATTGTTACGTGATCAAATTCAAATTCAAAATAATCTTTATTCAAATAGTCCTTAAAAAGGCGCGTCAATAATTTACATAGTAGTTATTTCATGGTGATAACTATATGCGTAAACTTAAAACTAAAGCTATGAGGGTTCCAAACGCGCCCCGGTCTAAGAAGAAGCCCACAACAAACTTAGCCGGGGTTCTTAGAATATGACCATCATCGTCATCATCACTATTGTATCATCGTAAGACTATTAAAGCAGTGTTTAGAGACATCATCATAGGGTTAGAGCATCGACATGACACCTAACGTTATTATAATTCGAAGCAGGTGTTTCCTTTTCTTACTCCACATTTCCGTCAAGCATGCACAGATTTTATTTAAAATTACTTCTGTGTGCTATACTTCCAAATAAATGTTATATATACCTATAGAGTCAAAGAACTACCAATTACCTAAAAATGCCGACAAAGACGTGTCGCTAAGCGATTTAGCGTTCCCACACGATGTCGCGTAGAAACCAATTAAGAGTATGGATTTACCATACGTCTAACAGGTTAAGCCTGCTACCATCTTAAGACTGCATCATCACTTACCATCAGCTGAGTTTGCCGTTAAGGGCTAACTTGTATAAAAAAAAATAAAGTTTTTATTTAACAAATAACTTCTATTAATGTCCACTTAACATAATTATAAAATCACACTATTATATATTATAATGTCATCTTCAAACAATATGTTATCATGTCAACATGTTTTCTCACATTTAACATATTATCCTACAGTCGATCTATTTGTCGAGGAAACGGCGTTAAATCTATTTATATTTGTGCCTTTATAAGTTACAACTAGAACCTACAACTTCCTTTCTATACCTACCCATACGTGCCGACTAGGAAACAAAATCTATCATGATACGTGTCGAGGAAGTGCGGCGCAGTACATTACCAATCTGTAACGTATTTATAAGTAAGATATCTGCATAAACGATCAAACAGCTTTTAAAAAAATACAGAACTTTATTACAACTCCAACTTTTATGTAAAATGGACCGCCATGTATTGAAGAAAAACCCTAAAAGGAAGATTAATCCCAAATACTGCGGTAATTTTTCTAGGTGATGTACCGGAATAGAAATGTTCCTTTATTTACGCTCTTTATATGTACACATGTGAAGCGGTGATAGCCTAGTGGTTAGGGAGTCAGCCTCCTAATCAGAGGTCGGCGGTTCGAATCCGGGCACGCACCTCTAACTTTTCGGAGTTATGTGCGTTTTTAAAAATTTAAAATATCACTTGCTTCATCGGTGAAGGAAAACATCGTGAGGAAACCTGCACGCCTAAAAGTTCTCCATAATGTTCTCAAAGGCGTGTGAAGTCTGCCAATCCGCACATGGCCAGCGTGGTGGACTATGGCCAAACCCTTCTCATATTGAGAGGAGACCCGTGCTCTGTAGTTAGCCGGTAATGGGTTAATCATACCATGTACACAGAAAGTTAAGGACATTGACAATTAAAACCGAAACATCGCTGTAGGATATAATCAAATAACAGAAAGGCGGCCTTATCGCTTGCCGGCCAACCCATCCTAACCCATCAGCTAGGCTTATATTTCATGAAGATCGTTTTTTTTTTAATTTCACTTAAAGTTAGTCCGTGACTGCCATCCCCCCTGTATATCCCAAATGGTAGCAGGCTAACCTTCTTTCACTATGACAGCTTCATTAAACTCGCAATCGGTTTCTACGCGAACATCGTACCGGAACGCTTAATCGCTTAGCGGCACCAGTTCAGATCAAAGAAAATTATATATTCTCAAACCATCCCAAATATAGGCCGGTAACTTTTCGGAGTTATGTGTGTTTTTAAAAATTTAAATATTATTTGCTTCAACGGTGAAGGAAAATCATCGTGAGGAAATCTGCATGCCTGAGAGTTCTCCATAATGTTCTCAAAGGCGTGTGGAGGAGTCCTCCATAATGTTCTCAAAGGCGTGTGAAGTCTGCCAATCCGCACATGGCCAGCGTGGTGGACTATGGCCAAACCCTTCTCATATTGAGAGGAGACCCGTGCTCTGTAGTGAGCCGGTAATGGGTTGATCATGATGATACATTAGATTACATGCAATTAGTTGGATGAAGTTGCAGGTTGCTTTAGTTTTGTTTAAGAATCCTTTCACTAAAGTGGTGTTGGTTTCCTTGCAGGAGGGTAGCGGCGGCGCGGTTCAGCGGACGCCGCGCGCGCACCATGCTCGCCAGCATTAAGGGCTTCTGGAAGGCGTGCCGGTATGGGGATCTCTACATGGTAAACCACATTTTATGGAGCGAGATATGACGCATGCGCCATGACCTCCTCCGCCTGGTGCAGGGCTTGTGCTGTCTTATATAGCGGGAGGTCCTGGGTTCGATTCCCGGCTCTAGTCTGGTTTGTTGATACGCTTCGGCTAGGGCTGGCTACTACTTCACTAGCAAAGAATTAATGCCAAGCGATTTAGCGCTCCGGTATGATGTCGAGCGGAAAACGATTGGAAAGCAATGTTCAGGCGACGGTAATCACTTACCATCAAATGACCAGTCTGCTCACTTGGCTACGATGTAAATGTAGCGTATATACTTCCTTGATATCGATAAAGAACATATATACAGTACCTTCATATATTTAACAATTACATTTAATTTGCACGACAAATATACATAGGTTAAAATCTTGGTCAGTAAACCATAATTTGACAACCTCCGTGGCACAGCGCGTTCTGTCGCATTATAAATTGGATATCCTGGGTTCGATTCCCGGCTCGAGTCTGGTCTGGTGATACGCTTCGGCTAGGGCTAGTTACTACATTACTAGCAAAGACATAATGCCAAGCGATTTAGCGTTGCGGCACGATGTCGCGTACAAATCAATTAGGAGTATGGGTTTACCATACCCCTAAGAGGTTAGCTTTCTATCTTCTTAGACTACATGAGATTGCTGTCAAGGGCTAGCTTGTAGTGGATAAAAAAAAATCACAACACAAATATTAAAATACAAGAGAATGGATACAATAACAAATGAAGTGAAGGGAGGTAAGGCGCTCAGCATATGCTATTATATATAGACTACGTGATCAAATCAGGAATGAAGAGATCCGTAGAAGGACCAGAGTTAGCGACATAACTCAGCGAGTTGCGAAGTTGAAGTGGCAATGGGCGGGGCACATAGCTCGAAGAACCGATGGACGTTGGGGTCCCAAGGTGCTGGAATGGCGACCCCGCACCGGTAAACGTAGCGTTGGTCGACCCCCAACAAGGTGGCCAGACGACATCAAACGAGTCGCAGGGAGCCGCTGGATACATGCGGCCCAAGACCGTGGCCATTGGAACTCCCTACAAAAGACCTATGTCCAGCAGTGGACGTCTATCGGTTGAAATGATGATGATGATGATGATAGCATACGAAGCCGATTTTCAGCAAGACCCGAGTGACGTCACATCTAAAAATACCTCCCAAGAGTAAACCTAGCAACATTCACCAAAGTGACGGAAGCTGCAAATACGGGCAGTCATATTAATAAACAATTCTAAGCTATTAATAGGATAACAAAAAAATTCTAACTGCACTGTTTATAGGACCGGTTTAAAATATGCTGTATTTTTGTATACCTATATTATTGCACCAAATGCCTGATTTGTTACAAGTGTTGAGCTGTACCGTCTACATCTCTAAGAACTTACTAAGACAGCACAAATTTTAATGGAACCTATTAAACAGTAAATGGTAAGTGATGATGTAGCGGGATAACCTGTTAGGGGTATGGTAAGCCTTAAAAAACTCGGCTAAGTTTGTTGGGGGCTTGTTCTTAGACCTGGGCGCGATTGGAATCTTCCTAGCTTCAGTTTTAAGTTGGGGAGTGTAGTTATCACCATCACCTCACGAATTAAAATCATGATAAATATACGAGTATTATAAATGAACGCTTCATAGGTTTACATGAATAAAACTATTTTGAAATGGCTATCATTAATAAATTAATAGCCCATTATTTTATTTTTTTCATTTTTAATGGCTTTCAAGTAACAAAAAAAAAATAGGTTTTGGCAGGAGAAAACTATATGAGTGACTGTTCCTTATTCTAGGTTATATTTGCCAAGTGAACTGGGACACGCATAAGTCCCGTCCATAGACTAAGGCTGTATCCATAAAGCGTTCCTTGACTTAAGCTAGTGTTAAAACGAGACAGTTTTATACCGGAAACATAACATTGTCCCGTTTTAACAGTTTCAAGTCAGTGGTAAACCTAAGCACGTTTCATAGATCTCGCACTAAAGTTAGTATCGATATAAACTGGCCTAATGTGATCTGTGGTGTGGAAATGGCATAAATGTTTTAATCTATGGTCGAGACATTTATGTGTGGACGTCAAAGAATATATAAAAATCCTATCATAAAATGCTTACTTTTAAAAATTTAAGATCGACCTAATGCCGAATATACTAAGAACTAAAAGGAATTCACTATCAAAATCACCTTTATGAATAGTAGGAAAATTACGATTTATATAAAATAAACCCACAATATGAATGTCCATATAAGCACGTACATCAATCACTCTATGTACCTATTGTGTAACAATAAAGTAGGTATTTGTATAGGGAAAATATCTTTACAATTTAAAAGATGTCAAGTTCAAAAACTGCAATCGGATCTGCTGTTATGTTAAAATTAACGGTTAGTAGTTATCACTCCAAAAGGAAAGCCGACATTTTATGTATCTCATTTATGGAATATGGAATTATATAAATGTCAAATAAGACATCATTACTTGGTTGGAAACATGGCGTTGCAGTCAGTTTAAAAAGAACAGTAAAATCGCACAAAGCTGTTTGCATCTTCCTTCCATCCAAACCTCTGCATACGCACGAAGTTTAAATGCCTTGATACCCGCAACTGTACTGTAATCATACCGTCCGACCCCCCCGTTACCGTCCGACCCCCCCGTTATCCCAAACGTCGCCTAAGCCGAGGTTCGGCCTCAAAGGAGGCGCCCTTAGGCAGTCGTTCCCTTAGCTTCTTCGAGCCCTAGGGCTCAAAATTTCTTCTGGCAGAGCTTCTTTCCAAAGCTCGCCAAACAGCCCGGTTACGCTGTGGCAACCAATAGGGTTTGTACAGCTAATTGACAGTCCGAAAAAAAAAAAAAAAACTGTAATCAATTGGAATAGATCTTCTAGGCAAGTGCATTTCATCTTGAGCCCACATTAAGACATAATTTGAGACTAAATGTAATCAATAATTATATTACTTTGAAATTAAACCAATACCCAACTCTTTAAAATAGTTGTACTAAGGTATATAATGTAAAAAATATGTCTAGATTAATTGTAGACAAAAACTAGAGTTAAAGATATTAGATAAAACGTATTGTACCAGTGACATGATTTATAACCACTTTTGTTTCCACAGTAACTGCATGTATACAAGATCGCTAGATTATCATTTTGATAAGGAAATCATAGTTAAATTATCTTACGTTTCAATACCCGACATTATTAATAGTGTATCTAGCTAATCAATATTCTTATTCTTACTATTATTAGTTACACGTAGAAGCGAAAGTGAGTTCGTCGGTTTGTCTTTTATTCACGCGTCAAGATTGGATTGGATTTATGTGGTTTTTCTTAAGTTTTGCCGACCTGCATGGCGCAGCGCGCGCGCTGTGCCATGCCATGGTTTCGATTCCCGGCGCCA
Source organism: Lasiommata megera (assembly GCA_928268935.1). Taxonomy (NCBI): domain Eukaryota; kingdom Metazoa; phylum Arthropoda; class Insecta; order Lepidoptera; family Nymphalidae; genus Lasiommata; species Lasiommata megera. The sequence goes on from OV743329.1 coordinate 12,747,769, forward strand.
GTCTTCGGTAGTGGCTAGTTACCACCCTACCGACAAAGACTTGTCGCCAAAGATATTTTATTGCCGTTCCGGCACGATGTTGTGTAGAAACCAATTAGGAGTATAGGTTTACCATGCCCCTAACAGGTTAGCCCGCTACCATCCTAGACCGCATCATCACTTACCATCAGGTGAGATGTCGTCAAGGACTACCTTGTGTTGTATTAAAAAAATAAATTGTTTATTGCCCGGGGTAAGGTTAGTTTGAATACTAATAAACATAGGTTTCTGTGAATACTAATAAAATCCACATTTCAGTCCATAGACTGGCGTATACTCGTAGCTTTCTGCCGTTTATAGATTGTCGGTTATGTATTGGTATACATAAGATACGTGTAAGCCGCGGGCAAATCTAGTTTACTACATTTATATTATAATATAATTATATGTTCAGTACAATACATGATCATTAAAATGATGCAATAAGGCAATAGCGCCGCGTGAGATAAAAACCTGTGCTCTAACAAGGTTATCAGACGTCTAGTCCTATACATGTCTGAGTATTTGTTCTTTTATATTATAATATAAATAGGGGACAAAAGCAGACGGGTCACCTGTCACGGTAATTGCTCCTTCAGAACTAGAGGAGGTACCTATGCGATGCCGGTTGAACCCATTTTGACGACTTCCGTGGCGCAGCGCGTGCGTTGTTGCATTTAAAAGTCGGAGGTCCTGGGTTCGATTCCCGGCTCGAGTCTGGTCTGGTGGGAGGCTTCGGCCGTGGCTGGTTACCACCCTACCGACAAAGAAGTGTCGCCAAGCGATTTAGCGTTCCGGCACGTTGTCGTGTAGAAACCAATTAGGAGTATGAGTTTACCATACCCCTAACAGGTTAGCCTGCTACCATCTTAGACCGCATCATCACTTACCATCAGGTGAGATGCAGTCAAGGGCTAATTTGTGGTGAATAAAAAAAAAAATCCTCCTAGTCGGTTTCCACTCGGCGTTATACCGGAACGCTAAATTGCTCGGCGGTATGCTTATGCCAGTAGGGTGGTGGTAACTAGCCGAAGCCGCACATGACCAGACTCCTCAATCGTGGACACGCCGATAAAAATACTGAGGATTTCGATCCTGTGACATCCTGGCGTTTTGGCAACGAGCTCATACAAAGTACAACAACATTAAAAAAAAAAAATACAAAATTGGTTCACAATCGGCAATGAAATCAGTGCACTTAAAAAAAATACAGTCAACAAAACACAGAACCTTCTTTCTTCAATAGAAATCGCAAAACTATGGTACAGCACTGTTTAATGCATGTTTGTCAATGCAGCTGGACCCAAAAGGTTACCAATATGGAAGTCTTGCGACATGTTGGTTGTCATCGCGAACTTTGGAAGACTGTCATAAAGAAAAAAGTTGCTTATCTGGGGCATGTGCTGATGCATGACAGATACAGGCTCCTGCAACTCATAATGATGGGCTAAGTAGCGGGAAAAAGGCGCATCGGTCGCAAGAGGAAGTCTTGGTTGCGAAACATCAGGGAGTGGACTGGTATCGCGTGTGATGCCCAGCTTTTCAGCCTCGCGAGAGACAAGGCAAAATATGCCAATCTGACTGCCGACCTTCACTAGGCACCTAAAGAAGAAGAAGTCAATGCATAATCGTATCCCAATTTTCTGCTGATGATGTCGCGGGCGTCAGGAAGTATATCATAAAATGTATACATACATTCGTAATTGCTTTAAGTAGCCTTATAAATAGATTCGGTACAAAAAAGTAAACATAAAAAAAGTGCTAATTAACGTATTCGTATATAAATATAAACATGTTGGTGGAAAACATGTGTGAAAAAATAAATGAAACAATTTTAATGACACGATTAGAACATAACCATTGTAACTTCCGGTGATAACAATGCGCGGACGAAAACACGCAACGGAAAAAAAATCCTTGAAAATATTTAAAGAAGTATTCAGATTCACTCCAATCAACCGCGCGATAAAACATGCAAGCTTGCGATTGTTTAAACAAGTTACGCCAGATCGTTGGATACAAGTTGGAAAATTAAAATCGATAGAGCTTATTTGCGTTTTTGCGATACTGAGTGAAAATTTGTATAAATAATTCATAGGTCATAAAGAAAAACATACTGACTCAACCCTACATAAGCTTATGCCGCAATGTACATTTGGCTCTGTACACTTCGGTCGACGGCATTAGATGGATTAATAAGGTCGAATTACGTGATCAGTTTGTTCTTCAATTGTCATTTTTGAACGATTGACAGGATCCCGTTATTACAGTTCAATATACGGAGACACTAATGGCCGTAAATTAAGTGGAGCTGTGGCTACTCCGTAGTTAAAATATCAAGGGCGTGTCATCGGCTTAACACAGGTGTAATTCTTATCAATATCTCTTTTTAGGTTTGCCACAATTTTGCTTCTTGCTGTTCAGTAATTTAAACATTATTCTTGTAGACTTATGATAGATATTATTACGCTAGAGACGTATTTGTGAACTTACATCTTGAACACTTAAAATACCGGAATGAATAATTTTTTTTATTTAAAAAATTAAATAAAAACAGTTTTTAATCACAACCTGTCCAATAGCTAATTAAATAGTTTATAATATAACATTTATATAGAACATAACACACAAAGTCTGTCTAGTTACTTAATTTTGTATTAAAATCTATTTTTGACTTTATTAAGAGTGCTATGTGATTTGAAGGTGACAATTTTGTTAAAATACAGGTTCCCTGATATATACCACTCCAGTCCTTTGCGACTGTTGCAACCGAGTCGAGTCCAATCAAAGAAATATTGTCCTTGTTGCTAATGCGAGTTAAATGAGCGTTCGTTAAGCTCACGTCGCAGCGATTATTATAAGCGAGTCTGAAGAGACATACTTTATGGTCATGAGCAAAGTGAACGAGACGTTCTTGAACTTGAACTGGCGAGCTGACCATTGACAGTGACTATACACAGAGCGAACGACCGCACAATGCCGTTACCTACGTTCGTTCATGTACTCCTAGTAACTCACAGCATCCACACGCTCATCACCATCCTTGGACCATAACTGATGTCTCATTGCTTTATGGTACACTAAAGCTGAGATCTAAAGACAGTCTATCAGATCAGAGTTTGTCTATTAAAAGTTAAAACGAGAAAAGATTTATGTCGGACACAATACTTTTACCCATCCATCGGATATAATCATCATCATTATGATCAACCCATTGCCGGCTCACTACAGAGCACGGGTCTCCTCTGAATATGAGAAGGGTTTGGCCACAGTCCACCACGCTGCCCATGTGCGGATTGGCAGACTTCACACGCCTTTGAGATCATTATGGAGAACTTTCAAGCATGCAGGTTTCCTCACGATATTTTCCTTCACCGTTGAAGCGAGTGATATTTTAATTGCTTTAAAATGCACATAAATCTGATAAGTAAATTCAAAATTCAAAATAATCTTTATTCAAATAGTCCTTAAAAAGGCACTTTTGACGCGTCAATAATTTACATAGTAGTTATTTCATGGTGATAACTATATTCGTAAACTTAAAACTAAAGCTATGAGGGTTCCAAACGCGCCCCGGTCTAAGAAGAAGCCCACAACAAACTAGCCGGGGTACGTAGTAGAACCCCCGACCCCTAATTAGGAGGCGGACGTCCTTACCACTAGGCTATCACAGCTTACAAGTAAAACTAATAACATCTCCCTATTTGCAGCGGACATTTTAAGTACACATAAAGGGCCTTATCAAACGTGCCTGAAATACTTTACTAGACAAGACAACGTTCTTGAACTTGAACTGAGCAAACCCGACGCGACGGCTGAAACTGTCAATGTCATGTCACTGTTAAATTACGTCGATCCGCCGAGCGGAACATAGTACCTAACATAGCCTCGAGCTGTATGTGTGACATTGCATGATGGTGATACGGGTTCAGCTCTTTCCATCGCCCGCTGAGTGTCTCTATACTGTATTAGTACATTTTTTTTTTTTTTCGGACTGTCTATTAGCTGTACAAACCCTATTGGTTGCTACAGCGTAACCGGGCTGTTTGGCGAGCTTTGGAAAGAAGCTCTGCCAGAAGAAATTTTGAGCCCTAGGGCTCGAAGGAACTATGGGAACGACTGCCTAAGGGCGCCTCCTTTGAGGCCGAACCTCGGCTTAGGCGACGTTTGGGATAACGAGGGGGTCGGACGGTGAGTGGTCCGTACATCTCCGAGGCCGTGGATGGAGCCCACGTCCGGATGACGTAAGATAGCGGGGACCTCGTCTTCGCCGGCGGAGAGTAGCGTATGATTGTGTGGTAGGTGGTACGAGTGTGTTGTCAGTAGTCATCTGATCGTCAGGGTCATGAAGGATATGTTTAGGTCTCCTCTTTCGGAGAGGAGCGCTTAGGTCGGGGGAGCTGTCTTAGTACAAAAATGTACTTCATGTATCAAGATTATTGAAAGAATGCCTTTAGACACAAAAACACAGACGATTTTAAATATAACCGGCAGTATATAATAGATTAAATTATCTTTTTTATCAATGTAATGGTTAGCGCACACAGTGAGAGATAGCGCCGGCAGATGTATGAGATCAGGAAGCTGAAGAAATAATTGAAAAACTATAATAACCTTTCTGTGTCTAATAGGTTGACTAGACAGAAAAATCCGGTCATGAAATAACATAACATTTGTTTAAAAGCTATCTTGATAATGAACAATTTGTTTACATAAAAAATGTTATCATCCCAGAGATTAGTACATTTGTGTAAAATCATTTATATTAACACTAGCTTCTGCCCACGACTTCGTCTGTGCGGACTCTAGAACTGAGTCTAAAGCTACCCTCTTTAACAATTTTAATCTTCCCACGGGAAGTATTTGAGAAATATAGAAAATACATGTCCTTTTGCATCGCATAGGTGACATGCATACCAAACATCAAAGCTGTTTGCCCGCGGCTTAGCTTGTATTCAATTTTCAATGTTCCCTCGGGAACTTCTTAAGGAATCGGGATAAAAGGTAGCCTATGTTCTTTTCCTTGACAAAGGCTACATGCATGCCAAATTTCATCCAAATCCGTTCAGCCGGTTTTGCGTGATTGAGTAACAAACATCCACGCTTTCACATTTATATTTATATAGAATCAATCGAAAAATATTCATCAACAACTCGTGTAAGGTTCTTCCTTGTGAAAACTTACATAGTAAGTCGACAGATGGCGCTACGCTTAAATATTGTCAATGTTTTTAAAACGCGAGTGCTCCGTTAACGTCTGAATACTTGTATATGAACAAACAACACAACTAGAGCATTACATTTTCCAATCCTGTCTGTCTCAATTGCGTTAGGCACTGTATGCGATAACCTTAACAATATCTACTGTTATAAATTATTTCAATAACAGAAGATTAGACAATTGACTATAAGTGGTCTGTAGACTACAACATTATGTATTCTATAATAAAAAATACGAAATCATTCAGTGGACAACAATGAGTGTTCGGAATTTTAATAGCGTATAAAATGGCTGAAATAATCAAAAGCGAAAAATATAGATTCTCGCGAATATGAACTGCATTAGATTGAAGTCAGGACAAAAAATCGTAAGTAGGTACAATGCATCAATGTCTGAAATGTAACGTCGTATGTAAACAGATTCGTTTCTTATCTAGTCTAATTAATGCTTCACTGTGAATCACAGCCCACCTCGCTTGTAGGTTAGTATGGACGGGTTTTAAGTCTTGATCGAATCCGATTAGACCCACATAGCGATATTTTACAATACTAATGTGTCTTCCACTACGTAACATAATGTCATGTTGTTCTTATTAAACAGACATTGCACAATATTATACAAGTCTTCGTTAGGTAAAATTATGCTGCTACCTGTTTTTCTATTTACCTCAAACATAATCATTAGAAATTAAAATCTATATATATAAAAGCGAAAGGTCACTTACTTACATACTGATTAAACACGAGATCTCAAAAACTATTGTACGTATAAAGCTATAATTTAGCAAGTAGGTAGTTGATAGTTAAGAGATGTCAGCTAAGGAAGGATATTTGGAAATTAAGTAATTAATTAAGGGGTTAAAATAGGGGTTGGAAATTTGTATGAAATTTCTTTGTTTTTAGAGTTTTATTTTATTTTTATTGGATCATTAAACTAGCCACTATCTAAAAACAACAAAAAACATTTCAGAAGAACAGACACCAGATAGTGGCTTTCTAGAAGTGACCACAGCATGCACAACCTTAAAATTAACCTTACATCTAAATAATTCAATTTATACCTAAAGCAAGTAAGACTATCTATTACAGCATTAAAATGATATTGTAATAGATAGTCTTACTTGCTTTTTAAAAGAGGCCACAGAACTGCAGGAGATGTCGCAGATATTCCTGTGATCATTCAGCATTGAGCATATTCTATAGATAGGCGCATGCTGACCTGCCTTGGTTAGAGTTAGAGTTAGACACACAATAAATAAAAAACATGTATATCAATTTTTTTTTAAATATTACCTGTTAAGGGTGGTAAAAAAGGGGATTATCGTTTTTGCTTATTTTTTTATTATGAAGTCTACAAGCTTGAAATGTTGAAAATAGGTTTCTTTTAGGGTGTAAATAAAGTAAGTAAGTAAAGTAAATAAAATATAAGGTTAGAATTTGTTTTCATCCAAATCTACCCCGAAGGGGGTAAAATAGGGGTTTGAAGTTTGTATGAAAGTCCTATGTTTTTTAATTTAGAAACACAAAAATCAGCAATTTGACATTTGCCTGTAGCTTACTTTCTGAAGCAGGGCATTGGCCGCACGGGAAACCTCAATCTCATGGGAAATCAGCAATTCTGAGCAGACGAAATCGCGGGCAACGGCTTATATTTGTATCTTTTAGTGGTAAATCGATTAACCCCTGAATCAATCTAATAGGAACTAACTGTTTGTTATACTTCCTTTATATGGAAAAGGTTAATAAACATTCAAATAAGATTGACACTTATTTAAAATGTACCAGGCGATAATAAGCTTATAGAGCTCGAAGGATTAAAACAAGGTCAATGTTGTAACTTAACATCCTTCCGATACATGTTGCCCTGGTGATCTATTTTGCTCATATTTTAAATGCGACGGTTTTTCTGTTTGTTTATTTGTTGTCAATTGGACACACTACTAATGAATACTTATAATATACTGGACTGATATTGATTAAATTCGATACCTACATTATGTAGCTTGTACCCTAGAAGTGAAAATGAAATTAAAATGAAAATATTTATTGTACTCCACACAAAAGAAGAAATACAAGACAGTTGAAGCACACAGAATAAAAAGTGGTACAATAGGCGGCCTTATCGCTAAAGAGCGATCTCTGACATATGAAATGGACATAGGATATACTTATTATCAATATATATACAAGGTTATGTTATTGTATTTCCTCACGCTATTGGAGGTTTGCTTCTAATAGCATAGATTTCGTGTTTTAACATCTTAAATAACAAACTTTCATACTTTCAAACCAACTAAAGAATTTAAGCTCGATTCGTCAATTGGTTTGAGCTGTGCACCGATATATCAGTCAATCTCTTTGTCCTTTAATATATAGGATCATTATGAACGATTATGAACCATCATTTTTCTTTCAAGAGGAACCATTCACAAAGTTTACTGCCATACGTGTAGATATAAACAAAACATAGTTAAGGTTAAGTTTTAATTGTATATTTGCCTTCATAAACTGTATTATTCAGATAATTTGAAATGACATAGCTTTTAACACATGAGTTTATATGACCTTACGTTCACTTGTTTACAGAATTAGAGCAACTAGAAAAGAACAGTGTATAATAAACCAGGTATGGCTTGTCAAAAATGCCTACCTGTAAAAAATATGAAACGGAACGAGAATTTCTAAGTTGTTTGTATTGGTAAAAAATACCTAAATTTGAGGTTGTATTATTTCAAAGAATATCAGCCTAATTTCAATGTTTGAAGGTCCAAGCAACAAGGATTTAGAAATAGATCTATAGGCGAACTTCGACATTGCGCAGCCAAAGTTTGTGGTAAAAAGAAACAGATTTATATCGGTCTCGTAACTTTGCCTCTCTTTACCTGTTTAAGACCGAGATATGGCTAAACGCGCTTTATAGATTTCGGCCTCAGACCGGCGACGCTGCTTGGAGTTCAGGTTGGCTTAAACGTTATCACGTGCTAGTGTCAATAACTGCCGGATTCACGTTCTTCTGGAGTCAAAGCGTAGGGTAGGAAAAACTGTTTGTTGACATAAAAACCCAATACCTTACAATTCCACAACGATATCGAAAACTAGACATAGTTTGTAGCCATAGGTTTCCAATGACGAGATATCTGTCTGCAAACGAATGTAAATCTGATGAGAGGTCTTATAAGTAAAGTAAGAAAGGACAAAGGAGTCGAGGAAGACCAAAGAAGAGATGCATGGATATGCTTGTAAAAGGTGTGGTGAAGTGAAGACTCATAGAAGTGATTGGAAGAAGACGTGTTGTGCCAACCCCACATAATGTGGGATAAGGGCAAGCAAGATTATCTACTGCTTCGCTTAAAGTGCGCGCTTACCTTTTCGCTGCCTATTTACTCTTGATGTCAAGGCGATATAGGTGGAAGGGTAAACGGAAGCCGGAAGGGCATTCCAGGTATTATAAGAACAGAGGAAGCGAAGTAACACATTTAGTGGCTGTATATCAGCGATCGAAGCCGCAACCTTAGCTGCATAAGCGCCTTGGCCTCGCCATTAAATATTGGAGCACTGACACCAAGAACCAGCCAGTCGCTTAGGGTCTGAGATCGAATGCGCACATTTAGAAACGTTGAGATTCATTTCGATATAGTCGGGGTCAATCTCACTGTAAGTACACGCATTTTTTACTGACTACTGATTTTTAGACTGTCTATTAGCTGTATTAACCCTATTGGTTTTTTTTTTTTTTTTTTTTATTGTTGTAGGAGGAAATCCTCATGGATGTCATTTGGCTTCAACCAACTGACATGCCCGACTTCACGAAGAGTAAAATGAAACCTCTAAGTGCCCTACGGACTAAAACCTCCTACATTCACTGGCCGTCCTTCCCGGAACCGCAATGCGCATAACTTCAGGAAGGGGGCTGTCTGCTCAGGCTTCGTTAATTTTTTGCCGATCCCACTCATCCTTTACGCGTCTTTTCATAATGTTTTGGAGCACTGTTGCACTTCTTTTCCAACCCTCTTTGCTCTTCAACATCTGGGGCACCAAATTTTTCTTTGTCAAACGCTCTCCGTTTTCGTAAGCTTTGCTTCTCTCTTCTTCAAACTCCATGCACTCGAATATCGCATGGTTAGGCGTATCCTCCTCACCACAATAAGGGCAGTTTTCACTAGCTGCTTTACCTATTGCGTGCAGGTAGGTATTGAAAACTCCATGCCCACTTAGTGCCTGTGTTATTAGCCTATCCACCTCGCCATGCTTCCTGTCAAGCCACTTTTCAAGGTCTGGTATAAGGTCCCTTGTCCATTGCCCCTTTCCCTTTTCCTTCCACTCCTTTCCCCATTCTTGTAGCGTCTTTTGTCGCTCTTTTTTTTGGGTTTCCGTGGCCACGTTTTTTATTAAGCCTTGTTCGCTCTTTTACCAACCTATCTATGGGAATTAAGCCTGCTATTACCAGAACGGCTTCTTTAGATACTGTTCGGTATGCACCACAGATTCGAATAGCCAAACGTCGCTGTATTCTGCCCAGCATATTATTATATTTAGCTATTTGGAGCGCTTGACCCCAAACTGGAGCACCATACAGCATGACAGAGTGAGCGACTGATGCTAAGACTCTTCTTTTACTGGCTTTTGGCCCTCCTTTCCTAGGCATTAGCTGACTAAGGGCTGTTGTTAACTTTTCCACCTTTTCACAAGTTTGCACCACATGTTTGTCAAACTTTAGGCTTTTATCTAGCCAGACTCCAAGATATTTTATTTTGTCAGTTGGTTTTATTTGTATGCCTTCAATATTAAAGGTTATTGAGCCATGCCTTTTCCTGCCACTTAGCATAATTGCTTCGGTCTTTTCCGGTGCCAGTTTCAGTTTTTTTGTGGCCATCCACTCGTTAATTAGATTTAAGGCGTAGTTGGTTTTTTCCATAAGTAGTTGGTCTGTTCTGGCAGCTACTACTAAGGCCAGATCATCCGCGAACCCTATGAGGTGTGCCCCTTCGCCAAGTTTTAATTTAAACACTCCATCATACAGTATGTTCCATAAGGTTGGGCCAAGAATAGAGCCTTGTGGAACTCCACTAGTCACCCTAACTTTCTCTGTTAACCCCGCAGCATCTTTTAATATTATGCTTCTCTTATCTAAGTAGCTGCTAATGAGATTGCAGATGTACTTTGGGAATTTGCGCTCTTCAAACTCTTTAAGGATTTGGTTCCATGATGCAGTGTTGAAAGCATTCCGGACATCTATGGCAACAAGGGCACAAAGCTTTCTGGTACGCTGTGTTCCTTGTTTGGCTTCCGCTGCTATATTTTTAACTCTTTCGATGGCATCTAATGTTGATCTTCCACTTCTGAATCCGTACTGTTCGTCTGCCAATCCTCCGTGATCTGGAAGCAATCCCTCTATTCGATTGAGAAGCAAGCGCTCCAAGAGTTTGCCATAGCAGTCTAATAGGCAAAGAGGTCTGTAACCTAAAGGATCGTCTGCTGGCTTGTTATTTTTTCGCAGAAGTATCAACCTCGCAGTTTTCCATATAGCCGGAAACTCACCATTTTGAAAGATATTGCTCATGACTTCTCTTATTCTGTCTGGAATTACATCGACAGCGAGCTTGACTATCTCTGGTGCTATTTCGTCTGGCCCTGGCGCTTTTCTTGGTTTGATACGTTTGCAAGCGTTCTTCAGTTCTTCTCCTGTAATCCTTGGAACCTGATCAGATTTCACTATGGTCCTCGCGAACTCCCCATGATCAGGAAACAGAACTGATACAATGTCACGTATTTTATTCAGACTTATAGGGGCAGGCGGCAATCTACGGAGCTTTTTTGTTACAATTTTGTAACCCAAACCCCAGACATCCTCGTCTACTTCGTCGCTTACTTTTTGCCAATTATCTCCTTTTGATTTCAAAATAAGGGTATGTAGGTTTAATTTAGCAATCTTATACCTTTCTTTGGCTTCTTCACTAATTTTGGCTTGATTCAATCTTTCCTCTTCAGACTGTAGCTTCTTTTTCTTTGAGTTAGCTCTAGTGTATGCTCTTCTGCGTTCAAGACACTGTGATCGGGCTGAGGCAATGTCGCTATTCCACCAGTAGACCGGTTTTTTCCGTTTTGCTGTCTTTTTTGGCATAGCTCTGTTACAGGCTTTGGTTGTTGCGTTTACCAACTCAGATGGTGTTCGTATGAACTCACCTTTGAGTGTTTCTTCAAACCTTTCTCTGTTAATCTTGTTGAGATTCCAACCAATTAGTGGTGGTTCGGACTTTGGTGTTTTTTCACTTATGTTGAAGACGATATATTTATGGCCGCTCATGGATTCCTCATCCAAGACTCTCCAAGCTGTAATCCTACCAGCAAGGTTTGAGTTTACCATAGTTATATCAGGTCTTGATGCCCGGTTGCCTCTCTCAAATGTTGGTGCTTGCCCAGTATTAGCGACAGTCAAGTCCAGGTCAGCAAGTATATCCATCAAGTGTTGTCCTCTTTTGTTTGTGTGTTTGCTTCCCCGCATGATGGATGCGGCGTTAAAGTCACCGGCCACCAAAACCTTTCCTCGCTGCAGATGTACGCTTTCACTGAGTTCTTCAAGGTCTTTTTTGTATTCATCGATGGTACAGTTGGGGGAGATGTAACAGCTATACACCGTAAGTTGTGTGAGTCTTAGGCCAATGAAACCATTTCCTCTCATTATAGCTTCAACTGTAAGTGCTTTGTTGTAAATAATAACTGCCGCGTCCCCTCTTTGATCTCTTTCCCAGCCCGCAGCATCAGCATATTTTTTGTTTGGTTCTGCTAGAATCACAAGATCTATGCCGTGCTTCATAACTGTTACTGGAAGAAGGTCGTGAGCTAAGCGGACCCGATCTGCGTTTATTTGTAAGACTTTAATGTCCATTAAAAGATTTATTTTTGTTTGTCCTAGACCAATCACGTTTGCGTGGTTGATCGGCTGCATTTATGGCACTTCTGAATTTTGGACATCCAGTTGTAGCCGCTCTGTGCCCTGGGGCTTCGCACAGGGGGCAGAAAGATTCGGCAGTACAGGTGTCTGCTTTGTGGCCGACTCCACTGCAGCGTCTGCAGCAGTTGGATCTGTCTGCTCCTTTGCATTGTGTGGCTCTGTGCCCCGTTTCCCAGCATCTATAGCATTTTTCGATGTGCACCCGTTTTCTAAGCCGACATCTGGTCCACCCAATACTTACCATAGTTACATTTGGCAGATTTATGGCACAATGTGGGCTCATCGATATGGTGGCTGTTTGGCGCCCGTATTGGGTCGGTCGTATTGACTTGACTTGCACCAGCACTTTTAGTTTGGCCTCTAATGCTGCCTTAAGCTCTTCAACAGATACATCTTCTTCTATTCCTGTGACATGGAATATTGCTTCTTTACCAAGTCGAACTTCCGTGTCCTCTAGAACATTAAGAAGCTTATCTTTGAGTGCTTCTGCATCTCCTGTCAATTTCATCATCACCTTGCCATCGTTAGCCTTTCTAACCGATTTAACTGTGACTCCTAGCTGTTCCAATTCAGGCATTGTGACATTGGTTTTAATTTTTTTTAGAATGTCAGCATAAGAGCCCTGCCCTTTGACTAGTAGTGTTTCCGTGCGTTTCCCTTTCTCCTTCATCCGTTCATCTTTATTAGTGACATTTTCCTCTACGAGTAACTTTACTTTAACGCCGAATTTCGCTAGGAGTTTTTCAAGAATCTTCCTCAGGTGCACCTTGTTAATTTCCTTTTCAGCTGCTATAGCTATATTTTTCTTTCTTCCATTTGCTTCAAAGATTTGAGCAAGTTCTTGGATTTGTCTGTAAAGTATTTCGACCTGGTTTAGTCCTTCGTAGTCATTTATATATGGGAGCGTGTAGACCCATCTTTCTCTTTCCAAGAAACCCTTTCTTGAACTTTTGCTGGTTTGGATTGTATATTCCACTGTACTGCCTTCACTATTATCCAATAACTCCAGTGCTTCTGGGTATGCCTTTTTGAGAATTTTTCTAATGCCTTTTGGTTTATCATTCCCACTTTGGCTAGGTTTTGCAAAGATTGCGATATCCCAGTCCTTATCCATAAACAATGGGTTCCCTTTGTCAACCTTTACCGTATTAAAAATTTCTTCTGGCCATTCTTGATCAATAATCTCTATTAGTCCATTTATGTCATTACAATTCTGAATCTTTTCCTTGAGAATAGCTTGACTGGGTTGTCTTTCACTATCTATTTCTTCAGTTTGTATTCCTATTTCTTTTGTGGGTTTGATTTCATTCTCCATATCAAGTCTTTTGTCACCTACACATTTCTCTGTTTGAATTCCAATATCTTGAGTAAGCTTGGAAACTGCTCTTGTTTTACTGGGTTTTCGAGGGAAATCTTCCCAATACTTCGTCATGTTATTCAGGTGCTCTATATTGCCTTTAAGATCCCTTACCCCTGCTTTTATCTCTACCTTAGTGTTAGCATTTTCTCCTACGATCTTTACTAGGCCAGCTGTTATTTTTGTAAGTCTAGCGATCGCATTCATAATTTCACCCTGTGTATCGTTGTCATCTTCATTTCTCAGCCTTTTCCCTGTTGTTCCCATTTTAGTATTATAGGCAGCAAAGAGGCCCTCAGCCGAGCCTAATGAACCTCTTCTCTCATGACTTTTTGGTAGCCGCATTCTCCATGTGTCTGTGGCTAAGCGATCATTCTGACTTTCTGTCTTCTCTAGTTGCTCTAGTGCTGTTGTATCAGTTCGGTCAACACTCTTAGTTGGCGGTGACCTCTGTACAATCCCTCCCCGAGTAAATGGATTCACCACATTATCTTCCGACGTTGATGAATTCACCTTAATTGGGATGTTTTCAACTGCAGCAGTCACCTCTGGAACACATGCGGCTGTTGCCACTGAGATAGCTGTATGTGTGCGTGTATTTTGTGTTTGCATGTTTGGCGAACCTGGGCCCCCCCCAGAATACGAGGGGCATCCTAAAGCCCTGATTATGGATGATGGCATATTCAGAGCTTTAGTGAGGGATTCTCCAACACCGTCAGCAGTGCTGGTACCCTCCTGGGGTAGTTTATTTTTGGGATCCGCTTTATCCATGTTTATTCATTTAGTTTTTGCTTTATTCTTCTCATTTGGAGAAACTGTTCGTATAGTTATTGTTTTATTTTTCTCCGAAGTCACGACACCCTCGGGATGAGAAGGGGTGGCAATATTCTGCTCTGCCGTTGCCACACGGCTATTGGTTGCCACAGCCTAACCGGGCTGTTCGGCGAGCTTTGGAAAGAAGCTCTTCCAGAATAAAATTTGAGCCCTAGGGCTCGAAGAAACTAAGGGAACGACTGCTAACTAAGGATAACGGGGGGGTCGGACGGTGAGTGGTCCGTACGTCTCCGAGGCCGTGGATGTAGCCCACGTCCGGATGACGTAAGATAGCGGGGACCTCGTCTTTGCCGGCGAAGACGGTGTGTAGCGTATGATTGTGTGGTAGGTGGTACGAGTGTGTTGTCAGTAGTTAAAGCTATCATGAGATTTATAGATCTGTTAAAAGTTTTCAAAATACATGTTTTAAGAGAGCTTTTTTATTTGTCTGAGGCGGTTTTACAAGACTTAAATTTTCAAACAACTGTTTTGCTTTTGGGGTTAGTCAAATACATCATAATGTGAACTTGAAAGCACCACACCTTCACGTAACTCCAGAAGCGTCCACCCCTTCGTATGTAAACGTTCTTTTCTACAGTAACACTTCAGACAGATATAGTGGCCGAGAGAGATATTGAGCTGAGACCCTTATTTACTACTACTAAAAGTTGGCGTGTTGAACGTTGGCGTGTTGTACGTTGGCGTATACTAATTGTTCCCCGCGGCTTCGACCGCGTTAACTAAGGATCGTTACGTAATATTAATTTTTAACATGAACCTTACTCTGCTTTAAACTATTCCTTATACATGGTTCGTAATTTCCTAAACTTTACGTCCAATTTATTAATATAAGCAAGTTTCATCATAAGACTGTCTTGACAATCTAATATCTTAAGTTTCATTTGCAAGCATTAATAAATAAATAAATAAAAATAAAAAATAAATGAAAAAGCCATTTATTCAACTACCAAAATCAAAACAAAAAATAAAAAATCGTTATGTCATAGTTTTTTTAACGTTTTTTTGACAATTATTGACCCATTTTTTATTTATTTTTGGGTTAACAAATATGGTTTTAAGAATTTGGTACAAGTCGCCTCTCTGGCGAAGGCTTTCTGTAAGAATTAATATTATATAAAAATAAAGCTTTTTTAAAAACATCGTAACATATATTCGATCGAAAACTGCAGTAGGTATTCTTTTCATTTCTAAACGTTACGTATAAAGTGACGAGGACTTTTTTTAGATCTTCTAAACACCAGTAATTATATAGTACATAGTATTTATGTACGGCGTCAGCGCACGCGCATAAAGCGGTTATTACTGGCAGGCAACACTATTATAAATACCACAATAGCAGACTGAAATAGGTTTATTTCAAGAAAATATATAGGTTATGTTAATTCTGTATAAAAAGAATTCTAATTGGGTAAAATACAAACGAACAAACAATATTTCTTCTTTATAATATCAACTAGTATAGATTACTTGTTTCCCGCAAATAATCACGTGTTAAATAAAGTACAGTAAAGTTATTTTGCCAAGCGTTATATGAGCCGCGCGCGTATTATATTTGTAGCCATAAACTATACGTAAGGAATAATATAATTTAAATTTTAACATCTGTTTAATCTTCTAAACCAGACTTGATAAACCCATTGCCGGCTCACTACAGAGCCCGGGTATCCTCTCAGTACGAGAAGGGTTTGGCTATAGTCTACCACGCTGGCCATATGCGGATTGGCAGACTTCGCGCCTTTGAGAACATTATGGAGAACTCTCAGGTGTGCAGGTTTCCTCAAGATGTTTTCCTTCATCGTTACTCACACCGTAACTCCTAAAATTTAGAGCGCCCGGGATCGAACTCCAGTCTCCTGATTTAGAGGCGGACGTCCTATCCAATAGGCTATCACAGCATTTATATTATAACAATAGATTATTATCGAAGTAGATAATTTGAAATATGATAATTCAAAAACTAGCTCTTTCTTTATTCATATTTGGAAGTTTTATATTAATGTTAATATTTCCATGTAATAGGTTATGAATTTTGTATATTATTTGGCAGAAAATTTGCTGATAATAATCCGTTTATCCACGACCAATTTAACACTGTAACATCTTTTTTTAGGTTTCAACTACCACATCATAAAAAATGTCAAACGTGTAATTTTTTTCTGCACTTGTAACAATAAAATTGTTATCAGTTTTTGCCAAGTACTCACCTGGTAAATAAATATAAACGCTTGACCGGGTAGTTACCACATAATATCTTATAATTAGGGTTGCCGCCTTTTTGGAGGGCAAATTCGGAGCATACGATTGACGACCTCCGTGGCGCAGCACGCGCGCATTATAAAGTTGAAGGTCCTCGTTTCGATTCCTGTCTCGAGTCTTGTTTGGTTGACAAAGACGTGTCACCAGCGACTTAGCGTTCCGGTACTATGTCGCGTAGAAATCGATTAGGAGTATGGCTTTACAATACCCTTAACAGGTTAGCAGCCCGCTTATCTTAGACTGCATCATCACTTACCATCAGGTGAGGTTGCCGTCAAGGGCTAACTGTAGCGGATATAAAAAAAATACGAGCTACGTTTACGTTGAAATCACTTGGTTATATACCTGATGTTGTAGAAAAAATATATTTGCTTTACAACTAGCACATATATTATGAAAAATAGACAAGACAAAAATAAAATAACTACGATGAATAGTTTGCGCTGCCTTTGGTTTATCTTATAATCCAACGGGAACCGTTTGTTATCTCAAAATAAATGTAATCCTTATCCGCTTCGGGGATGCAAGTCAAAAGTATCTATCAGTTGTTTACGTATTATCTTTGTTTTCTTTTTAATCTAACCGATTAAAGGCATTGTCAAACTGGCGTCCATAACGGCGTTTAAGTTTGCGTCTTGCGTGCGACCAATCACAAGGCGCGCTCGTTTGATCAAGACCACACGCGTTGGGGTCCGCTTTATGGTCTTCGCTTAAGTATAAAATGAACAGTGCAGTGAAGCTGTGATAGCCTAGTGGTTAGGACGTCAGCCTCCCAGTCAGAGGTCAGGGGTTTAATCCCGGGCACGCAAATCTAACTTTTCGGAGCTATGTGCGTTTTTAAACAATTCAAATATCACTTGCTTCAACTGTGAAGGAAAACATCGTGAGGAAACTTGCACGCCTGAGAGTTCGACGTAATGTTCGCACAGGTGTGTGAAATCCGCACATGACCCGCGTGGTGGACTATGACCAAACCCTTCTCATATTGAGAGGAGACCCGTGCTCTGTAGTGAGCCGGCAATGGGTTGATCATGATGATGGGCAGAGCCATCGCTGACGGCAGCCCTCGGCGTAATCATTGTTTATCACCACAATCACGCCGCCGGTCGGTTCCGGTGGTTGGGCGCGATTATTACGTATTAACGATCAGCACGCCATTCTGCGCAACGCGACGGTCGGAACACATTTCACGTTGTGAGGAAAATTTTCGCGGGGATGGTATCTCTTATTATGTCCCCGGCTAAGTTTGTTGTGGGCTTCTTCTTAGACCGGGGCGCGTTTGGAACCCTCATAGCTTTAGTTTTAAGTTTACGAATATAGTTATCACCATGAAATAACTACTGTGTAAATTATTGACGCGTCAAAAGTGCCTTTTTAAGGACTATTTGAATAAAGATTATTTTGAATTTTTTGAATTTTATGTGATCGAAGTTTATGACAGGACGGTGCGACCTAGTAGCGGCGGTGTGAACCGATCGGCTAAGCAATTAAACTTCTAGATAGGAGATACGTTTTGTACCCTCCAAATTAAATGATAATCATCATTAAACTACATTTGTTTCATCCACTTGTGCAATCATGGTTTGAACGCTCACTCATTCACGTACTATCAGCAGACCGTTGGTCTAAATTACTGGTAGGATTCGTTGGCTAAACTATTTTTTTTTATATACATAGCGAGCAAACGAGCAGGCGGGTCACCTGATGGTAAGTGATTACCGCCGACCATGAACATTTGCAGCACCAGAGGAACCGCCAATGCGTTGCTGGCCCTTGAGCAATTTGCAGTGGTTAAAAGAAATGACAGCTTGTAGAAAGTCCTACTATAATGTAAAGGATAAAGATAAGCAAGCTTGGGTATGAAAAATTGCTTTAAGAAGATAGCTCTTAAATAATTTTTAGTGGCAAATGAGAAACTTACACGGCTAAGTTGTAGGCGTCTTTTTAGACCTAGGCGCGTTGGAAACCCTCATAGCTTTACTTTTAAGTTTGAATGTTTTTGTCACCATCAACTCACTACTATGTAACTTATTGACACATCAAAGTTCCTTTTAAAGGACTATTTGAATAAAGATTATGATTAATTAATTGATTGTTTCAATTACTTAGTGTACAATTAAACGTTTTGACATCAACATCTCGGGATGCTCTGAAAGGCGAAACGTGCGTTGAGAGAACATTCTAGATCTGTATGGTGCGGTGTATGAAGAATTAGGAAATTGTAAATTGCACAATTACTGCTGAAAAAAAATAAGCTTAATTGTATTGCTTATACAATTAAGTTTATTTTTAGTTTATTATCCACTACAAGTTTGCCATTGATAGCTATATCAATTGTAAGTGGAAGCGAGATTCAACCCGGTAATCGAATCCAAGATCTCCAACTTTATAATGCGACAGCGCGCGCGTTGCGCCACAGAGGTCGTCAAAAATCAATGTCCATTGCTTTTCGCAAAGTAATTCCAGATTCTTTCTATTCAATACTTCCATGATAATGATTATTTTGCAGTTTATAATTTTTTAGCTCTGCCATAAACACACTTCCACAAACGCAAACTCTGATCATAAACACACAAACTATATATATATAGACTAATATTAAAAAATCGGTGTTTATTTTGCGTAAATCTCCTACATACGTAATGTTTGAAATAACTAATCGTACATGATCAGGTAGAATATAAATTCGCTAAAGGATTATTAAGCGGTTACCGGGCAAATATAATTTCGCCTTTGCGAAGTGGTTTGACGACCACCGTGGCGCAGCGCGTGCGCTGTTGCATTTTAAAGTTGGAGGTCCTGGGTTCGATTCCCGGCTCGAGTCTGGTCTGGTGGGAGGCTTCGGCCGTGGCTAGTTACAACCCTACCGACAAAGATGTGTCGCCAAGCTATTTAGCGTTCCGGCACGATGTCGCGTAGAAACTGGTTAGGAGTATGAGTTTACCCTCTACAGGTTAGCCCGCTACCATCTTAGATTGCATCATCACTTACCATCAGGTGAGATGCACTCAAGGGCTAACTTGTGGTGAATAAAAAAAAAAAATGGTAGGTAAACAGTCGTAGGCGATGCGACTCTTCGAGAATGTGACTTTTGCAAGTCGCTAGTAATTAGTCCCCTGCTATGTTATCACATAGTTAAATTATCCGTGCAATCGTGGATAGCAATCTCGCGATGCGCTCATGTGTTCCTAATACAGTGTGATTAGCGCGCATGACACTTATTAGAGGCCACGTGCGTACCACAAGGAAATTGGCTCACGTTTTATGTACTTAGCTTTTTTTTTAATTCCACTACAAGACTGCAATCTCAACAGGAGGTAAGTGATGATGCAGTCTAAGATGGTAGCGGGCTAAACTGTTGGGGGTGTGGTAATACCGCTGTTCTACGCTAAATCGCTTGGCAACTCGTCTTCATCTGTAGGGTGGTGACTAGCCACGGCTTAGTCCACCCACTGACCGAATATAGACCGAAAATTGAAAGTGTCTTTTAAAGGATTATTCGAATAAAGTTTATAATTGAATGATTGATTGATTAGGCTCGATACAGGCCATCCATCTTTTATAATGCGATAACGTACATGCTGCGCTACGGAGGTCGTCTAAATATCAAAAAAGCTCAAAGATGTAATGTATGAAACGTTATTTTTATACAAAACTAGGCGTCCTGAATTGCTCTAAAAACAGCTTACTGTTGGATTGTGTCCCAGCTATAGGTGATATGAAAGGCGAGCGATGGAGAGAGCAATGCGCTGAGTTTATGAAATATATATTTTTTATAAATACATTGTCCCGCTCTGAATAAAAGAAAAGTGTCACGACTTATGTCTCCTTTATGTGGCTGTTTGTGTTTAAGCAGTGTAGTGATAAAGAGTTCTGTAAAATAATCACAAATAGCGACATTGCACAGTCGCGAAGCTATAAAGTGGCAAAGAGCTGGGAGTGTTCAGTAAAAATCGACAGCATCATATGCGGATGCGCCACTAGAGGTGCGATCGTATTTTTCATTGAATCTCTTTGAGCTGCTAGTTGCCAGAATATTTATAACGCAAACGTATGGCAAATGTCGAGTGAAAAAGAAAGTTGGCAATACATACAGTTCTAAGAATAGTTTTTTTTTGGGTCAATGCGCCGGTGTTTGAAATTACGCAGTTGTTTTATCTTATCTTTAACATTGACTGTTTGGCTTCTCTTTTGTTTCTTCTAGATTTTAACTTGTCTCCTCGTCATAGAGCGAGCGCCCTTTGAGACGTTTAGGACTATACTTTATTACTTCGACCAGGATAGATATTCCAGCAGAAAGATGAAATGACTTCCCTTTTCATAAAAGTTTTAATAGGAAGGATCTACATTTATATAAGCATTATAAAGAACGAGCAAAAACACCATAAAACCATACCGAAAATCCCAATCCAACCAAACCCAAACTATCAAAAAACCCTACCGACAAAAAAGTGTCACCAAGCGATCTAGCGTTCCGGCACGATGTCGCTTAGAAACCAATTAGGAATATGGGTTTACCATACCCCTAACCCGGTTAGCCCGCTAACATCTTAGACTGCGTCATCACGTACCATTAGGTGAAATTACCGTCAAGGGCTAACTTGTTGTGGATAATTAATTAATTAATTAAATTAACCATCAAAATACGTTTCATGAATGCCTATCCACGAAATATATATAATAATATAATTTTCAATTTTTATTTAAGTTCGCAACTTTAAAAAACTATCCATATGTTTAATATCGTTTTATGGCAGGGCATTTATTCATAAGTTCGATAGACCCTGGCTGGAAGGGCTAAGCTAAGGGAAATGCTAGCTAGATTTTGACGAACATGGGCGGATAAAGACCGTTGACAGTAGAAATCTCTTAAAAGATTAAGTTAATCAGAATTTAAGGTACTCATAGAAATGACGATGATTATCGTAAAATGAACTCTAAAGTTTTATAATATCAGTTACATCATTGGTATAGTAGTATTGGTATAGTAGGACGGTAGTACGTCAAAGGTAGCAGCTAACTCGTTAATTCAAGAGGCGTGGAACATTAAACCGTAACCAATGCATTCTACGCTGATAAACGATAAATCGACTGTAAACTATGAATATTAGAAATTGAATAGAACCAAACAATATTACTACATAGTGTTAATCTAATCTAACCAACTATTTAGGAATAGCATATCCCAATAATTACTTCAGCAATTTTATTGAAGTTTCAACCAACGATAGAGTTGCTGTCGGAAATGGTTTACGTATGTTATGCATGGCAGGATTTTTTCGGCAATTATTCTTTCTGTGGTTCTTATCATCGTGAAATTATTCCCTGTATATCAATCTCCTCCGGAGCCTTAATCCACCACGCTTCTCCCATGCGGGTTCATGGCCATTGTAACAATAATAACCACAACATTTTAGTGTCAATCACTTGTACCAACGGGTGACATATTAGCAAAATTACTTGACAGGAATATTCAATACCAGGAATCGAACCTTGGATCTGATTAACCTCGAGATCCGCTATCGAACCCGCGTACCACTAATCAATTAGACAGTCTAGGTTGATGCAACATATAATATGCAATCAGAAACATTTTAATTTACCAGGCGTGCATAAATTTGCAGGTGCTTGCGGCCCTCGCCGCGCAGTCCATCAACATCTCGGTGGGATTCTGCCAAGGCTTCTCGGCGGTTCTGCTGCCCCAGTACACGCACGAGTACCCGGCCATCACTTACGAGCAGAGCTCATGGATCGGTAAGAATATATTCGCATATAAATCAATAATATGGCTGTCTATCGTTTGTTAGTCACGGTTATACCACTGAACCGATAAAAGACTGGCTAAAGGTGCATTGCATACTAAACTACAATTAAGGGTAAAGTAGATTAAGGGTTTTTCAAAATTCCTTTGGGATTTGACAACGTTTGAAATTGAAGATTATCCCATATCTGTCTTTTCACACACTACAAGTTAGCCTTTGACGGCAAACTCACCTAGTGGTAAGTGATGATGCTGTCTAGGATAGTAGCAGGCTAAATTGTTAGGAGTATGGTAAACTCACGCTCCTAATTGGTTTCTACGTGACATCGTGCCGGAACGCTAAATCGCTTGGCGACACGTCTTTGTCGGTAGGGTGGTAACTAGCCACGGCCGTAGCCTCCCACCAGACCAGACCAGACTCGAGCCGGGAATCGAACCCAGGACCTCCAACTTTATAATGCGACAGCGCACGCACTGCGCCACGATGTAGACTCCTGTTTCTGTCTCCAATATATAGATCTAATTTAGTGAAAGTTTGATATCGAAAACTAAAGATAGAGCTATAGTTTTAGCTCATCGAGTCGAAATTAGATTTTCTGAAAACCCCTTGGAAACTATAGATCATTCCTGGTTAAATTCAAATAAAAAGTATCCTATATTACTTTTAATACCTCTAAGAATACGTGTACAAAGTTACATGATGATCGGTTTAATATTACTTCTAATTTATATATATTATAGTATGATAATAGAAAAAAAATACATAGAATCAATAGACCCATTTTCTGTTGTTATCAGTTTTAAAACAAATACATATATATCTTGTATAACTCTCATAATATGCTAAAACCTCATATAAGTATTAACATAGTATTAAGTAGGTAGTAAAACATACCAAGCAAATTTATGTAGGACGCGTGTAACACTAGTAGATTGTTAAACGAGCTCGATACCCTATTCACAGCCGATATGTTTGTCCGCGCGACATATAGCCAGTCCGAGAGTGTGATTAAACATAATTTTAATTTAACACTAATATTATAAAAAGGAACAATTGTTTGTAACGAATAAAATCAAAAAATACTAGAGCGAAATCAAAAAAGAAAAAATTGTTATTAATTTAAATCATCATGATCAACCCATTGCCGGCTCACTACAAAGCACGGGTCTCCTCTCGATATGAGAAGGGTTTGGCCATAGTCCACCACGCTGGCCATGTGCGGATTGGTAGACTTCACACGCCTTTGAAAACATTATGGACAACTCTCGGGCATGCAGGTTTCCTCACGATGTTTTCCTTCATCGTTGAAGCAAGTGATATTTTAATTCTTTAAAAACGCACATAACTCCGAAAGTTAGGAGGTGCGTGCCCGGGTTCGAACCCCGACCTCTGATTAGGAGGCGGACGTCCTAACCACTAGGCTATCACCGCTTCGTTGATTAGTAAATTAATATAATAAAATCTGATAAGAGATGTAACTCAATTATCCTATAAAAGAGTACACGTGCCATTCAGGATCCTTTTACTACTATAATAACAAAAAAAAATATTTTAAAACGTTAGAAAATTTATTGAATTACAGCATAAGCTACCTTCATAAACACTAATGTCTAATTAACAAAAATGTTAACTGTGATTTGTTATGATTTGAAAAGAACGGCCGGAAATATCTTTTCTCTATATAAGTAAGTCCATTTTTAGATGAAGAACGAAAATTTTCCGAACACACCGAGATAATATAAAACAGTATTTTGTGTTTATCATTTCTCTTACATTTAATGCGCAGGTTGTTAGGTACCTACGTGAATGACGTCTTTTGATCACGCAACATACTTATTGTTTGAGATAAGAAAAGCAACGCTTGATTGTTTTCAGTGTAACGGTATACATAATTGATATAAATATATTTAAATTACTTAAATACTGAACAATTTTTAGTTGTTAACCTCGTTACATCTTTTACTTAGCACCTTTTACTTCGGTTAAAAATATCGTACCTGATAGCGAACCATCCTTTGAGTGTTCCCTACTTATAAAATACTTTAAAGTTTGCTTCCTATAAAATCCGGGACCCGAGTGTGTATCTAAAATTTCCGTTGGTACCCTCACTAGGTTCTTCTGTATCGAGGTGCCCATTGATTCTTTTATGCGCTATTTGATATTATCTGATCTTATCTTCTTTTTTGAATGAGTTATTTAAGAAATGATTTGAATGTTCATTGCAAATAAAATTCTTTTACTTAACTATAATGTTATTGCACAAAATTTTTTTATACAAATTAAAAATTATTTAACAGAATTGTGATGACTGCTATAAAAGACTTGGCCCTCACTTAATAGAAAAAATAAAATATTAAAAACCTAAAAAAAAGAAAATTAAATGAAAGTAAAGTAAATATATTTTAATCCTTATAATAAAGGCCCTCTTAAATATTTATCTCGGTTAATATTATTAGGAACGTGAATGGAAATGCTAATTGAATTTTATTCTATGTGCGTAATATTATAAAACTCCCTATTTGTGATAATATTTATCGTATTTACCATACAAATACCATAAGTACATATAGAAAGTGGAAAAGTCAACAGTTCAGCGACGGGTGTGCAAACATCTGATAAGGTTATTTGCGTGTTGACTCAACAAGAGAGGCGCTTTGGTCCGATAACGAGCAAAATCGGGCACATTTATAATTTGGCACGTTTCGCTAATGAAAAGGGCTTTGTGCGGTTTGAATAAGGGATTACCGTAATTATTAACACGATCCTATAAATCTGTTTATATATCGATTACATAATTCATACGTAGCAAGTAGTAAGTTTAAGTGATTTTTTTAAAGCTTATGATATAATTATTGTCTTAATAATTTATTTTACACAAATGCTGTTATTCTTGCATTTTATTATTTATCAGGATAGTTGCAATTTCATATAAACGTCCTGCCCAATTTTATAGGAATTGAATTTCCAAATATTAGCTTTTTGTATGCCAAATTTCATCCTTCCAGCGGTTTAAGCTCTGTCCGTCAGTCAGTCAGTCAGTCAGTTAGGGACGTCACCTTCCTTTTATATATACAGACCTGAAGATGAACCACTAACACCTTCACTTCTAAATATTAAAACATCTGGAACATTCCTTTAAAATATCTTTCAAAGAAAAGTTAAGGTTATTTACAAGGTTATAGTAATATTTCTGGTTTCCTATGCGATAAAATTATCCCTTCTTAGAGATGCACGTACCAGACTCAGAAACAGCATACTTTATTGCAACGCTTATCATCCTCAGCTGGTAGCATTAAGAGTTTAGTAAATAGATTCATAAATGTAATTAAAAATAATTTTTCTATTCCAGCCAGTCTTGGTGTGATATCGAACCCAATTGGGGCTCTACTGGGCGGTATGATGGTGGACGCGGTGGGCAGACGCCTGCTGCTCCAGTCAATAGTGCTGCCGAACCTCATCGGCTGGCTGGTCATCGCCTTCTCTGAGACGTACGTCTTCTTGTGCGTCGGCAGATTCATCACTGGATTTACTATTGGTAAGATTTAAAAATATGTATCTTCTTCTTTATTCATCCTACACTTGCTTACTAAACAATCCGGTAGTTTTTTTTTTATTCACCACAAGTTAGCCCTTGACTACGTCTCAGTTGATGGGCAAGTGATGATGCAGTCTAAGATGGTAGCGGGCTAACCTGTTAGGGGTATGGTAAACTCATACTCCTAATTGGTTTCTACGCGACATCGTGCCGGAACGCTAAAATCGCTTGGTGACACGTCTTTGTCGGTAGGGTGGTAACTAGCCACGGCCGAAGCCTCCCACCAGACCAGACTCGAGCCGGGGATCGAACCCAGGACCTCGAACTTTATAATGTGACAGCGCACGCACTGCGCCACGGAGGTCGGAGGTACCGTGATAGAATAAATCGCAGATTGTGCAGTTCTTGAGCAAATTTATCAAAGAATATCCTCAAACCTAACTAACTTACATAACTACTAGATGTTAATAATTAACATAGATGTAAAAATAGATTTTTAACGGGACTTCGATTTTTTATTCTGTAGTTACATGTTTTGATGGAACAGTTTGATCATGGGCAATGTTTTGGGAACAAACATCATACATTTGATTGTTACCAATACATAAATTAATCGAGAGATAACTTGCACCCTAGAAACCAAAATAGCCATTTTTCCCAATCCAATTTTACCATTTTATGTCTTTAAATATAAAAGATACTTGTTTGCTTGCCAACATTTATCAGTAAAGAAATCAATGAGCATTGATCGTTATAAATAACCACATATTTTTTGTATTTGGGGTTTTACGTGCACATCGAATATTCTACTAGATGCCGTGAAACCTGTTCATTGTTTACGAATTACTGAGATTATATTTCTTGCTTATGTTTTTTATTGGAGTAGACCACATTTATTTAGTCAACAAAAAACATGCCCGTATCACCTCATGTTAATAAATCACATTTGCTCCCAGGTATGTCGACGGTGTCTTATATATACGTAGCTGAGATCACCACACCTGAAAAACGAGGAGTTTTAAGTGCTCTGGGACCAGGGTTAGTCTCTACTGGAATATTCATCGTTTATTCTCTGGGAGCGTTCGTGCATTGGCGCAAAGTAGCTGCCATTTGCGCTGGCGTATCTCTCCTGACGCCATTCCTCATGTACTTCGTCCCAGAATCACCGTTATGGCTGGCTTCGAAGGGGCAGATGAAAGAAGCTTACAATTCAATGTTCTGGTTGAGGCAGAACAACAACACTGCGCAACAGGAACTAATGGAGTTCACCAAGGACCGGAAATCCGACGAATCCATGACTTTCAGGCAAAAGATGGGGCTATTCAAACGCAGGAGTGTCTTGAAGCCGTTTGCATTGCTGATAGTGTTCTTCATGTTCCAAGAGATGTCCGGGATATACATTATTCTGTATTACGCTGTGGACTTCTTCAAATCAGTGGGCACTAGCGTGAATGAGTTTACAGCATCTATAATTGTTGGTGGGGTGAGAGTGTTCATGGGCGCCGTAGGAGCTTGCCTCATAAACAGTTTTAGAAGGAAGACTTTGGCTGCAGCCTCTGGACTTTTGTTAGGGTTTGCGATGTTAGGCGCGGCGATATGTGACAGTTTGAATGGCCCTCCATTGATGAAGTTAGCTTGTGTTTTACTCCACGTGTCGTTCAGTATGGTTGGCTTTTTACAACTCCCTTGGATTATGTCTGGGGAGTTGTATCCTCAGGATATACGAGGCGTCATGTCTGGCGCAACCTCTTGTTGCGCTTATGTCCTCATATTCTTCAACATAAAAACTTATCCTCAATTAGAATATCTACTGACGAGCAATGGGACTTTATACCTTTTTGCTATTTGCGCCATCATAGGGGCAGCGTACTGCTATCTGTTCCTACCGGAGACTAAAGGGAAGACGTTGAATGAAATCATGAGACAGTTCGACGAGGAAAAGAAAGATGGCGACCCGGAAGTCGGATACGTCAAGAAAGTTATGGAAGGAAAACCGGTGCAGAGAAGGCACAGTGCAGGCGCTTCGATATCATTGGAAAAGAGTAAAGAGTTAGAGAAAGACTGGATGCAAAATACTTGCGAGAAGCCAAACATTAGCCATCGTGAGTAGATATTAAACTGACTGAGTCTTGAGTGTGAGATTCCCAGTTAACGAACGTGATTGTGGAGATACGCAACTGTCAAATTTGTATGGAATTTTCAAATTTGTAAACCGATATTAAGCTAGGAAAAGGTTCTCAATAATGGGCTTAAGCATGCATTACTTGTGATTCTTTTTCTTTGAATTCATCCGTAGCTAAAACTGGCATATTGAAACGGATTGAACATGATTACATTTGGCTTAACAAGCATCTGTAAGACGCATGTTATAAGTATGTCTCCACTATTATTTTTCGTTAATGGGAATGCGGAGAATCGAATTTATATGAATATTAATATATTATTAAGTGTGATTTTTTACCAATCAAGTAAAGGCCTGCATTAGAGATAAGTACCATCAGTAAATTAGTTTTTCTCACGCTAAGCCTTTTTCGAGTAACGAAACACTAACTTCAGAGTAAAATGAAACTTCTGCATCTTGTTTTAAGGCTCTAATTCGCGCACACTAATACCAGACAGCGTTCTCAGCGGAATATTTGTGAAACAAAAATAAGTAGTAGAAAATTACATATTTAATACGAGTAATATTAGGTTCATTTTACTTTGACAGACGAAAAGGCAAATCTTATACTGTGGGTCAAGAGTAGGTTTAAGTTACACAAAATATTTAATGTGATCAGTATTATAGGTATTGAGTGACTACTGAGTTAAGATTTGAGTAAGTAAGTGATACATTCCATTGTGATAGTTGTAGTGAGTATACGAGGTTAATTATTCATAAATAATTAATTATAATTTTATTTTTGTTACATTTAACATTGTACGTTCGTCCTAAGTAATTTCTTTTACAATTTAGGCCTAGTATATTTATATCACCTTTTCCTTAGGTGGATTTAGAGATTTAAAGATTATACATATAGGTTTTTCGGAATAAAAGTTTTGATTTTGACAAAGTTTTATCTTTTCTGGAAAATAAACCTTTATTGGGTAAAATTGTATCTATGTAGTATGCGAACTTTCAGCTTGTGAAAATATCTTAGTTTCACGGAATATAAGAAAGACATGGACATTTGTTTTTAGTTTTTCTTATATTTTGGCATTGCCATGCATTGTCGGGTATAACTATTATAAAATAAACGTCACTGTGAAATTAAAGATTATTGAAGTACAAAAAGTAGGTACGTACATAAGTACAGTTTTATCAGTGAAGACATAAGTAGGTATTTATTTTAGTTTATATTAAAAACTAAAAAAATTTAACAAGGTCGAAATATCGACAAATAAAATTGGACAAATCGAGTCTTAGGAAACTTAAAAAGATTTCGCATTATATTCACTAATTTGTCAGCGAAATCTAAAGTTAGTTTAAGGCATAAATATTTGCCTTATTGGTTACTATCTCGGATGTTTGTGGATCGTTGGCTGAGATCTGTAGACTGACTTTTCTCAGTCAAAGTTAGTGTTAAAACAAGACACTAATTCTCATGTCTCGCTTTAACATTAAAAATGCGAGATCTATTTAAGACTTAGTTGCTTACTATCTAATGTTTTAGGGGTTCAAGTTTGATTAAGCTATTGTCCTACGATGTATAAAAAAAAATATTTGTTTTTTGGCTAATAAGAGATTGTTATGATAAAACCCGATGTTCAGCCATCCACATACGTTACATTTACAAATTTATGATAAATTAATTTATCCCAGGCCGTTTGTAATTATAAGATCAAATAATTTATTCATATGTTATAATATTTATAACTGCGTATTATTATAAATAATATTATTATTTAAGCCAATGAAAGTTTTGTGTGATATTAAAGTGTTGTTTTTATATGACGGGTTTTTATGTGCTTTTACCAACCTTTACAGATACCTCGAACACTGTTAGATACTACTTTATGTTATTTATTCATAACGTAAATATTCTTCATGTTTAATAGTGTCTAGTTGCTGTGACTCTAGGTACAGGTACACATACAAAGTTCTAAAGATCATACGAAACAAAAGTAAGAAATGCTTAAATATTTTATTTGAATCCATTATGTATTACAAAACACCACACATTATATTAGTACGTGTCAAGTTAGCCCTTAACGGCAATCTCACCTGGTAGTGACGCAGTCTAAAATGGTAGCGAGCTAACTTGTTAAGGGTAGGGTAGAACCGTACTCCTAATTGCGTTCTACGCGACATCGTGCCGGAACGCTAAATCGCTTGGCGACACGTCTTTGTCGGTAGGATGGTAACTAGCCACACAATAAATAAATTAATTAATTGCAGTTGTGACGTTCACACTGCAAACAAACAATAAACACTAGTTATTACACCTCGCCCGTCCTGTTTAGATTAAGGCTAGTTCTAGGAAGCAACGGTATGTGTGACCACCGGTGAGCGGATGAGCTCGCGTCTTTTTTTTTTTTTATTCATCACAAGTTAGCCCTTGACTGCATCTCACCTGATGGTAAGTGATGATGCGGACTAAGATGGTAGCGGGCTAACCTGTTAGGGGTATGGTAAACTCATACTCCTAATTGGTTTCTACACGACATCGTGCCGGAACGCTAAATCGCTTGGCGACACGTCTTTGTCGGTAGGGTGGTAACCAGCCACGGCCGAAGCCTCCCACCAGACCAGACTCGAGCCGGGAATCGAACCCAGGACCTCCGACTTTAAAATGCAACAGCGCACGTGCTGCGCCACGGAGGTCGTCATTTTTGTACATCTCTGTACATTTCTGTACATCATGTCGGTCTGAGTACATTTCATGATTACTAAAAAATACTTATTATCCGATCTTTTATATCTTATACTTTTGATCCTCCAATCGGCTGTACAGCCGAATGCATAGTTACAAATAACAAAAAGTATTTTTTTATTATTTTTAACGCTCCCGAAAACAAAAGTATCTTCATGGGTGAATTGAAATCAGTGTTGTATTATTTAGTTAATTTAATTGCGTTGCATTAAAAAAATTAATATCTTAATTTTCCTATCAGAATTTTCTAAACGAAATAGAATGAGTGGCGCCATCTTTGTTTACCGGCGCAAAGCCCAATAGATCCAAAATATAAACGTAGCGAAGTGACTCACCTTTCCATGAAAGCCTTCTAGTTCGATATGCAGCTCACAGATGGCGGAGTCGGACACTTTTATTTGAAAGACAAAGTGTAATTTGGTTTGACTAAATATAATTTATTAACAATTCCATCTAATAATAATTTAAATTTGTTAGTATTGCCTATATACTTCCAAAATTTACAACTTATTTTGTAATTTCCCCAAGAGACATACTTGCGCTAATAATGTTAATATGACCATGCTTTAACAAAATAAAACAATAATATCCATCTACAGCATTATTACGCACGTACCCAAAATTGCATACAATATTTAATGTTTATGTTAAAATAAATAAAACATGAAGTTTATATTATATACTCCTTTGAAAAAAAAATAACCGCAGATGTGTCTAAAGTAGTATTGGTATCCTCTCTGGATAAAATGCTCTTCACATCGGTGACTAATGATGGTGTGTCAGAACTTTAATTTCATAAAGGAAAATGCACTCTTTTCTGATGTTCGTAACGCGTCAATAAAACTGTAACGTTTTAACATAACTATCATAACCGTTTCGCAATATCATGATGAGTCTTGATCAACCCATTACCGGCTCACTACAGAGCACGGGTCTCCTCTCAATATGAGAAGGGTTTGGTCATAGTCCACCACGCTGGCCATGTGCGGATTGGCAGAGTTCACACGCCTTTGAGAACATTACGGAGGACTCTCAGGCGTGCAGGTTTCCTCACGATGTTTTCCTTCACCATTGAAGCAAGTGATATTTTAAAATTTGTAAAGACGCACATAACTCCGAAAAGTTAGAGGTGCGTGCCCGGATTCGAACCGCCGACCTCTGATTAGGAGGCGGACGTCCTAACCACTAGGCTATCACCGCTTCCTTCATTCGCATCGCAATTCATAAAGCACCGAAATCTGTGCAAGTGGTTATAAAAGTGTAAGGTGACTGACCTGGTCTGCGGGATGCCGTATTTGATGCCGACTCCAACTCGCGGCAGCGCCTTGATCACCTTCTTGACCGTTGTCTGGTCGGGGAACGCGAACAAAATGGACGCTGGAAACAACATACGTATTGTGTTAAAACCTACTTACAAGACACTGGTGTTGCCCAACCTGGCGTGTTTGATGGCAAATTGTGGAGATGTATACCAAGGCTACTTAATATCACACTACATCATATAGGAGTTGAGATGAGAGCGTGGGCGGGCGATGCGACGCGGTGGCTGTAATGTTTTTTTTTTCTACCCTACAAGTTAGCTCTTGACGGCTATTTTACCTGGTGGTAAATGATGATGCAGTCTAGGATGGTAGCGGGCTAACATGTAAGGGGTATGGTAAACACACACTCCGAATTGGTTTCTACTCGACATCGTCCCGGAACGCTAAAATCGCTTGGCACGTCTTTGCCGGTAGGGCGGTAATTAGCCACGGCTAACGCCTCCCACCAGAAAAATGTGTAGAATAGTGGATAAAGGTTTGAGTGGGAAACATTTGCTTATTATTCAGCTCGAACTAAGTTGCGAGGAACCGTTCGTGAAAATCTAATGGTTTAATAATGGCCAAAGCCCGCCAATTCGTATTTAAGCAGCGTTGTGGGTGTACGCTCCCTATCCGAGGATTCATTTTAATAAGGAGAAGGTTATCTATGCTGCTTTCTTCATAGATATTGCTCCTTGACTACATCAGAAACATTTATAATATACAGACTAATTATTGGGTGGCTGCAATCACTCTTGATGTCAAGTGATAATGCAGCCTAAGGCACAGCGCTCTTACTTAGAACAATAGACTAAACCGATTTTGATTAGGTATAATTAATGTGTATTTCAAAAAACTAGTTCATTCTATGTCCGTTTCAATTGAGATAGATTACATAAACAAGTGTGAAGTCTGCCAATGCGCACATGGCCAGCGTAGTGGACTATGGTCGAACCCTATTCATATTGAGAGGAGAACTGTCCTCTGTGGTGAGCCGGCAATGGGTTCATCATGATTATGATAATGATAAAAACATAAACAACAAATGACGTGTCAAAATTTGTGTTTTTTTTTATGCACTACAAGTTAGCCCTTGACAGCAATCTCACCTGATGGTAAGTGATGATGCAGTCTAAGATGGTAGCGGGCTTACCTGTTAGGGGTATGGTAAACCCACACTCCTACTTGGTTTCTACGCGATATCGTGCCGGAACGCTAAATCGCTTTGCGACACGTCTTTGTCGGTAGGGTGGTAACTAGCTACGGCCGAAGCCTCCCACCAGACATAATAAGGTTAGAAATCTGTTTTTAAAAATAACTCTGTATCTGTTAAAATGTTAAACCAAATCCAGTGGCCTGAGAAACCCAGGAGAAACATGTGTTACACTTCACATTAGCACTATCCATGTATTTTGTTTAAGTTGTGAGTTTGACTCGTTAAGTGTCTACGTATTATTGTATCATGACATTATTTGTATTATGACCGATAATACTACTTCCTGTAAGATGCTTTAAAGCTATTGGTTAATTGATTAGAATAGGAGGGGACTGTATTGAGTTGGAAGGAGATATGATAGGTTATAAATAAGAGAAGGTTTGCTATTAAGGCAGATACGGCTGACGCGCGGGAGTGTGCACTATTTATGAAATATAAGATCTATATAAATGTAATATAGTTTGATTCTATATTTGAGAGTTTACACATGGCGGGGGAATACTCACTCCTGCTGGCGAGGAACATCTCGATGGCGATGCTCTGCAGCAGGTAGCGGCGCGAGAAGATCGCGCGTATCTCGCTGAAGTACCATTTTCCGTGCAGGTGCTCGCAGTACTTCAACACCTGGAACGACGAGAAATTATGTTCAGTTACTTTTCAATGGTTTAAAATTGAAGTTTGTTTTATCTAGTAGGACGTATGGGTATATCAATAAAATAAATCTTGAGTTTAGATGTTATCAAAAATAATCATTTTATCGCTTAACTTTGGCAATGGTTAAGTTTTAGGAAATCGGAAACTGTGTATTGGTGACTGTCGATATTATATGATAGAGGGGGGGGGGGGGGGGCCTTAAATAGACCAGTAAGTCTTTTGCTTTACAAATATAAAACAGGACATATTGCATATTTTTCAAATCGGATAGGTATAAAAATACAATACGTTTACCGGTAAAACATAACCACAGTTTTATATCACTACTAAAATTATAAATGACGTTTGAATGAAGATATGGAAAATTAATGAACGCGAAAACTTCTCAATCATGACAATCATGAAACTTGTACATATTTTCTTGAAAGTATTACCTAGTAAGTAACATAGGAATATAATAATCATTAATATATATATATACGAATCAAAACATAATTACTTTATAGGAAGTTGCTTTATGACCTTAATGTCGTGTGGATGTGGAATAAATTCGAAAATAACTCCACTCCTCGAGTAACACTTGCAGTGTCGTAAACGCGAGGACGTCGTAAACTGTTCGTTAGCTCTTAATTTATTTAAATATGGCCGCCATAAAATAATCTCTTCGGGATGACCTGATTGGTATACCTAGTAGTTTTATATGGGCGATATTTATAAACACTTGCAACATGGCGTGACATTTCACATTTAAACCTTTACTATGTTTCTAGCAATAAAATGTATGACATATTAATTTATGACATATCAGCTACACCATGAAATCACTTTAAATTAACATAGTGACATTCCAAAATGCTAAGCTGTGATCTGTTAAACTAGGGATACGTACCCTACGTATCCCTAGTTTAACAGACCGAACTACCCAACTTTGACCAAGTTTTCTGCTTGCGACTCACGGCAGGCGCCATTAAATTTGCGTAATTAAACACGTAGATGTAGATGTAAGCTATGATAGCCTCGTGGTTAGGACGTCAGCCTTCTTATCACGGGTCGGGGGTTCGATAACGCACCTCTTACTTTTCGGAGTTGTGTGCGTTTTAAACAATTATCACTTGCTTTAACGTTGAAGGAAAACATAGTGAGGAAATCCGTACGCCTGAGAGTTTTCCATAATATTCTCAAAGGCGTGTGAAGTCTGCCAACCCGCACATGGCCAGCGTGGTGCACTATGGCCAAACCCTTATCATACTGAGAGGAGACCATTTCTATACAGTCAGCCGGCAATGGGTTGATCATGATAATTTCAAATTATTTTTATTAAGTTTATTTTATGTACGCATTACAGTACACTTACTAATTGGTCATATAATGCGGAGGAAAGAAAGTGATGTCACCAAAAGAATATGAACTTTATTATATATGAACTTGGAAGGGCAAAAGAG
The DNA here is from genome assembly GCA_928268935.1 of Lasiommata megera. Lineage (NCBI taxonomy): Eukaryota > Metazoa > Arthropoda > Insecta > Lepidoptera > Nymphalidae > Lasiommata > Lasiommata megera. The sequence goes on from OV743329.1 coordinate 12,783,169, forward strand.
TAGAGGAAGACCAAAGAAGAGATGGATGGATTGTGTAAAAGAGGATATGCGGATAAAAGGTGTGGGTAGTGAGGTGACGGCTGATAGAAGTGAGTGGAAGAAGAAGACGTGTTGTGCCGACCCCACATAATGTGGGATAAGGGCAAGAAGAAGAAGATTACAGTACACTTACTGGCACGAACTCTGGACTACCCACAATGAAAACCACACCGCATAGTAACTGACGTAAATGATTAGTAAAAAATCGAAATCTCATTGAACCCCTCGTCTGATAGAACACAATTAATCATAGTTTAACAACAAATACAATGCATTAATAGTCGCTCTAACCGTGGGGTGAGATGCTCTTATATTTGTTTTGTCTCCCTCGGGAACCGGGGTCAGATCCGGGATGATGTATCAAAGTTCATTACCAGTAAATACGGATGGTGGTACATTGGTGTAAAACCTTTTATCATTTTTAAAAACTACCATCTTACTATAAGCATTTCGCTTTGAAACCGGAGTGCCGTGTGCGACACTTTTTACTCATTCGATCGCGAGAAAGTTAACTTAAATTTGTATGGAATTGCAAGGCATAACCGATAGATGGCGCTCTTAAGATTCTTTACAAATTTAAGTTAAAATTCAAGTGATAGAATATGGAGAAATTTCGAACTCGGCGCTCGCAGTATACGCAGTAGATTTTGACTTAACAACTCACAGTAGGAGACCGAGTATTCCAAAGCAGACGTTACCTTCCCAGCACACCTTCCCAGTTTTTTTTCGGACTATCTATTAGCTGTACAAACCCTATTGGTTGCCACAGCGTAACCGGGCTGTTTGACGAGCTTTGAGAAGAAGCTCTGACAGAAGAAATTTTGAGCCCTAGGGCTCGAAGAAACTAAGGGAACGACTGCCTAAGGGCGCCTCCTTTGAGGCCGAACCTCGGCTTAGGCGACGTTTGGGATAACGGGGGGGTCGGACGGTGCCAGCGCACTTGTGACCGTAGTTAAATGCGGGTGTTAGTAGGTAAGCCAATAAGCCACTGGACACACAAGTAATTCATTCAATTTAAAATGGAAAATTACCGATAGCATCAAAGAGAAACAAAGCTCTTCCTCTTTGGTCGTTTGGAAGTTTCTGAAAGGTCTACTTTAAAATATTTATATCGAAGTGCATACACAATACCCATTATTGTCTGTGTTCAGTTCGGAGGGTGGCGATGGGCACAAACGTCCGATTCAATTGTTACGCAATTTGTCAACAGGCACCCCTCGAGGGCGCCCTTTGCTTTCATTCCACCCCCTCGTGTAAGGGCCACCGCTAATCTATCAGGTGCCTTGGCGTGGAGTTTGTCAAAACAAACTCTCACCATTCACGTGTCGAAATGAGCCACAGATTGCATTCTTTGTGCGGTAAGTGCCGACATAGTTACATAGGCAGATAAGTGCATATCGTTGCATTGCCTGAATCGAACTATCAAAAAGAAATATATGAAAATTTAACGTATGTTCATAAAAATATTGATAAATTCAAGAAAAAATGGACTGTAACGCACTGAACATCAGAAGTAAAAGTAAACTTGTAGTACAGTTTAGTAGGCTGCACAAAATTAGTAACTCATTCAAAGGAAATTGAATTTTATTTTATAATAAATTACCTATTGATATCTTGGAGATGTCTATCAATAAGTTCAAAGTTTTTATAAAACGAAAGCTTGTAGAAAAATCATATTACGATATTAAGGATTATATAAACGAAAAAATAGCTTGGGTGTGAATTGCTCTATCTCCATAGGTACTATAGTTTATTATTCATTTTATTCATTATGTGAGATGGTGATAACGAAAAAAAAAGAAAAACCCCGGCTAAGTTTGTTGTGGGCTGCTTCTTAGACCGGGGCGCGTTTGGCACCCGCATAGCTTTAGTTTTAAGTTTACGAATATAGTTATCACTATGCAATAACTACTATGTAAATTATTGACGCGTCAAAAGTGCCTTTTTAAGGACTATTTGAATAAAGATTATTTTGAATTTTTAATTTGAAAAAACTTAACTGAAATCATCCTTTAGGAGGCACTTCCGAAATTCTAATTTTGAACATTTGGTACTGCAGATGAGTTAATAACTTATACAGTAGTGGGTTGGTGGTGATAATTACACAACGTAAACCTAAAACTATAGCAACGAGGGTTTCAAAAATCTAATAAAAAACCCACAACAAAATCAGCCGGGTAAGATGTTGCATAAAGTTGTTTAAGAGCAATATTGTAGGCCATTGTGCTGTTTGTTAACGTTCATACGGAAACTAAAGCTGGCTTAAATTATTAGGTTTGGCTTTTTCTGTTAGAAATTCTCAGTAGGTTTAAGACCGGAGTTAGGAAATCGACGGTGTGTACCACCAAACTCCACATTGGAGCCGGGTGGTGGATCTCTACTCCCCTATAGTGTGGAGGATCATCAGTGGAACATTACAGAAATCTTTTTAGCATTTGATTCAATGATTTGAAATACTTAATCTTTATTCAAATAGTCCTTTAAAAGGCGACACGTCGACTTTGGACGCGTCAATAATTTACATAGTAGTAATTTGATGGTGATAACCACATTCGTAAACTTAAAACAAAAGCTATGAGGGTTCCAATCGCGCCCCGGTCTAAGAAGCCCACAACAAACTTAGCCAGGTAAATTTTATAGCAATATTTCATTTTCACACCCATGCTTGTTTATAATTTACATAATCCTTTACACTATAGTAGGACTTTTCTACAAGCTTACGTTTTATAAAAACTTACTTATTATCATTATTAAAAGCAAGCAAAAACCCGGCTCGCACAGTTGCAATTGCAACTAAAATACTGTCACTTTAATTAATTATCAAGGGTTTTTTTTTTCTTTCGTTTTATGGCTTTACACGGATTTGCCAATGTCAAGTTTATTGCAATGTAGAAGTTAGGGAGAAATGGCGGGAAACTTCGCACCTTTCCCAAATCAATACCTGTTAACCATTTAGAAAACCAGCCACACAAACGACACCAAAACTGTCCACGACACAACTAACACTTTTCAAAATTAGCCAACAAACATTAATTCAAGAAAAGCGTGATAAAACCGCGCCCGCCACATACGAAGTCTCCCGCCTTTCTCTTTTCAAAGCGTATTGCAAGGTAAAAATGAGTATTGCCTGACTTTTGTAAATGATCTGTGGTCATCGGTCATTTTTGACAGATGACATGATGGCGTTTGGAATTAAAGCAATTGACGGAAAATATTGTTAATGGGATATATATAGAAAAGTTATTAAAAGTATTTTAACAACACGAAGTCTTTCTACTTCGGTTCCTGACTACAGGCGAAATCTTACAGAATTTTTATAAAATTTCGTGTGTATAAGTTAAGCACACACATTTCTACTATTAATGTGACTCGTTACAAGGTGATTGTAGCTGTGATGTAAATATAGTCCAGCGGGAATAGGCATGCCTTATTAGGGGAAGCGTGAAAAAACCGCGCCCGCCATATACGAAGTCTCCCGCCTTTCTCTATCAAGGGTTTACGGGTCATAGCTTCTATCGGCAATCAGAGTCACTTAAAAGTGACACCAGCTGTCATATGAAACTTTAAACCTATCGTCGCTAAACGAGATTGTCTGGATCTGATGGACGATCATCAAATCTCTACCCCAATCAAACCATAATATTTATGGGACACCTTTTCCCGTGTGCGCCCTCCATAAACGCAACCATAATGAAATAAAAAAGCAATTATGCCCATGCATGACGTTTTCATTGTATGAGTTGGGCGCCATTAGCCACACTCATACAGTTCGCACATTAGCGTCACCGGTGATGGTCCCCGGGCACGCACTGCTCTCGCGAGAGGAGCAGCAGATTGCGGGAACGCGTCACGTGTTATTTTATGATTATTTATGTTTATATCAAAAATACTACCATTGTACGTTTATGTACACTTTTCCGCCATCTAACGTATTTAAATGTTTTTTTTTTTGCTTATAAGTAAGCCAAAACAAATAAATACATTGGGCCTTAGCCAAAGGCTTCCAAAAACCAATACGTGAAGCAAGGCACCTGGATGCCTGGTCCTCTTCCACCACCCGCTATTCCAGGTCATTTCTGCCACGCACCTGCAAATTGTGGAACCAGCTTCCATCTTCTGTGTTCCCTAATGGTTATAATATGGGGATCTTCAAAGGGCGGATTAACAAATTGCTCAAGGGCCAGCAACGCATTGGCGGTTCCTCTGGTGCTGCAAATGTTCATGGGCGGCGGTAATCACTTACCACCAGGTGACCCGCCTGCTCGTTTGCTCGCTATGTATATAAAAAAAAAGGCTTTACGGAACATTAAACAGTTAAATCACTACTATGTAAATTATTGATGCGTCAAAAGTGCCTTTTAAAGGACTATTTGAATAAAGATTATTTGAATTTGAATTTGAAATGAATAAACATAATAACTTTTAATTGGTCTTGCCATTACAATAGGCATCTTATGAATTGAAAAACATGGCACACGGGAAATAGTCGGCTACTGGATGTAAAATAAATTACTATGTGAGAAAGTTATTATTCTATTCCTAGTCAGCACACTTTGTATGCTGCAGCGGTAAGATACCGAGAGTCCACATAAATTGTCACATAATCTCAGTTTTCTCAAAAGATCCACCAACTAGATTAGTGTGAATTATCTCCTCACCGTGTGAAGCATACCAGGAACGCAGAAGTTACGTGCAGATTTATTTAATCTTGATTTTCGCACGAACGCGACGCTCTGCTCCCCGCATGCTAAGGAATCGTGACGATCTACAGGCGTTTCATTGCAGATCAACACTCGATTGCAGGTAACCTGTTTCTAGCTTATAACACACGAGTGTATGTATCAGCGCAATATAACGTCATTGTACTGTAATCAAATTTCAAATTAAAATTCAAAATAATCTTTATTCAAATAGTGCTTAAAAAGGCTTTGTTGTGGGCTTCATCTTAGACCGGGGCGCGTTTGGAACCCTCATAGCTTTAATTTTAAGTTTACGAATATAGTTATCACCATGAAATAACTACTGTGTAAATTATAGACGCGTCAAAAGTGCCTTTTTAAGGACTATTTGAATAAAGATTATTTTGAATTTGAATTTGAATTTATTCGTGAAGTGGTGATGATAACTACACTCGCCAACTTAAAACTAAAGCTAAGAGTGTTCAAATCGCGCCCAGGTCTAAGAAGAAGTCCACAACAAACGTAGCCGGTTTTTTTGTTGTTATCACCATCTCACATTATCTATAATAAATTATAGTACCTAAGTAAGCTTTTAATTAAATTCGGTATTATTGGCATGAAATAAAAGATAAGATAAGATGAGCAGTTATCAATATGTTGCGTTCGCATGTACCAGGCGCGCAGCGTGTCTGAGGAGGCGCCGATGGCTATCGCGGATCGTAAATAAGACGCCCGTGACAAGTGCCCCCATTAGGGCGCACGGCGAAAAACGCACAACCTTCATACGGTTGACAGAAAAAAAAACCGGTCACAGTCGAAAAATATATATTCATTAAATTCATGTCAGACGAAACTTCACGCTGGTATTTTCGTTTATTAAACACGTTGATTTATTTTATTTATATATTTATTGTGAACTAAATACATTAGAGTATAAAAGATTAACCTTGCCAACTGCATTAGTTGCAAACACTGAGTTGCACTTAACAGGCCTTCATTTCCGAGACACATTATTTAAACAAAACAAAAGTTCCAACGATTAGTAAAAACTTACCATGCAATTAATTAATTAGAGAGTGTGTGTGTGCTGTATGTGCTATTTGGTAGCTTGCAATAGCTCTTCTGTATAAACCTGTTAAAACCTGCACGCCTGGAAGTTCTCCATAATGTTCTCAACGGCGTGTGAAGTCTGCCAATCCGCACACGGCCAGCGTGGTGGACTATGACCGAACCCTTATATAGAGAGAAGACCCGTGCTCTGTAGTGAGCTGGCAATGGGGTTGATCATGAAACAGGTTCCTTCATTACTAACTCTGCCTATTAAGCTTACAGTTTTCCTCTCTCACCGGAGAGAGATTCAGAGCTTAGACTGCACTGCTCCATGCGAGTTCATGAGCTACACAGGCCCCTTGGCGGTTGCAAACACCATAACTCCTTTGTATGTATTGTATTCTATAGTGCGATCACTATAGAAACGCCACAACATACAAAGACCGAAACCATAACTAGGTTAATTTTCGAGGTAGTTCTTATGATTAAAGTATGATTGATTGAATGTATGAAAATATGACTAAATGAATGAATGAATACGCTTTTATTGTACACCACATCATATAATGCAAAAAAGTAAACACAATAGATCGATAGTAAGCGGTGATAGCCTAGTGGTTAGTGCGTCAGCCTCCTCCTAATCAGAGGTCGGCGGTTCGAATCCGGGCACGCACCTCTAACTTTTCGGAGTAATGTGTGTTTAAAAAAAATTATAATATCACTTGCTTCAACGGTGAAGGAAGACATCGCCAGGAAACCTGCACGCCTGAGTGTTCTCCATAATGTTCTCAAAGGCGTGTGAAGTCTGCCAATCCGCACATGGCCAGCGTGGTGGACTATGGCCAAACCCTTCTCATATTGAGAGGAGACCCGTGCTCTTTAGTGAGCCGGTAATGGGTGATCGTGATGATGATGATGAATAGATCGATAAGGTAGAATGTACGTGGTACTTCTAGGCAACCGAAAGCGTCGTAAGAAGACAATTTTATTGTATTTTATTTCATAGGTTTACTAGTGATTTTTACATTTACTTACACTATAGTTACATAATAATTTACATGCTTATTGTATGTAAAACCGTCTCGAAGTAAACACAACGTGCACTTTAAGTTACTTTGCAATATAGTGTTAGTTAGAAACAAAATTTATGAAGGAAGTTAATATTATACATAATTTTAAACGTTATATGAAAGAAGAAGAAGTGTGAAGTCTGTCAATCCGCACATGGCTAGCGTGGTGGACTATGGCCAAACCCTTCTCATATTGAGAGTACACTCGTGCTCTGTAGTGAGCCGACAATGGGTTGATCATGATGATGATGAAAGAAGAATGTCAATATTTTTTTTTATTTTTTTTCTATACCGGTTTTTTTTTGCAGATCTTACAGCGAAATAATCGTCAAAGGAAATGTAAATGAGTCGGAACCGTCACCAGCTCGGCTGCTCGGGCAGTTCCGTCAGTGCCTGTCGCGAGTAGTGTACCGGTGTTGAACGCCGCCGCCTTAATCACATCTGCCTGCGATGCGAGAGCCAGCTGTAGGAACTCTTCATGCGCGGGTACACACTTCCAAAGCACGACCTCAAATTATAATTCAAATAATCTTTATTCAAATAGTCCTTTAAAAACCACTTTTGACGCGCCAATGATTTACATAGTAGTGATTATTATTTACGTATTTACATAATGGTGATAACTACATTCGTAAACTTAAAACTAAAGCTATGAGGGTTTCAAACGCGCCCTGGGCTAATAAGAAGCCTACAACAAACTTAGCCGGGTTTTTTTTTTGTTATCACCATCTCACATAATCAATAATAAATTATAGTACCTATGGAGGTAGAGCAATATACACCCAGACTTTTTTATCGTTTATATAATCCTTAATATCGTAATATGATTTCTATAAGCTTTCGTCCTCCTCCTCAATAATTGTCTGTGGGTTTGTCGCGCTTTTATCGGTTTTTAATACCCACTTGCTCATATTATATCCTATTATTGTTAATGTTTACTTGTTGTTTACCGCACCAATTAGTTATTTACCGTTTCAATTTCATTTTACGTTTTAAATTTTTTCCCTTTATAAGTAAGAACATATTTTGTATGTATTGTGTAATCTCTTTGGCCTTTTTTTATAACTTTCTTAATTAAGTATACCAATGAGATACAACGCTGTTGATTATTTTCAAATAAATGAATAAATAAATACGCTCGCGTGAACAACATATATATATATATATATATATATATATATATATTATCTCACCTGGTGGTAAGTGATGATACAGTCTATGATGGTAGCAGGCTAACCTTTTAGAGGTATGGTAAAACCACACTCCTAATTATAATAAAAATATGTTCGGAGAGGATTGGTAACTTTAAATAAATTTAAAGAAATTCATGATTGAAGGGCATTGTAATAAGTTTAATTATATACCGCAATCCAAAGGCGGGAAGCAATAAATATAAATTTTTGTAAAAAAAAATGACTACCATAAGCAAAACTGTATTTTTTATGAGGGTATTAAATACATAGTACTTGTGGCAGCCGTCTCTCGTCCTATTTGACACACCCGTTCCGTTCCTAACAGCCAATTAAAGTTTTTGTAGAATCTTCATAATCATTAGTTGATACAGTTTTTATTAATATAATTGGCAATTTATTCGTTTGTGTTTGTTAGCGATGGGAATTTTTATGGGGTCAGAACCCAAGACGTGTGCACAAGAATTCCAAGTTAGATAGGGAACAACGTTGCAACGTTTTATAAATTCAAATTCTTAATTGTTTTATTCATGTAAACTAGTAGGTATATGCATCTTTGAAGCGTTCATATAATATAGTTTTCATAATTTTAATTCATCAAGTGATAGTGGTAACTACATTCGTTAACTTAATACTAGAGCTAACAAAACGCGCCCAGGTCTAAGAGGAAGCCGTTTGACGACCTCCGTGGCGCAGGGCGCGCGCTGTCAGATTATAAAAAAGTTGGAGGTCCTGGGTTCGATTCCCGGCTCGAGTCTGGTCTGGTGGGAGGCTTCGGTCGTGGCTAGTTACCACCCTACCGACAAAGACGTGTCGCCAAGCGATTTAGCGTTCCGGCACGATGTCGCGTAGAAACCGAAAGGAGTATGGGTTTACTATACCCCTAACAGGTTAGCCCGCTACCATCTTAGACTGTATCATCACTTACCATCAGGTGAGATTGCTGTCAAGGGCTAACTTGTAGTGGATAAAAAAATAAAAATAAGGGCTAACCTGTTAGGGGTACCTATCGTAAACCCATACTCCTAATTGGTTTCTACACGAAATCGTGCCGGAAAGCTAAATCGCTTTGCGACACGTCTATGTCGTTATGGTGGTAAGCCAAGGCCGAAGCCTCCAACCAGGTCAGACTCGAGCCGGGAATCGAACCCAGGACCTCCAACTTTATAATGTGACAGCGCGCGCTGCGCCACGGAGGTCTTCACAAACCCTTACAAACAACTTGTAAAATATATGTCTTAATTAATTAAATACATCATAATATATATAAAGCTTCTTAGAATCGTGGCGATAACACAAAAAACTTAGCTGGGTTATTTTTATAACTATCAATAAGGGTAAGTACTAACTTGTGAACAGAAGCGGTGATAGCCTAGTGGTTAGGGCGTCAGCTTCCTAATCAGAGGTCGGCGGTTCAAATCCGGGCACGCACCTCTAACTTTTAAGTTATGTGCGTTTTTAAAAATTAAAATATCACTTGCCTAAACGGTGAAGGAAAACATCGTGAGGAAACCTGCACTCCTGAGAGTTCTCCGTAATGTTCTCAAAGGCGTGTGAAGTCTGCCAATCCGCACATGGCCAGCGTGGTGGACTATGGCCTAACCCTTCTCATATTGAGGGGAGACCCGTTCTCTGTAGTGAGTCGGTAATAGGTTGATCATGATGATGATGATGACTAACTCGTAGTGGATAAAAAACATTTTCACAAATACGATTTAATTTTTACGTAGGTATCTCACGTCGGTCTACCGCGGGAGATCCCGTGGGAGTCGCGTACCACGCCGCTTCCACGAAGTCCGTGGGGACCTCTGTATCCTGTTCCCTTACAAGTAACGCAGCGATCACAGGCTGGCTCCAGGAAATCGCAGACGGCACGACTTTGTGGGAACACGCGCCAGTTGCATTTACACATGGAACCGATTGGTTTCATATCGTTCCGCTTTAATATATTACAGCCAAACTTTGTTGAAATCATATACTCTTCTTTTTTTTTATATATACAAAGCGAGCAAACGAGCAGGCGGGTCACCTGATGGTAAGTGATTACCGCCGCCCATGAACATTTGCAGCACCAGAGGAACCGCCAATGCGTTGCTGACCCTTGAGCAATTTGTTAATCCGCCCTTTGAAGATCCCCATATTAAAACCATTAGGGAACACAGAAGATGGAAGTTGGTTCCACAATTTGCAGGTTCGTGGCAGAAATGACCTGGAATAGCGGGTGGTGGAAGAGGTCCAGGCATCCAGGTGGTGAGGATGAAATTTATTAATGCGACGAAAAGTGCGACTGGAGAACACGGAAGGTGGAATTAGATTACTCCTAGCTACCAAACTAAATTACTTATATCATCATAATTTTAGCAATACATTTTCGTGAATTTCCGTCAGAATTAGCCCCGGTTAGTGATCAATATATATATATATATTTTTATACACGTCCAAATAACATTCACAATAAAGGTTTCGTACTTTCGGATTATCTTGATTATACTTTTCTTGGTAATCATTAATATTTTATACCTAATGAAGTCAATTAATTTTTCTTCCGGCTCGCTTTACAAATACCTACGGTTATATTGGACTGAAATCTTTTTATAAGCGAAACAAATCTTTCCTCCTTATTATATTAGTGTCCAAAGAACTTTTATGGCAATCGTGAGGCGGCGGGTGGGTGAGGGGAAAAAAATCTCCTCCAGAAATACGCGGAGATGCGATGACAGGCAATTTATGAACCATTCGGCGTGACAAACTGCGCTGCGCCGCGCGAACCTACCACCAGTCGGTGAGAGTTTGGTCCGGGAACTACATTGAAAATAACGATACGCCAGATAGACGAGTATATAGCTATATAACTAAACCTTAAAATTATATAATAGATGTAAGATAAAATATTTATTTATTTGCAAACACTACAATTGTTATGCATTTTGATATTACATATATATTTTTCTATTTCAAATCCAAAATAATCTTTATTGAAATAATCATTAAAAAGGCACTTTTGACGCGTCAATAATTTACATAGTAGTTATTTCATGGTGATAACTATATTCGTAAACTTAAAACTAAAGCTGTGAGGGTTCCAATTCTATATGATTCACATTATAATATTCTAATATTAAACAATTCAAATTCAATTCCAATAATCTTTATTCAAATAGTCCTATAAAAGGCACTTTTGACGATTCAATAAATTATATCGATAAATGGCCTTTTTGTTTTTCCACTACAAGTTGGTATATCCTTGATAGCAATATCACCTGGTGGTAAGTGAAGATGCAGTCTTAGGTTATAGCGGTAAAGTTAGGGTATGAGAAACGCATTATCGTTCACGAACGCTTAATCCATTTGGTTGTAAATCATGAACCGTACAAATTGAAGTGAATTTAAATTTCACAATGAGTATTTCTATTGCTGTGACATCGAATTAAAAAATACGTTGAGATACCATATAAGAATTGTGCCATTTTTTGTGCGATCTTTAGAAGATAAAGATAAAGGGATAAGGGAGCAGCGGTCGTTTTCGAATCGACATTCCCGTGAGCACACGTGGTAGCGCGCGAGCCGCCGTCACGCCGCCGGCCGAGGTGGTGGGTTCCCGTGCCTGTGATGTACGAGTATTTAATTAGGACTTCCTTTGACGCGGCGTCTCGCCCGCTTACTGGAATTAGTTTAAACGCATTTAATTATAGCTTGTTTTGTTTCGCCCGACACGCGTATGAAATCTTTTTTTTTTTTAAATCATTGCGAGGGTGACAGCCACGAGTATATCTATATGGAAACGTTGAACGCTGAGCGATATTGCTGTGGAATATTTTTAGATCAATCCTACTGAGGTTTAAAGTTTATTTAATGATTAATCCAAGGTATCTTATATCTGGGTTCGATTCCCGGCTCGAGTCTGGTCTTGTGGGAGGCTTCGGCCGTGGCTAGTTACCACCCTACCGACAAAGACGTGTCGCCAAGCGATTTAGCGTTCTGGCACGATGTCGCGTAGAAACCAAGTAGGAGTGTGAGTTTACCATAACCCTAACAGGTTAGCCCGCTACCATCCTAGACCGCATCATCACTTACCATCAAGTGAGATTGCTGTCAAGGGCTAGCTTGTAGTGTATAATAAAATAAAAAATAAAAAAAAAGGTATCTATAGTATAGGTAACTAAATCTACGATTTTAATTTAAAAAAAATCGACTAATTAATCTAAATAATATCTATCTTAAAAAACGAAAATAAATGCAACAATAATAATCGTAATCACTATTTTGCACTATAGGTACCGTTCCGCATCACCTATCATGCATTATTATTTGTTCCGGTTAACCTTTTTATATAATTTAATTTTACAAGGAAAACTTACAGCTAATAGAAAAAAGTGAATAGATAAGAACAGAAGAAAATTAAAGCTAATTACAAGTTTTCACAAATAGAACCATCTATATATATATATATAAAAGCGAAAGGTCACTTACATACTTACATACTGATGAAACACGAGATCTCAAAAACTATTGTACGTATAAAGCTATAATTTAGCAAGTAGGTAGTTGATAGTTAAGAGATGTCAGCTAAGAAAGGACATTTGGAAATTCCACCCCTAAGAGGGTAAAAGGGGGGTTGGAAGTTTGTATGAATTTTCTTTGTTTTTAGAGTTAGAGACACAAAATTTTGCATTAAGATTAATAATAATAAATAAAAAACATGTACATAATTTTTTTTTAAATATTACCTTTTAAGGGTGGTAAAAAAGGGGATGATAGTTTTTGCTTATTTATTTATTATGAAGTTTACAAGCTTGAAATTTTGAAAATAGGTTTCTTTTAGGGTGTAAGTATAAGGTTAGAATTTTTTTTCATCCAAATCTACCCCGAAGGGCGTCAATTAGGGGTTTGAAGTTTGCATGAAAGTCCTATGTTTTTTAATTTAGAGACACGAAAATCGGCAATTTGACGTTTGCCTGTAGCTTATTTTCTGAAGCAGGGCAATCACGGGAAATCAGCAATTCTACGTAGACGAAGTCGCGGGCAACAGCTAGTAATAATATAAAAACAAGAAAAACTCAACTGGGAAGAAAAACAATAGCTAATAATAAGGAGAAAAACGAGAACAAACAAAATACTGAAAAACTTTCTTCTATTAAGTGCAATAAAGACTACAGTAATCAATTCTTTTCGAAGTAAAATATAAGAAATAGTCTTTTTAGATTTTTTAATTTAATCATAATAAATTGCTAGTTTATAATAGAATAAGATTGAAGACCCCTCATAAATACGTTTGAATATCAATTTAATTGAGAATATATTTTTTTGACGACCTCCGTGGCGCAGCGCGTGCGCTGTTGCATTTTAAAGTCGGAGGTCCTGGGTTCGATTCCCGGCTCGAGTCTGGTCTGGTGGGAGGCTTCAGCCGTGGCTAGTTACCACCCTACCGACAAAGACGTGTCGCCAAGCGATTTAGCGTTTCGGCACGATGTCGTGTAGAAACCAATTAGGAGTATGAGTTTACCATACCCCTAACAGGTCATCATCACTTGCCATCAGGTGAGATGCAGTCAAGGGCTAACTTGTGGTGAATAAAAAAAATTTAGAAAAATATTGATGATTTTACTAACACAATTTAGCCAGTAACAATCAATTTTGTACAAGCATGCTTTGTGCTATAAATACGGGCGGTCGACGCCTTTCGCGGAGTCTCTCGCTCGAGACGTCGGACTGTTCGGTCCTCTTAGTTATTATCGCAATCAAATTGTACACCGGCAAGTTGTGGTTTTAATTACTATGAGCGAATGTAAACAAAATCGTGACGTCAGCAATGCTGATGTCACCCTTACAAAAAACAACTCGGTCGTCCTTGACTCGACATATATATATATATATATAAAATCGACATCTTTTCTTTTCAAGATCTTTTCAAGATGTCGGTTTGCAGATATTGTACCTAATTATTATTGTACCCAATACAACACGCCTTACAATGATTTAATTCCGCATTAAATCGTTATTGACATATCATACTGTATGTAGGTACATTTCATATCGCTAATAACAAAATGACTAAAATATGAGCCGGCTTACACCGCGCGCGGATATTTATGGGGAGGATGAAGGAAACGCGAGGAATTACGAGGCTGTCGTGTCGGGATCAGCGGGGAACTACAGCTTCCTACGCAATGATCTCGAGATATATCGCCCAATTAAATTAACTCGCCCATTAATGGCTCTGACGACTACTCTAACGCAGCAGCCGTCGCACCGGCTTGATCTACAGAATGTCGCGGCTTCAGTTAACGGGTTCAGCCAAAAAAATCATGCGCCTATTCAAATCAGAAGCGGTGATAGCCTAGTGGTTAGGGCGTCAGCCTCCTAATCAGAGGTCGGCGGTTCGAATCCGGGCACGCACCTCTAACTTATCGGAGTTATGTGCGTTTTAAAAAAATTAAAATATCACTTGCTTCAACGGTGAACGAAAACATCGTGAGGAAACCTGCACGCCTGAGATTTCTCCATAATGTTCTCAAAGGCGTGTGAAGTCTGCCAATCCGCACATGGCCAGCGTGGTGGACTATGGCCAAACCCTTCTCATATTGAGAGGAGACCCGTGCTCTGTAGTGAGCCGGTAATGGGTTGTTTATGATGATGATATCGACTCTGACTCGATCTAAACCGATCGGTGTCCAAGTCTAATCAATGGTCGTTATCTTATCAAACAACAAGCAAGTCGGATTCGTCGTCGGCGATAAATAAACAAACAGTGGTCACGTGGCCGCTCACAGACGTCTCCGCTTCACGGCGCGCTCCCAGCGAGATTAAACGGAGATTAGGTGACGCTGTCCGTAGATAACACGCCGCTACCGATTATACCGATACCGAGGAAGTTATACCAGTTTGGACGGCTCTAAAAGCTCAGAATAACAGATCGATTGACGCAGTGCTAATGTTGGATCCCTTATCTATACCTATATATAAAAGCGAAAAGTCACTTACTTACATACTTACTGATTAAACACGAGATCTCAAAAACTATTGCACGTATAAAGCTATAATTTAGCAAGTGGGTAGTTGATAGTTAAGAGATGTCAGCTAAGAAAGGATATTTGGAAATTCCACCCCTAAGGGGGTAAAACAGGTTTTTTAATTTAGAAACACGAAAATCGGCAATTTGATATTTGCCTATAGCTCACTTTCTGAAGGCAGGGCATTGGCCGCACGGGTAACCTCAATCTCAAGGGAAATCAGCAATTCTACGCAGACGAAGTCACGGGCAACAGCTAGTGTACAATAAACGTAAAGGTTAATTTTCTTCAATCTGTCAAACCAATGCTATGTTAACTACGGCGCAGTTAAAATTTCATCTCGTCAAACTTATGCTCCCTGCGCACGTTTCGTTCTGACACTGCAGCATCCTCAGAAGACGTTAACTTCACAGCGTGTTCAATTACTTGGTACTTCCCGGACCTAAGCGCTCCTCTCCGAAAGAGGAGACCTAAACATATCCTTCATGACCCTGACGATCAGATGACTACTGACAACATACTCGTACCACCTACCACACAATCATACGCTACACGCCGTCTTCTCCGGCGAAGACGAGGTCCCCGCTATCTTACGTCATCCGGGCGTGGGCTCCGTCCACGGCCTCGGAGACGTACGGACCACTCACCGTCCGACCCCCCCGTTATCCCAAAAGTCGCCTAAGCCGAGGTTCGGCCTCACAGGAGGCGCCCTTAGGCAGTCGTTCCCATAGTTTCTTCGAGCCCAAGGGCTCAAAATTTCTTCTGGCAGAGCTTCTTTCCGAAGCTCGCCAAACAACCCGGTTACGCTGTGACAACCAATAGGGTTTGTTCAGCTAATAGACAGTCCAAAAAAAAAAATACTTGGCATATACAGTGCGCGTATATTGAAAGATCTGTCTGTTGTAGTACTTATGTGAAGATTAAATAGAACTTTTCAATAAACATTGCGTATGAATTAGCCTAGCTTTTGCTGAATAGTGTGTCGATTTGTCTTTTATGATATTAGTTAGTACTGAGTATGTTGTTGTATCTGAGTGAGTGAGTCGGGCGCTCAGAGCGCGGTGTCGTTTCTCCAGATGAGATAATTCGGGCCACGTGTCGCGCCGCGCATGTGTGCGGCGTTAGTGCGGCGCCGCACTGTCGCTTCCGGTTTACAATGCACTGGATTACTTACCTAGTAATATTTTTTTTAATCATTTTCGATAGGTCTGTTCTCATCATGATCAACTTACTCTCAATATGAAAAGGGTTGGTCCGCCACGCTGGCCATGTGCGGATTGGCAGACTTCACACGCCTTTAAGAACATCGTGGAGAACTCTCAAACATGCAGGTTTCCTCACGATGTTTTCCTTCACCGTTGAAGCAAGTGATATTTTAATTGCTTAATAACGCACATAACTCCGAAAAGTTAGAAATGCGTAGCCGGGATCGAACCTCCGATCTCTGATTCTCTGGTTGACGGCTGACGTCCAGGCCGGCTTAGGCTATCACAGCTTTTTTTATTTTTTGAAGTGAAAACTTCTTTAGCGGCGTTGAGCACTTTTTCTGTAATGGGTATAAAATCTTAAACTCGCGTCAGGACACGTGACCTGATCGAAAAAGCGTAAGACGGATGGAGAGTAGACAGCTATCCCCTCTCTACGGCGCGGCGAAAATGTATGCCTGGGCCTACTGTTTCGTTTAGGCAGCGCAGGAATGTTCGTGTATGTTACAGCGTGCCACGCGCATCCATGGATGGTGACAGCTGATGGCTCGACCGTCTGTGTAGTGATCACATTGTTGTGTATTCGTAAAATTCGTGAATGTAAAGTGCTTAAAATATATATAGAAATTGATATAGATAAACTTTTTAATGTAAATTAATTGTAATAGTTTTAAAGTGTTAAATTTTTAATGTAATATAAATTGTCATGTTTGTGTACGATAGCGCAATAAATGAATATTGTATTCTACCACATAAATGATAGTACTTTTATACTGATAAAGCAATTGGTGCAAAATTATTTCCTAACCATTCCAAAATATCAAACATGCTCAACGTTAATAATCAAGTTTTCACTTCTGCCGGCACTCCCGGAGTGCAACCCGTCTTTTTTTTTTTGCAATTTTTTGCATATCCCAAAATGTGTGAAAATGAGCATAGTAAAGTTGTATATTGCTGTTACATGCGCGGCACCGCTGCATCTATATCTCTTGATAAGAGATAACACGTACCCACTAGTTAGTAGACAGGTGAGGACGTAACGAGTTAACAAAGAAATTACAAACCAACATATACACATGTTAGTTAATTTTTTATGATAATGAATAGAAGCAGGCGTTACTTTGCGGAAGTCCATGATAAACAATAAACAGCAAGTATAATTTGCTATATTCCGCCGACAACCGGGAGATTTGTATAATATAACACCACACAAAATTTTCCACTAGTGGAAGATTTTGTGTGGTGTTATATTATACAAATCTCCCGCTTGTCGACGCAATATAGCAAGTTATACTTGCTGTTTAATGTTTATTTTTTTATAAAGTAATTAATAAATTTTGGTAACAGAGGGTTCCATTTTCACCATGTTGAATTGACCAGTTTAACAAAAGAATTCAGCTATCACGAAACATCCTAATAAGTAGGTACATACATATCTACAAATGATTGATGTAAGCGGTGATAGCCTAGTGGTTAGGGCGTCAGCCTCCTAATCAGAGGTCGGCGGTTCGAATCCGGGCACGCACCTATAAATTTTTCGGGAGTTTTGTGCGTTTTTAAAAATTAAAATATCACTTGTTTCAACGGCGTGTGAAGTCTGCCAATCCGCACATGGCCAGCGTGGTGGACTATGGCCCAACCCTTCTCATATTGAGAGGAGACCCGTGCTCTGTAGTGAGCCGGTAATGGGTTGATCATGATGATGATGATACAAATGATTCATGAACATGACATTATGCGATAGGAGCTATCTAGCTAAACCTTAGTACCTATACCCACCGGTAGTTGTATTTTTATTTATTTTTATTTTATTTAATTTTAATTTAATTAGAACGGACAATATCCAATAACACTAATTAAATGATTACACGTAATAACATTATAACAAAAACAAAGTCTAAACAAAACAAATATACACTAAAAACAAAAAAAACAGACAAGCGAGACAAAAACAAATATTTACAGAGAGTATGTTAATATATTATAATAAGTAGCGAATGAATGAACGCAAATCAATATATAAGGGGAAGTCTAAAAGTAGCGCCAGTGACTGAAAAGATATAGATATATCTTTTCATAAAGAGTAACAGGCTAGCATGGGATGGTCATATAATGCGGAGGGAAGAAAGTGATGCAAGACGTGTCGCCAAGCGATTTAGCGTTCCGGCACGATGTCGCGTAGAAACGTTTGATGTTTCAGTTTCCATTATTCCGGGCCCGGGTAGTTTTCGACGACCTCCGTGGCGCAGTGCGTGCGCTGTCGCATTATAAAGTTCTGGGTTTGATTCCCGGCTCGAGTTTGGTCTAGTGGGAGACTTCGGCCGTGGCTATCAGCCTACTGACAAAGATGTGTCGCCAAGCGATTTAGTTTTCCGACACGATATGGAGTAGAAATCAGTTAGGAGTGTGGGTTTACCATACCCCTTACAGGTTAGCCGTGTACCATTCTAGGCACCAGGTGAGATGGCCGTTTAGGGCTAACTTGTATTGTATAAAAATAAAATGTCACCTAAAGAGAGTTATATCTATATTAATGTGAATGGGTAAAGGAGTAGAGGAAGACCAAAGAAGAGATGGACGGATTCTGTAAACAAGGATATGCGGACTTATAGAAGTGAGTGGAAGAAGACGTGTGTACCCCCCATATTATGTGGGATAAAGGCTTGAAAAAGAAGAAGAGTCAATTAAAATTTGAGATATTTAAAATTCATTGAATACTCGCTTAAAAGTTTTTCAGCGACGAGATTCTATATCAAGCCGAAATATTTCAGCCACTTCCCGTCATACTGTTTATAACTACATCGCATCGGGGCACCGTTAAGATGTTTCGTATAAGCGCTCAAACGCGCCGCCGCGCATTCAGAGAACAAAAACGTGCCCCGAACAAAGAAAGACGTGCACCTCTTATCTCCAATCTTTATAATAATTACACGGGACGGGACGACTC
The DNA here is from genome assembly GCA_928268935.1 of Lasiommata megera. Classification (NCBI taxonomy): domain Eukaryota; kingdom Metazoa; phylum Arthropoda; class Insecta; order Lepidoptera; family Nymphalidae; genus Lasiommata; species Lasiommata megera. The sequence continues at coordinate 12,802,359 of OV743329.1, forward strand.
AATCCGCGCACAACCCCCCCATTAAAATGCATCCGTACGTATTTAACGACCCGATTTTAGCCCCAATGTCACACGTGTTACGGAACAGATTCGCGTCCACCGTCAACCGACGGAGTCCCCGCCGCGCGCGTTGTACGCCTGAATCCAATTATCGGACGGCGCGCCGAAATATCTTTGCATTGCAAGAAAATAATTATTGTAAAAAAAATTCGCAACGTATCGCACCAACCCTAATAACTGCACTAACGGACCGCCGAAACGCGAAAATGGTTTTTATGCATCGGTATTATAGTCTATATTTGCTTGGAAGGAAAAAACAAGAGTTAAGTCCTAAGGGAGTTGAGATATATTGATCAAGTAGGCGGGGCTTATCCCCACTCCAAGCGGAAAGGGTGGGAACGCTGTCAGTCGTCCGCCGGCAGTGGGGGAAGACAGATGTTCGTCCGGACCCATCTCTCATACAACACGATAGCGAATTCAATACACCATAAATATAGCGGGTACTCGTTTTACAACACGCTCTGTCATCCCTGTATCAACAAACGAGACGAGATTTCACTTTTCATCTCATTATTGCACTAGTGCCGCAATATCGTTAGTGACATTACAAACCGGTCGAGTAGTTTACTAATAGTGTTCGGATATGGCTCGTAAATTAGTGGGCTCTTAAAATTTAACAGCCGCGTGTTATAGAGACGTGATTTTAATAGTTTTGTTGCGTTAAACGTTTTAATGATCGCCGAGATCTGTGTGTGTGTGTGTGTGTGTGTACTGGTTCATACAATTATGTATGGTTGTTGTATGGATGCGAGAATATAATTGGATATGTTTGTGAATGAATCGGGCGTGAATGTTCCGCTCCTTTTTATGTTGTTAATATATAGATATGGAATACGAAAATGTATTTAACTTCATTGAAGGAGATTTAATCATTTTTACGGTCAAATTTTCGCCTGTTACAGACATATTTTTATTTGTTTACAGTTCAAAATAATGAAATTTACAGTGATCGTCTAAGACATTGAAAAAAACCACAGAGGTTTGGCCTCAATAAATATCTATCTACTATATAGTTATACGGACAAAGTATTGTGTTTTCGAGTCTAAAATTTAGCAGTTTACCGGAATCCGGAGTTAGGATATTTCCGTATTTCGTCCGTATACTTACTTATATAGGACGTTTGGCCGTCGGCCTTGGATATTATTATAATGAGCGCTTAATTCCGTTATAAAGACGTAACGCCAAGCGATCAAGCGATCCGGCACGAAGTTGCATAGAAACCTGAACCATAGGAGTGTGGTTTTACCATACTAATAACAGGTTAGCCCGCTATCATTCTAGACAGCATCATCACTTACCACCAGGTGAGATTGCCGTAAAGGACTAACTTGTAGTGTAGCCTGTATAGTAGCTGTATGGAGGGTCCAAACTCAAGTCCCCCTCTTTCCCATGAGAGAAGAGTTATCTACCTATGAGGTACCTATATAAAAGATAGATGAAGTTGTGAAATTACTTCTACTGCTAAAAGGCTAAATTTACTAATTTGATGGTTTGATGTAGGAAATGACGGATTAGACCTATCTAATTCGTCATTTCCTACATCAAACTTGGTCTTATGAGCGAGAGGTCCAGGGTTCGATCCCCGACAGAGGCTACTTGAGAGTTAAAACTTTCTGGTTTGAACTTAACTCGTCTGGAGGTAGGCGTCGACTGTGACTAGCTACCACCGACAGAGACGTGAAACTAAGCAATTTAGCGTTCCGGTACGATGTCGCATAAAAGTCGATCTAAGGAGCGATCCAGATATGAGGAATCCTTTGCCAGCAAGCCTTAATAGATGTAGGAAGATGAAGCCCATAAACATTACCGATATAGCAACTGATACGAGACATTATCACTTGGCACAATAATGCACGTCCCTCCAAACCACTGCTCTTTAATTCAGTAGTAAGGACTTATGGGTTAAGCTAAGAAGCTGTGATGGTCAGGACGCTGAGTGGTAAGGACGTCCATCTCCTAATAAGAGCTCGGGGGTTCGAACCCGGGCACCTCTAAATTTTCGAAGTGATGTGTGTTTTTAAGCAATTCAAATATCTCTTGCTTCAACGGTGAAGGAAAACATCGCGAGGAAACCTGCACGCCTGAGAGTTCTCCATAATGTTCGCAAAGGCGTGCGAAGTCAACCAATCCGCACATGGCCAGCGTGGTGGACTATGGCCAAACCCTTCTCATATAGAGAGCAGACCCGTGCTCTGTAGTGAGCCGGTAATGGGTTGTTCATGATGATGACGCAAAACTATTTAGATAGAAGAACTAATTGCTGGCACTGTATTTCAACCCACTCACAGGGAAAGAAAGTAGGAAAATGTATTTATTCTCACACAGTACATCTTATTCTAATCAGAAATTTTCGTCTGTCTACTCTAACACCTACAGCTCAGCCTCATGCTTTATGCCTGTGCCTTATTTAAAAACAGGTGTTACAAGAGTGAGGTCACAACAAAAATAAGCTGATCTTGAAAGCGAACATAGAATATTTCCCCTGAAAAACGAAGAATTTTCCTACATACCACGATAGTAGGTACCTACCAATCTATATATATAAAAGCGAAAGGTCACTACATACTTACTGATTAAATACGATATCTCAAAAACTATTGCACGTATAAAGCTATAATTTAGCAAGTAGGTAGTCGATAGTTAGGAGATGTCAGCTAAGAAAGGATATTTGGAAATTCCACACCTAAAAGGGTAAAAGGGGAGTCGGAAGTTTGTATGAATTTTCTTTGTTTTTAGAGTTAGAGACACAAAAATTTACATTAAGATTAATAATAATAAATAAAAAACATGTACATCAATTTTTTTTTAAATATTAGACACCTGTTAAGGGTGGTAACATAGGGGATGATTGTTTTTGCTTATTTTTTTATTATGAAGTCTACAAGCTTGATATTTTGAAAATAGGTTTCTTTTAGTAAGTTTAAGTTTAGTTTTTTTTTTTCATCCAAATCTACCCCGAAGGGGGTAAAATAGGGGTTTGAAGTTTGTATGAAAGTCCTATGTTTTTTAATTTAAACACGAAAATAGGCAATTTGACATTTGCCTGTAGCTTACTTTCTGAAGCAGGGCATTGGCCGCACGGGTAACCTCAATCCACGCAGACGAAGTCGCGGGCAACAGCTAGTTATTAATATATCTAGGTCTTAAGTACACAAAAGGTACCTACACGGGCGCAAAGTTTCTATTATATTTCAAGATCGTAAAATAATAGTTCTTTCAAACTTAATAATATAATAAGTTATAAGAGATTTTGAATTTGAATATGCAATTCATTAGATTTCGGTAGATACCTAGAGGCATAAATCATAGCTAGCTTAGTAAAGTATTTCCCTCTTCTTGGCATTAATATGAAAGGGTAGGCTTCGCGGGGCGGGTGCGGACATCCGGCGGAAGTGGGCGGTGTCTTGTGGCCGCCATTTTGAGCACGTCGCGCCTGCGCCGACGGGCACCGGCCGCGGAAAAAATATGGATGCCTTTTTACCCGCCGCGGCGTTCATAACATAGGATGAGGTCTTCCGAAAGGGCAATATAATGGCTACTTACGAATAGGTACATAGACTTCCTTTCAATTTGATAATTACGTACCTATCTAAGTGATTTAGGTATAATCGGGCATTTTATATCTGCTGTAATTTACCTACATTTAATTTTAAGTTAAATGATAACCAGAATTATATTAGTGGAATGAATATCTATAGAAAATAACTATCGATATCTGCTTTAATTCGTTCCCGGCGTACTTCTTTCTAGCCAATCATTCAAAATTTAGGAAACCTTCCACTTACAGCAAATTTTATCTACTTATAGCTAGGAGTATTATTCCAAACCCGCCATTCCAAGCACGGTGCAGAGAAATCACGAAAATTAAAACTAAAGATCCTGTATTTAGATCTTGTAAGGGTTAATATAGTATTGTGGTTAGTCAAGTTTTCCGGCGCGGCACTCTGACTGAACGTTTAACTATAAACGTAAATAAAAGAGGGTAAAAGAACGAGTCTAAATTCGGTGGCATGTCCCCCAGCTTCCAGGTACCAGGGTCCCATGAATCGCGCGGAGACGGCGCGTAAATCAAGCGGCGTGCGACCATCCATCACGACGGGGCCCGCCATCAATTTAGACCGAAATAGGCATTCCTATACCGGGATCGGCCTGGCCAACTTTGTACGCGGCGGCCGAGCGCCTAGCTGCCTCGGCCAATACCACGAGTAAATTTCCTATTTAGATCTAGATACACTTCTTATTTAGATCTAGATACAATTTTTTTTATGCACTTCAAGCTCTTGACGGCAATCTCACCTGATGGTAAGTGAATGGTAGCGGGTTAACCTGTACGGAGTATGGTAAAACCCACACTCCTAGTTGGTTTCTACGCGACATCGCGCCGTAATGCTAAATCGCTTGGCGACACGTCTTTGTCGGTAGGGTGGTAACTAGCCACGGTCGAAGCCTCCCACCAGAGCTGTCTCGAGCCGGGAATCGAACCCAGGGCGTCCAACTTTATAATGCGTGTATTTGATTGTATGTATTTGACTACATTATTTTAACAATAAATATTTTTTGTTAAACATACATGTTGTAATTTTTTTTTTTCAACTTATTTCTGAAAAATTACAGGAGTTTATAATGTATGTGCGTGTCTTTTTCGTCATTTGCCATATACCCAGTTAATACCATTTGAAATGATAAGGATTTTAGGAGATAGATAAGTAAAAATGCAGATATTCGACAAGAGTTGTAGGACACACGAAATCAAATTTGTCGCATTGTTTCTTTGGACACAAGCGGTAGAGTACCTACCTGGCCACACAAAACCCTGGAGTTTGGAAATATGTACAAAATATTCTATAAAGTAATAATATTTTATACTAATTTATTTTAATATCTATGTAGGTACAGAGTGTGAGGTGATAACTTCCAATTGCAAAAAAAAACCACAATGATTCAAATCAGTTGGTTTTTTTTCGTAATTTTATAAATGTATAGACAATGCCGGTAATTGAAGCGGTGATAGCCTAGTGGTTAGGGCGTCAGCCTCCTAATCAGAGGTCGGCGGTTCGAATCCGGGCACGCACCTCTAAATTTTCGGAGTTATGTGCGTTTTAAAAAAATTAAAATGTCACTTGCTCTTGCTGAGGAAACCTGCACGCCTGAGAGTTCTCCATAATGTTCTCAAAGGCGTGTGAAGTCTGAAAAACTGCATATGGCCAGCGTGGTGGACTATGGCCACACCCTTCTCGTATTGAGAGGAGACCCGTGCTCTGTAGTGAGCCGAGAATGGGTTGATCATGATGATGAGGAGACAATACCAAACTAAATACAACAACATGTTTTAATCTCGGTATCCTAACGTTTTAGGTTCAACTTATCATGTCACGTCATGGCGACTGCGACGTCACCACGGCACTCACAGATTAGATTATTTTTTGTCAAAGAATATTGGGTAGGTTTTTTTTACAAAGAAGATATGTACCTATCTACTACTCAAGGAATATTTGCCTTTGGTATGTAGGATCTTTTCATTGCGATGAAGTTGCCATATTCAATATTTACCTACATAATAGGTACCTTTATGAATTGTTACGTGTTTTCGGATAGTTTAATAACTATTTTTTTAATAACTTTACAATTTTCATGCTATTTTTGCTTGGTATGGTTTAAATTGAAATTTATTTTTAATAACTCTTAATATACCAGTAGTTCTCAGCGAATGAATGAATTGAATTGAATTTTAATACATCAGTGAATTCACCTCTGTAGAGGGATAGGTAACTGCAGCCAGTGAACATTTCCAGCAACTGATGACTTCTCAGACATTTGTTATCCGATAAACTGCAATTAGTATAATTTGCTATATTCCGCCTACAACCGGGAGATTTGTATAGGGTTTTCCAATAAGAGGTGTTATTTTGAATAGCCCGCTATTTCGGTAGATGTCACTTTTGAAGCTGTCATTTCTTGGCATTTGACAAGTAGAAACTACGCCATTAATAAAAATGGTACGATACACGCTTCAACAACGCATTGAAATTATTAAAATTCACTATAAAAATGGTGAAAATTTGGCAGAGACGGTTCGTAAAACTCGAACATTTTTGGGTCGTCGTGAAGCACCTTGTCGGACCGCAATACAGAAATTGGTGGAAAAATTCGAGCTGTTGGGACAAGTTAGTGATGAGAAGAATAAAACCCGTGCACGTCGCTCAAGAACAGCCGAGAATATTGCTGCTGTAGCCAAAAGTGTTGAAGAAAACCCAGGTTTGTCCATTCCTCGTCGTTCTTTGGAATTAGGTATTCCACAAACGTCATTACACCGTATTTTGCATAAAGATTTGGGTCTTAAGGCTTATAAAGTCCAGTTAATACAAGAACTCAAGCCGGCCGATCATCAACAACGTCGTGACTTTGCTGATTGGGTCGTTGAAATGCATGAAAATGATCCGGAATTCCATCGAAAAATCATCTTCAGTGATGAGGCCCATTTCCACCTCGGTGGCTTCGTCAACAAGCAAAATTGTCGCATCTGGGGCTCAGAAAACCCAAGAGTTATTGTTGAAAAGCCTCTTTATCCTCAACGTGTGACTGTTTGGTGCGGTTTATGGTCCGGCGGAGTCATTGGACCTTACTTTTTCGAAAATGAGGCTGGCGCAACAGTTACGGTGAATGGATTGCGCTATCAAGAGATGATTAACGATTTTTTATGGCCGGAATTGGATGGTATTGATCTGGACAACGTTCACTTTCAACAAGACGGCGCTACGTGCCACACAAGCAACGAAACCATTGATCTTTTAAGGGAAAAGTTTCCGGACCGTGTTATCTCTCGAAGAGGTGATCACAATTGGCCACCGAGATCTTGTGATTTAACACCTTGCGACTTCTTTCTTTGGGGCCACGTGAAGGAGAAGGTCTACGCCAACAGCCCAGTATCGATTCAAGACCTCAAAGATGGAATTCGTGAGGCTATCGAGGACATAGAGCAGCCACTTTGCGATTTAGTTATGGAAAATTTTATGAAAAGGATTTTGTCCTGTAAGCGTGGCCGTGGTGGTCATTTGCCTGATGTTATTTTCCACTATTAACGGCATACCTTCCTCTTTGTAATGAAATAAACATCTGATGATTTATAATAAAAAATGGCATTTTTCTTTGAATATCAAAATAACACCTCTTATTGGAAAACCCTCTATAATATAACACCACACAAAATCTTCCACTAGAACCTCTACGCACGTTTCGACCCGACACCGGATCATCCTCAGGAGATGTTGACTTCACAAGCGCGAAAAGTAAAGTATTTGTCATCCGCTCCTTGAATGACCCAAACATATAGCTACAGAGGTAATCTTATAACTAAAGGTTTCTTATATGGGTTATAAATTAGTGTAGATGCATTCTATATAACTTGGATGAGAGCCGTGGTTAAATTCGGGTAGTGGCTCAACGTTATATAGCTGTGATAGCCTAGTGGTTAGGACGTCTGCCTCCTAATCAGAGGTCGGAGGTTTGATCTCTCTACACGCACCTCTAACTTATATGTTTCTCAGCAATTAAAATATCACTCGCTTCAACTGTGAAGGAAACCTGCACGTCTGAGAGTTCTCCACGATGTTCTCAAAGGCACATGGCCAGCGTGGTGGATTATGACCTCTCAATATGACTTCTCATACTGAGAGGAGACCCGTGCTCTTTAGTGAGCCGGTAATGGGTTGATCGTGATGATGATATAGCCTGTAACAATCCGGTGTTACTGATTTGAGCTGAGACAAACCGACGTCAAATTCCACTTCGCACCTTCAAGGCTGGGCATCCATCATTGACTAAGTGAAATCGTGGTGACTAATAAAACTTGGCTAAGTGTGGGCTTCTTCTAAGAGCGGGGCACGTTAGGTACCTACCCTCCTAGCTCTAGTATTAGTAAACGAATGTAGTTAGCACCATCAAATTAAACTAATGGAAGATTTATAATATTAATGCTTCATAGAAACCTGTATTAGGTTTATATGAATACAACAATTTTTTCATTTCGATTTGATTTCAGTAAGTAAAATTAAGTTTGGTTGTTTGCTTAGGTAGTCAGGTATGCCTGACTCCTTGATTACCTTTAAAACAAGAGGGAATAGGCATCTTATAGGGAAGAGGGCATCTGATAGATTACGTGTAGGTATTAAGGTATAGGAACATATTCGATTGACTCGGGCATGTAGATAAAGTTATTTCTAAATTAAATTCATACTTACTAAGTTTTTCAAGTATCTATTTATGACTAACACACGGAATAGATTTCAAGGAAAAATATTTTTGTCTGTCTTGTAAACGACTGTAAGACGTAAGTATGTGCTTTTTAATAATAATTTAATACGAGTTAGAGAAAAAAGAATGTTTTGAAAATGTTTGCACGTTTTTAATTAGTAACTAGCTATTAAATGTGTGATTGATGGGATTACATTCCATAACACGTGTACAAGAATATAACTGCTCGCCCGGCGTATTACAGTTCCTCCAGGTAACCTGTCAGACCTGTCTCGACGCGGAGTACTATCCAAGGCAACAATCTGTCGGATATCAGACTAACTGCCATCAGATTGGATTAGCCGTCATAATTAAACAAATATGGGAAAAAAAGCGGCGAAGATGTTGCAATTAATAGCGTCGGGCGCGGGGCTCCCGAATTACCGGCCCTCCGCTCCCTCCGGGGGATTACTCCAGCTCGCCTACCTACGGGGCGGGGCCTGCCCGATCAATACGAGCCCGCGATACCGCCGGCCCGCTCGCGCAGAGGCGGGCCGGCGCACGTGCGAGCGAGAGGCGACGCCCCGTGCGCGGGCCGCCCCCGGGCGGGCCGGCCGGCGCCCGGCGGCCGCGGCTCAGTCGCCAGCGGACCGTGCGCGTGCGTGCAGCGCCCCGGACATGCCCAGCTGAAGGGCCGCCGCCATGCTCGTGCCGCCCGAGATGATGGCCGCGCAGTCCAAGCTGGTGTACCAGATGAACAAGTACTACAACGAGCGCGTCGCCAGCCGGAAGGCGCAGATCGCCAAGACCATCCACGAGGTGTGCCGCATCGTGCAGGACGTGCTCAAGGAGGTGGAGCTGCAGGAGCCGCGCTTCATCTCCTCGCTCACCGACTACAACGGCCGCTTCGACGGGCTGGAGGTGGTGTCGCCGCACGAGTTCGAGATCATCATCTACCTGAACCAGATGGGCGTGCTCAACTTCGTGGACGACGGCTCGCTGCCGGGCTGCGCCGTGCTCAAGCTCAGCGACGGCCGCAAGCGCTCCATGTCGCTGTGGGTGGAGTTCATCACCGCCTCGGGCTACCTGTCCGCCAGGAAGATCCGGTCGCGCTTCCAGACGCTGGTGGCGCAGGCCTGCGACAAGTGCTCGTACCGGGACTGCGTCAAGATGATCGCCGAGACCACGGAGGTGAAGCTGCGCATCCGCGAGCGGTACATCGTGCAGATCACGCCCGCCTTCAAGTGCGCCGGCCTGTGGCCGCGCTCGGCCGCGCACTGGCCGCTGCCCACCATACCCTGGCCGCACCCCAACATCGTGGCCGAGGTCAAGACGGAGGGGTTCGACTTGCTGTCCAAGGAGTGCCTGACGCTGCAGGGCAAGAACTCCGCCATGGAGGGGGACGCGTGGGTGCTGAGCTTCTTCGAGGCCGAGAACCGCCTGCTGCAGGGCGGCTGCCGGAAGAAGTGCCTGAGCATCCTCAAGACGATCCGGGACCGGCACCTCGACCTGCCCGGCAACCCCGTGACGTGCTACCACATGAAGACGCTGCTGCTGTACGAGTGCGAGAAGCACCCGCGGGAGCACGAGTGGGACGAGGCCGCCATCGGCGACCGCATCAACGGCATCTTCCTGCAGCTCATCTCGTCGCTGCAGTGCCGCCGCTGCCCGCACTACTTCCTGCCGCACGTCGACCTGTTCAAGGGCAAGTCGCCCACCGCCATGGAGAACGCCGCCAAGCAGGTGTGGCGGCTCACGCGCGAGATGCTCACCAACTCGCGCGCCTTCGAGAAGCTGTGAGCTTCCAGTGAGTGACCAGTGCCGCCGCGGAGTTACCCCGAGTCAGTTTAGTCGGTTAGCTAGTGGCGAGATCACGCGGTGGTACCTCTTCTAAAAGTGACTTTCTTCTCAATGTTATAGCTAGTGCGAGTTGTCGAATATTCCATGTGGATCGAACAGACTGTAAGTAGACGTGATGCTATCTACTTTGGTATTTTCATCATACGAAGTCCCTTTTGGCACGGATGACAATCTCTTATTTCGTTTATTACCTACCAAGGATCAAATTTACGCATTAATGACATTTTTTTTAGTTCAAGTGAAATGCCACCTTTTTAACGAATCGAAAGATATTAAAGAAAGGCACTTGTTGTTCTAACGAATATTCACAAAAATCAAGTCATTGGAAAAGGAACTTTGTATGATAAAAAAAAACCTGCAAGGCACACTAAGTCCTTTCAAATATTATTTGTGATATAATGTAAATAGCTTAATTAATTAATTATTATAATTATTGTACAATTTTAGTGATATTTATTTTGAAAGAAAAAAGCGAAAGTTAGTGTATTTATTTGACTGAAACTTTAAAAGTAGGTGTATAATCTGAATATATTATAATAAACAAATTAATTTGAAAACTATGTAACTCTTTTAATTATTACACACCGCTACACGAATTTAAACCGTTATCATGATTTCTGAAATATAAGTAACTTGTTCTTGACTACCATCTGGTCTACCTCTAATTCAACACGAGATATGGAGAACTGTTTTATCACATCTACTACATTCTAAACCAGGGATTTTCTTGGTTATATTTTTGTTACACGTAGCACACTTTTTTTGCACCATCGTACGTAGATTGTCGGTAGGTTAAAAACGGTTCTGTTGACAACCGCACGGTAATGCTCCTAGGCGGTAACTCCTAGTAAAATCCTGTGTTGATTGAATCCAGAACACTGTTATATCAGTCAAAAATCATTCATATTTGTTGAGCCGTTTATGTTGATCGGGTAACATATAATAAACAAAAAACCTAACATCTTTACAAAAATTTCCATGTATGCACCCACTAACTGTTACCGCGGTCTTATGTGCAATTCCAGACTATAATCTGTTTTGGTAAGATTTTTTTTGTATGAATAAAAATCTTTATTGAGAACACTTAAGTCATACAGAATAATAAACTATAGTAGTAAAGTATATTGTAATAAAGTGAGATGTATTCAATAACAAAATTCCATACGATTCCAGGCACAGGTCTGTCCATCAATCATTCCATAAATCATAACCTTTATTCAAATAGTCCTCTTTAAAAGGCAATTTTAACGCGTCAATAATTTACATAGTAGTGATTTGCAGGTGATAACTACATTCGTAAACTTAAAACTAAAGCTATGAGGGTTCCAAACGCGCCCCGGTCTAAGAAATCAATTTGCAAATTATATATATATATATATATATATATATATAAATATTTAAAGAATTAGTAAAGATGTAAACGAGGTAGCTTTTTAGTATTTATTGCTCACGTTTTATTTCACGCTGTTATAGTAATGAATATGATACATTGGGTGTACCCAACTAGATGTCAAATGGTCGCAGTGAACGGTATGTCGGCCTACGTAGCGCATCTTCTGAAAGTTAGGAGTTAGGAGTGTGGGTTTTCCATACCCCTAACAGGTTAACCCGTTACCATCCTAGACTGCATCATCACTTACCCCCAGGTGAGATTGCCGTCAAGGGTCAACTTGTAATGTATATAAAACTCGTACTCGGTCACATTTTATCTCAATAATTCGAAAGGAATCATTGAAGAGAATTTCAGTTAATGAGGGGAAAGTTACTGGCCGTTCATGTGACTTTCGTCATTATCATTATCATCCCCAAGTTATATATGTCCAACGCATGGGCTTCATCTCTCATAAAAGAGAAGGAACTAGAGCATTGCATCCTCACGCTGTTCGAATGGAGGTTTTGCAGGCTTTTGCAGTAATTACATGTTAGTGATAATAACTGTGATCGTGCTTGGCTAAACGTGCTCTCCAAGGCATCCTGACAAAAAAAAGCCTATAAATTTTTGGCAAAAACCGGAAATCGAAACCAGGATCTCGAGATTCATTTTAAAGTGTGTTGACCTCCGATAACGCAGCAACAGAGTAATATATCATCATCATCATTATGATCAACCCATTACTGCTCACTACAGAGCACGGGTCTCCTCTCAGTAAGAGAAGGGTTTGGCCATAGTCCGACTAATATATATATAATATATATAACCGAAACCCTTCTCAACCCTTCTCATATTGAGAGGAGAAATAAATAAATAAATATATATATATATTATATAAAGATAATATCATCTCATTATTATGGCAACAAAGCCCAATTTTACTTTAACAATACGATACAATACACTTTAAAATACGGAAAAAGATATTAAATTAAAATTAAAAAGTAAAGAGATTAATTTTTTTTAGAGTTAGTTTACGTGTCGCGAAGTGTATAGGCAACTTTTTAATCCATGCAAACTAACTGTTCGAATAGGATATAAATAAAGTAATTCTTTCAATCTCTTCATGTTAAAATGGCTAAACTAATTTTTTATACTATTTGGTTTTAGAGTATTTTAGATTTAAAAATAAACACATGAGATGGTTTTCATGCTGAACACTAATATCATGCATGCAAGCAAAGCTGTATTAGTTTGTTGCTTTTTCTTTCACGCAGCAACATTCCTATTTATAAAGTATTGGAAAAATAAAAACCTACTTATATAGATACCATTAGTTCTTCTAAGTATTTTATTTATATAGTAATAACACAGGAATTCAATTAATTCTGAGATTCGGATACAAATCAACTAAAATCATATGTGGCATAAAAAGCTTGAAATTTATAAATTTCTTAATAATTAATAAACTGGTTTCATTTATACTGGTTTCATTATAATAAATATTATTTAATTGTAAAATGTTGGAAAAGGACACCCGATGCTGACTTTTTTGCCAGTTTCTTCACGGCTTAAAACTGTTTCGAAACGATAGTAGCGTAGCTAAATAGGTATTTGTCAGGTGGAAGGCTTCGATAGTAAGTTAGTTAGTTACTACCCTACCGACAAAGACGTGTCGCCAAGCGATTTAGCGTTCCGGCACGATGTCGCGTAGAAACCAATTAGGAGTTTGAGTTTTTTTTTTTTCTGAGTGTGTAAAAACCCTGTATTGGTTGGCACAGCGTAATCGGGCTGTTTGGCGAGCTTCGGAAAGAAGCTAAGCCAGAAAAAAATTTGAGCCGAAGGCTCGAAGAAACTAAGGGAACGTCTGCCTAAGGGCGCCTCCTGTGAGGCCGAACCTCGCCTTAGGCGACGTTTAGGATAACGGGGGGGTCGGACGGTGAGTGGTACATGCGTCTCCGAGGCCGTGGATGGAGCCCACGTCCGGATGACGTAAGATAGCGGGGACCTCGTCTTCGCCGGCGAAGACGGTGTGTAGCGTATGATTGTGTGGTAGGTGGTACGAGTGTGTTGTCAGTAGTCATCTGATCGTCAGGGTCATGAAGGATATGTTTTGGTCTCCTCTTTCGGAGAGGAGCGCTTAGGTCGGGGGAGGGAGTTTGAGTTTACAATATTCCTAACAGGTTAGTTAACTCGCTACCATCTTAGACTGCATCGTTACTTACGCAACGAAGTCAAAGGCTAACTGTAGTGTATAAAAAAAACAATCACTTGCTTATCGAAATATAGGTAAACTAGCTAATACCCGCGACTCCGTCTGCGTTGAGCTAGTGTGTGTGAAAGTGTGTTTGTTTGTCTTCCCATCATGAAGCAATGGATTACTAAACTGACGACCTAGAAATAATTACAGGATCTGTAAAGTATATCCTTTCTAACAAAAAAGGAATGAATCTAATCGGAGTACGCTTTAATGAATTCTTCTAAGAAGAAGCCCACAACAAACTTAGCCGGGTTTTTTTTGTTATCACCATCTCACATAATGAATAATAAATTGTTGTACCTATGGAGATAGAGCAATTCACACCCAAGCTTTTTTATCGTTTATATAATCTTTAATATCGTAATATGATTTTTATTAGTTAGGTATATATATAGTCTTTACAATCAATTGCTTATCAAAATATATAATTATATGAAACAAATGAATATTTTTATGTCAGTTAATCACAAAATGCAGTAAAGGCAAGTCTGTCGCGTCGCACACGTCACCGGGTATCACGTTACCAGGTCATATTTCATAGTTCACGAGACCGTGGGCCGCTGCGTTGGGACCGCTCGGCTGAACCGGCTATAAAATACATTCCGAATTAATCACCTTACTCATTATTATATTCATGATAACTGGTAAAAAAGCTGTGATAGCCTAGTGGTTGGGACGTCCGCCTCCTAATCAGAGGTCGGGGGTTCGAACCCGAGCACGCACCTCTAACTTTTCGGAGTTATGTGCGTTTTGAAGCAATTAAAATATCACTTGCTTCAACGGTGAAGGAAAACATCCTGAGGAAACCTGCACGCCGGAGAGTTCTCCATAATGTTCTCAAAGGCGTGTGAAGTCTGCCAATCCGCACATGGCCAACGTGGTGGTCTATGGCCAAACCCTTCTCGTATTGAGAGTACACTCGTGCTATATAGTGAGCCGAGAATGGGTTGATCATGATGATGATGATTACTTCGTGTGATATTCTGTATCAAAATCACTCTTCGGTTTTCCAATAATTAATATTTTCTTTTTATTCAATAAAACCTGATAACTTAGATGTAAGTCAACATCACCGCCTGGTAAGAGACGTCTTTCCTCATAGGAGACCGGGTTTCAGATTAAATTCTCACCGGACGTTCCAACGCATTTTAACAGTTTATTAGCCCCCTTTTTTGTTAGTAAACGGGTCTGACTTGACGGTTTAACGTGCTCTCCAAGGCACAAGTGCACCACCTATTGCCTAACGCCGGTTGGGAAGGTTTTTAACACGAAATGCCAAAATATACCTTATAATTCTAGACTCGATCCAGAAATCGAATATGAACCGAATCTGAAATCAGTTATATATTGGAACACGAACTTCCCTACAAGTTATCCATTGACTGGTGGTAAGTGATCATGCAGCTTAAGTTATTAGCGGATTTACTAGTTAGGGGTATGGAAATTGCATTAAGCCCAGATCCAATATATTTAATGATATAGCTGCAAACATTGCATTAATTGCGAGTTATTTTCTGTTTGTGGCGGTGATTTAAATGAATCACCTAAATTTTGTTTGTTAATATATTTAGTTTATCATTCATTACACGCCGCTACAAATAAAGGAAATTTAAACAACACATAAAAGCATAAATATTGATTAGACACAAAGGGATCTTTGGAGTTAACATAGTTAACAATCTGAGTGAACTCACAAGAATGACATCATGGATAATATGTTTCCGGAATATTAAATTTAGATAATTTTTATATACATTATATACTTTTATATTAGGCTATTCTAGCAAATTAGGTTTTTATCCTGTCAAGCTAGAATAAGAGGAGATAAATAAATAAATAAATAAAGTTCTATATCATATGCATCAAGTTTACAGGAACTTTCAATTTGCAGCAAATACATAAGACCCTTGCGCGATTTCTACCTCAAGTTGCTTAACTTCTGGAATGAAAGGCTGTTAATCATTGCAACTATCAAGTAAACCGTTAATAACATAATCAGCTAGACGCGACTAGGAACCACATACATGGGATTTCAGTTTTTGTACACTACAAGTTAGCCTTTGACGACTATCTCACCTGGTGGTAAGTGATCATGCAGTCTAGGATGGTAGCGGGCTAACCTGTTAGGGTATAAGCCCACACTTCTTAATGGTTTCTACGCGACATCGAGCCGGAGCGGGCTAACCTCTAAGGGATGTATATGGTAAACCCATACTCCTAATTGGTTTCTACGCGACATTGGGCCGGAAAGCTTAATCGCTTGGCGACACGTCTCCGTCGGTAGGGTGGTCTCTAACCACGGCCGAAGCCTTAAGACCAGACCACACTCGAGCTGGGAATCGAATCCAGGACCTCCAACTTTTGACATAATATTTGCATTAGTACATGATTAACAATAGAAAAAAGCAATGTATTACTATAAACTCTGCTATTACAGTTCATGAGATACAGTCTGCTGACAGAGAGAAGGATGGACGAACAAAAAAACAGTTTATATTTAACTGGGATATTAAGTTAGATGGCCAAGGCCAGGGAATGGGACAATAAATGTAACAATCCAACTATAAGTATAGCACCAACATAGATAAGGGCATTTCAGAAGCTCATTGGATCGGATTAAAATTACAAGTAGGTACCTAAACCCTAGACATAAGCACGCAATATAATCAGGAGGCAAGGGTCTAAGATAAGATAATTTTATAGTCTGATATAGATAGCGGTTTAACCTGTTATGTATATGCCTCATGATCAACCCATTACAGGCTCACTACAGAGCACGGGTCTCTTCTCAATATGAGAAGGGTTTGGCCATAGTCCACCACGCACCATGTGCGGATTGGCAGACTTACACGCCTTTGAGAACATTATGGAGGACTCTCAGGCGTGCAGGTTTCCTCACGATATTTTCCTTCACCGTTGAAGCAAGTGATATCTAATTATTTAAAAACGCACATAACTCCGAAAAGTTAGAGGTGCGTGCCCGGATTCGAACCGCCGACCTCTGATTAGGAGGCTGACGCCCTAACCACTAGGCTATCACCGCTTCTTTCGTATATGCCTATATAGTATGTTTATTGAACTTATAAGTACCCCTAATGAGTTTCGGCAAATTGCTTGCCGGCGCTTCTTTGTCGCTAATCATTTAATTCGCTCAAAATCAAAGATTTTTTTAATGTCCATACACAAAGATCCGTTTAATTAAGGCACGTTATTTGCGGTAAAAGTGAATACCCCGCGGCACAACAGCAACGACGACCCGATTCAAGGACTCGAGACGATTTTCAAAAATCAACGTAAAAATAAAAGGGACATTTAAATGAAGCAAGCAAACCAAATACGCGATACAATTAAGTGCGTCCGCATAAACTGTACGCAGGGCGTATAAGGTTTGTGTCTACGGAGGTCTCTTCTTTGAAGTAAAGGTTCGTTCTCTCGAAAGAAGCCAACAAGTCAGCAAATGTAACCAAAGAAGTCGAAGCACAAGGAGTAATTACTTGTCAAAAAACAAAAAAAAAATTGTTTATTCTCAATATTTCGAATAATATGAAATAATACGAAGAAAAAAAATTATATCACGTCTAACTTATGCAATTATTCCATTCCTTTAATTTGTTTTTACATAATTTCGTTTAGTTTAGAGTTTATGAATATAATAGTTTTTTTTTGTAATTTCAATCATTTGTAATTTCTATAACAGTTATTATAAATTGAAATTAATTAGTGTAAATTCAATAGACTTTCTCCATAATATAGTGTCAACGTTTTATTTTCGTTTTAACACCTTTAATTCCATTTTCTGTATCACAAAGGGTAGAGGTGTGTGTAAACATATTTTTTTAAACGATCACCTGCCTGAGGTCCAGTCTCTTTGAAAGAGATATATTTGATACTTTTATAATATTAAAATATATATAACCCAAGACTTAATTACGAACAAAAGTGATAGGCTTATCTATTATCAGATTTATCTACGCGCAAGGTAAAAGAATATTGTCGGGTTTTAGTAAATCGTTAATTATTGATTTAATAGTAAGTATAATCTTTTTAACCGTGGTAAGGTTGTTTGCCAGAGGAGCCTGTGAAGTAAGACGATTTCTGTGTGTTGAATGTACCAGGCAATTATAAGTTAGCGGAGCTGAGTGGCCCTTCGTACCGCGGCGATCGTTCCGCCGGGCCTCGCCGCCTACACGCCTTGTTTTTAGCTTTTGTCCTCAAATTTATGGGCAATTGGTGTAAAAACGTTATAGGGCCGAGATATTTTCATTACGTTTAAACTTTAAGCAAACACACAGCAAGGATACGGCGGTAGGGGACAGTTATTCTGTATAAAATAATATACGAAACGACAAGAATGGTAGGTAGGTACTACTTGAGAATATTATATGGACATTTATTAATTTAGCCTAGATGTTATAAGAACGCATGGCGATGTTTATGGAATAAATTATATGGTTTTATTGTGACGGTATGTGTCTTAGGAACTTGTCATTTGTAGTTTAAGGATGACGCTAGGTATAGAACATTTCCATGTCACATAGCTATCGTTGAAACAATAATGCAATCTGTGTGCACTACAGGGTACTCAAATTTGAGTATTAATAGCAACAGAAATTCTCTTGATTCAAACTTTTAATATCTACTCAGTTCAGTCCCGTATTTTCTCAAATTCGTATCGGACAATGAACAAATGCTCATATTATAGAAAACGTTATAGAAAACTTGTTATTTACAATCACACAGTGCACAGTGCGCGCGCTGTCGCTTTATAAAGTTGGAGGTCCTGGGTTCGATTCCCGGCTCGTGTCTGGTCTGGCGGGAAGCTCCGGCTGTGGCTAGTTACCAACCTACCGATAAAGACGTGTCGCAAAGCGATTAAGCGTTCTGGCACGATGTTGCGTTGAAACCAGTTAGGAGGGTGGGTTTACCATACACCTAACAGGTTAGCCCGCTACCATCCTAGACTGCATCATCACTTGCCAACAGGTGAGATAGCTGTCAAAGGCTAACCTGTAGTGTAAAAAAAAATTACGTCCACAATCAAATACGTGCTAACGATATGATCGAACCACCAATAAAAGTAGCCAATAAAATAAAATAGACCTTCACGGCCGAACACGTTGAAAATGTGGACTTATCTCAGAATGCGTCGTCAACCGCATTGCTTTAAGTTAATAGGTTTCTAGAATGTCATTTTATGGTTTTCTAGAGTTTAATTTTATCTGTAAGAGACCACTTTGTTTAAAATTAACTGCCAGTTGGGGTCCTTTTAGATAAGGAGGCGATTGGTTCTGTTATAAAGATAGGATTTGATGAAACTATACCATTACAATAATTGGAGGAGTGAGATGTAAACATAACTCGACTAGATTGTTGATAAGATATTTGTATTTGTTAAGTAATAAGTGCAGAGCCAGTAGACTTAATTGAATATAAACAAACGTCACAACGGCTTCTAAATGCAAGACTAACGTCGGCGTTATGTGCATTAATTATCTAGTAAAGTGAATCACTTAATGAATACAACAAAGCTTTATGTGCATATATATATATATATATATACATATATATATATATATATGCACATAAAGTCGACGTTATGTTTAACCATTTAGAATATTATAAAAAAATGCATATACAATAGAGCGGTTAGACGGTAGGTACAATTTGGCGGCCTTAACGCTTAATAGCGATTTCTTCCAGGCAACCAAGTGTGTTTTGAACTAGCAAAGTAATTTTACAACTAATAATTTTAATTTTTTATTCCTGCTAACCCTACAAAATCGTGGTAACTATATTCGTTAACTTAATGCTTTCAGTTCCAAACGTCCCAGTACAAACTTAGGCGGAACTGTTTTTTGTTATCGCCATTTCAGCGCCAATAATTAATTAGTAAAACAATTCATACGCAAGCTTTTATAATCATTAATAATATTATATTTCTTAATAATAACATTAGATTTTTCTATAAACTTACTTTTTATATTTAACTTATTAAGACATAATATCTCGGAGATTTCAGTGGATTATTTGTAATAAAATCATTTACATTTTCTTTGAAACCTGTTACTAATGCAGTTATGTTGTAGCCTACTAAACTGCGCTTTAAGTTTATTTTAACAGTATTTTTTTTCATTAATTTTCATAAAATTGTGTAAATATTCAATTATATTTTCATTTATTCTTATATTTTAATATTTTCTCTCACGTATGTGTTTTATATTCAGCATTACTCCATAATATTTATTTGTTTGACGACCTCTTTGGCGCAGTGTGCTGTTAAGTCACATCACGGTGGAATGCTACCTTGCTTGGCGACACATCTTTGTCGGTACGGTGGTAACTAGCCGCGGCCGACACCTCCCACCAAACCAGAATCGTGCCGGGAATCGAACCCAGGACCTTCAACTTTGAAACTCTACTTATTACGCTTTTTTTTATCGACTACAAGTTAGGCCTTTACGGCAATCTTACCTGATGGTAAGTGATGATGCAGTCTAAGATGGTAGCGGGCTAACCTGTAAGGAAAACCCATACTCCTATCGGTTTCTACGCGACATCGTGCCGGAACGCTAAATCGCTTGGCGACACGTCTTTGTCGGTAGGGTGGTAACTAGTCACGGCCGAAGCCTCCTACCAGACAAAAGATCAAAAGATAGAGTCATCTGACAGACAGACATACAGACAAATGGACGGACAGGAGGAGGCTTAGTGACACGAACTCGTTGCCACCCTTCGGATACGAAACCACAAAAACACAGTCCACTTTATTGAATAAAAAGGAAAAGGTATACCAGGGATTTTTTTAAGTAGTCCCCGGGCTTGGAGCGTGTTATGACGGGCCCACGCCCCGTCTCGCCTCCTCATTATGAGGATAATTTGTGTACTATTCAATTCTTCAGCCGCGCGTCCGCCCATCGCATTATATTCGTAATTGATGCGATGTTTAGTGCCCACAAAAAAGTTGTACAACAGAAACTTCAAAAGCCACTTCAGTGTTAGGCGTAAATTAACGATATTAGCTTCTGTGGCATTATTAAAAATAATAAATCAATATGATCGATAACTTTTTTTTTTTTATCCACTACAGGTTAGCCCTTGACGGCAATCTCACCTGATGGTAAGTGATGATGCAGTCTAAGATGGTAGCGGGCTAACCTGTTAGGGGTATGGTAAAGCCATACTCCTAATTGGTTTCTACACGACATCGTGCCGGAACGCTAAATTGCGTGGCGACACGCCTTTGTCGGTAGGGTGGTAACTAGCCACGGCCGCAGCCTCCCACCAGACCAGACTCGAGCCGGGAATCGAACCCAGGACCTCCAACTTTATAATGCAACAGCGCGCGCGCTGCGCCACGGAGATCGTCACAAACTAACGTAAACGTAACGTAAGCTGTGACGGTTAGGTCCGACTCCTAATCAGAGGTCGGGGGTTTGAACCCGGGCACGCATCTCTAACTTTAACTCCGTTATGTGCGTTTTTAAAAATTAAAATATCACTTGCTTCAACGGTGAAGGAAAACATCGTGAGGAAACCTGCACGCCTGAGAGTTCTCCATAATGTTTAAAGGCGTGTGAAGTCTGCCAACGTGGTGGACTATGGTCAAACCCTTCTCATATTAAGAGGAGACCCGTACTCTGTACTGAGCCGAGAATGGGTTGATCATGATGATAATGAAAACTGACGTAATCTAACAGCAGGGTTTTTAACGAAAACAACTAGTCAATGCTTTTATTATAGACTAGCTGTGCCCGCGACTTCGTCAGCGTGGAATTTGACAAAAAATAGGCAGCCTTTGTGATATTAATTCGTTGGTCGGAGAAGTGCTGGCATGCGCGTGGTACTGGACAGTACTTGGACATTGCAACATTACTTAATGTTTCTAAAATAAAAGATTTTGATGTAAAATAAAAGTAGCCTAAGTTACTCCTTATTACATCAGCTACATGTCAATAAAATTCGCGTCAAAATAGGATTAGCCATAACAAACAGACAGACGAGACGAGTGAAATTGTAAAAAATGTAATTTTGGTGTATGTACCGTATATTAATATATATGCATGTAACATACACTCCAATTTTATTCATATATTGTATAGATTATTTGAATTCGACTAGTTAGCCAGTTTTCGTTCACCCATTCGGAATCCTTAACCATGCGACCGACGTGCGTGCGACGCAGCGTCGACGTTGTTGTGTAACTCGCGCTTAGCCGGTTCTCGTAATTCCCACCGAGCTAACGGAATATAGAAGGCATCCCATCTAATCAAATATTCAAACAATATCGCCAGTTATGCCCATAATTACTGCCACATTAGTATGCGCCGATGCACTGCGCTTGCGACGCCACCTCGCTCATAATTTCAAAGCCTTTTCCAAAACGTACCGTTACCCAACGTGATGGTAACGCACACGTGAATCTGTCCAATTTTGTAGATATTCACTCGACTTTTGTAGGGATTATGAAGAGAGTTATTACTTGTGTACGAGTTGTACGAATGTAAGTCTTTATAATATGATTCCAATAGTAATAATCTTTGATATACCATAACTGGTATATAATATAATTTGCTAATGCACATGAGATATAATAATGTATATACATACCTGTATATATTCCTTATTCTTTATTATAAACACAAGGTTACTTTTCTATTCTTTTGTTATAAGTGCCTTTTTCTGTTTTTTGTTACTTGCTCTTTGTTAATCTAAAAATTTTGAATATCTACTATATTATTAGCGACATATTAGCATCGGCTTAAGTTATTTGGCATGCTGTAGTTACCTCTAAATTGATTTATATGTATATCCTAGCACTTAAGGTTTTTAAAATGTTTAGTTTTTTTGCATATAATTCTGTTGGTGGCGCTTTGAAATAAATAAGTAAATAAATAAATAATAATGTTTTTAAATTCATTTTTAACATAAAGGTAAAGGCAATGATGAATTTTTTAATGACATGACTCTTTTGCACTTTTACCTTTCACAAGACAGAAAAGATATTATTAAATCGTAAAATGATAGTGGAAAAGTGTAACTGCAGAGTTTGTTGCTTCTCCATAGAATCTGCTTTCCGAATCGCTGGTAGAGTTAAAACCGAAACATCAAATTGAGGTTTCGTAAGTTCTCATAAAGTAAACCTTATTACAGTTCCCGGGTCGGTTCCACCATTTGTTAGGTATCGATTTTGCTCAGTATCAGCTTGGAACTTTAACGGAGCAGACGTGTCCTGTGAGGTTCGGACATATAGTCATTTCGGTAACAACGGGACCATCCTAACGGGCTCTACCAACGCCAGCGGGGTTGCTATTCCAGGAAATTCGGACCTCCCGTTCTTATTATATACAATTCAGTATCATCGTTATAAACCAAGTACTGGTCCATTACAGGGCACGGCTCGCCTCACAGAATGAGAACGGTTTATCCGATATCAAGCTGGCCAATGGTAGATTTGAATGAGAGGGATTGATATTTTTTTTTCGAACTGTTTGTCTATTAGCCCTAACCCTATTGGTTGCCACAGCGTAACCAGGCTGTTTGGCGAGCTTCGGAAAGAAGCTCTGCCAGAAGAAATTTTGAGCCCTAGGGCTCGGAGAAACTAAGAGAACGTCTGCCTAAGGGCGCCTCCTGTGAGGCCGAAGCTCGGCTTAGGCGACGTTTGGGATAACGGGGGGGTCGGACGGATTGATAAAGTTCACACGGGTATTTTAGAAAATTACACATAACGCTCAGGCCTTCAGACATACGATGTTTTCTTCACTGTTAAATTAACCCAAGCTTAAGCAAATAAATTTAGGATTACACTTGTCGAATCGTCAATCTAGATATCTCGCCAACAGAATTAGCAAGGATTTCAATCTATATTCATAGTACAACAATTTTCACACACCATGCATTGCATAAGGTGTAGTAGCAGCGTCTTCGCGGCGAATCCAATGTAATTTGTATAATATTACAATTTGCTATATGAATTATTCAATATGGCAACCGAGGAGCGATCTTTATTCGATTATCGCTATTTGCATACGATCGGATGCGAACCCGGGACCTGTAATGAGTATTGGCAAATGGGGCTAACTAAGCAAACGTTAGGCGCAGTTTTTCTCAATACCGTTATACCTGGGCGATGAAATTAGGTCGTATGACGCCATGGAGCTCATCACAAAAAGTCTAGATCCTAGGCAGAGTCGACCTGTTTTAGCTCAGTTGTTGTATTCCAAATACTAGAATACATTAGCCTGTCTAGACATTTAAATTATTCTAGAGCTAACGTGTTACAAGGCCTATGATTTCTTATAGTTTCTTATATGTTTATTGCTCATCGATTTCTCGAACGTTTATTAACCGATTAAAGCCATTTTTTTGTAAATGCGTTATAATAAAACATTCGTGCAATCTATCCGATATCTAACCTATTTTGTTTTTAAACAACTTTAAATGATTATAAACGGATTAGTTGTGGCCAAAGGCGTAATATATAAAAACGCAAATCATAAGTAATTCGTTTATTTAAGACTGCCAACTCTTAAAATGTCAAATCTGTCGGTTTGTATTGACTCTACTATCTGTTATGAAAGCAGACTTACTGAGAATAACTCGGCGATATATTCACGAGTTGCTCTTTTGCAATATCAATATTATACAATTGTACAGTTGACAATCTTAATTCCATCTTGTAACAGAAAAGCAGAGTCTGTCTTTAAATTTATCAATTGTAATACATACTTTAAACTTTAAATATAAGTTAGTACATGGTTTTTTTAAGTGTCGTTTAAGTTAAACGTAATTACATTCGTTCTCCGTATTGACTATTACATTGAAATAATTACTGTAATTTTCGACATCCAACAGTAAATTTTTTGTTCAAAGAGAGTTTTTACAAAATATTTGAGTGGAATCACACAAGTATTTTGTGCAGATGGTCAAGTAAAGGAGATAATATTTGTAGCGATTAAGCATCAAGTGAAGTCTGCCAATCTGCACATAGCTTGGTGGTAGACTATGGCCAAATCCTTCTCATATTGAGAGGAGACCCGTGCTCCGTAGTGAGCCGGTATTGGGTTGATCATGATGAAGCATCAAGAGCTAAGCGCCGACATTAGGAAAAACAACTAAATTGTTTTACTGGTGTTCGATCAGGTTCAACCATCTCAATATTATTGAACGCCTTATTTCATAAACATCAAGAACTGTCATTTAAAAAATAATACTGCTTTAAGTGACGATGGCTTCAGTTTTGGTTCACATTTATGACAGTTTATGACGGGTATGGGTCGACGTGTGTCCTACTATACCTATTAATACTGTAGTTTCGGATTTGATTGATCTGTAGAGACTGATCGAGATGATAATTTTACGCACTATTTCCTAAAGGTCATATATTAGTACGCACAATTTCTTGACGACCTCCGTGTCGCAGTGCGCGCTCTGAACGTTATAAACATATGTGCATTATATAGTTGAAAGTCCCGGCTCGAGTATGGTTAGCTGGGAGGTTTCGACCGTGGCTATTTACACCCTATCGACAAAGATGTGTCGCCAAGCGCTCTATCGTTCCGAACCGATGTCGTGTAGAAATTAATTAGACTGCATCATCACTTACCACAAGGTGAGATTACTGACAAGAGTGAACTTGTAGTGGAATAAATAAAGATACAAAATGAAATGAAACATATATTTTCCCAGCTTTGAATCAAGTATTTAGATAGATTACTAGCCAAAACCAAAAGCATAGTTATTATTATTTTCACCGTTAAATCGGCCATAGGATTTAACTGCGCAGTACATAAGAGCTTATCTCCATCAATAATTATCAAAACTTGTTAAATAAGGAGGATTTTGTACATGAAAATGTATACAATATTTGTAGGTATGACTATTATTATGTACGTTAGGACGGTTTCTCACGAGCCATGTTACCACATTCCCTCTGCTCTTAATTAGTTTTGTTTACGAAGGATAGAAGATGAAATTGGTAATCTTTAATAATACGTGTAGGCTTCTAACAATAGCTTGGACTACGTTGAAAAGATAAGTAGATTCGTTTCATAGTTGCTCTAATAAGATAGTTTTGAACTAATGTTAAGTGGCATGTGAGATGGTGATAACAAAAAATAAACTTACTCGGCTAAGGTTGTTGTGGGCTTCACCTTAGACCAGGTTGCGTTTGGAACTCTCGTAGCTTTAGTTTTTAGTAAATCAATGTAGTTATCATCATCAAGTGACTACTATGTAAATTATTTTAACGCGTCAAAAGTGCCTTTTAAAGGATTATTTGATTAGTTAAGACCAGGACCTTCTCTAAATTGGGCTACATCCTAATGTTTTTTGGTAAGTGTCCCAACTACACCAAGCCAGAATTACTCACGAGTATGATCGATATCTCCTGAATCCTGAAGCTCCTGGGGTCTTGTGCATGTATGAAGTGCATACGACACTTACAAATATTCATATACCCCTTGACTTGCTTTATTGTATTACATTTTTAATTTCATATTCCATTTACATTCATTTCATATCACATAGGCTAGAACAAGAGAAGCATCTAGAATATATTTTCATGTTATGTTGGGTAAGTTTGTTTGAGTGGTGAGGTTCCAAATAAAATATATAATTATATATATATGCTTATGCTTGCCTACAACCCTGCCCGATGGAAAGTAATGATGCACCCTAGAGGTGCCTTCAAGAGAAGAATGAAAAAGCCTGTTCATTCTTCTCTTGGAGGCACCAAGATTATAATTGACTAAGAACATGGATGCTGGGAGAGCGTTCCACATCATAGCGGTTCATATAAGGAACGTGTTCGCGTCTATAACCAGCGCGGTTTCTTTTTTTTCGGACTGTCTATTAGCTGTACAAACCCTATTGGTTGCCACAGCGTAACCGGGCTGTTTGGCGAGCTTCGGAAAGAAGCTCTGCCAGAAGAAATTTTTAGCCCTAGGGCTCGAAGAAACTAAGAGAACGACTGCCGGGCGCCTCCTTTGAGGCCGAACCTCGGCTTAGGCGACGTTTGGGATAACGGGGGGGTCGGACGGTGAGTGGTCAGTACTTCTCCGAGACCGTGGATGGAGCCCACGTCCGGATGACGTAAGATAGCGGGGACGACCAGCGCGGTGCTCGCGCTCTCACGAACTGTGGGCAGGCACCTTAAGGTGAGCGCGTACAAAATGCAAGCAATGGTATTGTATTTTCTCGCGGCGGTAAGACAACACCGGAACACCGGCGGGTTATATTTCATTATTAATAACTCGAGCGAGAAGCGAACCCGCCCGAGCGGCTAATGCCGAGCGACGGGCGCCAAGGTGCGGCCTCTGTACCGGAGGGGGAATAACAATAACATATTTGAGAATTAACATTTTATCTACAGCTAACATCTTTATTTATTTATTTACTCCTAGCGAAACACAGTAATACATATCTATAATATAATAAAACTGTAACAGGACGAATTCTGTACATTAAATGTACTTTGAAAATTTTAATTGGAGGATGCTTTACTATCGATACTAAGCATAAAACATTTTATTTTTATTTTTTTTTCTGTCTGTCTGTATCTTGGTCGCGCATCACGCCGAAACTATTTGAATGAAATTTGGTATAGGAGTAGCTGATACGCCGGTTCAACATATAGGTTAGTTTTTATCCCGGAATTCAGCACGGTTCCTATAACAGCGTAAGATCTCGTAAATAGGTCATATATTCCGTAACGAGAGGTACCGCCTCCTGCAAACTATTATGATGGGGAAGATTGCTGGAAAAAGAGGTGTTGGAAAGAAGTCGCAGCCCAGAAACATAAGGTAGGGGACTGGCATCAAGTCGGTCGAAGAACTATTCCGTTTAGCCATGGACAAGGAGCGTTTCAAAAAACTGACTGCTGTAATGGAGAGGCACTTTTAGAAGATACTTTAATGTTTATCCTGTAATTATTTCAAAGTCGTCGATTTAGTAATCCATTGCTTCGTGATTGGAAGACAAACGAACACACTTTCACAAACTCAACGCAGACGAAGTCGCGGTAATTTCTATTACTATAGGAGACATGTGCAAGGAATGAGTTTATTACTAGCATACTAGCTGCAGTTTCATTCGCCGTATCCTATTGGCGGAATTTCATTAAAACTGTGACGTATGTAGGTTCTATATATTTTATATATCTTTTGTTTTGTAATGTCAGTTATGTCAGTCCGGTGGTTAATATAGTTTTACAATGAAGCCAACGTCTCTTATTAAGAAATCCCTAATCCTGGTATTCCCGCGGGACTAAACATCACAAAAACAACTTAGGTGCCGACAGATAGGCTTCGAGTTCACCACGCCAACGACGCCTCGGTCTACCTCGACGGGTTTTTGTTTTTTGTGGCACCCAATATGTAAGCGGCCTTTGTCCATATTATAGTTTATTAAGGATTTGACATATAGGTATAACATGAGACACTTCGACGATGGCATGGTATTTAGACGAGAGTCAACTTTATCGTTTTGGTATTTGAAAACATTCAAGAGATAACCAGCACCGAGTAACTGAGATAAAATAAGCGAAGGGCGAACGCGTACTAGGACAACATCAAAACAACCTCCGTTATATTTCGTTATTCATTTTCATTGTAATTCAACGCCGACAGTACCGCGTCAGCGTTCGAGCGAATGATCTCAACGGACGTATGCGATGGAGTATTCTTTAAAGATAATGAAACATATTAAGCATTAAAAAAAATGTCATGCAGCCTAAAATACTTGTTGTTGTTTTAAATAACTTGCGGATTAGGGTTTTCATATTTAAAGTTTGCGTTGGATTGCTCTTATTATATATAGGTACTATAATTTATTACTGATTATGTGAGATGGTGATAACGAAATAGAAACCCGACTAAGTTTGTTGTGGGTTTCTTCTTAGACTTGGGCGCGATTTGAACCCTCTTAGCTTTAGTTTTAAATGGCGAGTGTAGTTATCACCATCACTTCAAGAATTAATGAAAAATGTTATTTATATGTATGGACGATTTATAAAAGTCTGTAATAGGTTTATATGAATAAAGCTATTTTTGATTTTGAATGTAAATATCGATTTCAGAATACGCCATAACTCGGACTCTACCTTCATCTCGTCCGACACAAAGCATAGAAGTTTTAGTGTAAATAGATCAGTTCGCATCGCTTTGTGATAAAGAACAACATCCAATATCATGTTGCTACAAAGGAGGGATTACGTTATTGATATAATAACATAACGTGACGGGGATCGTGTTTCCGTTACTCATTTTTAATAAAAGTATGATCAAAAATGTACCTATTATTATGTTTTTGAATTTATCGTTTTGGATTCAAAATGTAAGCTGCAACGGTTCAAAGGCTTCGACTAGATTCATCATCCCTTAAATATTTACATTTATCTATAGTACATTCCGTAGGTACCTACTAGCAGTTTGACGTTAGTTACCAGCCGTAACTTAACGTTGTTCATTATTATTATAAATGTAATTTATTTAATGATTAATTAGACAATTAGTTGTTAGGAATACATATAATACTTAAAATAAAACTTAGATTAACCTAAACCAAAAATCTTAAAAAATAAATATTGTGTAAAACTGTGATCTCCTTACTTCTCACTGTGTGATCTCCTTAGATATTAATTTGAATTAAACGAAATCAAAAAAAAAGCTGTAATAGTCTAGTGGATAGGAGGACGACGGGGGTTCGATCAGGACACACGCCTCTAACTTTAGCGAGTTATGTGCGTTTTTAAGCAATTAGAACATCACTTGCTTCAACGGTGAAGGAAAACATCGTGAGGAAACCTGCACGCCTGAGAGTTCTCTATAATGTTCTCAAAGGCGTGTGAAGTCTGCCAATCCGCACATGGCCAGCGTGGCCGAAGAGTTAGTGGTGTGTGCCTGGATTCGAACTAGATCAGAGGGCGGCTCTGATTAGGATGCGGATGACCTAACCACTACGCTATTACAGCTATTCTAGTAAGTATAACGAAATCAATTTGAACCCACTTGGCACAGGCCCATATCTTACTATCATTATTATCAACGCGTCACCGGCTACTATTCATTCGGCACTCGGAAGAAGGCTTTTGGCTGAAGTCTAGCAAGCTGGCGTTCTCTAGACTTCACACGCCTTTGAGCACATTAAGGAGAGCTTTAAGGCATGCAGATTTGTGGCCTATCCTTCAACATCAAAGCAAATCATGTTTAATTGCTTATATTAGTAAGCCATTTTGATTTTTTCTCTTATTATTTAATTGTTTTTTTTTGTTTTTGTTTTTGGTAAACTTACTATGTTATTCTCATTACTATGTTTTTGTTTATTGGTAGATACTATTTGTTGGTTTGGAGCTAGGCATAATGGTTGCGCAACAGTATACCCTACTCAAGCCTTCATTGCAACATCATGCTTAGTATCTCTTATATGTAACTCTGTCTAAAATAAAAATAAAAAACATGATATATATATATATATATATATATATAAGGTATATTACTGAAGAAAATTAGGAAGGCTTACCGTGGACCAAACTCAGTCTCTCCCGAAATGTAAGCTAATGTCTTAACCGTCAACAGTTATCACCCCATCTTATAAGACGAAGGAATTTAAAGCATATACCCTCAAATACCCTTAAATACCCCCAAATAAGCGGTGATAGTCTTATAGGTGGTTAGGGCGTCAGCTTACTAATTAGAGGTCGGCGATTCGAATCCCGGCACGAACCAAAAACCTTTAACTTTTCAGAGTTATGTGCGTTTTTAAAGAATTAAAACATCACTTGCTTCAAGGGTGACGGAAAACATCGTGCGGAAACCTGCACGCCTGAGAGTTCTCCATAATGTTCTCAAAGGCGTGTAAAGTCTGCCAATCCGCACATGGCCAGCGTGGTGGACTATGGCCAAACCCTTCTCATATTGAGAGGAGACCCGTGCTCTGTAGTGAGCCGGTAATTGGTTGTTCATGATGATGATGATGACCCTCAAATGCGTATAAGTGTGTTCATTAAGGTGAAATCACATCACATACCTGGCTCGAGCTTATTTTTAATTTCCATCAAGAATTTGAATACAGACGCCGTAGATAACACATCGGGTCCCATTCGCAAACTTTTTTACTGTTTCCCGCGCGATAACCGGCGACGGCTAAAGAGCATTTCGGTGTATTTCGGAAACAAAAAAAAAAAAAAACAATATGCGGATCGACCGTGACGCAACCGTCGACATTTCTCAATATCGACACAAAAAAACGATTTAGCCGAATCGGTGCTAACATAAAACTGTTGCAGAGTTGTACTGTCTGTCGGTACATCGTCCGGGAAGTCACAATGGATTTTTAATTTATACACCACAAGTTAGCCCTGGACGGCATCTCACTTGATGGTAAGTGATGATGCGGTCTAAGATGGCAGCGGGCTAACCGGTTAGGGGCATGGTAAACCAATACTCCTAATTGGTTTCTACACGACACCTTAGCCTTTGTCGGTAGACCAGAACAAACTTGAGTCGGAAATCGAACCCAGGACCTCTAACTTTTAATATGAACAGCGCACGCCATGCACGCTGCACCACGGAGGTCGTTGAATAGCGAACATAACATAACCTCCGTCCTATCCACCCCGAGAGAAAAAAAAGGTATAAACTACATCATCATTATCCTAAGCCTATTATATATAGTCAGCTGGATACATGCGAACCATTCTATGATTGTCGCTATCACATGTAGAAGTCCACTGTATGATCTGAGGAGGCTCGGGGTTTGACAACTTCAATTATTCCAGCCACCCGCTGATGCAGGTTGGCAGACTTAATACAACAAATTACCTAACTACCGGCTGGTCCAGACAGAAAAATTCAAAAGTTACCACACTATCCAATAGATCATCGAGGCAGTAAAGGTGGTACTATTGCGCTGGACTTAAAAATCAATTAAGCGCTTTCCGCTTTCTTATAATAATCTTTATTTATAAAACTCAGTACAGCACAATACAATGGAATCCTAAACCTAAACTAGGAAAACCCGTATCATAGGGGCCAGTGCCTTTGAATAAATTAAAAGTTGCATATCAAGAGCACTTTAACAAATAAAAATATTTCAGTTAAAGATAAGTTTAACAATTAGTAAAAAAATAAAAAAGCAAAAACAACAAGATGACATGAAAAGGAATCATTCAGACAAAGTCGGTGGCAAAAGCTAGGAGGTATGAGGTAAAAATAAACCCACTATCGTGGACGGCTAAGGCTTTTTATCGGAAGGACGATTTCTCAAGTTGAGACAAAAGGAGCAAAACGCGCCGTCGCTAAAAGCGTAAGGTTTGAATTTAAAAAATACGTCTTTTTAAAGATGGTGCATTCCGCCAGCGCAGATGTGATATTTTATATTACGATCATCATCATCATCATGATCAACCCATTACCGGCTCACTACAGAGCACGGGTCTCCTGTCAATATGAGAAGGGTTTGGCCATAGTCCACCACGCTGGCCATGTGCGGATTGGCAGACTTCACACGCCTTTGAGAACATTATGGAGAACTATCAGGCATGCAGGTTTCCTCACGATGTTTTCCTTCACCGTTGAAGCAAGTGATATTTTAATTGTTTTAAAAACGCACATAACTCCGAAAAGTTAAGAGGTGCGTGCCCGGATTCGAACCGCTGATCTCTGATTAGGAGACTGACGCACTAACCACTAGGCTATCACCGCTTCAATACTAATTTATTAATTAATATTACGATATTAAGGATTATATAAATGATAAAAAAGCTGTGGTGTGAATTGCTCTATCTCCATAGGTACTATAGTTTATTATTCATTATGTGAGATGGTGATAACGGAAAAAAGAAAAACCCCGGCTAAGTTTGTTGTGGGCTTCTTCTTAGACCGGGGCGCGTTTGGAACCCTCATAGCTTTAGTTTTAAGTTTACGAATGTAGTTATCACCATGAAATAACTACTATGTAAATTATTGACGCGTCAAAAGTGCCTTTTTAAGGACTATTTGAATAAAGATTATTTTGAATTTGAATTATATATATCAACCAAACATCAACAAATACTAAAGAAATGTGGCAAAAAAAAGTTTATGACTCCGTAAACTTAATTTTATGAAAGACCAATAAAGTTAACTTTTTAAGTATAGATTTAGTGAAGAGAACGCCGTTACTAATAAAATCCAAGATAACTAGATACTAAATTTAAATATTCGTATTTAATTTTTATTGCATACAAAAGGGAATATTTTACGAGTGTTTGACGTGGCTAAGTAGACTTTCATCGGTTGCCTGTCATTCGACACTTCATAGAAATTTCTGATAATTTAACCAAGGTGAACAATGTCTTTGAAGCTAACATATGTGCCTAGTGGTTAGGACGTCAGCCTCCTTCAGGTCGGGGGTTTGAACCCGGGCACGCACCTGTAACTTTTCGGAGTTACGTGCCGTTTTTAAGCAATTAAAATATCACTTGCTTCAATGGTGAAGGAAAACATCGTGAGGAAACCTGCACGCCTGAGAGATCTCCATAATATTCTCGTGTGAAGTCTGCCAATCCGCACATGGCCAGCGTGGTGGACTATGGCCAAACCCTTCTCATATTGAGAGGAGACCCGTGCTCTGTAGTGAACCGAGAATGGGTTGATCATGATGATGATGATGATGAACAATGTCACTTATAGAAATTTCCGATAATTTAAATTGATATCTTGTTCTAGTTTCCTTGAAAAAAGGTCTGTTATCTATTTCATGATATACAATAGTATGATCATGGTGAAGTGTAACTAACTTTATCTACATCATACAACGGTATGCAATTTTAATTATTTAAATAACATCGAGAGGAGCAATGAAAAGAGATAGCATAAATTCTTTCGGTCACTCGCATATAAGAAGAAAAACAAACACAGATATTTAGTTAGTTAGTTAATTCCACGAGAAGTCCTACAAGCAGTGTGTGAAATCGAATTATTATCTGTGAAAAAAATAAAAAGGACCTCTAATATTCAAAATAATCAAAAAAAAAATTGTTTAATAAATTATACAATAGGTACAAACTCTGGTTATATGCTCCATACATTTCTTGGAGCGTTTCCTTTCATCGTTATTGTTTCAAGCGGTTCATGGATGAGTTGTTAGAGTGAGACAACTAATATTTCGTGCGGCGTGTCGAAAGAGGACGCGAATATGTATGATGGACGGCGCGCGTCCGCGGCAGAGACGTCGCTCGTCGCTCACGACGCGGCACATACTTTCTCATCCCCATACAAAAATAAACTACCATTCAGTTTTTATGCCCGCCTGGTATATTTAGACGACATTGTCGTGGTTTTAAAACGTTAAAAAAAAAGTGTTAAGTGGATGATTTATATTAAGTGCGACGCATTACGGCCTTCCGGAGTAATTATTAACTAAAATGGCCCCGAAAACTAACTTCGAGCTTCTTTAGCGTCCGTGACGGTGGGTTACCCTTTTGGAATTATTCATCGCTTACCGAACCCTCTACATACGGGACCAACCTGTATGTAAAAACACTCGTATTTACTTACGTATTTATGAACATAACATTGAATTACTATTTACATCATCATCATCACGATCAACCCATTACCAGCTCACTACAGAGCACGGGTCTCCTCTCTATATGAAGGGTTTGGTCATAGTCCACCACGTGCGGCCATGTGCGGAGTGGCACACTTCACACGCCTTCGAGAACATTATGGAGAACTCTTAGGCGTGCAGGTTTCCTCATGATGTTTTCCTTCACCGTTGAAGCAAAATAATATTGTAATTTTTTAAAACGCACATAACTCCGAAAAGTTAGAGGTGCGTGCCCGGATTTGAACGATTCGACCTCTGACCTCTGATTTGATCGGAGGCTGACACCCTAACCACTAGGCTATCACCGCTTCCTAACCATTACTACATACATTGCATCTGTATACAGAAGATAAAATTTCTAACAATATATTCAGACTTTTACTTTACAGATTCGTAACTCAGAATGCTGTATTTTGCAGTGTGTTTGTGATTTTAATAATGGGGTAATGTCCACTTTAGTGATAAGCCAATCAGGATGATGCACCAGAAAACGCAATGTTGGAATCTTAGTGGTCTGACAATGTCGAGAAATTTACATGCAGTGGTTTAACACTATCGTATTGCCAATAGCAAGGGAACAACGCCCAGGAGTGGGGCGCACGTAAGTTAATTTTTTTGATGACTTAACTGTTAACAATTGGAACTTAACGCAACGTTAATATACTAGTAAGCCTTAATTGATCTTGAAGGGCGACCAATTTAAATTTTAAATAGTTTAATATTACGTTAATAGTTCATGAGAAACGTTTGATGTTTCAGTTTCCATTTATCCGCCTCCTGCGTGGCGCAGTGCGTGCGTTGTCGCATTATAAAGTTCTGGGTTAGATTCCCGGCTCGAGTCTGGTCTGGTGGGAGACTTCGGCCGAGGCTTCCAGCCTACTGACAAAGATGTGTCGCCAAGCGATTTAGTTTTCCGGCACGATATGGAGTAGAAACCAGTTAGGATTGTGGGTTTACCATAGGTACCTCTAACAGGTTAGCCCGCTACCATCTTAGACGGCATCATCACTTACCATCAGGTGAGATGCCAAATTAGCCCTTGATAGCTTCAAGGGCTAACTTGTAGTGTACAAAAAAAAAATAGCCGATCGTTGATAAATAAAAAAAACATGCACTACTTTGTGATTCGAATCCAAAGTTCGAGTTAACGTTGGCCCCGTGTGTAGAGGCTAGCAAAGAGTATGTATTCTGCTTTGTCGGCAACGAGGCGGCTACTGAATCTATTCATGAATATCCTCACGTAATATAATAAACTGGCACCATTGTCTACTGCCTGAGCCTTTTTACTAAACAGTACAAACAGGTGTTAATGTGCTCACATTATGAGTGATAACTTGACCATCTTTTTACTGTAACCCACTTAGTACATGCTATAACCATCATTACATAATGAATTAACGTAACTTATTATTAATAAGTAATTAAATTATTCGTATCGTAGTTGCAGCTTCTTTTTACTCCCCCGACCTAAACGCTCCTCTCCGAAAGAGGAGACCTAAACATATCCTTCACGACACTGACGATCAGATGACTACTAACAACATACTCGTACCACCTACCACACAATCATACGCTACACACCGTTTTCTTCTTATATATGTAACTAACAAAAAGGAAAAAGGGGAAGTAGTAACTAGAATACGCCATCTTCGGCGTAATATTTGGTGCCGCATTTTACTCGCATAATGGCAATATCGGTTATAAGGGTAGCGATAGAGATAACCTTTCCGGAAATGGGATTGGTAGTGAAAGAACTATCGCAAGATTTACGACGGGCATTTATAGAAACAGGTGGAGGGTCACCCGATAGCATCGACACCACCGCTCCACGCTAGTGACCGCTAGTGACTCCACGATAGTGCTACGAGTATGTTGTCAGTAGTCATCTGATCGTCAGGGTCATGAAGGATATGTTTGATCTACTCCTTCGGAGAGGAGCGCTTAGGTCGGAGGAGAGTCCACCACGCTTGCCATGTGCGGATTGGCAGACTTCACACGCCTTCGAGAACTTTATGGAGAACTCTCAGGCATGCAGGTTTCCTCACGATGTTTTCTTTCACCGTTAAAGCAAGTGTTATTTTAATTGCTTAAAAACGCACATAACTCTGAAAAGTTAGAGGTGCGTGCCCGGGTTCGAAACCCCGACCTCTGATTAGGACGTCCTAACCACTAGGCTATCAAAGCTTCAAAGTGAATATATTTATTTTATTGTATTTAATAGGTTTACTAGTGATTTTTACATTCACTTACACTATAGTTACATAATAATTTACATGCTTATTGTATGTTAAATCGTCTCAAAGTAAACACAACGTGCACTTTAAGTTACATTGCAATATAGCGATAGTTAGAAACAAAATGAAGTTAATATTGTACATAATTTTAAACATTATGAAGAAGTATATACTTAACAAAATATAGAAATATATAGTGGTAGTATAATAGTAGTAGTATAATAATAAATATATATTGGGAATATATAGTGGGTATTGACAAATAATTAACAATTAAAAGCGTTCAGTTCACTCTACCAGTGTTATCGCGTACAAAAAGAGGAACAATTACATTGATTCTCGGTGTTCAAACAGAGCTTTAATGCGCTTACATCTCCGGGGGGGTACGGCCCGATGATATTGAATATTTTACTGTTGGTGCGCGGGGCGCGGCGGGCGGTAGGCGCCAGAGACGGCCTTAGAACACGAGGACTACGTCTGGGAGCGGACACGGGCCATGAGGACAACCCTAGTTAGATAGAATCACCAAATTCTAATTAAGAAGTTAAAAAAGTTTGGTTATCTAAACAGCAGTAATTTTCACAAATGGTGCGGTCGCACCGCCATGTATTTTAATAAAAGCTCCAGCCAGTCAGTTGGGCAAAAAACGAAATGTAAATATTTCGACTGAATATTTACTTATTGACTACATACTACAAGTTAGCCCTTGCCGGCTATCTCACCTGGTGGTAAGTAATGATGCAGTCTAGGATGGAAACGGGCTAACCTGTTAGGGGTATGGTAAACCCACACTCCTAATTGGGTTCTACGCGACATCGTGCCGGAACGCACGATCGCTTGGGGACACGTCTTTATCGGTAGGGTGGTAACTAGCCACGGCTGGAGCCTCCCACCAGACCAGACTCGAGCCGGGAATCGAACCCAGGACCTCCAACTTTATAATGCGACAGCGCGTGCACTGCGCCACGGAGGTCGTCGCTAAAACAAAACTGCAGGGCACGATGGATAAAATCAACGTTAGCGTAATAAATGTTACACTACGGGAAACAGGCCTCATTTCTTATAGAAAAAAAAATATATCTTATAATCTGAGTTGATAAATGATTTTCTTTATATATAGTTTATCCGGTCAAGTTACAAGGTAGGCAATGTACTCATAGTAAAATTATACTATAACAAAATTTTCAGAATGTATAAAATTATAAACTTCAAGTAAATTATATTTGTTCCGATATAAATAAGCATATAAAACAAATATAAACTGTAGATTTGTTACGACAACCAAAAACAATGTATTTTTGGAGACATAAAATGTAGCCTAGAAATGTAGTGTAACGAAATAGATCAAAACAGCAACTATAAATACTTTTTCTGACCCACTGGTCCGGTACTTATCAGGCAGAGCGGAACGTTGAACATAGCTACTCCCAGTCGAACGGTGGCTCGCTTGTTGGTCGATGGAACCAACTCGCTCCAGGTATTTGTTTATCTAATCTAATCTCACACATAAATCATTAACTATTTCATTTTTTGACGGATAGATATGTTTTGAGTTTTCGAGTGGGAAGTGAAAGTTTTACAAAGTTTTTTTTTGGAGCGCCGGACACTCAAATTTATTGTCCATCCAAATTTGTATAATGAACCCCTGAGCCCAACATCCTTCTCTCTGAGAGGTGGCGCGTGTTCAACCGTGGGACAGTTCAATCTAACGATGACGACATTTACTTGGATATTATAAAGCTTAATTTTTGTACATCATCACGATCAACCCATTACCGGCTCACTACAGAGCACGGGTCTCCTCTCAATATGAGAAGGGTTTGGCCATAGTCCACCACGCTGGCCATGTGCGGATTGGCAGACTTCACACGCCTTTGAGAACATTATGAAGAACTCTCAGGCGTGCAGGTTCCCTCACGATGTTTTCCTTCACCGTTGAAGCAAGTGATATTTTAATTATTTAAAAACGCACATAACTCCGAAAAGTTAGAGGTGCGTGCCCGGATTCGAACCGCCGACCTTTAATTAGGAGGCTGACGACCTAACCACTAGGCTATCACCGCTTACATACTTATAAAATAAGATAATTGTTGATGTCATTTCAATAAAGTTCACTTAAAACTGAATCAGTATGACTCACTCACAGTTATCTACCTTCGACTCAGCCCACGCAGAATTCTGTATAATGTAACTTAAGAGACATTTTGCAAAGTCCTTTTCGTACCGTAAGGAACTTTCACAGATACTACGTAAGTGAACGCAGAATCTGTGAAAGTTCCTTTGAGAATATAATTATAATCTTTCCTGTAGTAATAGCTTGGAACTAAAACTATTTAAAGACAGGAAAATGGGCAGACTGAAATTATCTAGTCCTAGTCCTATCTAGTCCTGTCGACATCCGTTTGTCTGTTACCTTGTACTATAATTGCAATATGAGCTTTTTGTGAGATACCCATTTCATCATGATCAACCCATTACCGGCTCACTACAGAGCACGGGTCTCCTCTCAATATGAGAAGGGTTTGGCCATTGTCCACCGCGCTGGTCATGTGCGGATTGGCAGACTTCACACGCCTTTGAGAAATCTCAGGCGTGCAGGTTTCCTCACGATGTTTTCCTTCACCGTTGAAGCAAATGATATTTTAATTAAAAAAAAAATACCCACTTGCATATTTCGATATCACACACTGTGATATCTCTATAATAAAAGTTAAGGCGATTGGCGCATCATCATTATTAACCTATTGTCGGTCCACTACAGAGCGCGGGTCTCTTCTCTGCATGAGAATGGTTTGTCACAAGCCTTTGAGAACATCCTTTTCTAAACAAGGATTATTTAATTTAAAATAGTTTAAGTGAATACGCATACAACTTCGAAAAGTCCAGGTGCGTCATCGGACTCGGTCGCGTCCAAAAGGAGACCGGACCACTACATTTAGCCAACATACAAATATATCCCTAAATACATTAAACCGGTGAAACTCTTAGCATATCATCATCATCATCATGATCAACCCATTACCGGCTCACTACAGAGCACGGGTCTCCTCTCAATATGAGAAGGGTTTGGCCATAGTCCACCACGCTGGCCATGTGCGGATTGGCAGACTTCACACGCCTTTGAGGACATTATAGAGAACTATCAGGCGTGCAGGTTTTCCTTCACCGTTGAAGCAAGTGATTTTTTTTTTTATAGTTTATAGCTAACCATAAATAATTATAGCAAACAATTGACATTGTACGCCCATTTCGGGCTAAAGTAAGTCACGTCCCCAGATTTAATAAATCCCGCCACATCGTAAAATCCTCAAGAAATCGTTTGCATTGCAGCAATCACTTATTGTCTTTATGGGTAACTACTTGGCGATTACGGACAATTTGTAAAAGAATTCCGTGTGACAAAAATATCAATAGGATCCCAATAAGTGTTCAATGTCATCTGTTGTACTATATATGTTTTTTGACGATCTCCGTGATGCAGCACGCGCGCTGTCGTATTATTAAATTGGAGGTCCTGGGTTCGATTCCTGGCTTGAGTCTGGTCTGGTGGGAGGCTTCGGCCGTGGCTAGTTACGACTCTACCGACAAAGCCATGTAGTGTTCCGGAATGATGTCGCGTAGAAACCAATTAGGAGTATAGGTTTACCATACCCCTAACAGATCTTAGACTGCATCATCACTTGTAGTGGATAAATATATCTGATTCTGTTCCTTATTGTATTATGACTTATTAAACAGCTAAACTTGATATCTTATTTATTTATTTAAAGCGCCACCAACAGAGTTATATGCAAAAAAATAAACATTTTAAAAACCCTAAGTGCTAGGATATACATATAAGTCAATTTAGAGATGACTACAGCATGCCTAATATCTAAAGTCGACGCTAACTTATATCTTACTGTTTAGCAGCTCGGATATTATAACTCCTTAAATAAAGTACTCGTAGAGGATACTTAGAATTGAGTTCGCTTCTGGTAGGTGCATTACCAACCACGTCAGGGTATTTAGGTAATTTTTTGACCAACACACTGCACAGACCTATTCTCTCATAGAAGAGTTTATAGTAGAACATTGACGCATCATACTATTCCAAACCGATATTTTAATTGCTTAATAACGCACATAACTCGGAAAAATAAGAGGTGCGTGCCCTACTACTAGATTATCACAGCTTCTTCATGAGGCGTATAAAACTACTTTATCTACTTATCAATCTAGACTACACTGTCGATCGCTATAGAATCCGTGAGCAGTTCAACATTGTCGCCGAATATAAATCAAAAAGATACCTCCATGTTTAAAGTGTGTATGGAACGTGGGGCTGCGGCATAAAGCGGTCCGCGAGAGGTAAAGTACCTACTTGAAGTGAGTGCTCTTGACTGCAAACAATATTATTACTGCGTTAGGCTTCTGAATCCGTAAGTGGGCGGGCGGCGCGTGCCGGCCATGGGTTTATTGCACTTGAACCCCTGGTGGCATGAACTACTGCTTGCTACGTTTTAGAAGTTTGTATGCAGATGTTTTTACATTTGAAGGTTTAACCTTTTTTTTTTTTTTTTTATTCACTACAAGTTAGCCCTTGACGGCAATCTCACCTGATGGTAAGTGATGATGCAGTCTAAGATGGTAGCGGGCTAACCTGTTAGGGGTATGGTAAAGCCATACTCCTAATTGGTTTCTACACGACATCGTGCCGGAACGCTAAATCGCTTGGCGACACGCCTTTGTCGGTAGGGTGGTAACTAGCCACGGCCGCAGCCTCCCACCAGACCAGACTGGAGCTGGGAATCGAACCCAGGACCTCCAACTTTATAATGCAACAGCGCGCGCGCTGCGCCACGGAGGTCGTCAAAAAATTGTTTTATTGTTAATTATATATTCATGATGATGATGAGAACCTATGGACGTTGGGATCCCAAGGTGTTGGAATGGCGACCCCGCACCGGTAAACGTAGCCTTGGTTGACCCCAACAAGGTGGACAGACGACAACAAACGAGTGGCAGGGAGCCGCTGGATACAAGCGGCCCAAGATCGTGGCCATTGGAACTCCCTACAAAAGACCTATGTCCAGCAGTGGACGTCAATCGGTTGAAATGATGATGATGATGATGATGATTCATGCAATCCTAATACACGTATCTATTATTTAAGAAGCGTTGATACAATGTATTTTTCATTTAATTCAATTATAGTTAACACCTTCACTAACTCAAAACTAAAGCAAGAAGGTATCGCTCAGGTCTTA
The DNA here is from genome assembly GCA_928268935.1 of Lasiommata megera. Lineage (NCBI taxonomy): Eukaryota > Metazoa > Arthropoda > Insecta > Lepidoptera > Nymphalidae > Lasiommata > Lasiommata megera. Next base: position 12,844,210 of record OV743329.1, read on the forward strand.
GAAGCTGCTCAAAACAAACTTAATAGTTTTTTTCTAATCCACACATCTCACATAGTCAATAATTTATTATAATATAATGTTACTTATAAAGTTAGAATTTACACTAAAGTTTTTTGTAGTTTAAATAATCCTTAATTTCGTTATTCTGCGATTGAAATATGTATATCCTATCTTTATTTTTGAGCCCGCCAACCCGCTTTGGCAGTTTAAGTTGAGTGAGTTATTGCTTCAATTGAGTGAATGATTGCAACTTATAATACAAAATTATAATAAATAAATAAAAATGAATTTAACTCTTATGTGAACAACTTATTAAACCATTTATCTTGGATTCCAAAAATTTGTAACTATTCCAAGCATCTACTTTTAAAGGAAAAGTTTTGACCAAAGAACGCCGATCCGATCTTGAATAAAGCTATTATTTTTTCTTCACACCATTGAAATTTCACGTTAAATATTTAAGAAAACTTTCGAAAGAGATTATGAATGTTTATTGCAATCACATTATTATATGCGAATCACTTATATTAAATGCGACGGCGGGATTTATATTTTAGAAGCTGAAAACAACGTTTAGGAACGGTTTATCGATGCATTCTTTGCTAAACAGTATCTGACACTATTTATTAAAGATGTAATCTTTTATATATTTAAGTTAAGCAATAAGCGGTGATAGCCTAGTGGTTAGGGCGTCAGCCTCCTAATCAGAGGTCGGCGGTTCGAATCCGGGCACGCACCTCTAACTTTTCGGAGGTATGTGCGTTTTTAAAATATTAAAATATCACTTACTTCAACGGTGAAGGACAACATCATGAGGAAACCTGCACGCCTGAGAGTTCCCCATAATATTCTCAAAGGCGTGTGAAGTCTGCCAATCCGCACATGGCCAGCGTGGTGGACTATGGCCAAACCCTTCTCATATTGAGAGGAGACCCGTGCTCTGTAGTGAGCCGGTAATGGGTTGATCATGATGAATATTTAAGTTCTTTTTAACTATATTATACCACTATTTTATTTTATTAATGTTTTAATCATTACAAAAAAATAGTTAAAAACTTTAATGTACCCAAACAATTTACGGGGATCTAGCTATCTGTCTATCATTTTCCCGGCCTATTATGATATTCTGCGCATAAATAAAATACGAAATTTCAAAAACTCTTCCTCGTTCTATAAATTAATTATTTAAACGCCTGAATCCATACGAAGAGTAGTGGGTGCCGGTCCGGACATTTTTCTTAAGGGTGCGCGAGTAATGAAAACAAATGACACGGGCACACTCGCGTCTCATAAAAACGTTGAATTCATGGCCGGCGAGAATAGGCGCGATCGAGTTTTTGAAATATAAAAGTTAGACATGATAATAATTTAGCGAGAGAATGTAGAAGCTTCGTGTTATGTGCTCACGAGGGATCTGCTGTTTTTGCTAACTATAACTAGCTATTGTAGATATAATACATAAGTATCCAAATAAAGTATACACAAATTTTTAATAGTCATCATCATCATCATGATCAACCCATTACCGGCTCACTAAAGAGCACGGGTCTCCTCTCAATATGAGAAGGGTTTGGCCATAGTCCACCACGCTGGCCATATGCGCATTGGCAGACTTCACACGCCTTTGAGAACATTATGGAGAACTCTCAGGCGTGCAGGTTTCCTCACGATGTTTTCCTTCACCGTTGAAGCAAGTGATATTTTAATTGTTTAAAAACGCACATAACTCCGAAAAGTTTAAATTAAAGATTAAAGAAATTTTTAATATTAAATTACCACAGTTAGAAAAATCATTTTTAGAGATGCTATAGAGAAGCAATTCAACGCATGCAACTTAGTTTTTTTTTTCGGACTCCATTAGCTGTACTAACCATATTGGTTGTCAAAGCGTAACCGGGCTGTTTGGCGTGCTTCGGAAAGAAGCTCTGCCAGAAGAAATTTTGAGCCCTAGGGCTCGAAGAAGCTAAGGGAACGTCTGCCTAAGGGCGCCTCCTGTGAGGCCGAATCTTGGCTTAGGCGACATTTGGGATAACGGGGGGGTCGGACAGTATAACTTAGTGATGTGTTACTAAATTAAAATAACTTTATATAAGCCGGAGTTCCGAAATGATTTACTAACGTAAGGACATATTGTATTTGTTTTTACATTTATTGCACGTATATATATATTTTAGATATGTATTATTTGTATTGTTGTTATTTTATATATTTAGTAGCATTTAGTGATTAGTGTGTATGTATATTTAACTTTTGCAATTTCTCGTAAAACTTTAACTCATCGGCTCCAAAGAAATGGTTTGCCTCGTAGAGATCACTATTAGTGATATGGTCGCCGGTTGTAGTTTATTTTGCTATTTTCATGTATTTTATGTCCTTCATAAGTATTGCAATAAAGTTCTATAAATAAACTAAATAAATAAATGAAATATGTTATAGGAAAAAGAGTTAAAATCAGATTAATGTTAATATTTAATTGTAATATGAAACAGCATAAAACAAGATTCCGCGGTGACTATTAATTTTATTTAATTATTTTTATCATAGATATTAGATATACAAACTCTGTGAAACTTACAACTCATCCTATTATGATTCAAGAGATAGAGAATTGTGACATAAACACAGACGAACAGATGGACATGTTTAGTAACAGGATCCCTTTGGCACCCTTCGAATTGGGACCCTAAATACGCTTTTGTTTCGAATATTTTCTACTTAAATTTATAATAATATCTATATTAACCAACAGTGTTTGTCCAGTGATATTCCAAGTTGCTTCAAGATCGAGTTTCGAGAATAAACTTAGTGTGGCCAATCCCAAAATATTAATCATTCACGTTCCTATTCCACCATCTATCAACGTCCACAAATTACATCAATACTGTCACTCACAAGCAACGGTGGCTAAGTACCAGGCGTCCATAGGGCCTAAGTAGGTTATAATTTACTACGTCTGTTAATGGAAGGAGGGCATTAAGTGCGCCCTAAAGCGTTTATAATGTATTAATAGAATATGGCGACATTACACAGTGGCCAGGTGTTTTTGGTTGCGAGAGGTAGGTAGTCTTAATAGCCGAAAACACTTTACCAAATTGAGGGGTCGTTTTATTTTTGTGTGGCCATTTTTTAGCGAACATCTTGAAGAACTTTAGAACTTTGTATATCTAAGAAGGTCGGCTGCAAAAAAATATACATTATTTTGTTGTGTAAACATATCGAATGTTTTCAAGAAAAAGTTTATTGTATTAGTACCAACAACATATTTTGAGTGACAAAATTGTGTAATTCTGACGACGAATTGAAACTAACTTCAGCTTGTTAACAATTACGAGTAATTTCGATTTAATTTTCCGTTAAGAAGAAAATATAACTTTAACAATTTAATTGTTCACCCTTTTTTGTTTGACGGCTTCCGTGGCGCAGCGCGTTCGCTGTCGCATTGAAAAGTTGGAGGTCCTAGGTTCGATTCCCGGCTCAAGTCTGGTCTGGTGGGAGGCTTCGGCCGTGGCTCGTTACCCTACCGACAACGATTAGTCGCCAAACGTCTTAGCGTTCCGGCACGATATCGCTGAGAAACCAATCTGGAGTATGGCTTTGCCATACCCCTAACAGGTTAGCTCGCTACCACCTTACACTGCATCATCACTTACCATCAGGTGGGATTTACGTCAAGACCTAACTTGTATTTATAAAAAACTAGCTGTTGCCCGCGACTTCGTTTGCGCAGAATTGCTGATTTCCCGTGAGATTGAGGTTACCCGTACGGCCAATGCCCTGCTGCAGAAAGTAAGCGTAAAAGTCAAATTGCCGATTTTCGTGTTTCTAAATTAAAAAACATAGGACTTTCATACAACCTTTAAACCCCTATTTTACCCCTTCGGGATAGATTTGAATGAAAAAAAATTCTAACCTTATACTTAAGCCCTAAAAGAAACCTATTTTCAAAATTTCAAGCTTGTAGACTTCATAATAAAAAAATAAGCAAAAACTATCATCCCCTATTATACCACCTTTAACAGGTAATATTTAAAAAAAATAGATGCACATGTTTTTTATTTATTATTATTAATCGTAATGCAAATTTTTGTGTCTCTAACTCTAAAAACAAAGAAGTTTCATACAAACTTCCAACCCCTATCTCACCCCCTTAGGGGTGGAATTTCCAAATATCCTTTCTTAGCTGACATCTCTTAACTATCAACTACCTACTTGCTAAATTATAGCTTTATACGTGCAATAGTTTTTGAGATCTCGTGTTTAATCAGTAGGTATGTAAGTCAGTATGTAAGTATGTAAGTGACCTTTCGCTTTTATATATATAGATATACACATAATAACTCGGTACCGATTTAACAAAGTTGGGAGTTAGGTAGGTATCGCAAAATTAACCGATATTTTGGGGTCGGGGGCAAAACTCGATCAACCTAAATATTATCCTATCATTTTTAGATTGACTTTATTTTTTAAGTAATTAATTAATACTTGAATTATTTAAAAACCTGTGAGTACTTTCAAATAAATAAGAAATCGACCCCCGTTAGTAACCAAATGAACCGCCGCTTCCCGAAAACAAATTAAAACGTATAAAATACAATTTCGGGCCTAACAGTTAACCCTTCGCTGCCCCAAATGAAATTACTCTACAATTTACCCGCGACCCTCGCTGTGCACTTCTCCCAGACCCCCGCGCTTCCAAATTATGATGCATTGCTTTTAGGTGACTAATGTAATTTGTACTTTGAACTACCATAACATTAATTGGACTTTCAAGAGACCAGAAGAAAGACCAACAGAGACCTACGAGATTATCTCTAGTAATGGACGTCAATTGAAAATTTTTATATTTTATGCTGGACTATTTTAATGTTTTAAAGCTAATTATAATTTATTATTGGCTAAATGAGATGGTGATAACAAAAAAATACAAACCCGGCTAAGTATGTTGACTTCTTCTAAGACCTGGGTGCGATTGGGACGATCTTAGCTTTAGTTTTACGTTTTATAATAAATTACCTATTGATATCTCGGAGATGTCTGTCAATAAGTTCAAAGATTTTATAAAACGAAAGCTTATAGAAAAATCATATTACGATATTAAGGATTATATAAACGATAAAAAAGCTTGGGTGTGTATTGCTCTATTTCCATAGGTACTATAACTTATTATTGATTATGTGAGATGGTGATAACAAAAAAACCGGCTAAGTTAGTTGTGGCTTTCTTCTTAAACCTGGGCGCGATGTGAACCCTCTTAGCTTTAGTTGTAAGTTGGTGAGTGTAGTTATCACCACCATTTCACAAATTAAAATAATGGAAAATGCGTTATATATGAACGATTTATAGATGCCTGTAATAGATTTATATGAATAAAGCTATTTTGATTTTGAACAAAAAAAACCATAGCCAAGGACTTTTAGTATAGCCATCGCCACCACGCTGGCCATGTGCGGAGTGGCAGACTTCACACGCCTTTTAGAACATTATGGATAACTCTCAGGCGTGCAGGTTTCCTCACGATGTTTTTCTTCACCGTTGAAGCAAGTGATATTTTAATTTTTAAAAACGCACATAACTCCGAAAAGTTAGAGGTGCGTGCCCGGATTCGAACCGCCGACCTCTGATTAGGAGGCTGACGCTCTAGCCACTAGGCTATCACCGCTTCTTATAATAATATAATATATTATAATGATTTCGGGAGATGTTAACTTTCTATTACATTTCACGGACTTTGGCAAAGCCTTGCGACTTACTCACTACTATTGTATATTTAATTTAAAAAATTAACCAGAGTTTAAAAATAACGTCAACAAACTATTAAACACAAACATCACCTGTTAAAGTGAAAAGGAAACCACTTACTTTAATTATCCAATAGTGAGGCAAAAACTTGAAATCCGCTCAAATACTGAGCCATAGAATTTTAGACCGTATTATCATAGACAAAAGAATGAAATTGACTTTCAACGCCGGTCAACTCTCAAGTGCCTAATTCGGAAGGGCTCTCGAGAGTGAGGCGCTCTCGCGGGATTTGTGCTCTTCGAATATTTGCAAAGAGAATTCAGGGTTGTCCAAAGTGTTCTGTTTTACTTAAATTAAAATTACAATAATACTATTATTTAAGAGGCGCTTTCTACCATAACCGTTTTTTTTCCGCTGGGAAATGCGTTTACGCATCCCCTCCCGAAGCGGCGCAGACAAGACTGCGTCGCTTCCGACGGGGTATGTAGGACTCGCCGCCGGCCAGACTGACGACCAGAATACCCACTAAAACCCAGCGATACTCCTACGCGTCGCCTGGTGGTTGGGTCACGGGAACACTCGCGCACACGACCGCAACCCAACCAGCGGCGTCCGCCGAGGCAGACCCTCCACCGGGGGCCTATGATGGAGGCCCCCTAACTCCAATTGAGGCGCGCCAGGAACATTGGGCGCGCCTTACTACCCGAGGATTAGGCTCGACGGGTGAGGATACCTCTCTATCATAACCGTGCCGTAAGAGAATTCTACTACAAAATATATAATATATATGCGTATAAGTTTGTATTTTGATTAAGATATAATAATTGTTTAATGCATATAATAACACAAACACATGTAAATATAAATGGAAGACAAAAATTGGTATTACAATAAATGCCTTTTTTATATCTTATTTTAATTAAGTGTCACGTTTCGGATGTATGAATCATTATTATTCAACCACACATTAGCAGGTTTCAATTATAAACCATGTCATTAATAATGACATAAGATTTTTTTCTTCTAGGAACACATTCGGGTTCCGTTAATAAATAAATTCAAGCCTGATAATAATTCGGGCCGAAACGAAATTCGATATGAGAAAACATAGCATCTTAGATTCACCTATAATGACACATGTTTGTATCTTTTTTCGTAGCATATGCTAAAAATATTGTTATTCTCAAAATTTTACAGATTACAACATTTCAGTTTCTGAACAAAAGTGACATTAGAATTGTAAAAAAAAAAATCTTTGTTATACAAACGGAATTATTTTTTAACAACCTTTTTTTATCCACTACAAGTTAGCCCTTGACGGCCACCACACCTCATGGTAAATGATGATGCAGTCTAAGATGGTAGCGGCCTAACCTGTTAGGGGTATGGTAAATCCATACTCCCATACTCATACTTCTTTGTCGGCAGGGTGGTAACTAGCCACGGCCGAAGCCTCCTACCGGACCAGACTCGAGCCGGGAATCGAAGCCAGGACCTGCAACTTTATAATGTGACAGCGCGCGCTCTGCGCTACGGAGGTCGTCATAACCTGATATATTACAGATGCAAAAAAGAATGTTATTTTTTTTAATTTAAATGTTGATATCGACAACCCTACTAAACGGCGTGTAGTGGATAGGCACTACTAGAAAGATAGTAATACAAAACCAAACATCGCGCACCCTACATGTTTTGACTGCGCCGCTTCCCGCCTCTAAATCACGCGGCTAATGTATCGAAACGAGCGCGACTAGTGTGTAACCACCTTAAACCACTCCAGCAAAGAAATACCACCCCAATTTCACTAGCCATACGGTATAATATAGCTTGGCATTAAATACAAATAGGATTAGTGTTCGATCTCCCAGTAACTTTTTTTATAACAAACGAAAATATATTTTAAACGTAGGCACGTTAGAGTTGATTTTTGAGTAATACTGTTGTGATTTGCAATTCGGCAATGTATCCGCGTAGTGAATTAAGAACAATTCAATCAATGTACATTGCGAATGTGTGTTGAAGCTTTAGTATAATGTAATAGGGTAGAAAATAGCGTGATTTTTGTTTTCTCGATTTTTTGTTTAAGTTTGCGAAGTGTAATCCACATGAAAGCTTTCGGATTAGTGTTTGATGACATCATTATTTTTCAAATGACTATCGTGTAGCGATTCTTTGCGCTGTCGAGGGTCGCGGGGCCGGAAAATTATTTTTTGTTTTTTTATTTTTTGCTCCTCCATTTGTCATTTCGCAGTGTGATTTATTGTTCGGCGGCAATTTGGTTTAATATACAAAACATCGAAATGTATTTTGTTGTTAGTTACTTAATGGAAAAATAAGTTGCTTTTAACTTAAGAAATTTTATTTTATTTTATGATAAATTACCTATCGATATCTTGAGTTCAAAGATTTTATAAAATGAAAGCTTATTGAAAAATCATATTACGGTATTAACGATTATGTAAACGATAAAAAAGCTTGGGTGTGAATTAGCTCTATTTGCACAGGCACTATAATTTGTTATTGATCATGTGAGATGGTGATAACAAAAAAAACTCTGCTAAGTTTGTTGTGGGTTTCTTCTTAGATCTGGGCGCGATTTGAACCCTCTTAGCTTTAGTATTAAGTTGACGAGTATAGTTATCACCATCACTTCACGAATAGAAATAATGGAAAATGTGATATATATGAGCGATTCATAGATGCCTGTAATAGGTTTATATGAATAAAGCTATTTTTGATTTGATTTGATACTATGCTATAGATACAATTTTTACTACACATAGCTTTTATAACGCATGCGTCCTCTAAGAATGTTTTATTTATTTATTTTTTATTTATTCATAAGGCATGCCAGCGACAAGTTGTATGTTACATTTTAAATCAGTCTAAATAAGCTAGTGCTGGTGCTGTTACAACTTATCCGTTACAGGCACACTCAGCATTGCATCATCTCCGAATAATATTTATTAAATAGTTTATAAAAATTTACAAATTAATTATTACATTGGATAGTTATTAAATATTTAACATGTCAGGCGAAAAATGGTTACAAAAAAAATTGAATTAATATTGGGTAAATTAAATTAATTTTGTCGCAATCGGTTCAAAATACAATGATAATATTGTGTATTTGCACGAAATAAATCGAGTACATACTTCTTTTTTAATTTTTATCAAATGACAACTTGTTTTACAAGTCAACGATTATAATCTACCACCAATAGCGTAACGTGACATCCGAGGCTCAGGGGTGGGCCATGTCAAATTCATAACTGCGGAATGGCAATGGGAATTTGTAAAAAAAAAATTATTTTACTTTACAACTAATTACATTGTGTTAGAGATCATATTATAGTACAATTAATTTAATATTTGTATTACAAATATAAACTGTCAATTTCAAATGTCAAATGACGAAAGAGTGCTCATTTTAAAGAAGAGACAACTTCGGTTTTCGAACGTAAGTGAAGGAGAAAAAGAGCGGGAACTAGCGGCGGCGTTTTTTTGAAGGACGCGGTACAAGCGCATTGATTATTATTTAAGTTAATTTCAAAAATACATAGTTGTTTATTGTCAAGATAACAAAGTTATAAAAAAAGAAGACTAATTTGTTATAATTTCACACAATCGTTAACAGTTCAGAACTTGGGATATAATCGTGTTCGTGTCAATCACACGCGGTGAAAGAAATCACGCCCAATAAAGGTATGAGAATCATTCATTATTTATTAGGTATGTTTAAAATAAAGTACCGAATCCAATTTATGCACTAAATTTGAGTTATCTAGATTGATACTTTATTTGTTATCGTTGTATTATTCAATCTTATTTTTATATATGATATTACTCTTATTCCTTAAGACGATTGCGTCACGCATGTCATTACATCATTTTAATTTTTTTTTCCTTTATTACTTTTTTTTTACACATATTTTGGTTTGGGATTCGACAAGCTAGTATCGAAGCTTTACGGTTCTAGATTCGTTCATCAATCTGTTATGACCATATTATTATTATTATTTTAGTTTTGGATAAGTATGGTACAGGATACATTAAGCTACGAATATAGATTTTTCACAACCTGGCTTTACATAACCTGATATATCTTCTTGTGTCTTTGCACACAGATTATTTAGCTGAGTATATTGACTGCTAGTGTATGATAGAAAAGATTTATTAGTTAGAATTCTGCAAGCTACTAAGTTCAAGGAAAATATTTATGTGAAGTGAATTATTGATGTGAATTTGACCTGCGCAATATCTCATAAATATTTATAAAAAAAAAAACATTTGAACTCTAAAACGGTGTTGGAGCATATTACTTTTGTGGCGTCATTTTCAGAACCGAGACAGACTCTGACGTCTCGATCCGGAGAGATGAATCTTCGGTGTGTAAGCGACAAAGAAGATCCAGTCGTCATTCACGTAGCAGAAAACGCTCCGGGCATTCTAAGCGCAAACGCTGCTCTCGTAGGCGAAATAGGCGCCTAGACATTTACGAGCCGGCGCAGTCACGAGCAGAGCATGCAGGGGTCTCAGTTAAGCTAAAATTTGTAAATTACTTATTGGTTGATTAATCCTTATGACTGAGAACATGAAGGGGTCTCAGTTATTTGTACTGCGTTTTAGGCTGAAAACATGAAGGGGTTTCAGTCGAGACGAGACACAATGATTAATTGATCAAATCATAGTTATTGAATATTCAAATTTAGCTGAGAACATGAAGGGGTCTCAGTTTAGCTAAAATTTGTAAATTACTTTTTGGTTGATTAATCCTAATGACTGAGAACATGAAGGGGTCTCAGTTATTTGTACTCCGTTTTAGGCTGAAAACATGAAGGGGTTTCAGTCGAGACGAGAAACAATGATTAATTGATCAAATTATAATGATTTGAATATTCAAATTTGGCTGAGAACATGAAGGGGTCTCAGTTAAGCTAAAATTTGTAAATTACTTATTGGTTGATTAATCCTTATGACTGAGAACATGAAGGGGTCTCAGTTATTTGTACTCCGTTTTAGGCTGAAAACATGAAGGGGTTTCAGTCGAGACGAGAAACAATGATTAATTGATCAAATTATAATGATTTGAATATTCAAATTTGGCTGAGAACATGAAGGAGTCTCAGTTAAGCTAAAATTTGTAAATTACTTATTGGTTGATTAATCCTTATGACTGAGAACATGAAGGGGTCTCAGTTATTTGTACTCCGTTTTAGGCTGAAAACATGAAGGGGTTTCAGTCGAGACGAGAAACAATGATTAATTGATCAAATTATAATGATTTGAATATTCAAATTTGGCTGAGAACATGAAGGAGTCTCAGTTAAGCTAAAATTTGTAAATTACTTATTGGTTGATTAATCCTTATGACTGAGAACATGAAGGGGTCTCAGTTATTTGTACTCCGTTTAAGGCTGAAAACATGAAGGGGTTTCAGTCGAGACGAGAAACAATGATTAATTGATCAAATTATAATGATTTTAATATTCAAATGTAGCTGAGGGGTCTCAGCAAAACAGGCAAGGAAATGCGTGCAACGGTAGTTTCCCGGGACGGGAAATTGATCAGGAAAGGCCGACTGTTAGAGATCATATTATAGTACAATTAATTTAATATTTGTATTACGAATATAAACTGTCAATTTCAAATGTCAAATGACGAAAGAGTGCTCATTTTAAAGAAGAGACAACTTCGGTTTTCGAACGTAAGTGAAGGAGAAAAAGAGCGGGAACTAGCGGCGGCGTTTTTTTGAAGGACGCGGTACAAGCGCATTGATTATTATTTAAGTTAATTTCAAAAATACATAGTTGTTTATTGTCAAGATAACAAAGTTATAAAAAAAGAAGACTAATTTGTTATAATTTCACACAATCGTTAACAATTGATTTATTTATTCAAACATTTCGTTTCTAAAGATAATTCAATTGATATTTCTAATGACAAACTAAACAATTTCAAAAATAAAATAATTCAAACTAGTCTAGTTAGATTTTGCATAGTGCGTATATATACCTGTATACATTCCTTATTCGTTATTATAAACACAAGGTTTACTTTTCTGTTCTTTTGTTATAAGTTCCTTTTTGTGTTTTTTGTTATTTGCTGTTTGTTAAACTAAAATTTTGCATATTATATTATTAGCGACATATTAACGTCGATGTAAGTTATTAGGCATGCTGTAGTTACATCTAAATTCATTTATATGTATATCCTAGCACTTGAAGTTTTTAAAATGTTTATTTCTTTTACATATAATTCTGTTGGTGGCGCTTTGAATACATAAATATGATACGAAAGAGGGACCTAACTTCACTGAAATCTTTTCTGTAGCTCATCGTCGTCAGCTCTTATATACAAACTCGAGTGTTAAAATGTGTGGTCAGCGTAAAAAGACAGCATCAACATAATAAATCAAAAATTAATACACTGATTTATTTCCCAGTAACTATTGTAACATCTTCTAAATCCCTTAAATCGCTTGGGACTTGTATATTTTGTAACCAACTAAACACATTCCCCGAATCAATCGAGAATAACTCTTAATCTCATAACCATAAAGGCTATTGCAATCCGCCAATGCTATATTGCGAAACACAAATCGGAAATTATTATTAAGCCAGCACACGAAAGTGAAGCTTAACAGGATACAAATAACGGTGATGCCAACTGCAAATAGGGTTGTTGGATTGTAGCAAGGAGTGTGTCCCTGGTTTCAATTTTCCAGCCCAGCGAGCCCTGACGCGGCGAGATTGAAGCGAAGGGCAATAATAGATACAGTGCAGATGTCGGCAGAATTATAATTGAGATGCTCTGAAGTAATCTCACTTGGATATAATAGAGTTGGCATTACTTTATATACTCTTTGTGGTTACAAAAAAAAGATAGAGATTCTAAAGACGTAATAAATTAATTAATTTATTTTTTTATTGGGGCTGTGATTAGCTGTGCTAACCTTATTGAATGCGAAAGCGAGACCGGGGTGTTTTGAGAGGAAATTTTTGAGCCTTAGGGCTCGAAGAAGCTAAAGGAATGTCTGCCTAAGGGCATTCTGTGAGGCCGAAAGTTGGCTTAGGCGATGACGGGTGGGTTGGATGGTGAGTGGTCCGTACATCTTTGAGGCGGTGGATTTGATCCAAGTTTTTTTACCTGTTATTTGGCTAGTTACCACCGTACCGACAAAGACGTGTCGCCGAGCGATTTAGCGTTCCGGCACGATGTCGCGTAGAAACCAATTAGGCATGTGGGTTTACCATACCTCTAACAGGTTAACCCGCTACCATCTCGGACTGCATCATCATGAGATTGCCGTGAAAGGGATGTAAATAACCGATATAAAATGAGCTCAGGTTAATAGGTAACAGGTAGATAAAGCCATGAAAAAGTGAAAAGTTTTTTGGAAGTGTGAAGCGTATATATGGATTATGTAAAGAAATTGAGACAAGGCCAGAAATTGTTTAAAATATCCAAAAGTATGGCAACTATTCCCGAATCAGAGGCTAAATTATGCAGCGCATCGCCACTGGGGCTGCATTCCCGTTCCCTCAGGACTCGTAACCCGAGCGCGCGGACCGACAGACAGATAAATTTGTACACACATTACAGTATGTTACGTGTGCCCGGGGAGTGGCCGGGTTAAACTAATTTTCAACCAACTTCGAAATAGGGGGAAGCTGAAGTGCCCGCCGCCTGATGCATTCTTAGAGTGTTGTGGAGAATCTTGAATGCAGCTTTTTTTTCTTCTTTAGTTTTTTTTTAAAGTTATCCTTGACAGAGGACAATGGAGGCTGATCTAGAAAAAGAAGGACTCTCGTTATTTTAATATATGATTCAGCCACAAGGGCCTACTTACGTAACGACTAAAGCCACGGGATGGTCTCTTCTTTTGAGCCTCTCAAGAAAACTAAATTAAGTTGCTTGTTTTATTAATGTTATTAGTAAATCGTTGGCAAAAGCTATTTCAAATTATGATTACGCTGACATTATAATAGCTAAAGTGTATGTTCCTTGATATTTTTGTTGCCTTCTTAGGTACAGAGATAGCTGGCAACCCAAAGACTCGTAGCATTTTGGACACAATTTTGCACATAGTTCATCTAATGAATAGAAGCAGGCGTTACTTTACTTTTCGCGCTTGTGAAGTCAACATCTCCTGAGGATGATCCGGTGTCGGGTCGAAACGTGCGTAGAGGTTCTAGTGGAAGATTGTTTTGAAGAAGAGCGTTTTTAAAAATTAAAATATCATTTGCTTCAACGGTGAAGGAAAACATCGTGAGGATACCTGCACACCCGAGAATTCTCTATAATGTTCTCAAAGGCGTGTGAAGTCTGCCAATCCGCACATGGCCAGCGTGGTGGACTATGGCCAAACCCTTCTCATATTGAGAGGAGACCCGTGCTCTGTAGTGAGCCGGTGATGGGTTGATCATGAAAGTGCTCTCTTCTAATCTTAAGTCTATCTCCCCAACTCCCCAAACGACCTCATGTCTACGGCCTTGTGTATTTTCCAAACGACCTTTTACATCACTAATATCTACCAGTAGGTACCACTACGTTCATGAATTGCTGATAAACAATTTATATAGTATAAGAAGAGTACACATATAAATATTGCATCGCTGAAAGTCGAGGCACAGTTTGACGTCGCGTGACTCGCCCCGCACACGCGATGCTCAAGTTTATGGGCCAGGTCTGATCGGAGATAGCTACGTAGTACCCACCGCCTACTAGTGCTTGCGACGAGACCTGAGATAGTCTTCGTGGAACAAAATGTGGCCACTAAACATTGCATTTTACACAATGTATTTACAGATTTACTAATTACTACCGCGTTTGTTTCGTTTATAAGAAATCAAATCATGAGGGAACCCATGCTTTAAACCCATGGTTATACCATTATGTAATTCGTCTGATACACTCTGCTAAATAACTGGAGTAAAGATAATATACCTACTAAGTATAATGAATAGATAGCAACTTAATTAAAATTAAAATCTCAAAAACTCCGAAGCGCAGTGCGTTCGCCGTCGCTTTATAAAGTTGGAGGTCCTGGGTTCAATCCCGGCCAGTTAGCTCTAGTGGTAGGCTTCAGCCGTGGCTTAATGCGGAAGCCGTGTCGCCAAGCGATTTATCGTAACGGCACTGAAAACACGTAGAAACCAATTAAAAGTATGGATTGGAAGTTATAATTTTACCATACCCCTAACAGGTGAGCCCGCTACTATCTAAGACTGCATCATCACTTCCCACTAGGTGAGATTGCAGTCGAGGGCTAACACTTCGCTTCACTTCACTCTTAAAATTATCGGAATGTTTTATTTTGCGTGGCTTGCCAATGGAAATCGATGATGAACTATGATAAAAAACAAACAGCAAGTATAATTTGCTATATACCGCCGACAACCGGGAGATTTGTATAATATAACACCACACAAAATCTTCCACTAGAACCTCTACGCACGTTTCGACCCGACACCGGATCATCCTCAGGAGATGTTGACTTCACAAGCGCGAAAAGTAAAGATAATAATTACAAGTGTTCTTCAATAAAATCCTAATTATAACACTGAATGCCTCTAGTAATTAAAATCATATTTTTTTGTGGCGCAGTAATCGAGCACGATACGATTTCAATCTATTAACCTATACAAGTCCTTACTAGTCTTTTGAAATGAGCAGGTAACATGGCTGCTAGGTAATTTACCTAGCAGTGAACATAAATACCGTTCAAGATGAGTCTGGAACTGCGTTTCGAGTAAATGTCACCCGACGTCCCGCCGTACCGCGAAGGTACGTCATCAGTTATCCATTAACGACTAAATATTTCCTTACCTCGCGCTTATCGCCGCATCTTGAGCCTTGCTGGGTATGGAAATAAGTTAATACAGGAACAGCCTTACGTCTAAATGTTATCTGCGATCAGCGTGCGTTCGCCATGATTTCAGACTTCTAGAGATTTCAACATAAATTCAAATTCAAAATAATCTTTATTCAAATAGTTCTTAAAAAGGCACTTTTGACGCGTCAATAATTTACATAGTAGTTATTTCATGGTGATAACTTTATTCGTAAACTTAAAACTAAAGCTATGAGGGTTCCAAACGCGCCCCGGTCTAAGAAGAAGCCCACAACAAACTTAGCCGGGGTTTTTCTTTTTTTCGTTATCACCATATATGTGTAATAGTTCAATAATATAATTAACTACTTGTTTTAAACAACTTGGACGTCCTTCGTGGCGCAGCGCATGCGCTGTTTTTTATTGCTGGTCTGTTATCTGCATTAAAAAAAAAGTTGGAGGTCCTGGGTTCGATTCCCGGCTCGAGTCTGGTCTGGTGAGAGGCTTCGGCCGTGGCTAGATACCACCTTACCGACAAAGCGATTGAGCGTTCCGGCACGATGTCGCGTAGTAACCAATTAGGAGTATGGGTTCACCATACCCCTAACAGGTTAGCCTGCTACCATCTTCGACCGCGTTATCACTAACCATCAGGTGAGTTGCTGTCAGAGGTTAACTTATAGTGTATACGAGTGTATATCTGTATGTATGTTTATTCACTATAAACCAAAGGTTTTGATGTCAGAATTAACTTGGAAACAGTCTACAAGAGACTCAATAGTTGTTTTTTTACCAACATCGATTTATAACAATTGTCCTATTTATTATGTGTGAGATAAAAGTGGAGCTTCAAGCAACTTTGCCATTTAGAAAATTATACTAAATAAATGTTGCATTTAAAGTTACGCATTTGTAAATCTTAAACTACCTCGCTAATTTACGAATGTTACCTGTATGATCTGAATGCATATGTAAATTATGAGTTTGTTACTGCTACAAAACTGGGACCAGTATATGATGGCTTAGCCTTTTGGGAACGCGAAATTTACTCCAAACTCCAAAGCTATCCAGTTATCGATATAGTTGAAAGTTGCTTTAACCAACGGAATTGATTGTTTCGTGTTGTCAAAGTTACATAACGTCTTAAAGCAGAACACGTATAGTCATATTTTATTAGTATACCAGCTGTTAGTGCCCAAGACATTGTCTGCCAGGATTAGTATTTTGAGTAGCTCATATCAGCGTGGTATAGAAAATAATTAAAATTATCACGCAGATGGTAGATTTTTTCCTACTTACTTGACACTTATCGTCATATTTTGGAAAATTAAAATGATATATTTATAAATTGTAGCTTATTTGTTATTCTGATATATAAGCTATATAACTTTAAAGTTTCATTAAAATACTTTCAGTAGTATTTACGTGAAAGAGTAACAAACCTCCATCCATACTTACAAACTTTCGCGTTTATAATATTAGTAGGAAGTAGGATTCCGTGGGGACTATCCCAGCGAACCCTACCACCATGGAGACACTACCTTCAACGCAGCTCTCCAGGGTATTGGTTACGTAGGACCGCGCGGCTCGAATTTCGTCAACTTACCTGCAACAAATAAAAACACACACTTTATATACTGCGCCGCGCTCGTCACAAATTAACTACAAAATATTGTTGCGCATGCGCAAACCTGTGTTACTACCGAATACATTAATACTAATGTGGCGAACGGCGCGGACTGCTGCACCGGCGACCGTAGCGGTGACGATAAACAAACACCGGGCAAAAATATATACATAATCATAATATCAAACATTATTTTTAATATAGGATTTATTAAATAATTATTATCTATAAGGTGTCAGAAACAAACAGTGGCAGGGAAGTCGAGCGGTGGTTCTATGTTGTCTTCACACTGTTTGTTAATGTAGAATTTTATTTAAGATCAAAGAAATTAAGACAAATTCAAGTTAGCCCTCGACGGCGATCTCACCTGATGTTTTAGTGATGATGCAGTCTAACATGGCAGCGGGCTAATTTGTTAAGGGTACGGTAGACCCATACTCCCAATTGGTTTCTGCACGACATCGTGCGGGAACGTTAAATCGCTTGGCGACACGTTTTTGTCTGTACTTAGGACCTCCAACTTTATAATGCGACAGCACGCGCTGCGCCACTGAGATCGTCAAAACATAAACAAGATATGTTTAGTTGAGTAAATATTGTAAGTGTGCCACTCCCTGTGAGCCTGAGGGCTATGAGTCCCCTGCGATTAGTCCGAAGTCATTACTTCATATGTCCACAAAAGCAGTGCTCACCCCAGGATGAATGGGGCATTTGTTAGTAATCTGTGGTCGGATTACTGTTGTTGAAAAACTTGAAAAATTACTAGACCCATTAGCATGCGCTTCATACATGCTTAAAACCACTGCCTACCCTAAAAACCCATAATGGAGAAGAAATTTTCCGTAGTGACGTTTTAGATTTTGTGGTCTCGTGCCTTCGGAGGATTAAGGGTGATAGAAAAGGGCTCAGAACACATTTACAGTATTCGAACAGGGTAGTGTGCTGCTGTTTCAATATGCCTCTGATTTGCAAAAGTAATTAGTAGTAACTCCCAAAAAGGTAACGGTGAGACAATGAAAATACAACTTTTAATGACACTTAACACGTGGATCGTATCGGCCATGCCGCCACGCCGGTGTGAGTGCAGTTAAAAAAAAAACTAACTTAATCAGAAGTTAAATTACAATAACTGCTTTATTTATCTGTTACACGGCTCTAAACTGGAATGTTTATGGTGGGTTTTATGTCGACGTTGATTCATCGACGCCAATTAACCGGGTATCTTCACCGTTTTTGACTTTCACTTCGTTAATCAAATAATCAAGCTCTTTAAAACAATCTACTAGGTATTAATTAATACGAATGCGGAGTGGCCGTGGATCAATAATGATGTCAGACGATTTAATGCCCATCGAGAAGGTGTAATAGAATTCAAAACTTAAACTTGTTTTGGCTAAACTGCGTGTAAAAGCTTTTCTGAACAACCACCATATTAATAAACTGCTTTTTATTGAATTAAGAGAAATCTTAATGCGCAATTTTTATCACAATAGTCGGGATATGTATATTGAATTATAATTAATAGTTATTTTTATTTTATTCATTTATTTAATCAATCAAGTGAGGAGTAATAGGCTAGCATGGCATGGTCATATACTCGTAATGCGGAGGGAAGAAAATAATATCACCAATAGCTTGTTATATATGTATGTAGGGCAAAGGAGTCGAAAAGGCCAAAGAAGATATGCATGGATTGTTTAAAAAGATAATATGCGAGTAAAAGGTGAAGATAGTAAGTTGACGTCTGATAGAAGCGAATGGAAAAAGAAGTAATCAACAGTTTTACGATAGTATTATTTTACATTTCAGACTTTATAATTAAATAAGCGGTGATGGCCTAGTGGTTAGGGCGTCAGCCTCCTAATCAGAGGTCGGCGGTTCGAATCCGGGCACGCACCTCTAAATTTTCGGAGTTATGTGCGTTTTTAAGCACTTAAAATATCACTTGCTTTAGCGGTGAAGGAAAACATCGTGAGGAAATCCGCACGCCTGAGAGTTCTCCATAATGTTCTCAAAGGCGTGTGAAGTCTGCCAATCCGCACATGGCCAGCGTGGTGGACTATTGCCAAACCCTTCTCATATTGAGAGGAGACCTGTGCTCTGTAGTGAGCCGGTAATGGGTTGATCATGATGATGATGAATAAGGTTAAAGGAAAATTTTAAATAAGGTCAATTATAATTTTGTTTAACAATTTACTTGAATGCAATTATTGATTGTAACAGTAGGTTTGAAGATACCAAACAATTAAAGCAAGCTCTACAACTTAAGAATATAATAATATATGTACAACGGTCAATTAATAGTTGTTACGTAAGGTATATTAAAGGTGAAGTAGTTATCGGCATAACTTCAATTATATTAGTATAACGTCCTAGATCTCCTAGTACTTGAAGACCAAACTGGCAGGCTTAAGGCTCAGAACATGGTAAAATAATTGCAATCCTTATTTTAAACACACAACTCAACGCGCAATCGAAAGTGGGATGCTTAAAGTATCTTTACGTGAAGTACTTAAAAATTGGAAGATCAGTAAAGGAACCAGAGAATGAGATAAAGCTAAGGTATATGTATCAGATGATGGATGGGCTGAATGGGATTCATTCCTTATTAATATTATAAACGCAATAATTTGATAGTTTGATATTTAAACGCAAAACTTCTGAGACAACTCTACTGAAATACAGAATGGGGATAGATTTATACCCTAGAGTGTCACATAATATGCTACTTTTCATCCCGGAAATGTTTAAGTATAGTTCTAACGGGATTTCCGAAAAAGCAAACAAAACGCGGACAAAGGCGCAGGTCAATAGCTAGTACTGCTATGATTAAGATAACTTAACCTACTATGAGCTTTGACTAGTCTGATTTGCAGTTGGAAGATATTTATCATCAAATAAAAATTGACCTCCTCAAGTACAAATTTACAACGAAGTCACAGCCTCAACCTTTCAATTAAAAAAAAGTAAATATTCAACCACATTGGCAGTTAAACGTTGCGAATTGAGTTCTACCCAAAACCCGATAGCTCTAAAGATTAGCAAACTATACTGTTCCCTTTTAAAAAGGATTGCATTATCTTTCTAATTTCGTTTCGTAGTTAAGATTTGTTTAATCTATACAACCATAATCATCATCATCATGATCAACCCATTCACGGCTCACTACAGAGCTCGGGTCTCCTCTCAATATGAGAAGGGTTTGGCCATAGTCCACCACGCTGGCCAGACTGCACACGCCTTTGAGAACATTATGGAGAACTCTCAGGTTTTCTCATGATGTTTTCCTACACCGTTGAAGCAAGTGATATTGTAATCGCTTTAAAACGCACATAACTCCGAAAAGTTAAAGGTGCGTGCCCGAGTTCGACCCCGGACCTCTGATTTCACAGCTCTCTTACTATACGACCAAATGAATACCAATGCCTATTCAAAAATACCTCAGTCAATAGAGGAATAATTAACAAATTATTTGTCCAAAATAAAACATACACCGAACCGACCGATGAGTATACGGAGAAGCCTCACGGTATTTACATACAAATATGCGCCGGCTTATCAATTCAAATGTCACAGCGATAACAATTGTCATACGACCCAATATTTCAAACTTAGAACACATAAATAACATCAACAGGCGGCGTTTCCGAACAGATGATCCTCGATACCGCGTCACCAACTCGCCGCTCCGTAGGAAACGGAATAAATACAAATAAAACAAACCCACAAACACTCCCGAGAAGGCAACGCATAAATATATCAAATCGAAAACAATAGGAGACATCGAGATATCGCATCACGCCGACATATTTCAAAAATGGACACAAAAAATACCTACGTATAACAAAAAAAATAAATAAAAAAAAAATGAAAAAGAAATACACAAAACTTCAAAAAAAAAGAAATCACGATAAAGCGAACGTCGAAAAAAATACGTGATGGGCATTAATTAAAACGGACCCACGACCAGGATTCCAGAAAAACAAAGAAGTTAAACAAACCTTCACAGTGGGAGCCCCCGCAATGATCATCATCTCACATTTTTAATCATCGGACATAAAAACATGGCCGCCGTTCCAAATTCAACTCTCGACCGTTTTCTTTAGAAGTCGTAGTTGTATTTTGCATTTGGTGTGAGCTGTTAAAGAATATTTTTTGGTTTGTTTGTCACCGTTGTTTTAATGGTATTACGTATCGAGGAAGGGTTATCTCGCAGATCCGATCTGGGTCCAGGTAGGGACCAAGATTGATTGGACACCACTCGACGTTTTTATGGGCACGATCTCGAGTGTCGTCGACTTGGACGAAGGTTATTAAATTAGTGGAATCTATCAAACGCATACCACACCATTAACGGGTCTATTCACGAATTCGGACTGTTGTTTTGAAGTGATGGATAACTCTTATTAGATAATACTGAGTTTATATCCAGTTAGGTTATAAATTAAAGTCAAAGCAAATGGTTACTCAAATAATTTTTAACGTCCAATGAAAAAAAGGTACTATGATTTATGAGATTTTATGTATGTACTAAGCTATTATTTCAATCGAAGAACATCGAAGGGTTTCCACATATAACATATAAGACGTAGGGGTCTTTAAACTGCGTAGGAAATACTGATATTTTAAAAATAAAAAATAGCGTGTTCTTATTTGAGTTGACTGGAACTGAGTTCATTGGAATCATGCAATGTCAATTTACGCCCGTTGTAAATAATATTTATAAAGCAAAATATTTCGCAGATTGACTCTCAAGATTTTGGATAACATTAATTATTGGAACGAAGTTCCTTATCGCGCGTTGTGAAAGGGGGCTAGACGGAAAAAATTCTTACGAAAAGTTGTCACGACACTTTTTGTTATTGTGAGCTGTGCGGCGTCGCATGTTTCTCTGTCTGTCTCTCTCTCTCTCTCTTATAGAAAGCAAGCCAGATATTTTCATGCAATGGCAATTTACGCCCGTTGTAAATAATATTTATAAAGCAAAATAGTTCGCAGATTTAATCTCAAGATTTTGGATAACATTAATTATATGATTAACTTCGGGTGAGCAATGTCTAATTTATTAATATATTAGTATTTACTTACTTACCGTATTACACTGTAGATTATAATTTAGATGGTAGGAAAATCAGATGCCAGAAATGTATTCCATATCTTTGTATGGTATAGCATATTTTTAAAATATTCATCATCATCATCGTGATCAACCCATTACCGGCTCACTACAAAGCACGGGTCTCCTCTCAATATGAGAAGGATTTGGCCATAGTCCACCACGCTGGCCATGTGCGGATTGGCGGACTTTACACGCCTTTGAGAACATTATGGAGAACTCTCAGGCGTGCAGGTTTCTTCACGATGTTTTCCTTCACCATTGAAGCAAGTGATATTTTTTTTTTAAACGCACATAACTCCCAAAAGTTAGAGGTGCGTGCCCGGATTCGAACCGCCGACCTCTGATTAGGAGGCTAGCGCCATAACCACTAGGCTATCACCGCTTCATTCATTTTAAAATATTAAGAAACTCCAATTACCGAAAACAGCAATATACCGATTGCCATCACAACTCCTCAAAAAAAGTACTAAAGCAACATCAATAAAAAGGATTACAGACCATAACAATGGGGGTGATAAAAAGCCCGCTGCGCCGGCGCACGCAACAATAGCGACAATGGTTGTCAACACACCGTCAATGCGGGGGTGACAGGCAAACATACAAACGCACAAAGGTACAAAGAACATCGTTTACCGGTTTTAGGGGAGAATAGGAGAGGATGGATAGAGATGTGATGAACAGTACATACATAATGATAGCGTAGTTTGGGGGCGTGTGCGTTAGTTTGACTTCATTGAAACTTAGGCTAATTGTTTATCAGAACTGCATATCTTTTTACATGGCAATAACCTCTAACCTACCCAGAATCTGAGATAGTGGTTAGGACGTCCGCATCGTAATTAGAGGTCGCAGGTTCGAACCCGGGCACGCACCTCTAAATGTGCGTTTTTAAACAATTAAAATATTATTTGCTTCAAGATAAAGAAAACATCGTGAGGAAACCTGCATGCGTGAGAGTTCTCCATAATGTTCTCAAAGGCGTGTGAAGTCTGCCAATCCGCACATGGCCAGCGTGGTGGATTCTGGCCAAACCCTTCTCATATTGAGAGGAGAGCCGTGCTCTGTAGTGAGCCGGCAATGGGTTGATTATGATGATGATAACCTCTACCTCTTTTTTCATAATAGTTTGTAGTTGATTTTTAACGAAATTGTATTTTTAACGCAAGCAATTGTAAAATATAATATCTGAATAGTATAATTACATATCCTTACTCACATTATTAACACAATAGCTTGTATGTATGGCTGTTATACTCTTTAACGCAAAAACTATTGTTTAAAAACTAACTACAATTTGACTGAAATTTGATATGGAGATAGATTATATTGCACATTTTTTAATTGCAAATTTGTCACATTTTTGAGAATTTGCAAACAAAAAACATAGCGGACGTCATAATACATACAGCTTGTTGAACAATTTGATTAAACCAGGCAAAGAATATGGTAAAATTCAATATTAAAAGTACAAGAATCGATATGAAATCTATCTATAATATAATAAAACTGTAACAGGACGATTTCTGTACATTAAATATATGTTGAAAATTTTAATTGGAGGATGCTTTACTATCGATACTGAGCCCAAAACAACATTTTTTTAATGTTTTTGTCCGTCTGTTTGTACCTTGGCCGCGCATCACGCCGAAACTACTGGATAGATTTGAATGAAATTTGGTACAGGAGTAGCTGATATTCCGGTTCAACATAGGGTGGTTCGGATAGTTTTTATCCCAGAATTCAGCACGGTTCCCTTGGGAGAGGGG
Source organism: Lasiommata megera (assembly GCA_928268935.1). Classification (NCBI taxonomy): domain Eukaryota; kingdom Metazoa; phylum Arthropoda; class Insecta; order Lepidoptera; family Nymphalidae; genus Lasiommata; species Lasiommata megera. The sequence goes on from OV743329.1 coordinate 12,868,296, forward strand.
ATGAAAGTCAAAATGTGAATTTAGTTTTAATTCATTATCGCAAACTACAATTTAGCTCGTTCTTTATTTTTTGGTTTGAAAGGAGATACTTTAATGTTGATCCTGTAACTATTTCAAGGTCGTTAGCTTAGTAATCCGTTGCTTCGTGATTGGAAGACCAACAAACACACTAACTGAACGCACACACACACACACACACAAACACATAAATACACACAATAATTAATTAATTGGATAATAAGCTTTTAAGTTTGTATTAGGCACTAACTGTTGTAACCTTTGATTTGTATAAAATAATGTGTCTCGGAAATGAGGGCCTGTTAACTGCAACTCAGTTTTTACTAATGCAGTTAACAAGGTTATTTTTATATACTGTATTTTCAAGTATTTTGTTCCCAATAAATAAATAAATAAACAAATAAAAAAAGTCGTAGCCGCGGGCATCAGCTAGTATAAAATAAGATAATAGCATGTTCTCGATTGCCCCCCCGGTCCAGGTGTTAAGAGCGTTTGCTAGACAAGCCGTAAACAGCGCAAAGGGCTCAAAGGGCCACAATCTTCTGAGCGTAAGACAGATCATCCGATACCCAAAGTTCCAACGGTTACACAATACAATATTGCATTACCTTTTGTACATTATGCTACTGGCCATATATCTATTACGATGTTAGGTAAAACGCCTGGGAGATTAAAAAAACTTAAGGTGAACAGTGTCTTCATCCTAAACATTTTTTAAATACGCTTCAACGTACGTTTTTTTAAATACGTTAAATAGGTGGTAAGAGATGATGCTGTCTAGGATGGTAGCGGGTTAACTTGTTAGAAGTATGGTAAACCCACGGTCCTAATTTTAAGCTGTTAAGTTACAGATTAGCACCGAGGTCAAACCTCTTTGGCTTTTTCGGTGCCGTTATTGTATAATTAATAATATTCCTTTTATATTAATAATAAATAAATAAATAATTATAAATAAATAATAATTGGTTTCTACGCGACATCGTGCCGGAACGCTAAATCGCTTGTCTTGAAATGAATTTCAAGGAATTGTACGAAATTCCTGCTTTTATACAATTCTAAAGTAACACACACTCGTTCTTATAAATATAGAATGGGCCCAAAAACGGCGCTCTGTCCGCGAACAATAGTCAATAGACATTTAAGACGGGATTTGGATTCAAAGGGCTCTCCAGCTTCTTTGTTTCTGCACGGCTAACATACAATTCAAAATCTTGAGGTAACTGGATGAAGTGGGGTGGGGCCAAAGAGAGAGCGTGTTTGAAGAATTTCACTATAAAAATTACAAAGGTAAAGGGTTTATCTATTAAGAAATTTTTATTAGCTTGTCTAAGAAATTGACTTTTATCAATCACTGCTATATGATTTAAGCAACTCTCCAATCCACCTTATAGCAGCATGGTTGGTCTACGCTTTAAACCCCTATCTCCTAGAAATATTGTATTAGCTTAAATATTATATTAGACAAGCCTGTATCCAGAAATGAGACATTAATAGGTAGAGCATAAATGAAAACATTGCGGTAACTGCACGCTGTTGCCGTCATTGCTTTAAAGCACAGTGTGGTTTAGTAGCCGTGATAGCCCAGTGGTTAGGGCGTCAGCCTCCTCATCAGAGGTCGGTGGTTCGAATCCGGGCACGCACCTCTAACTTATCGAAGTTATGTGCGTTTTTAAACAAATAAAATATCACTTGCTTCAACGGTGAAGGAAAACATCGTGAGGCACGATGTCGCGTAGAAGCCAATTAGGAGTGTGGGTTTACCATGCCCCTAACAGGTTAATCCGCTACCATCTAAGATTGCATCACCACTTACCATTAGGTGAGATTGCCGTCAAGGGCTTACTTGTAGTGGTTAAAAAAAATATCTATAAATCTAAACCTTTAATCACGTAATCTAAACCTTTAATCATAGTAATGAATTTGAGCGCAATTTGAATTTTCTCATTTGGTGTTAAAACGTGACAGATTATTACCAGACACGTCACTAAGTCCCGTTTATCATCGCCATCATAAGTCTAAACAAAATCAAAGTTTAGGTACTTAATTGACTGAAGCCTCAAATCCGCTCCGCTACAGTTTTGCGCCATACCTTAACGTAAAGCCTCAAGTACTTGAGGGTTCGTTCGGCAGTTCGGCGCGCTTTGTGCAGCCTTCAAAAGGCGTCTGCCGGTAATACCGCGTAATGGGTATTTTTTTTTGCGCGCGCGATAAAAAGGCGGCACTCAACGCGCGCGACCTGCATTTAATTGAACAAGACGTTCACCGGAGCCAGAGCGGCTGTTGGAAGCCTTTTCATACCAAACATCCATTCTCAAATATCTACACTTAAAAAAGTCGAACACAAATCTTAATTCATTTAAATAAAAAAACAAATCAAAATAGCATTATTCATATAAACCTGTTACAGGCATCTATGACCCGTTCATATATATCACAATTATACATAACTACACTCGCCAACTTAAAACTAAAGCTAAGAGGGTTCAAAGTTCAAAGACTTTACAGTCTATACTTCTCTCGCTTGTGAACTCAACATCTCCTGAGGATGATCCGGTGTCGGGTCGAAACGTGCGTAGAGGTTCTAGTGGAAGATTTTGTGTGGTGTCATATTATACAAATCTCCCGGTTGTCAGCGGAATATAGCAAATTATAATTGCTGTTTATTGTTTATCATGGACTTCCGCAAAGTAACGCCTGCTTCTATTCATTATAAGAGGGTTCAAATCGCGCCCAGGTCCAAGAAGAAACCCACAACAAACTTAGCCGTGTTTTTTTGTTATCACATAATTAATAACAAAAAAGAATGAAAGAAATCGGAGTACGCGTTAATGAATTGCAACTAAATACACATATTGACTCCCAAAGGAACCGTGCTGAATTCCGGGATAAAAACTATCCTGAATGTTGAACCGGAGTATCAGCTAATTTTGTACCAAATTTCATTCAGATCCATCCAGTAGTTTCGGCGTGATGCGCGGCCAAAATACAGGCAGACAGAAAGATAGACAGACAAAAAAATGTAAAAAAAATTGTTTTGGGCTCAGTTTCGATACTAAAGCATCCTACAATTAAAATTTTTAAAATAAAATTAATGTACAGAATTCGTCCTGTTACAGTTTTATTATATTACAGATATGTTGTTTTGTCCTCTCTGTAAGTAATATAATATATAAATATCGTAGTATTTAACGAATTTGGATAAAAACAAATCGTAAAATAATACGTCCCGCTCAAAATGAGAAAACACTTGCCATCCGCATCGCATCCTCTGAACACGTTTTTGTGGTAAGTAATGAATAATTATTGATTGACTTTGCGTAACTGGTATTACGTCTTAATTACGAGTTTACTTGCATATCTGTGAGAGGAGATGCAAGGATTAAATTTTGTTCATTTAAGTATTGTTTTTATTTAATTTTAAAGTTTTGTGGATTGTGTATACTTTGACGACCTCCGTGGCGCAGGGCGTGCGCTGTTTCACTATACAGTCGTATAGTATGGTTTGCGAGGTTTCGGCCGTGGCTAGTTATCACCCTACCGACAAAGACGTGTCGCGAAGCGATTTAGCGTTCCGGCACGATGTCGCGTAGAAACCAATTTGGAGTGTGGGTTTACCATACCCTTAATTGGTTAGCCCGTCACGATCCTAGACTGCATCATCACCAGGTGAGATAGCCATCAAGGGCCAACTTGTAGTGTATAAAAAAAACCTGCACGCCTGAGACTTCTCCATAATGTTCTCAAAGGCGTGTGAAGTCTGCCAATCCGCACATGGCCAGCGTGGTGGACTATGGCCAAACCCTTCTCATATTGAGAGGAGACCCGTGCTCTGTAGAGAGCCGGTAATGGGTTGATGATGATGTAAGCGTAGTGTTTACTAGCAGTAGTTAACGTTAATGTTTATGATTGTGGTGCGGCCATGAGGCGGTGCCGGGCCGGCTCCGTGCTGCAGGCCGGCGCCGGCGGCATTACGTGGGGTCTGGTGCACGCGTGCGCTTCACCGCTCCGCGTAATCCCTTGGGCCGGCCGCCTGGCGCCCGAGTCACAGGCGCAAGACTTCCATCTGTCGGGCGGTGTCGCGATATGCACGTTCCGCTTTTATGACCACACACTAGCAGGTAAACATATATAAATATATATTATTTGGGTATGAAATATTGCTCTAATAAGATAGCTCTTATTATAATTTTAAGTTGCATGTGAGATGGTGATAAAAAAAGATAATTTACCTAGCTAAGTTTGTTGTGGGCTTCTTCTTAGACCAGGGCGACTTTGGAACCCTCATAGCTTTATTTTTAAGTTTACGAATATAGTTATCACCAACAATTTCACTACTATGTAAATTATTGACGCGTCAAAGGACTATTTGAATATTTGAAATTGAATTTGATTTTATTGGTATTATTAAATACATTAAGTTTATATATTGAGTCACTACCCTCTATTTTCAATGACTTTTCCCCAAGGGAAATCTGGAAGAGATTGGTTCAGCAATAAGACCACCTTTGTGTATAAAATGATTTTATTACTAATTTGTGTGCAAAAATGAATGTCTAGAACTGGAATGTAATCTCGGTGTTTGTGTACTTTATTGCAAATAAAAATAATACAGTAAAAAAATATTGCAAAAAAGTTTAACCATCATATTACAGCAGTAATACTTAAGTCTCTTATGATTTTCATACACAATTCTATTCTATACCAACATTTATGTTCTGTAGTCAACGTATCTAGATTTATTTATTTGTTAGCATACATAGCCGGGGTAGTTTTTCGAAGTCTATAAGTATTTCATTGTAAACTTCTGCGTATAAAATAACTAAATAATCAAATCAAAAGCAATCTCGACCAGACATTAAACCTAAAGGTGGTAAGTGAGGTGGCAGTCTTGATGGTAGCACTTCTTACCGGGACTAAATCGCTAAATCGCTTAGCACCACGTCGTTGTCGAAGACGCCCCGGAGAAGAGAAACTACGAAACGTTACAAATTATCAAATCCTGCCAGGGATCGGAACCTAGGACTACTCACTTATAAGTAGGTAGTCAGTTAGCGCTTGTTAATCTTCCAATTCAAGACGATCGAAGGGAATGTTTTTAATACTTTGGACGACCCGAGAGTTTGCAAAGATATTTTAAAACCTTATTCGGACTGGTTCTGCAATAACTTACCTGCAAATTGTGGTTTTACCTACAAATTGTGGAACCAGCTTCCATCTTCTGTGTTCCCTAATGTTTATAATATGGGGATCTTCAAAGGGCGGATTAACAAATTACTCAAGGGCCAGCAACGCATTGGCGGTTCCTCTGGTGCTGCAAATGTTCATCGGCGGCGGTAATCACTTACCATTAGGTGACCCGCCTGCTCGCTATATATATATAAAAAAATAACTACAACCAAAGTTCTCTATCAAGTCTCTCAGGTTGTCTAGGGTCAGAGCTGTCTCGCTCGTAGCGTACAACTCACAGCGATCAGCCGATCAGCTGATGTCTTGATAACGGCCGCTATGTCTGCGCCGACCTTTGTCTCCGCGCTTATCGGCCTCCCCATCAGGCGTATTCACTTCCAGCCAAATGAGCAACATCATATTTGAAGGGGGCATACTCCGGCCGATTGGATTTCGTCAAGCCGACGCGCCGATATCGGGTTACAACCCATAATACAGGATTACATTGACTATTTATTCGATTGGAGCAAACGCGTGAAAGGATTAGTGAGCGCAGAATTACCGCTGATAGAATTTCATTAGCTTTGTATGTGTTGTGTGCGTGTCACATATCGAGGCTGTTAGAAGCCACTTGCGGGTAATGCGCAGGTCGCTACCACTAGCCGTTTAGTTACACGAACGTATATTGAAAGGCAACAATGTAATGCCTCGTAGTAATATTCAAATAAACATAAAAGTAAGCAGAGAGTCGTTAGTACCTACAAGTATTCCTGTTTTTGTAATAGTACTACTAATAATTTTTTGAAGACCTCCGTGGCGCAGTGCGTGCGCAGTCGCATTATAAATTTCCCGGATTTCAGATTCCCGGCTCGACTCTGGTCTGGTGGGAGGCTTCGGCCGTGGCTAGTTACTACCCTACCGACAAAGAAGTGTCGCGATTTAAATATAAATTGAAAATATATTTTATAAAACAACAAAAATTGAATGGCTAGACTAATTCTTTGTCCGAGGTAGCTGGCAGCTCTTCGGTCTCCTGTGATGTCGACTAATCTTTTTGCTATTTCTTTAAAAAGCCTTAGAGTGCTAGGACCCCACGGGCCAAGGGTCTCGACACCGAATGGGACAAAATCATATTCGGACCCCTGTATTCGCATTCTTTAGCTTTTTCAGCCGCTTCACAAGCCGCACCAACTCTGTTGTTCCATTTAGATGGGAAGGGGCCAGCGTGTCTGTACAGGTTGCATCCCATACCCGCACCCGGCCCATCTTCCATGGAATCAAACTCATACCGTCCGGTCTCTTGCCATTGTCTCGCAAGACCAATTGGCTCAAGTAGACGGCTTTTCAGTTTTTCTCATCTCTTGGTAATTTAGGTTAGTTTATGTGTATATAAGTGGTTGCGTCCGTGATTGTACCAATATTCAGTCTTCCACTGAAAACCAGCGCGGCGGCTTGCCGCAGCTGATGCCGAGTGGGTTGCCATCATTTGTGTCATCATTTGTGTATGTTTATATAGTATATATATAAAGCGGTGATAGCCTAGTGGTTAGGGCGTCGGCCTCCTAATCAGAGGTCGGTGGTTCGAATCCGGGCGCGCACCTCTAACTTTTCGGAGTTATGTGCGTTTTAAAAAATTCAAATATCACTTGCTTCAACGGTGAAGGAAAAAATCGTGAGGAAACCTGCACGCCTGAGAGTTCTCCGTAATGTTCTCAAAGGCGTGTGAAGTCTGCCAATCCGCACATGGCCAGCGTGCTGGACTATGGCCAAACCCTTCTCATATTGAGAGTAGACCCGTAGTGAGCCGGTAATGGGTTGATCAATGTATGGTATATATAGTAAGAATTTCAAATTTGGTTAAGACATGCAAAATTGTATGGCTTGATAAAAAAACTTTTGCTATCTTTTTTTTTATTTTTTATTAGTCCACAAAACTGACTACAAGTGTATAAAATAGCCTTAATGCAGTCGTGAGATGAATAGATTTACACTTGAGTCTCCTGGATGTGGACCTGACATGTTTAAGGGTCTTTCTGATAAACAATCGAGTGTTCACGTTATGGGCCGTTATGCCAGTATTTCCATAAACAGAGTAACAGTAGGCGTTTCGCCGTAGGTAGCCGTGGCGTCGGTTAAAACAAACACTCTGCGCATAAATTGTTGCGAACTGCTCGCGTTGGCCGATGCGCATAAACAACGGGTTTCATGACGTGACAGCGCGGCGGGTAAGCTCAATTGATATTTAAATGCATTTGAGGACCTCGACGGCGCGCTCTCATAGTGCGTGATTTCATGAGCATCTTATGAGATTTGTACTCTCGAATTGGGCAGCGAAGTTTTCTTAACCCTATAGCGGTAGCTATTTTATAATCGCTAATTCTGTACCACGGAACATTTATTTGCAAAAGTTTTGCCAAAAATGCTGGTAGCAATCGTGCGAAAATAAGCTTTCAACCCAAAAAAAAAATTTTCTTCTTCAGTTCATCATTCAAATGCTTAATCATCCGTAACGGCACACTAGAAGTTAACATTACCGTTTAAATTTTTATTATTGATTATGTGAGTTGGTAAAAAAAAATCGTTATTGGAACCCTGGAATTTGAATAGTAATAACTTTACAAATAAAAATAATGAAACATGTGATATCAACGATTTATATATGCCTGGTTCACATGAATGAAGATATATGAATAAACGAAAATTAATATAAAATAAATAATAGTCAAATTCAGTACGAATATTAACTCATTAGGATCAATTTAGGGGTCGGGACCCCTAAATTAGGGAGGCCTATATCTTAGAGGTCAGTGCCTTCGCAGATATTGATCAAATTATTAACTTAATTACGAATGCATATTAAATTATATAAAAAATATACTGTAACACCCATTGTTTTCAATTTTCCAACAGCAAGGGTTGAAATCTTATTTTATCAATAACATTCTTTAATTTTCTAGTAATGGAGATGAATTCGGTTATATTAAAACTTAATGTCAATTATTCCAGTCAGGTTGACCCGTATGTGTAATGGAGGTCAATGGAAGACTATCCTCAAGGTGGGCGGGCTGAAATGATGATGATAATATTTTTTTTAGACCAGTATAATTAAAAAAGGCCTAGTAACTTAACTTCGTGGTAGTTTATGATATAAAATGGACACATACAATTTTTGGGAATCTTCTTTGTGTTCTAAGTATATAATATGTATATAGAACTACTAAGATTTATCTGGTTTATGGATTCTTTCGGCATTGTAGTAAATGAGGTATATTTTATTAATAAATTCAGCTCGTACTATCGCGCATCATGAGAAGTCACCTTTACATAAAATCAATGGAATTCATTGAAACAATATTGGCTGTGCGATTTTGTTATCTTATCTTACATCTTATAATATCTGATCTACTCATCTAAATTACTATTATAAGCCGTAATATAATACTGCAACTGTACATTGAAATTACGATGGAAACAAGATGAAAATAAGAATTCAATATGCTGCGTAATATGTTCGATCTGTACGGAGATACGACAGAGTTGTTAGATCCTACAGTATCCTAGAATAACATTGAGATGTTATTACCACTGACTTGTGGGACTCATTTGACTGGTGGGACGATTCGGCCGTGGCTAGTTACCACCCTACCGACAAAGACGTGTCACCAAGCGATTTAGCGTTCCGGCACGATGTCGTGTAGAAACCAATTAGGAGTATGGGTTTACCATACCCCTAACAGGTTAGCCCGCTACCATCTTAGACCGCATCATCACTTTCCATCAGGTCAGATGCCATCAAGGGCTAACTTGTGGTGAATAAAAAAAAATCACTAGGGAGATAGAATTGATATTACATATATATATATAATTGTATACCTAATAATAATTTAGGTATCATTTTTAATTGCCCGCCAAACGTGATATAAAATCCCCCCGCGGGCATAAATAATTCTATGCGGATTAATTAAATCCTTTCCTCTATAAAGTAGCCGGGAGTAATTTTCTGGTAGGCGCCCCCCGCGGTGGTTTTATGCGCTGGTATTGAACTGGTAAGGCCTTGCTTGTTTATGAGTCAATTATCCTAGGCAACGCGCACATACTCGTACCTACTCGTAGATTACGACGCTACAGGTAGACGCCGTATCGCTAAAAATACCAATTTCGAAGACTCCAACCTGTTAACTTCATTTGCGTGTTTACATTGGTTGGAAGGAATTGTATGTAATTAATTCTCGAAGATAACTATTCAAACTGGATTGAAAGTGGTGTTTCTATGGAATATTTTAAGTTAACAAATCAATCAATCTATCATAATCTTTATTCAAATAGTCACTATTGACACTATTGACGCAACAATAATTTACATAGTAGTGATTTGATGGTGATAACTACAGTCTTAAATCTAAAGCTATGAGGGTTCCAAACGCGCCCCGGTATAAGAAGGAGCCCACAAAAAACTTAGCCGGGTAAATTTTTTATTCTTGTTATCACCATCTCACATGCCACTGAAAATTATTTTAGAGCTATCTTATTAGAGCAAATATTAGAGACACCAAACATAATGTTAATATGTACAAACGCTTCACAATCAGCCTGTGATAGACAAACATGGATAAATACCTTTCGACTTTCAGGTCAAAAACAGAGATGTCAATTTTTATTTTATTTTTTATATAGCGGGCCAAGGAGCAGTCGGGTCATCTGATGCCCACCCACAAGTGATCACCGATGCCCATGAATATCTGCAAATAGTGCAATTGTTGTTACCGGCTGAACCCATCCTATTAATAGGTTTCTATGCGGCATCATACTGGAACGCTTACTGGCTTATAAATAATATTTATTGTATATTTTTGTTTTTTAATTACCCTGATAACTAGCCGCGGCCGAAGCGCACACACTGGTCGCCGAGTAATTAAATTGATGATATAATGAAATAGGTTTCTTTAAAAAATCTCTACAGAAGCGTAAGCGTGTCTTTAAGTTTGTCATTCTTTTACGTAGCGTTTGTGGTTCTCTCATTACTTGTGGGGCAGAGAGTGGCGTGGGCTATTTTTCATTATATAGATCTACCAAAAGTGTAATTTTGATTCGATATATATAATTTTTTTTCGGACTGTCTATTAGCTGTGCTCACCCTATTGGTTGCCACAGCGTAACCGGGTTGTTTGGCAGAAGAAATTTTGATCCTTTTGAGCTCTAGGGCTCGAAGAAACTAAGGGAGCGTCTGCCTAAGGGCGCCTCCTTTGAGGCCGAACCTCGGCTTAAGCGACGTTTGGGATTACGGAGGGGTCGGACAGTGAGTGGTCCGTACGTCTCCGAGGCCGTAGATGGAGCCCACGTCCGGGTGACGTAAGATAGCGGGGACCTCGTCTTCGCCGGCGAAGACGGTGTGTAGCGTATGATTGTGTGGTAGGTGGTACGAGTGTGTTGTCAGTAGTCATCTGATCGTCAGGGTCATGAAGGATATGTTTAGGTTTCCTCTTTCGGAGAGGAGCGCTAAGGTCGGGGAAGAGTTGATTTGATATGAGAGTCTCGCTATGCCCAGGACTTCATCGGCGCTAATCCTCGACCGGCGTAAGAAGGAGCACTCCACGCCACGCGCCACGCCTATCGCGTACGTGCTTGAGTAATTACTGTGCGTCCCTTTCACACCGTCACTTCAACGTGCTAATTATATTTCGCACAAAACATTTTATACTATTCATTGTGATTTATGTGGGAGAATGTTAAAAAAATCACGAAAAATGCAAAATTTTAATACTGCTTAGATCCGCTATACATTTTAAAATTATACACACTGAGGAAATACTTCGAGAATGCTAAATCTTGGAACACAACAGTAAAACGTGATAGTTGACTAAAATAATAATTATAATTAAAAAAAATTATGAACACGACTGTAGATATTGCACGAATTTTCACATCCGAAAATGGTCCCTCTAAGCTGTCATATCTTTTCCAAAAAATGGAGTTCAGATGTTGTAATAAACTCACAAACGTAGATCCATACATAAACCAACTCTAAAAAAATTACGTTTACACTCCTTTTAAGTGGATTCATGTGAAAAGCGATAATGGGACTAATCTAATTTCAATCATTATTTAACAACAACCAATTTTATTTCAGTTCTAACCACCTTTTATTTTAAATAATTTTAGCTTAAAGATGAATATGCAGCATCCCGATTAGGTGTCAAGACATAAGAGCGCCAAGAACTCTGTCTGTTATCTTTTATTAATAAAATAATAATAATAGCGAAACTGTGTGTCGCTATGTAGTAGGGAAACTACTGTGTGTATTTACTCACTAGATTTCGCTAACAGTCGCTATAGGCTGGTAAAGAAGGCATATATTCATTTGAGCATCGGCGGTATGTGGGCTATTGCTTAGAACTGCACTCGGAAAATTCTTTTTCTTGAAACTGCACTGCACTGGATATTAGAAGTAAAAGTAAACTTGTATGGCACATAATTAGTAACTCATTCAAAGGAAATTGTATTTTAACAAATTACCTATTGAAATTGAGATGCCTATCAATAAAAAAAAGGAAGATTTATATAAACGATAAAAAAGCTTGAGTTTGAATAGCACTAACTTCATAGATAATTATAATGTATTGTGTGTAGTAGACGTGTTGTGCCGACCCCACATAATGTGGGATAAGGGCAAGAAGAAGAAGAAGAAGTGTGTAGTTTAGTGTGTGATGTTTGTTTGTTGTGGGCTTCTTCTTAGACCTGGGCGCGATTCTCGTTGGAACCCTCTTACGAGTAGCTTTAGTTTTAAGATGGCGAGTGTAGCTATAACCATCACCTCGTAAATTAAAATAATGAATAAATGAGCGCTTCATTCGATACCTCTAATATGTTTACATAAATAAAGCTATTTTCATTTGATTTGATTGAATCTTGCAGATTCTAAGACGTTTATATTAATTTAAAAAGGCAAACTTACGTTATGTTATTCCCGAAGGATTCTGGAAGGATCCTATTACTAAAACTTCGCTGTCCGTCCCACTGTCCCTTAGCGTGCTTTTTTTATACACTACAAGTGACCCCTTGACGGCTATTTCACCTGGTGGTAAGTGATGATGCAGTTTAGGATGGTAGCGGGCTAACCTGTTAAAAGTATGGTAAACCCACACTCGTAATTAGTTTCTATGCAGCATTGTGTCGGAACGCTAAATAGCTTGGTGACACGTCTTTAACGTTAACGTAATGTTGGTCCTTGAAGTGTAGGTAAAAACACTTAAAAAAAACTTGAGAGGTGTCAAGGGACACCCGGATGGAACGAAGTTCCTTTCGATTAATTAGTGAAGGAATTGTAATAAAATTTTATTTTACGTAAGTTATAATAATATTTTTTTTAATATTATCAAATTTAATGTTATATTTAAACTTTATTAGTAGGCGCAATTTTGTACTCCATCAGCAATATCCGGAACTTGTGCAGAAACACTGTCAGGATTCATTATTATTATTATTTTTTATTATTTATTATATACAAAAAACCTGTATACACTCAACAAAAATAATCGTCGCGACACCACACTGTTCAATACGAAATAGAAATGAAAATATCTGGCTTGCTTTCTATAAGAGAGAGAGAGACAGACAGAGAAACATGCGACGCCGCACAGCTTACAATAACAAAAAGTGTCGTGACAACTTTTCGTAAGAATTTTTTCCGTTTAGTCCCCTTTCACAAAGCGCGATAAGGAACTTCGTTCCAAAAAAGATTTCCTGCAGCTATGATTTACAGTCAAAGCCTAAACCGCAGTGACAAATCCGAGTTCACAGTTCGTAGAAAGAATCGCATCTGTCGTGAACGCCGGCGCGGTCGCGGTGTTCAGTTGAGCCGATGACAGCTGTCGTCGCTAAATCATCGCATCCGAACAAATCCCGCGGATTAGCGCGGCTTACACGATACGTGGCGACGTTACAACACCGACTGACAACTATTAACATGCCGTAACTATTAACTAACTAAAAAAAAAAAAGCTGTGATAGCCCAATGGTTAGTACGTCCGCCTCCTAATCAGAGGTCGGGGGTTCGAATCCGGGCACGCACCTCTAACTTTTCGGATTTAAAATAATAAAAATATAATTTTATAGTTAGCAACGAACTGTGCGTTTTAAAATAATTAAAATATCACTTGCTTCAACGGTGAAGGAAAACATCGTGAGGAAACCTGCACTCCTGAGAGTTCTCCATAATGTTCTCAGAGGCGTGTGACGTCTGCCAATCCGCTCATGGCCAGCGTGGTGGACTATGGCCAAACCCTTCTCATATTGAGAAGAGACCCGTGCTCTGTAGTGAGCCGGCAATGGGTTGATCATGAACTATTAACTAAGTGAGATAGATTAATATTTATTCTTTCAAAACTATCAAGTCTAAATAAAAGCAAATATAAAACCTGATTTTATCCGTTGTTTCGCTCACGTTGAGATAGTCGTGAGCAAAATTGACAGACTATCATACATATTTCAAACACCTAATTTGCTCACTTAGAAGACAAATTTTCAAAAAACCTGTCGTATATCGTACGCGACCGTTATAAAGGCTATCTATTTACCAAATTTCAGCCCGATCTGATGGATAAGTCTCCCAGTGGATCATTCAGTCAGTAGTAGAGATTTAAGAATTTCTACCAACCGCGAAAATGATGTTTTTTTTTTCTTCTATACCGTAGGAGCATTCATTATATAAGTAGAGAATACGGATAAATTACTCACAAATAATATTTCCATACATGAACTTATCACTATATAAAATTTAAGTGTGCGTCTGTGCTCACGATACTACTGGCTTTTCCTTAGATAGCATTTATTATGAAATATTATCGTCTCTTTTTCCATATTGACGACCTCCGTGGCGCAGTGCGTGCGCTGTCGCATTATAAAGTTGGAGCTCTTTGGTTCGATTCCCGCCTCGAGTCTGGCCTAATAGGAGGCTTCGGCCGTGGCTAGTTACCATCCTACCGACAAAGACGTGCCGCCAAGCGATTTAGCACTCCGGCGCGATGGCCCGGATTAACCAATTAGGAGCGTGGATTTACCATACTAACAGGTTAGCCCGCTGCCATCCCAGACAGCATCATCACTTACCACCAGGTGAGATAGCCGTCAAGAGCTAACTTGTAGTGGATGAAAAGAAAAAAGAAATAGTGCCGGTTAAACTTACGAACGGCTGAAGTTGATTCAGCGGGATAATCATAGGCTGATAATGAATTTAGCAAGGAGTTAGTATCGTTTTTTGTTACTAAAGAAAGTAAGGTACAGTCCTATTTAACCTCTAGTTTGTAACTAAAACTAAACGCTTTTTAAATTATTAAATCTGCCATAAACACACAACCCAATGTATTTGTGAGTTCCCAAACTACTGCAATGCCGTACGCCACAAAAATGCAGTTTCGGAATTCATAGACAGCGACGTCCAAATAATCACAGAGAGTCGCTGGATACAAGACACATGTTTACAATCCCGACAAGACACAGTGCAAGTTTGTTTTTTTTTTTTTTTTTTTTTTTTTTTTTTCGGACTGTCTATTAGCTGTACAAACCCTATTGGTTGCTACAGCGTAACCGGACTGTTTGGCGAGCTTCGGAAAGAAGCTCTGCCAGAAGAAATTTTGAGCCCTAGGGCTCGAAGAAACTATGGGAACGACTGCCTAAGGGCGCCTCCTTTGAGGCCGAACCTCGGCTTAGGCGACGTTTGGGTTAACGGGGGGGTCGGACGGTTATATTTTTAGTATGACATCACATTAGCTCGAAGACTGCGTTCAACCATAAAATACTAGTAATGATGATAAGGACAAACCGCCGAGTTTCTTGCCTGCTTATTCCCTGTAGTTTCTGAATTTCAAACCGGCGGTAGAATCACGAGAAATAAACACACTTGACGCTTCAAAAGTGCATAGAAATTACTTTAAATAAATGATTTTTGGATTCAAATCCGAGTAACTTAACGTAACAAACACAAGTGTAAACATTCCACCGATGTTTCAATTGAATCATCTCTCACATAAGGGCATTGTAACGCGATAAACAAAACGAAGGGCCGCAAATGAAAACTAATGTCGTTGCAACGGGAATGGGGAGGGAGGGGGAGGCGGCGTGGGGGGGAGGCTATGAGCCGGAAATAATTCCGAATGTAATCGAATTGGATACACCCTCCGCGATTATACACATGTCGCCTCTTAGATGCACAGATAAAACCAATTGCATTTGCCCGTGTGAATCCATCGAACTGTATTAAAGTTTCGTTTCAATTTTTTTCCGGCATGACATTGCGAGTTAAGTATTTTTTATTAAAATAAAAAAAAAAAATATTTTTTTAACATATTAGATTTTAAAAAAGAATGTTAATGAATAGAAGCAGGCGTTACTTTGAGGAAGTCCATGACAAAAAAAAAGTAAGTTTACTTCTCGCGCTTGTGAAGTCAACATCTCCTGAGGATGATCCGGTGTCGGGTCGAAACGTGCGTAGAGGTTCTAGTGGAAGATTTTGTGTGGTGTTATATTATACAAATCTCCCGGTTGTCGGCGGAATATAGCAAATTATACTTGCTGTTTGTTGTTTAAAAAGAATGTTATTTTGTTACAGGTTTACTTAGACCTAAAATATACAATGCATTTGGTTGTACAACCTTAATTACTTACATATGTTTGTGTTTACATACTTTCAAAAACTTGCCGGTGTACCCTGTACTTGGAGTTGACCTGTATCGTAGGGAATAGGGTATTATAAAGGGAATCTCTACGTGCACAAGGGAAGATTGCTTTATCAGATAATTTTTCTTAAATTAGGTAACCTTTACCTTGGTTAAATAAAATCAGTCTTGATTCTCTACAATTCTGCACTCATGACAAATTATATCAAAACTGCAGCATAATCTGTTTCTTTTTATAAGTCAGTTTATTCCAGGAATTTATCAGAACTGCTGTACCGATTCGGACCAAACTTTTACAGACACATACGGCTTTTTGCGAGAAACATCCGCGCAGATTCAATAGGCAAGTCACAAATCATCGCGGCAAGTGGCGGCGAGGGATGCTGCTCCCGTGACGGCGTGTAATCAGGTTAAGTGCGCAGTAATCCGGTTAGCACCCCGGCCTCATTAGCCGCTGTAATCTAATTCCGATTTCATTACCAGCGACCCCTCGTCTGCTTCGTGAGTCTATCTTGATATGTTTACTGTTTTTCTACTGTAAAGGGTATCACTAAGAGAGATGCTATAAACTTTTATTATACATCAAACATTTTACATAAAACTTAAACTTAAACTTAGATTAACGTAAAACTAAAAATCTTAAAAAATAAATAACATCATAACTAAAATATGTTATTAAAAGGAGTCCCTTTAGGCAAGGTTCCGAAGATACTGGCAGCGTTCCCCCTTTGAGTGGCTAGACTAATTTCTTTTTCCGAGGTAGCTGGCAGCTCTTCGGTCCCCTGTGATGTCGACTTACCTTTTTGCTATTTCTATATATGTATATACCTACTATTTCAAATAGATATACATTAAATTATAGAAAAATTGCCGTTACTTTTGTATTCCACTTTTGTAATCCGAAAATAAAATAAAAATTTCTTGAACCGACTTGCGAAGTGTAGTGAAATGGTTGGTTAATCCACAAAGAATAATCAGATATGCGCGAATAACGAACTTAACGAACCCACACAAAGCGGTTGAAGCGGTGATAGCCTAGTGGTTAGGGCGTCAGCCTCCTAATCAGAGGTCGGCGGTTCGAATCCGGGCACGCACCTCTAACTTTTCGAAGTTATGTGCGTAAAAAAAAAAGAAAAAAAAAATATCACTTGCTTCAACGGTGAAGGAAGACATCGTGAGGAAACCTGCACGCCTGAGAGTTCTCCATAACGTTCTCAAAGGCGTGTGAAGTCTGCCAATCCGCACATGGCCAGCGTGATGTACTATGGCCAAACCCTTCTCATATTGAGAGGAGAGCCGTGCTCTGTAGTGAGCCGGTAATGATGATGTACCCACACATTATTTTAAAAATAAAACGCTTATATGTGATAGTTTTAATGGATAAAATCTTGCGCATTGAAGCAGCGTGGACCTTGTAAAATCTCGTCACCCAACCAAAGCAGCTACCATTAAGATTAGCACAAAACGAAAGAAAACGATGTAATTAAACTCTCCTTAATAATTAATGAAATTCCGGCTCAATTATAACTCCGGTCATAAGTACCCTACACATTAAGTACATTAAGAGCATTCGATAAAACGCCGGCGTGTTTGAAGCTGAAAGGGCGCTCAAAGCTGTAAGCGCGCCTGCGCGGGCGCAGCGACACGGCATTCTTCATTGATTGATAAATCAGCGAACATCGCAACTTTTTGCGCGAGCTTTGGCGATGGCGGCAGACCATGAAACAAAAGTCCCTGCCATTGTTGTGTTTTGTTTTTTTCGAGTGAATAAAACAATATAATAGAAAAGTATGAATGGATATATATCATCATAACATAAATTGCTGTCATCATCATCATCACGATCAACCCATTGCCAGCTCATTACAAAGCACGGATCTCCTCTCAATATGAGAAGGGTTTGGCCATAATCCACCACGCTGCCCATGTGCCGATTCGCAGACTTTACACGCCTTTGAGAACATTATAGACAACTCTCAGGAAACCTGCATTTTCCTCACGATGTTTTCGTTCACCGTTGAAACAAATGATATTTTGATTGCTTAAAACGCACATAACTCCGAAAAGTTAGAGATGTACGATGGGTATATAGGTTTAATTTTAGTAAGCTCTCATTTTACATAGCATTATTACGTTACTTCTAATTCAATGAAAGAAACTTGATAAAAGAGTGAGTTGCGAAGCTTTTACGCAAAGTCAAGTACGCCGAAATAATAATACATTTTTTGGGTTCTAAGACATTTTCTATCATTGTTGGAGTTACCATGTCGTAACCACGGCATTCCGCTGACACAGGGACTCCGCATAACAACGGAATAGGGAAGAATGCCAGCTTGCAGTCTGTCGATGGGACAATAGGAAGCATCGGCAGTCTGACATCTCCCACATTCACGTTTGGATATAATTAATAATTTCCAGGACAATTCTTTTTACATTAATAAGATAAGATAAATACTCTTCATTGCACACAAATTTTAGAGAAAAAACAACACAGAACACTTAACACATGACTATGTAAAGGCGGTCTTATTGCTTAAGCAATGTCTTCCAGACAATCCTTGGGGAAAGAATTAAATAAAGATAAGGGTAACGGCGCAAGTTTTTAAAATCTTAAATTAATCTTCAATAATTTAACTTATAGTTTAGGATATGATGAAAAAAAAATTAAAAATAAACGTATGGGAGAGTAATTATTTGCGACTGACGATACCTAAGGATATTGGTAATGCGATTAAAACAGCCTCTTAAACGGGACGAAATGCCAAGTCCCTCTAAGGAGATCGTGATTCTCACTCAGTTCAACATACTGGCTATAAACAACCGACAAAGACGTGTCGCCAAGCGATTTAGCGTTCCGGCACGATGTCGCGTAGAAATCGATAGGAGTATGGGTTTACCATACCCCTTCCAGGTTAGCCCGCTACCATCTTAGACTGCATCATCACTTACCATCAGGTGAGATTGCCGTCAAGGGCTAACTTGTAGTGGATAAAAAAAAAAACTATAGGGGAAGTTCTGATTCCTTGGTATAAAGTCAGATCTGAGATCGTGTCGTGCGCTGACTTTGAGCATGCCGTTTTATAGAACGAAGTTTTATATGTAATAATTCAGTGTGCAGGCAATCGGACCGTGGAATGCGCTCCCATGGAGCATACGACAGTCAAAGTCACTCTGTATTTACGAGTTATTTAGTTAGCTATTAAATATCTACCATTATCTTACGCAATAATGACGACTTTTATATATATTATGTAATCTGGTTTATGTATTAGTATGTAGTTAAACGTGATTATGTTTATATTGTGCCACCTGCTTGCTATTTCTTTTTCTATTTCCTTAACCTAAGGCTGCCTGGCAGAGATCGCTACTAAGCGATAAGGCCGCCTTTTGTGACCTGTTTCTGTTTTTCTTATTAATTTTCCTTAATTGTGTGGTGTACAGATAATGAATAATAATATAATAGAGCAACCACTGAAACAAACAGGTAGCAGCATGTACGTAATTATGCATAATTTCACGATACTACGAAGATTTATTGCGTCTCCATCGCGCCGGAGCCCGCCACGCCGCCCCGCGTACCACTTCGCTCGTACCACGAAATTGATTTATCGTAACTGTTGCCAGTGCGCGGTGCGCATTATAAATTATTATCAATATAATGACCGCGGCCATGATTTATTATCACAATATATAAATCGATGAGCGGCCTCGTAAAATGTAATCCCAAATATCTTCTCTACATGAGCTCGGTACTCCTACTCGTAGCGCTATTCAACGTTTGTCTGTCGGCGGTCAGTCTATGATCTCAAGACAACTATAAGCAGTTATGTTTTAAATAATTAAAAAGTTACTTATATGAAATCAGACTTCATTTATTACGGGTAAGCTTACTTGATTAAGCACTTTTTAAACGTCAAGAATGTGTGTTCAAAGAAACATTACATACGGCTCAGAAGGCAGATTCTAAAGATAAGAAGTCGCCAAGAAAATCTGCAGCATCACTTTTTCAATATCAACATTTAATAGTTGTCTTTCTATTTAATTCCCCGGCTAAGTTTGTTGTGGGCTTCTTCTTAGACCGGGGCGCGTTTGGAACCCTCATAGCTTTAGTTTTAAGTTTACGAATTTAGTTATCACCATGAAATAACTACTATGTAAATTATTGACGCGTCAAAAGTGCCTTTTTAAGGACTTTATTTGAATAAAGATTATTTTCGATTTGAATTTTGAAAATTTGAATTATTCTGTGGGAGATGAAATCGGAGCTAACTGCTTCCAAGCAAACTCAACTTAGTATAAATAACATGGTGCGACCACGTGACGTAGTATCATCATCATCACGATCAACCCGTTACCGCCTCACTACAGAGCACGGGTCTCCTCTCAATATGAGAAGCGTTTGGCCACAGTCCACCACGCTGGCCATGTGCGGATAGGCAGACTTCACACGCCTTTGAGAACATTATGGAGAACTCTCAGGCATGCAGGTTTCCTCACGATGTTTTCGTTCACCGTTGAAGCAAGTACGGTGAAGAAAAACATGGACGTAGTATGAACATAGTTTATTCTACTTGTAATAGTTTAATAGTAAAAAAATTTGGTTTAAAATTATTTACATAATAAGAATTAAAAAACAGAAAGATCTGAAAATACTCGAATAAATTAATTCACTCCGCTCACTAAGCAGACCAAAAAAAATGTTCTTCAACCGACATCCTTAACTTTATACAGAGTTAAGACAAAACACTAAACAGCTCTCCTATTAAGGCGAACCCTACGACGAAATTCGGCGCCTGCGCATCGCCGCAAGCATCTTAATGGATGCTGCGATGCAATACTGCGGTCGATATAAAGTTATTATTTTGCGCGGTATTTCTCCCGCGAGTAGATGGTTGTGAGGGAATTCATTGAAACTATCTACGAACATTTTTTTTTCATAAAATAAGTGAACACTTATTTCTACCGTTTAAATGTGCACATTAATATCTATATAGTGTTATTTATAACGCGAAATGAATGGTGTTACTATGTAGTCTGAACACCATAGTCGTGTTGTCGTTCGCCATACGGGTATTTAATTCAAGTGTTATCAATTCGTATCAGCCTCGTATGAAAAGTTTTAAATCTGTAATTTTTTATATCATTCTGAGGCGATGGTGATAACTGCATTTGTTAGCTTGCAACTAAACCTACGACGTTATGTATCTGAACAAATACAAAGATCCCTTTACAGTTTAAGTGATAAGACCGCCTTTGACACTTAGCACAGTCTTCCTCTCCTTGCATTATTTCTGTATTTTATTGCACAAAATATATTGTATACCTTACAAATACGGAATTTACACAGCGTATTTCCGATACAACAAGGTTTTTGACGATCTCCGTAGCGCAGAGCGCGCGCTGTCGCATTATAAAATTAGAGGTCCTGGGTTCGATTCCTGGATCGAGTCTGGTCTGGTGGAAGGCTTCGGCCGTGGCTAGTTACCACCCTACCGACAAAAACGTGTCGCCAAGTTATATAGCGTTCCGTCACGATATCGCGTAGAAAACGATTAGGAGTATGGGTTTATCATAACAGGTTAGCCCGCTACCACCTTAGACTGCATGATCACTTACCATCAGGTGAGATTGCCGGCTAACTTATAGTGAATAAAAAAAAGGATTTTATCTCATTTATGTACATTTTAACCTCGTACCCAAATGATTTCTAAGCTCGAAATCACAAGGGACGACTCGTTAAATAAATCGTGTACCGGGAGATACCATCTGATGCTCATTCCTGGGCACGGGAACACGGTAAAAAACGCAATGTTTTAATTCCCGAGACCCGGGAAATACAAGATCCTTCGATGAGATAAGACTTTATAAAACTTGACGACAAAGTTGCCCCGGCGGCTCGCTTGACGACAATGAGATGCCTTATGGCGGGTTTTACTTTAACTGCCACAGAAACTTTAACTGTCTTAGAACTTTACTTTAACTGTCTTGGAAACAAATTGTTTATTTATTACTGAAGACTTTGATATTACCTGCAGTTTCGTTAGGGCCTGAATAATTTAGATGAAACCCTTATAACCCGGGCAACGCATTTTTTGCTGTTATTTGACACAAAACTGTGACGACCTCGTCCGTTTTTCCTGGCTCAAGTCTAGTCTTCGACCGCGGCAAGTTACTAGGTACCCCTACCCTACTGGTAATGATAAACTGTTAAGCGATTTAGCGTTCCGGTAAGATGTCGAGTATGAATCGACTAGTAGGGAGTGTTCAGGCGGTTTCTCTGGTGCTGCAGATGTTCATGGGTGACGGTGGTTACAGGTGAACCACTTGCTCGTTTACTCGCGATTGCCAAGCGATTTAGCGTTCCGGTAAGATGTCGAGTATGAACCGACTAGTAGGGAGTGTTCAGGCGGTTTCTCTGGTGCTGCAGATGTTCATGGGTGACGGTGGTTACAGGTGAACCACTTGCTCGTTTACTCGCGATTGCCAAGCGATTTAGCGTTCCGGTAAGATGTCGAGTATGAACCGACTAGTAGGGAGTGTTCAGGCGGTTTCTCTGATGCTGCAGATGTTCATGGGTGACGGTGATTACAGGTGAACCACTTGCTCGTTTACTCGCGATTTTAATTATTAAAAAAGAATTTATCAGCCTTGGAGTAAACTTAATTAAAAAAATCTCTTTATTATACCCACTCTTAGTTTAAATAACATAAGTAAATGTATGATAATTTAAGTTTAGTATGTGTTAATAAATTTCAAGGGAATCCTAATCCATAAATTGTAAATTAGAGATATTTTACTGCCGAGTTATAAGTTCTTCACTCTTCATCTTGTTTGACTGTAATCGTTCTAAAACATTTTTCTACCCAAAGTTATGCGACCGGTAATTTGGTGGACGCGGCTCCGGGATGCCCGGGATTCCGCGGTGAAACGTTAAATGAAGCAACTGTGGTGTTTTTGTATCGACATTTCTTGTAATTTAAATGTTTATTCCCTCATTAATTTGAAATTACTGTTAAAGCAGTAACATTTTCAGCTGCTCCTGTTTTTGTGGTGTGGAGATCTCCAGATTAAAAACAAAAGAAATATTATCTCCGAATTTGATGCCAATCTATACAAGAAGGTAAAAAGATATGCTTCAATAAAACTGGCCATGTGAGTGTGCGATACGCGCACCGACATTTTCGTATCTTGAATATTTATACTCATGTATAGTTTAAGCGATCCACCTATTTTGTTATTTTGTCAATAAAACTACTGCACAAAGGGACAAAGTCAGCTATTGCAATTGTGTTTCAGTGGTAGTTCAATGACATCATAATGACTACACAGTATACTAATGAAAAAAAAAGTTCGTTAAAATAGTAAAAGTTTCCGAGTGAGAAGTAAACGCAACTTGGATGGGTACCACGATACAAGCTTGCCTAGTGTGGTTTATGATGAATTCAATAAACGTTTTTCATTTACATTATTTTTCGTTTGTACAAGAATGTCTTTAGTAGACCATCGAGACACATTATCAGACTTGCCTCTGACAGGCCTCTGGTGGTAAGGGATAGATTTATTTATTTATTTTTCGTTGCATATTGTGTACACGTACCCAGTTTGGGTGTTGCAACTTGGTCTGGAATCGACCGTAGTAGGGAGACCGATTTCCGACCGATTCATTTATTTTTACTTGTCATCGTTTAAAAAATCCTTTATAGTAGGGGAGCCCTTTTTTATTGAAGAAGTGTCATTACTGTGTAATGACACTTCTTCAATAAAAATTCTTTAATACGTGTGTAAAATTCATTTTATTTTTCTAAGTTTCGTATGCAGTCTGGCAGACCATTATATATTTTCACAGACATTACGTAGGGACTACAGGTGTGGAGTTTTAGCTTTGATGGTGGGAGGGTTAGTTTGTTAGCATATTTTTCGGGAAATCGACGAGGTTTTTCTTCTTTTTTTTTATAAAAGTATAGATTTTTTTTAACAAATTTGCACATTGATTAAATGGATTGCGCTTGCCTGGAAGATTCTTATTCACTCTTGATTTGAAGATACTGCTATTATTGGTGATGTTCGTATTCTCAATGAATACTCCTATTATAGGTGATGTTGGTATTTTCAATGGCCGATCATATATTTCAGGTAATAGCCCAGTAGTTCTGTTAATTATTTCGTACACCACGATCTTGTTCAGAGACTCCGTGCGCCTCGCTCGCCGTCTCCGGTCCACCTGGTGCGGTCTACTTACACAGCGCATTCAGTACGACGTCGCCACTCAACCATCCGCACCGAATTGGTTGTTTCACGGTACTTAACTTATAATTCCCTGACACGCACACGCTACAGAAGTATCTCATCATCATGATCAACCCATTACTGGTTCTCTACAGAGCACGGGTCTCCTCCCAATATGAGAAGGGTTTTGACCATAGTCCACCACGCTGGCCATGTGCGGATTGGCAGACTTCACACGCCTTTGAGAACATTATGGAGAACTCTCAGGCGTGCAGGTTTCCTCACGATGTTTTCCTTCACCGTTGAAGCAAGTGATATTTTAATTGTTTCAAAACGCACGTAACTCCGAAAAGTTAGAGGAGCGTGCCCGGATTCGAACCGCCGACCTCTAATAAAGATGTATCTCATCACACTGTATCTCATCACTGCAGCCTATATACATGGGCGTGCGCCTATTCGGCCAGTTAAACTAACTAAAGTAGTTAACTAATTTGTTATCTATAGCTAAACGTATACGTTGCATGGACTCATCCATCACGCACTAAGAGGGCCCGTCTGATTAATATTAACAACGCTAACACGAGATAATACCACTTAAATGTGTATCAGAAAACTAACGTTATTTTCATACTGACGGTCACTATATATAAAATGCTGACCGCCTACTTTTTAACTACCGTACTGTACTGTACTTTATCCTCCAGTCACATGAGAATCTATACAATTATATAAAACATAAATTGCTATGTGAAGATACTAATAAATGGTAGTTAAATTAAATTATTAATGTAGTAGTTATATTATGCATGTCTTTTTTTTTTTATCGTGGGTAAATCCTCATGGAACCTCTGTGCCTCTCCGTGGCACAGAGGTTATGTCAGACTCCTACTGATTAAAACCCCCACGTGTTCCTACTCACCGCTGTATGGTGGAGTCACGGGAAAGCTTTCGCATCCGCAACTCCACCAGCGGGTGTCCGCCGCAGCAGACCCTCCTTGGGCACAACGTGCCCAGTTTCGCCGGTTAGAGGTGTGCCGGAACAACAGCACACCAGCCAACTTGAGAACCGTACTGTGAGTGATGGACAGCCCCGTTTCCATCGCCCACAAGTCCTCCGAAGGCACAGGAGCAAGAGAGGTGGAAGAGAAACACTCTCTCGCACCCGGCCTTCTATCACCGACGGCAAGCGCAGCGAACGCTCGCCGTCCAGCCCGGCCCACCAGTCCCATTCCTGGACGGACCCGGCCCGTCAGTCCCATACCTGGACGGGCCGCAAACTTCCAATGGGGACGATCAGTCATAGTCGTCACCCCCCCCCCCCCCCCCCCTCCAGCAGCAGACTGCCGCCCACCCCCGCCTGCCAGTCCCATACCTGGACAGGCCTTCCACCACACGGGGTGATACACCCCCTTGGTCATCCACTGCGCCCTCAGCTTGGTCAGAGGGACGCGCGGAGACCCCCTCCGCTCCGGGTCATTGGCTATCGGCTAACAATCTCGCACAAAAGAAATTGTTAACCGATGTTACCAGGGTGCACCGGCCCGAATGCTGCTCTTCCCCCCGGACGAATCAAAAGGGAACCACAGCACCCGGGCACACGTGGAGGTTACCCGATGAATAAATTAATTTATTATTTAAGATTTTTAGTTTAGGTTAATCTAAGTTTTATTTTAAGTTATATATGTATCCCTAACAACTAATTGTCACGAAATAAAAACTTTTCAACAAAAAAAAAAAACTATGAATAAATTCTTATCTGGAAATTTCTTCTCTTTGTCCGGTAAATCCTTCTTACAGGTACATAGTTTGTAGGCTAGTTTGGTTTGCTTGTAAGTTTCTTTCTTTGTAACGTTTTTGGCCTGATATGGACTATACTGGCTGTTCTAATATGTGTTTATTCGACATGTCCATTCTATTACCAAACCCCCAATAGAAGTGTTACAATATTTTCTTCTTCGAAAACTGAAGAGAACTCAATGTTATAGCCCGTTTAAGACACAAGGTCGCGTGATTCATAGCCTAGCCCAGCGGGACCACGCGTTGTCTAGCAGGGGACATAAGCGAGACTGATTACAATGGACACAAATACAGTTGTATATATGTGTTCTACAAAGATAATACCCCGCACCGGTGAACGTAGCGTTGGTCGACTCCCAACAAGGTGGACAGACGACATCAAACGAGTCGCAGGGAGCCGCTGGATACAATCGGCCCAAGACCGTGGCCATTGGAACTCCCTACAGAAGACCTATGTCCAGCAGTGGACGTCTATCGGTTGAAGTGAGTGAGTGAGTGATATGTGTTCAACAAGAATGATTATTTTATTTGGAAAACGTACGTATCTAATACCTAAATGTAAGCACCTATCCGTGGGGCACCATTAAAAACGAGCTTAATCAAAACGTTAACGACTTGACGTCAGTTTAAACGGAACAGTCACAAAAACACAGACGGCGTGTTGTGCGCCCGCGAATTCGATCGCGAAACACATGTCGGCATGTATTAAACATGACGGCGCGCAAAAACATACGGTACACATTTCGATCGCATACTATCTTCTTATCTCATTCGCAGTCAGGTTGTTACAATTAACTAAGGCACGGGCGTATTGCCAGCGACCGTATGATTTAGGAAAAAGACGTGAAACCGACAGTTAATAATTGCGTAATTAATAGCAAAAAAACTTCTCCCCTTCTCGAGCCACCTTGTATTGGAGTTATTTTAGCTAAAGGATCTGCTAAAGATTGATTTTTTTTGCCAGGCCTCCCATGTAATTTATCTAGCCTAGCCTAGTTATGAGTTGCTTTACGTGTAAAGCACGCTTACATGAGTATAGAAGTACCTATACAGAATTAATAATCCACATCATCATGATCAACCTATTGGCAGCTCTCTACAGAGCACGGGTCTCCTCACAATATGAGAAGGGTTTGGGCATAGTCCACCACGATGGCCATGAAATCTGAATTACATAATGTAGTTAACTAAACTATACGTACTATACAAATTAAGTTATTGCGAGTAACTTGCTATACCAAGTCCCTTTAGTACCGCGTATCTTTGAAAATTGTCATTAGAAAAAGTCAAGATTATCAAGAAAAAGGTAGTTTACTTTCTCGCTTGTGAAGTCAACATCTCCTGAGGATGATCCGGCGTCCGGTGTGAGGAAACGTGCGTAGAGGTTCTAGTGGAAGATTTTGTGTGGCGTTATATTATACAAATCTCCCGGTTGTCGGCGGAATATAGCAAATTATACTTGCAGTTTATTGTTTATCATGGACTTCCGCAAAGTAACGCCTGCTTCTATTCATTAATTGTCATTAGGTCCATGCGTGGCCAAGTTGCTGCGATCAACAGGCCCCTTTTGCAGCGTACAAGTTGGCTTCATTTGAAAGTCGTTAAGAACACAGGTGGAACGCCACGGAGTGCTTTAAACCTTCCAAATTAAAAACAGAACAACGAAATTTGTTAAAATTATATGGGACGTGATATGGTGCTTGCTTTGGGTCAATTCTGGCATCGCCGAAAAATATTGACAATATCGCAAGAGTAGGGAGGAACGTGGAATTTAACAAAAACCCTCTTCCTTTTTGTAGACTGATAAAGCTTTGTGTGCTGATGTAGGTATTGTTATTATTAAGTATCTACTTCGTTTCGGACCAAAGTCCCAAAAAAAAACAGATAAAAAAAAAAGTATCTACTTATGAGGGTAGGTAAAAATTAATCGATACGCTAACCAGTGGTCTTCAATTAATGGTTTGTTTGAGATCTCGTACAATCACGAGTGCTACGCCGGGTCTCGACTGAGCTAGTGGAACACTAAATTAACCAAATAATTTCACAAATCCACACATAAACAATAAACAGCAAGTATAATTTGCTATATTCCGCCGACAACCGGGAGATTTGTATAATATAACACCACACAAAATCTTCCACTAGAACCTCTACGCACGTTTCGACCCGACACCGGATCATCCTCAGGAGATGTTGACTTCACGAGCGCGAAAAGTAAAGTGAAGTACATATCAACCCATCAATCAGCAAGTATTTGAGTCGTAAAAATTATCATCGAAACGTTTCTAAGTTCATCAAAATAAAACATCAACAGCCTAAAGTTATTCCTGCGATTTTTGCCCCATTCCCCTTAAGCGCAAAGCCTCACGCTGTTCGCGTTGTCTCCAACAAACATACAGACAGCGCGACGGATAAAAACGCGCATAAATATGTAACAAACTGACGGCCAGAAAAATATCGATGTTTTACGAGAGAACATCGATGGAGTCGTGACATCCAAACATCGATATTATTATGACTCGGCGACCTGTGACCAACACTTTTTTGTCTGGTGGGAGGCTGCGGCCGTGGCTAGTTACCGGTAGGGTACCGACAAAGACGTGTCGCCAAGCGATTTAGCGTTCCGGCACGATGTCGTGTAGAAACCAATTAGGAGTATGGGTTTTCCATACCTCTAACAGGTTAGCCCGCTACCATCTTGACTGCATCATCATTTACCATCAGGTGAGATTACCGTCAAGGGCTAACTTGTAGTGGATAAAAAAAACACAATATCTAACTAGACAATATGTGGAATTGATCAATGGAGAGCTTTGTGAACCTGCAAATTGTGGAACCAGCTTCGATCTTCTGTGTTCCCTAATGGCTATAACATGGGGATCTTCAAAGGGCGGATTAACAAATTGCTCAAGGGCCAGCAACGCATTGGCGGTTTCTCTGGTGCTGCAAATGTTCATGGGCGGCGGTAATCACTTACCATCAGGTGGCCCGCCTGCTCGTTTGCTCGCCTTGTATATATATAAAAAAATGAGGTCTTTCATCACCACAACGTTACACCACACACTTCTTAGCCCCTGAGCAAAAAGAAGAGGGTTTGGCTGGGAGAAGTTAATGCATCAGCCCAGACCATGCACCTTCAGAATTGGGCCTGTTTTTTTTTATACACCACAAGTTAGCCCTTGACTGCATCTCACCTGATGGTAAGTTATGATGCGGTCTAAAATGGTAGCGGGCTAACCTGTCAGAGGTATGGTAAATCCATAGTCCCAATTGGTTGCTACACGACTTCGTGCCGGAACGCAAAATCGCTTGGCTTGGCTTGTCGGTAGGATGCTAACTAGCCACGGCCGAAGCCTCCCACCAGACCAGAATCGAGGAACCGGGGATCGTACCTAGGACCCCAACTTTAATATGCTCCAGTCACACACTGCGCCACGGAGGTCGTCAACGGAGGTGACATCGAGAGAGAGGGACTGCCAAAAAAAATTGTAGCGTTTTCTTGAAAATAAGCCCCAAATTTTCAGCACGGCATTGGTCAGGTCACTACCTATAAGATAGCAAAAATTTATCGAACTAAAAAGTACATATTTACTGAAGTTAAATCCAAACGCTTAAAAAAAGAATGGCTTGAGTTTTGATACACAATGGTAAGAAACTTTTTCCCCAACCTATCATTGCAATCAATGTTCCAAGAGCATCGATATATCGTTTGCATCCCTACATAAAGATGGAAAAACGGACGGACAGAATGAATTGTAAATCATCTATCGCATCGGACGCGCCATTGTATGTAATTGTATGTAATGAGACACATCGGGATTTGTTCCGATTAATTATTTCATTGGATTTTATCTCAGAGTTTAATGCTATACTCTCGTGACTAATGTTTTATTGTTCGGCTTTAATTTTATCAGTTAATGACCCAACAGTTAATTGATTATACACAATAGCTTAATAGTTTAGGGTGTGTACATAGTCCGAAAGGTCGTAGGTTCAAACCGTACGTCTAATACCGTATTCACCTCCTATAGCTAACAACGATATTAGTACATTAGGAAAATGGGATTATTAGTAGCCATATTTTATTCAAATCATAATTTTCCGCCCCAATTCTGCAGGCCATTTGGCAGGCTTTAAATAATAATATAAGTGTTTATGCATTTTGTGTTTTTCAGTATGTATTTATGATTGTAATTATATAATAAAAAAAGAAAAAAATATCATAAGTGTAAAGAATAATAACGAAGCGAAAACCGCCAATTTACCAACTCCGGGCTTCTATCCTAAATTTCGAAACAGAATACCCAATTTACGCTCGAACCTAGGAACTCGTGATCCGTATTTTAGAATGCTAAACCCACCATCTAGACCTGAAGGTCTAGATGGTGGTTTCGGCAAATCTATATCTAGGTTTGTTTTTTTATCCATTAGGAAATCACCTTCACCACACCTCCATCCACGTTTAATAGCCAAATTCCTGGGTGGAAAAGTGTAGTAAAATCAACCTTATGTCTAAATTTCCTAGCTGATACGAAATGTTGCAGTCTAAGAAGTAGCGGGCTACTTCTTATTGATTTTTGCGCGACATCGTGCCGGAACGCTAATTCGCTCGAACCCAAGGCGTCGAACTTTATAATGCGCTCGCGCTGCGTCACGGAGGTCGTCAAAAATCCATCCAAGGGATTTTAATGATAATTAATATTTAATCATTCGACCAGCAATATTTAGTTACAGAAACACACACACACACGATATAAATATAGCGATAAATATATCATTCGCGAAAAGCGGTTCAGTAACAAAGCGCCGACATAAATCGTTTCCCGCCGGAGCGAGCAGCATCGCGTGATCGGACGGTATTTAACTTAGGGCGCCATGATAATTACAATCAATAACATCTGACGTCATTAGGGTTGCCACGCAAAAAAAAACTTAATTTATTAATTACCAAACTGAATAAATATAAAAAAAAAACGGTAAAGAAACACGAGTACATATTCATGTTGAAAAGTCCTACTAGAGTGTAAAGGATTACGTAAATGATAAACAAGTATGGGTGTGAAATATTGCTCTAATAAGATAGCTCTTAATATAATTTTAAGAGGCATGTGAGATGGTGATAACAAAAAGAAAATTTACCTGGCTAACTTTGTTATGGGCTTCTTCTTAGACCGAGGCGCGTTTGGAATCCTCATAGCTTTAGTTTTAAGTTTACGAATGTAATATAATGTTTACTACACCTTTTAAAGGACTATTTGAATAAAGATTATTTGAATTTGAATTTATTCATAATAAAGATGACCCAATGACCTTATTTTTTCCATGACAATGCTTTCTTATTTAGTCATTAAAAATTATCTGATGTGTTAATCCAGAACATAGTTTATCTGAGTAGCTAACAATTAAAAAAATAATTGTTATTAATATATTCAGCCTAAATAAGCGATACAAGTAGCTTCCAAGGTTTCCAGAAACTAAAAAAACTATAGTAAATTCTATATTTCCCCTGGACTCCCGGAGCCCAGGTACCGACTTAAACATTTTTAACTTATATGTCTATAAATTGGCTGAACCCCTGTTCAGCTTGATGTTGCGTCAAAGT
This sequence comes from Lasiommata megera, assembly GCA_928268935.1. NCBI lineage: Eukaryota > Metazoa > Arthropoda > Insecta > Lepidoptera > Nymphalidae > Lasiommata > Lasiommata megera. The sequence goes on from OV743329.1 coordinate 12,899,775, forward strand.
TGATTTACAAAAACTAAAACATTTTGACCGAGCAACTAAAAACTTCGGTGCATATTTTCGTCATCAATTCCTGAGCACCTAAAGACTAATCATCTAACAACGCGGACTTACGGCAATTGCGCAAGATATACAATGTGCAATTTTCATTGAAATTAGTTTAGCCATTCATACGTGATCAAAAATAATTCTTATCCACATATCTTCAATACATGATGGAAGTGGAAACAAAGTCTTGAAATGGAAGCCCCGTAAGCGCATCAAATATATCCGCTATTGTTTTTATACAGTAAATATTACAATAATAGTATCTTTATAGCGGATAGTTCTTCATTGTGATGTCATTATAGTCCTTTTTAGGAATTTTTGACTAACTTAACTAAATGACAATCAAAATCATAAAAATCGGTCATCTGACAACCCTGCCAAAAACGCGATGTGCCTATAAATATATCTTTGAACGCGAGCGTCTGACAACCCTATAAGTATGTAATGTAAGTATAAACTGTACACTAATTATACGGACTATATTGACGGCGCATGAACCGCCCAGTGTCCAGTTCATTAAAAAATAAACAGAGAATCATTATCGGTCTACACTAAAAACTAGTTCGGAGAGAAGCTGCTGACAGCAAGAGGCGACATGTGATACCATGAGTTACCCCACCGCGTCATGATCAACCCATTACCGGCTCACTACAGAGCACGGGTCTCCTCTCAATATGAGAAAGGTTTGGCCATAGTCCACCACGCTGGCCATGTGCGGATTGGCAGACTTCACACGCCTTTGAGAACATTACGGAGAACTCTCAGGCGTGCAGTTTTCCTCACGATGTTTTCCTTCACCGTTGAATCAGGTGATATTTTAATTGCTTAAAAACGCACATAACTCCGAAAAGTAAGATGTGCGTGTCCGGGTTTAAACCCCTGAGCTCTGACGCTCTGGCGGACGTCCTAACCACTAGGCTATCACAGCCTTTTTTTCACATTTTCAATTACAATTCAGAATAATTAAGCTGAATGCTCATTCTAAATCAAAGAATTCCGCGTAGTCACTTCTGTTTCTTCCAATGTTCTAATTTTTCTAATCACTAAGTTGGTTTTAATTGTTATGCTTCCCACCCACACCCATATCTATGCGTAAAAAAAACAATGTCAAACGTTGCTGCGTGAAAAGGAAAATCAACTAACAGGTTTTTTGACGCATTCAGCAATTATCATTGTAAAAATAGGCAGCTTTGTACACGAGCAGCGATGGCCGGTAATGGAGACATAACAATATTAAAACATTTACATTCCCTTCCACATTATGGGCAGCATAAAAATTAAAATTCCACTCTAATTAACAGGAATGCATCAATCATTGTTTTTTGTGGCGCGCAGACAGATGTTTGTTAAAGAATTATAAGTCCATTTATTACGCGTTTCACGTCGTTTTTAATAATTTTAAATTTTACATAACCAACGAATTAACCTACCTCGTAGCTACGAGTTTAATGCAAGCTGAACTCTATTTCTGTAATCTATCTTAATTTGGATGAAACCGGATACATATCTAGGACTTTATAACCAGTATATTTTTTTAGTTATTTATAAACAGTAACTGATACGTTAACTTACCAGTATATTTTTTTAGTTATTTATAAAAAGTAACTGATCAATTAATCGTTCATCAGACCCTAATATCAGTCTCCTTGTCGAGGCAGGTCATTCAAACGAAACCCTTTGAATGACTTGTTACCTGATAATAAAAAAAAAAATCAAAATAATCTTTATTCAAATAGTCCTTAAAAAGGCACTTTTGACGCGTCAATAATTTACATAGTGGTTATTTCATGGTGATAACTATATTCGTAAACTTAAAACTAAAGCTATGAGGGTTCCAAACGCGCCCCGGGGTAAAGCCGGGGTATAGTATAAGTAAGCCCCATCATCAGATCAGTATTGGTTTATTTTGTATGTAAAGTATATGTTATTTCTTTCTTATAATTATTTTTAAATTATTGTTATTATTCCCACTTATCTTTTGCCCCTTTGCTTTTTAATGGTTCCTTTCACATAAATTTTTTTGGAGAAGATCGCTTACAGCGATAAGACCGCCTTTGCACAGTATCTTTTATTATTATTAAATAAATTCAAGAAAAAAATGGACTGTAACGCACTGAACATCAGAAGTAAAAGTAAACTTGTAGTACCATTTAGTAGGCTGCACAAAATTAGTAACTCATTCAAAGGAAATTGTATTTTATTTTATAATAAATTACCTATTGATATCTTGGAGATGTCTATCAATAAGTTCAAAGTTTTTATAAAACGAAAGCTTGTAGAAAAATCATATTACGATATTAAGGATTATATAAACGATAAAAAAGCTTGGGTGTGAATTGCTCTATCTCCATAGGTACTATAGTTTGTTATTCATTATGTGAGATGGTGATAACGAAAAAAAGAAAAACCCCGGCTAAGTTTGTTGTGGGCTTCTTCTTAGACCGGGGCGCGTTTGGAACCCTCATAGCTTTAGTTTTATGTTTACGAATATAGTTATCACCATGAAATAACTACTATGTAAATTATTGACGCGTCAAAAGTGCCTTTTTAAGGACTATTTGAATAAAGATTATTTTGAATTTGAATTTATTATTATAGTTTTTATTTGTTTTGGAATCCAAATATAATAATGTGCAATAAAGAATTTATTTATCTATATATCTCTCTTTTACTTCCATGATATGATAATATCAAGCAATCATTCGATTTAAATAAAAAATAAATGAAATTTCATTTTCACGACCTTTCATTTTAATTTTTACGACCTCCGTGGCGCAGCGCGTGCGCTGTTGCATTTTAAAGTTGGAAGTCCTGGGTTCGGCTCAAGTCTAGTTTGGTTGGAGGCCTCGGCCGTAGCTTAGTTACCACCCTACCGATAAAAACAAGTTTTGCTAAGCGATTTAGCGTTCCGGCACGATGTCGTGTAGAAATCAATAGTATGGGTTTACCACTTAGTCCGCTACCATCTTAGACCGAGATCACCTTCATTTGAGATGCCGTTAAGGGCTAACTTGTGGTCTATAAAAAAAATAACCCGAAACCGGAAAAATGGTCAAATCTGTGAGATTTAAAAATCTAATCAAACGGTTGGGAATTATTATTACCACGCCGCTAATTGCAAAACTCCGATGGTTCGGAAATTTGCTATCACTATAAATATATTATAGTACAAGTAAAGTTTAACACGCCAACTTTCTTTGAACCATTTTTTTATTACTTTGATATAATAGGTATGGGGGAAAAGTTTCTTCGTATTTTTATATGAAACTTAACTCAAGTTTATTTACATTTAATTACAGTACATATGTGCAATTTACCTTGATTACCATGCAATCTTGAAGGTAATGACACTATTATCCTGTTACTGAAGAAATTTTGGGTTTTCTAAAATATATAATTAATTACTTTAACTAAGCTATTCTGTATTATGTATTTCATAATAACTGTTACATGAATTATTGGCATATGGTAATGCCACTGAATTCTATGAAGTTTTCGTAATCATGATGGTAATAATGATGATAATGATGATGATGAACTTATTGGTTCGGGTTACATGTTTATATTTATACAAATTAATATTTAGGTTTATAAATACATAAATAATCATGTAGCACTGCGCTTTTTGTTTAAATGTGGAATTACGTGTTTATGCCTTTTCGTTTTATCCTTTCTGTTAACTGATATAATATTTATATCTTTGGGAATATAAGAATTTATGACTTAATGTAGAGATAAACTAGTCGTAGAGTTATTTTATTTATATTTAATTATTCCACTGTGAAACAAACTCTGGTTTTTAGTGGTCATAAATCTCTTTTTATTACTAACCATCCCAAAGCTTTTTGTTCAAGAACGTTTTACTTATGTGTACCCAAAAAAAAATCCAGCTTACACTTCACTTTGAATTAATTACTTAACAGAATATGCAAATATGAGTCAAAAGAGTAATAATTAAAAAAATATTTATAATGAGCTAGCGAGTTAAAAGTGGGGAAATAAGTACTAGGCATTCATAAAATGAAATCGTCAATACATACCTGAGATTTTATAGTTATAGGTAAAGTGGGGATGATTTTATTTCAACATGTTATTTTCAACCGATAAACGTGTAATATATTCGTAATTATAGAATCAATGTAAAAGCACTAAGTCTGCATTTAGGGTTTTGACAGAACCCTACACTGCGCGTGTCTCGTAATGCACTTGGCCGTTTATTTATTTTTTTACAATTTTACTTAGGTGACGGCTGATAGAAGTGAGTGGAAGGAGAAGACGTGTCGTGCCGAACTCACATAATGTGGAATAAGGGCAAGAAAAAGAAAGTAGAACTTAGCTTACACGAAGATATCTGTTACCGCTGGAGGAATTATACTCACATATAGGCTATGCCATAAATCATCTATTTGACTCCGAAATAGCCTATTTTTGGCAAGTAAATATAAAGTGAAGTAAAGTGTATTTACTATAATAAATAATAAATAAATTTGACTTACACATGTAGCTTCAAGTCGCTGTAAAAGTCCAATAATGTACCAGGCATACATAAAACAATGAAGGTTCTACCTAGTTTGTGGTGAATAAATCAAACGGCGACCGTTCGCAAGTAGGAAGCATTCAATCACTCCCCTTTCTAACCATACAATGACAGGGCTGTTCTGTTCGGCCACTAAACGAACGAAACGAAACCACAATCAGCTCTTAGTGAGAAATCGCTTTTTATATGGATATTTCGTTTAGTTGTACGGAAATAAGGACGCATAAAATAGTAGGAATGACATAGATGAGCTTATATATATATATATATATATATATATATATATATATATATATATATATATATATATAGCGCCCTGTTCAGCCAATGTCTAGACACATACGTTTTTAGATGAGATGTACTTTTTCTTTTAAAGGCTGAAAAAACGCAATTTTGATTTTGATTTTTTTATATTTTTTATGAGGCATAACATAATGTACAATGAAACTCGTCACTCGACATGCTCAAGTCAGTTTTTTGGTTTGTCCGTGATACCAAGCAAAAACTTTCTTATTCATAACTAGTACAGTAGAAGGAATATATTACAAGCATATGTAATTAACGCAATAGCTAATCGCTAGCAACGTCGCTAGTACACCTTTTTTTAATGACACATCAATAATGCCGTACTTTTACAAAGGAAACCTAAATTTTCACCACATATTTTAATATGTGGTATTATAGTAAAAGCTAAAATTGCTTATATACAATAGCAGATTCTACCACAGAAGAGCGAGACGCCCTGAAAGGGCTCTTTCTTATGATGGTTGGAATTCAATACACACGCGCGAATATTTTTCTGCGCACGTCTCTGATACGAAGCCATAAAGGTGTGGAACGCCCTCCCGGCTTCTGTGTTTCCCACCACCTAACCTAAATGGTAAGGGTGAACTTGCAAGATTAGCGCTCTCCAACCTAGACCGCATCATTGCTTGCCATTAGGCATGTTTATAAAAACAATCGGTTATAAAAACAAACTTGGGATCAGAACACAAATAAGATGTTCTCTGTGGTGCAATGCGTGCTCGGAATCATTATAAAGATGGAAGGCTTCGGGCGTGGCTAGTTACCGTACCGTAGTACCGACAAAGACGTTTCGCAAAGCGATTTAGCGTTCCGGCACGATGTCGCGTAGAAACTGATTATGAGTGTGTTCCTGGCTAATTTTGTTGTGGGCTTCTTTTAGACAGGGGTGCATTTGGAACCCTCATAGCTTTAGTTTTAAGTTTACGAAAGTAGTTATCGCCATCAAATCACTACTGTTACTGTTAATTATTGACGCGTCAAAAGTACCTTTTAAAGGACTATTTGAATAAAGATTAATTTGAATTTGAAAAATTTGAAATTTACCATACCCCTAACAGGTTAGCCCGCTACCATTCTAGACTGCATCATCACTTACTACCAGGTTAGGTAGCCGTCAAGGGCTGAGTTGTAGTGTCGATGTTGTAGGAAGCTGTCGCGCCCGCTGGTTCAGTGAGCACACGACGCGGTGCAATCGTCATTTGACAACAAAAAACCTTCATTAAAAACCTCGCCACGGCACAAACCGCGCCACTAAATCTATTATAATGAAGTTAATGAATAAACAAACGCGACTGGCGGACGATAACCGCCGTTATTTATGTGAATATTTTATTAATATTAATTTGAAAGCGCCCGCTCGCGTGGGTTCATATTTCTCGGGTTTATTGTGTGCAAATCAGCGTTCAAGTGTTCCGAAATTTATATAGCCGTTAAGTTTTCACCATAGATATATAACATCGTTTACAGCAGTATATCGGCAATCGACTTGTACAAAGTGCCATTTCGACCCCAATACAAAAAAACATACACTAAACATTTTAATTTCACATATTATAGATAGACATACTCGGTTCATTCAAAATCAGTTGCGCTGGTACAGCGTGCATGGGTAAAGGTTTTGGTTAGGTTTTTTTTGTCAATTTTCTTTGATTAACATTAAAATAAAGGATAATTTACCTATCAACAAGCTCAAACCAACGCGTACTGAACGTGTTTTTTTTTTAGCTTTTTATCAAGCAAGACTCAAAGTGATGGTATTAAGACAATTTGAGACGACCACCGTGGCGGTACTGGTTTCGATTCCCGGCTCGAGTCTGGTCTGGTGGGAGGCTAAGTCCGTGGCTAATTACCAACCTACCGACAAAGACGTGTTGCCAAGCGATTGAACGTTCAAAAAAATCTGAATAGAATCTCTAAACGCTGGCTTAGTGTCTATGGTATTTACTATTTCATTGCAACTTTAATGTTTATCTTTTACATAAGATTAATAAATGGAAGCCAGCCTACACCAATCTGTCTATTTATACAAATTCATTTATAAACTTGTGAAACTTCTTAAATTACTTTATAAATAATCGTGCGTATTTATACTGGTTAAGTTAAAGTTCTTTTAAAAATAATTGTGTAATTTTCAATGTATGTCCTGTCCGCATAGCGAAATTAATTATATCTTGAATTCATTCGTCTTAATTATAATTAAATTACATGGAATTATTTTTTCATCATTATCATCAGAAAGGACGACAGTGCCCTCGCACAGTCGTCCTTTCTCATGAAAGAGAGGAGAGAGGGATTTGGAGATTTGGTTCGCCGTGTTGCTTTAGCGTAAGTATCTTTTAAGGATTCCTGAGCAAATAATGTGATTTTGTGAGTTGATAACATCTTTTTTCCAACTCCGCATGAGTACTATTAATTTCAACAAAATATATATATATATTTCTACATTATGATGTATTTATTAATAAAGACGTATATTTTACAAGTTGTTTGTATGGGTTAAAATGTTATTAATCTGTATACGTACAAAAGAGTATAAAACTTGACTAGAATACTATTATTAATGTATTTAAGTTGGTTGTCATCATGTCGTGCCGCTACGCTATTGGTTCCCGCCAAAACGGTGGCAAGTGATTGGTCCACGCCAAATGGCAATAACAATGGACGCCACGAGGACATTGCGATAAGTTGAGTGATATTTTTGGAGAAAAGGTTTCAATTTAACTGGCGTGTTTATCTAAGTTATTACGCGTACTTTCGAAAACCCACGTCGGCGTGTACTCGATACAAATAATACTATGTACAGTACAGTACAGTGAAGCGGTGATAGCCTAGTGGTTAGGGCGTCAGCCTCCTAATCAGAGGTCGGCGGTTCGAATCATGTGAGTTTAAAAAAATTAAAATATCACTTGCTTCAACGTTGAAGTAAAACATTGTGAGGAAATCTGCACGCCTGAGAGCTCTCCGTAATGTTCTCAAAGGCGTGTGAAGTCTGCCAATCCGCACATGGCCAGCGTGGTGGACTATGGCCAAACCCTTCTCATATTGAGAGGAGACCCATGCTCTGTAGTGAGCCGGCAATGGGTTGATCGTGATGATGATGATGATATATATATCTACATTATGATGTATTTATTACTAAAGACGTATATTTTAAAAGTTGTTTGTAAGGGTTACAATGTTATTAATTTGTATACGTACAAAAGGGTATAAAACTTGACTAGTATACTATTATTTATGTATTAAGTTGGTTGTCATCATGTCGTGCACGCTATTGGTTCCCGCCAAAACTGTGGCAAGTGATTGGTCCACGCAATAACAACGAGTATATTGCAATACGCTGATTTTGACCACCTCCGTGACGCAGTGCGTGCGCTGTTGCATTTTAAAAGTTGGAGGTCCTGGGTTCGATTTCCGGCTCGAGTCTGATCGGATGGGAGGACAAAGACGTGGCCAAACCCTTCTCATATTGAGAGGAGACCCGTGCTCTGTAGTGAGCCGGTAATGGGTTGATCATGATGATGATGACAGTACAGTAGTAGCTACACGTGAGTGTGTAGTAATCGGAGTGTTGAAGCGAGTGCAGTTAATTGGTGGCCGTGGTACGCGAGCGGCCGCGGGACCCCGAGCATTGATCATGGCTGTAATAACCGTGATCAGAACGAGCCCTTGATGTTTGCTGTCAGGCGGCCCGTGGCCGGTTACGTGCCTTTCGTTCGGCCGATGAGACGCGGCTGTCTCTGTATCTCTAACAAACAAACATACAGTAAACAACATTGTCAAATCAAATCAAATCATCATGATCAACCCATTACCGACTCACTATAGAGCACGGGTCTCCTCTCAATATGGGAAGGGATGGCCATAGTCCACCACGATGGCCATGTGCGGATTGGCAGACTTCACACGCCTTTGAGAACATTATGGAGAACTCTCAGGCGTGCAGGTTTCCTCACGATGTTTTCCTTCACCGTTGAAGCATGTGATTTTTTTTTTTTTTTTAAACGCACATAACTCCGAAAAGTTAGAGGTGCGTGCCCGGATTCGAACCGCCGACCTCTGATTAGGAGGCTGACGCCCTAACCACTAGGCTATCACCGCTTCAAATCAAAGTAAATCAAAGTAGCTTTAATCCTGTAAAACTATTACGGGTACCTATTAAGCGTTGATATTTTCATATTTTTGACGACCTCCGTGACGCAGCGCGTACGCTGTCGCATTATAAATTTGGAGCTCCTGGGTTCGATTCCCGATGCGAAGGAGCCTTCCCTACCGACAAAGACGTGTCGCCAAGCGATTAAGCGTTCCGGCACGATGTCGCGTAGATACCAATTAGGAGTACTTATTTACCATACTAACAGGTTTGCCCGCTACCATCTTAGATTGCATTATCACTTACCATAATGTGTGATTGCCGTCAAGGGCTAACTTGTAGTGTATAAAAAAATATATATTTTCCATTATTTTAATTCGTGGTGGTGATAAATAAACTCGCCAACTTAAAATTAAAGCTAAAAGGGTTCCAAACGCGCCCTGGTCTAAGAAGAAGCCCACAACAAGCTGTTTTTTGTTATCACCATCTCACATATTTATAGTACCTATGGAGATTCACAACCAAGCAATTCACACCCAAGCTTTTTTATCCTTAATATTGTAATATGATTTTTATATAAGCTTTCGTTTTATAAAAACTTTGAACTTATTGATAGACATCTCCAAGATATCAATAGGTACTTTATTATAAAATAAAATACAATTTCCTTTGAATGAGTTTTTGTGCAGCCTAATACGAAGTGCGATTTAATACGCCGTAAATTAAAAGTAAAAAGTAAAGTAAAGCCGTAATTTTAAAATCCAAGACCTAAACTTTAACTCAGTTGTATCAAACAATGAATAGAAGCAGACGTTACTTTGCGGAAGTCCATGATAAACAATAAACAGCAAGTATAATTTGCTATATTCCGCCGACAACCGGGAGATTTGTATAATATCTTCCAGTAGAACCTCTACGCACGTTTCGACCTGACACCGGATCATCCTCAGGAGATGTTGACTTCACAACAGAACAGTGACTTTACTTTTCCACTAGTGTAACATTTTGTGTGGTGTTATATTATACAAATCTCCCGGTTGTCGGCGGAATACAGCAAATTATACTTGCTGTTTATTGTTTATCAGTTGTATCAGTAATGAAATTTAAAAGTTAACATAATAAAAGCTGCCTAAACAAACCGGTGCAGAACAGGAAGCCGTCCGGGTAACAAGGTTGATTATAGATACCCCAGCCCGCAGCGGTTATTTCACCGGCGGGGCTACCGCTTCCACTTGTGTGGTCCACGGTTCGATTCCTTTTTGAAACAGTAATTACGTAATGTGACAATTCTTGTTAAAGTTGACGAGCTGTGATAGTCTAGTGGTAAGGACGTCAGCCCCTTAATCAGAGGTCGGGGGTTCGAACCCGGGCACGCACCTATAACTTTTCGGAGTTATGTGCGTTTTTAAGCAATTAAAATATTATTTACTTCAACGCCAGAGAGCTCTCCATAGTGTTCTCAAAGGCGTGTGGAGTCTGCCAATCCACACATGGCCGGCGTAGTGTACTATGGCAAAACCCTTCTCACATTGAGAGGAGACCCGTGCTCTGTAGTGAGCCGAGAATGGGTTGATGATGAAATAAGTACCTACTGTATATTAACTTGAAAAGGGACAGTTGCTTTTTGTATGCACACTACAATTCGGCCCTTGACGGCAATCTCACCTGATGGTAAGTGATGATGCAGTCCAACGTGGTGGACTATGGCCAAACCCTTCTCATATTGAGAGGAGACCCGTTCTCTGTTGTGAGCCGGCAATGGGTTGATCGTGAATGTGACAATTTTAGGAACAAGGTGTAATAACAAATAAGCTTTATCCAAACTACGTTCCCATTCCAAAGGTACACTACCGAATTGATTTACATCCTATGTTTTCATCCGTGGAACTGGTCGACTAAACCAGATTCCTACACGTCGTTGCTTGCCAAGATTTTAACTAGATAATTAAATGTAACATCGTATATTAAAAGGACCTTCTGTCCTGCACATTTTATTCAACGTTTATATAAAGCGTAAGAAAAGTCAAATTATCGTGTAAAGGATTTTGTAAGTGATAAACAAGCTTGGGTGTAAAATATTGCTCTAATAAGATAGCTCTTAAATAATGAGATTGTATTAACAAAAAGAATACTTACCCGGGTAAGTTTGTTGCCCAGGACGCGTTTGTAACCCTCAAAGCTTTAGTTTTAAGTTTACGAATGTAATTATCACCATCAACATACTACTATGCGATTGATGTATTAAAAGTGCCTCTTAAAAGGATTATTTGAATAAAGTTTTTGATTGATTGATTGGTCATACTTCGACGCAGAGACTTTTAAACACCATTTTCGTTTTCTTACTTAGTTTTTAATGCAAACAACCATTCTAATTAAATTTTAAGGATAAATTTGTTTAAAAAAATTGAAACAAAACCAAATGTGTTTCGAAATAAATCAGACATATGAGATTATAAAATGAAATTATATATATACAGAATTTTTTTCTACCGATGATACAGATGATTTGAAGATCATAGGAAGCGACCAAGTTTTAGAACCGTAAGTCATTTGCAGCACGCACTGTTCCATCTTTTTGGTCTTAGGGTACGAAACATTTTTGAACGTAAAGATTACGCGAATTTTCCTAAACGACCATTGAAATAGATTTTAATGGACTGGATCTTCGGAACTCCTCAAAAGACCAGAAGTGAATATCTATTGGTTCATTATGCTAATTGTTTTTTATACTCTACTTTTTAATTTAACCCATGTTGGACTAAAATTAAAAGTATATAGTGAAAACATTTTTTACCTAATAAGACAAAAAAAAACAGACTAGCTACCAGGACTTAAGCAAGAAGAAGATAGGTATTTAGCTAGGGTGTCTAATAGTTAACAACTGCTGTCTCACTTCTACACAGTAGTTACACACAAGTATAAGAAGATGTATCTAAATAGGCGACCTCTTCTCGTTCTCTCGTTTAATTTTTAAAAACTCGCTCCCGTTACGTTAACTGCGCAAAAACAAAACAAAAAAAAAACAATTTTCACTTAAAAAATTTGCAAATTTTGATGTAATAACTCCGAGATGATCATTTTACCAACAACTAATAATGAAACATTCATTATACATCAACCACAAAATTGAAGCGATCGCATGCGAAACCCTTATTTGTTACACGTTAAGAGTCATTTTACACATAGCTGGATTCAAAGTTAACCGTGCAAACTTCGCCGGTGGTGCCTTCCACCCCCAAACTTTTGTTTGCACTTCGCGAGAATCCAATTGCGTTTTTAATAGAGACGTAATTCCTCTGTTCGGACGGGGCGCGTGCGTGGCTGACGCGCATAACTAGCCGGCAAAGTGTGTATTAGCAGAACCTCGTGAAGGCCTTTTTGGCCGGGACCTAATTGTAGGTTCTCAACGCCTCGCATAAACGTGCTCGTTTGTAGGGTTGGCAGATCTTCAGTTTTAGGTTTTTTTTTTTATTCACCACAAGTTAGCCCTTGACTGCAACTCACCTGATGGCAAGTGACAATGTGGTCTAAGATGGTAGCGGGCTAACCTGATACGGGTATGGTAAACTCATACTCCTAATTGGTTTCTACACGACATCGTGCCGGAACGCTAAATCGCTTGGCGACACGTCTTTGTCGGTAGGGTGGTAACTAGCCACGGCGGGAGCCTCCCACCAGACCAGACTCGAGCCGGGAATCAAACCCAGGACCTCCAACTTTAAAATGCATAAGCGCACGCGCTGCGCCACGGAGGTCATCAAAATCAAGTGCGAAATATATAGTGCCTTACGGTAAAATCAAGTACCTGTGCCATCACGGAAAACGACATAACGCTCTATTGTGCCGTCATACTTCCCCGATATGCAAGCTGTTTTCTTCTACCACCAACTTCGACGTTTATGTATGTGTAATGATCACTTAAACACACAATGTGATAAAAGATATTCCTGTTGTCATTGTACAATGATTAGGCCAATGCAAACACCTTCGGAGCAACCTGGCATATTTGCATTTGAAAAAGAGAGGTAGCAAATAAGTTACATTAAGCTTTATAAACTATTATTATTCAATAACAATGTAAAGAATAGTGGCGACTTTCCTCGAACGGATGGTGTAAAATAGCAGCCTAAAACAATAATTTTTAAAAACCAATCAATAACGCCACTACAAAATACAAATATTTTTGAGTTAATAATAGAATTTTCATGTAAAACATATGAGCAGTAAAATCTCCTGAACGAATGACTTCGTTATGTTTTTGTGCGCAACCTATTCTGCGCACTTTTTAGACATGAGTAGTAGAGTGTCAAATCTATTAACGCAAAAAGGTTCGATATATAATCCTTTACCAAATAGTCATAATAAATGTTAATAGAATATTTAGGTATTTTCATTCATTGATTCATTTATTTACCCAGGTATATGTTTTTTTAAAAGCAAGTGTTGTTTATGCCTATTTAGACAGGTGATCTGAAGGAGTAAATTCCATTCGTACTTTGAAGCTGACACACATATTTTTTTTTTTCGGACTTCCTATTAGCTGTACAAACCCTATTGGTTGCCACAGCGTAACCGGGCTGTTTGGCGAGCTTTGGAAAGAAGCTCTGCCAGAACGGACACACATAGTTTTTTCTAGTATCCAACGTTGCATTGTTTCATATGCCCAACAATAAATAGTTCAAAAAGTAAAATATTTTATGGTTAAAACCGAAGTTAATAAACTGGTCTGTTGAACCGTATTTCAAATAGGAAACAAAATATTAAAAATTCTTACACAAATGGGCGGTGGATAGGCGACTATCAAATTACATATCTCTCACTATTATTTCCTACACTAGAGCAATCGGAAATTAATTATTGTTTCTCCTTTTTAATTGCTAACCGAGTCCGATAGCCAAACATAACGCGGCCGTCAATTATAAAGCCTTTAACGAGTTAAGGGTAGATCCCTAACAAGTGTTGTGGCGCGTCGGGGCGTGTGTAATCTGTCGGCGCGGTGTGTGGCGGCCCTAAGTCACGGGCCGAGCGCCGCTGACGGGTTAAATTGAAAAATAAACACAGTGAATGATGGGCGCGCGCAGGTTGTTGACTCGCCGCCGCCGCCATTTTATTTTTTAAACAATTTTGCACGATACGCGTGATCGCGTTGATGCACCTTCCAGTACTTTTTGAGACGCTGTCGCCTCACTAAAAGTGGGAAAGCTCAGAAATGGGATTTAATTCCTAAAAAGTGAAACGAGCGAGCTAAATGGCTGCAGGCATAGCATAGGCACCTAGGCACAGGTGTAGGGGCAAATCTTATAGCAACAATTTGAGATTGCTTGTACGCCGTGCTTGCAGAAAAAGTATTGTGGATAAAGACTTTGGGCTTTCGTCGGGGAGGGGGGTCCATCATCGGTGTCTGGGAAGAATACAATGAGTACCCCAGGTGTTCAGCAAATCCAGCGAGTGAGACATGCTGTGGTGGTTTTTAGTTCGGGTATACCTCAACGATAAGGGGGGGGGGGGGAGTCCCACATAACCTCCGTCTTGCCCAACGGAGGTAGCCAAGCTTTTCCACCACGGGGAAAAAAAGGGTCCATCATCGGTACCCACTTCGAACTATGACTGTTATATAACTTTACACCATTTTAGCCATTTTAATATAGCTTTAACGGGGAAGGATAACATGGTGAGTGAACCTGTATATCTAAGAGCTCTTCGAATAAATTCTCCAAGAAAAATAAACTCTTAAGCCTACTAATTCGCAATTGGTCAGCGTTTTGGACTTTAACTCGATTCTTAGTCTGGGAGGAGACTTGGGTCTTCTCCCAGGCTTTATAATGGTTTGGTATTGACGATGATGAGCTATCCAGTCTAATTCGTTTAGCCGGTCTTTAGCAGGCAGGATATAGGTATTATAAGGTCCTTTCCATCAGAAAACGGATAGATTGTTTGTGGAAGCTACAACTTAATAGACAGTACGCGTAATGTTCACTGAGTAAGAAGATCTTTATTTATATAATAAGCTCCTTTCAGATCATATAATTCTTGAGAACTATAGTTTTAAAAAAACACGATTTTTCTGTAATCAAAAAGTAAACCAGGGTACAATCAATCAATTTTTTCACGATCTTCGTTGCACATTGCGCGCGCTGTCGCATTATAAAGTTGGAGGTCCTGGGTTCGATTCCCGGCTCGAGTCTGGTCTGGTGGGAGATCTTGGCCGTGCCTAGTTACCACCCTACCGACAAAGTCCTGTCGCCAAGCGATTTAGCGTTCAGGCACGATGTCAGGTAGAAACCAATTACGAGCGTGGGTTTAACATACCCCTAACAGGTTAGCCCGCTACTATCCTAGACAGCATCATCACTTATATTGCCGACAAGGGCTAACTTGTAGTGTATATAAAAAAAAACGATCTCCATTCAAAATTTCAGCCAAATTGGCCCAACAGTACCGGCGCGAAGGAGTAACAAACATACAAACTTATATACAAACTATCGCCTTGTTAATGTTATTGTGATAAACTAAATTTAAACTCAAAATTTATTGTTATTGACACAGTCCCCGTCCAATGTTATATGCATCTTCATCTCTCAGCCGCAGATCGTCCCGAGCGGACGTTTAGCAGCGACGTGACAACCGGCGGGACGTGCGAGCTGCCGGAGCGGTAAACTACATTATTTGGCAGCACATCAAGGAATACGCTAATAGACTATTTGCAACGTGTCGCGTACGTCTGTCAGTCTGTCCGCTTTATAGATCACTGAGTTAAATACACGCCGTCGTTATAGGATGGAAGCCAGGTATATATTAGTATATTTATTAATGTATTGTATTATTTATGTAATCCGGTGTATGTATTAGTATGGAGTTAATAGTATGCAGGTTTTTGCTTATATTACTACTTACGCCACCTACTTTCTTCTACTTTCTTTTTTCCTAATCCTAAGGTTGCCGGGCAGAGATCGCTACTAAGCGATAAGGTCGTCTTTTGTATCCTGGTTCTTCTTGTTTTTCTTATTATTTCTATTAATATGTGGTGTACAAATAAAGAATAAATAAATAAAAAATAAAATAAATAAGCCAGAGAGCAAAGTAAATAGATCCGTTATTCAAACCGACGACGTACGCGATACTTTTTTGTTTCCCACTAGATGGTGTTGGCTGTCGCTATAGATTGGTAAAAGGCGTATAGTAAAACCGCGATTGCCGGAGTGATGCGGGTTCGAATCCAAAGTTTTTATTACGTCATATTATCAGGTTGGGTCAATAGCGTGTGCCACACTAATTAAACATGTGGTTCCAGATTGGGTTCCGGCCAAATGCATCTGGTATATAGGGTTTAGAAGTTCTTAGTACCATCATGCAGTTATGAAATTGGCGTGGTAGCTTCATGCTTCGGACAGTTGAGCTACCTACATCAGTTATTGTCATTAAAACGTATTTAGAGTCGTGATTAGCCCGCCAATATAAGCTTGTAGAAAAGTCCTACTATAGTGTAAAGGATTATGTAAATGATAAAAACAATAATATTAAATATTGCTCTAATAAGATAGCTCTTAACATAATTTTAAATGGCATGTGAGATGGCGATAACAAAAAAGAAAATTTACCTGGCTAAGTTTGTTGTGGGCTTCTTCTTAGAGCAGGGCGCGTTTGGAACTCTCATAGCTTTAGTTTTAAGTTTACGAATGTAGTTATCACCATCAAATCACTACTATGTAAATTATTGACGCGTCAAAAGTGCCTTTTAAAGGACTATTTGAATAAAGATTATTTGAATTTGCATTTGAACACAAATTACCGTCTGTATAGGAAGATGGCCGTGCCCAGCAGTGGGACTTTGGCAAGTTAGTGAGCTAGTTCCCGGCCACACATGCGAATTAATTACACGTAGCCGCTAGCGCAGCGGCGCCGTGAGTAAACAAAGGCGAGCGCGCATAAATCTCCCGCAAATATGATGCGCCCGGGGCGGCGCGCGCGCTCGTGTGCGTCGAGCTTTGTTTTGTTCGCGTGATGCGTAGGCTCGCTGATTGGCGGAGTGAAAACAAACGCACGGGCTTTTGCTAATCATTGAACAAAAGTATTCGAAAGGGTATGTTTCGGTTAGTGATTTTTTTATATATGTATTTTTAATCCCGGGTCACCTCATGCTATGTGATTACGCCAGAGGAACCACCGATGCAGTGCCTGCTGAACCCAGGGTAGGTATGTATTTGGAGTAATGTTTTTTTTATATATAAATAGGTACAACGGGTCACCTCATGTGCCGCCAGAGAAAATGCGGTGACCTGAACCTATCAGTTACTACGCGGCATCGTAACGGAACGCTAAATCGCTTGCCGGCATGTTTGCACCAATAGAGTGGTAACTAGCCACGAACGAAACCTCCTACCAGACACCACTTTAGTACCAAGACTCGAGCCGAGAATCGAAACCGGAAGCTTCCACTTTATAATGCTGCATCGCACGTTCGGCGCCATGGAGCTCGTCCAAGATGAGCTGTAATAACTATGTCAATCAACCAATCAATCAGCCTATAGACGCCCACTGCTGGACATAGGCCTTTCCGAGAACGCGCCACCACACACGGTCCTCCGCCTTCCTCATCCACCCGCCACCGGCGATCCTTTTCAGGTCGTCGGTCCAGCGAGCAGGTGGTCGTCCTACGCTGCGCTTACCGGTACGCGGTCTCCACTCCAGAACACGTCTGCCCCAACGGCCGTCGGTTCTGCTACAAATATGACCCGCCCACTGCCACTTCAGCTTGCTAATCCGTAACTAACTGTGTAACGTAACCAAACATAATCATTGCACCTGGCGCTTGCAGTCAGATTGTGGTATTCAATAAAATAAGAACCAATGTTACCAATCCATATTATCTATCCCTAGTTTTTTTTATTATAAATCCAAAAGTGTATCTCTTTCTTACTGATGTTTAACCACTGCGCCTATCTGGATGGTATGTGATCAGCTTTGTATCATAGAGAAGGATTTCATCCCGATGAAACCCCCAGGACCGCTCCCGCAAGTTAAATAAAAACCTCTGTACGACTTGACGGGAAAACCAATTATGACGGAATTTCTCAACGAGATTCATTTTTGTTCTACAAGCTAGCTTGACTTGACTTGCTATCTCACCTGGTGGTAAGTGATGATACAGTCTAAGATGGTAGCGGGCTAACATGTTAGGGGTATGGTAAACCCATACTCCTAATTGGTTTGTACGCGACATTGCGCTGGATCGCTAAATCGCTTGGCGACACGTCTTAGTCGGTAGGGTGGTAATTAGCCACGGCCGAAGCCTCCCACCAGACCAGACTCGTGCCGGGAATCGAACCCAGGACCTCCAACTTTATAATGCGACAGCGCACGCATTGCGCCACGGAGGTCGTCAAAAAGGTCAGCTTGCATCTTAAAGACTGTACTTGGTTGCAATATTTTTTAATTTTAATTTAATTTACCTAATTTTAATTCTATTTATTTTGTTACCATTTTTCGCCTGACATTTTAAGTATTTAATAACTATACAATCTAATTATTAATTTGTAAATTTTTATAAACTATTTAATAAATATTATTCGGAGAATGTTGGCAATGCTGAGTGTGCCTGTAATTGATAAGTTGTACCAGCACCAGCACTAGCTTATTTAGATTGATATAAATGTAACTTACTTGTCGCTGGCATGCCTTATGAATAAATAAAAAATATAATAAAATAAAAAATAGACAACGCAAACGCGGACGTCATAGGCTAGGTTTAATACATTCATAAAAAATTGGCCAGAGATTGACCGACGACCTCCGTGGCGCAGCGCGCGCGCTGTTGCTTTATAAAGTTGGAGATCCTTCGATTCCCGGCTCGAGTCTGGTCTGGTGGGAAGGCTGCGGCCGTGGCTAGCTACCACCCTACCGACAAAGACGTGTCGCCAAGCGATTTAGCGTTCCAGCACGACGTCGCGTAGAAACCAATTAGGAGTATGGGTTTTCCATACTCCTAACAGGTTAGCCCGCTACCATCTTACACTGCATCATCACTTACCATCAGGTGAGATTGCCGTCAAGGGCTAACTTGTAGTGGATAAAAAAAGAGAACTCTTTGCAGCCGTCGAAGCCGCAAAATAAAACAACTCCGTTGCGCACAAGATATCTCCTTTGTACGGAATTTGAGCCTAAAAGCAATATTATCTACACGACAACATTGATAAATGCGAGGCAAATATTCAATTACATTCTACGTATTTACTTATCGCCGGCGGCGTGCATTAAGTATTGTGAAATTTATCAGCTCGTGCTTTTATCGGGGCTCCGTAAGAAATGTATTTCGCTTAATATCGGCAAATGTGTTCAGCGGCGGTCATATCTCCGAGAATACCACTAACGCAACTTTATTAGTGCAATTAAAATTTAAATGCGCTAATACGTTACGCGTTTTATATGTGCCGAGATTGCTGCTTTGAGAGACCAATGTTACGTACTGTACTTACTAAATGACAAATGATACATTTTGCTTCCATGTGACAATCGTGTCAGTTTAAATTTGCATATAAGAAAATTCAAAATTAAAAAAAGTTTTATTTATATAAACCTATTACAATATGAATTAATCATATAACCTACTACAATAAATAAAAAAAAAAAAAACCTATTACAAACATTCATATTATGTATATTGAAGCGATGATAGCCTAGTGGTAAGGGCGTCAGCCTCCTAATCGGAGGTTGGCGGTTCGAATCCGGGCACGCACCTCTAACTTAACAAAGTTATGTATACTTTGTTAAGTTAGAGGTGCTTATATGATATCACTTGCTTCAACGAAAACATCGTGAGGAAACCTGCACGCCTGAGAGTTCTCCATAATGTTCTGAAAGGCGTGTGAAGTCTGCCAAACCGCACATGGCCAGAGTGGTGGACTATGGCCAAACCCTTCTCATATTGAGAGGAGACCTGTGCTCTGTAGTTAGCCGGTAATGGGTTGATCATGATAATAATGATATGTATATTAAACATTCTCCATTATTTTAATTCGTTAGGTGATGGTGATAACTACACTCGCCAATGTAAAACTAAAGCTAAGAGGGTTCCAATCGCGCCTTAAGAAGGCCCACAACAAACTTAGCCGACAACCACAAGATTAGAGACATCTTAGACAGCATCATCCCATACAACAGGTGAGATCGTCAAGAGCTAACTTGTAGTGTATAAAAAAATACCTAATGTTAAGTGATTATCGTCGTCCCAACATCTGTGGTACCACAAGAGCCACGGGTGAACACATCCTCATGATCGGTTTCTAAGCGGCATCATACCGGAAAGCTGAGTTGGCTCCAAGCGTAAACTCTCACTAGGCGAGGATGGTGGTGGTTTATTGGCCGGGTGATGTTCTCGAGCATGACGCGCAGAGTAGCTATCCGGCGCCGCGAGATTATTACCAATGCAGTTTTGCGAGGATTACATGATGGTACTCAATCCTAATTTAATGCTGATATAGTCTTTTTTTTTGTCGTGGTGGAAAAGCTATATGGCTGTTAAGTTATTTATACACGCCCTAAAAACAACCACGGTATGTCTTTGTATAAAATTTCATGACGATCTGTTGAGTACTTTTTGTGAGAAAGCGTAACAAACACCCCTACATTTACTTTCAAATTCAAAATTCAAAACTAAAATTCAAATTCAAAATAATCTTTATTCAAATAGTCCTTAAAAAGGCACTTGACGCGTCAATCATTTACATAGTAGTTATTTCATGGTGATAACTATATTCGTAAACTTAAAACTTAGTTAAACTTAACTAAACGGTACTACAAGTTTACTTTTATAATAATACTAGCTGATGCCCGCGATTTCCTCTGTGTTGATTTAGATTACTAAGCCGACGACCATGAAATAATTATAGGATAAACATTAAAGTATCGCCTTTCTAACAAAAAAAGAATGAATGAAATCGGACTACGCCGTAATGAATTACAACTAAATACACATTTTAACTTTCATCCCCTATCCCAAGGGAACCGTGCTGAATTCCGGAGTAAAAACTATACTATAAACTGGAGTATCAGCTACTCCTGTACCAGATTTCATTCAAATCCATCGAGTACCCATCGGCGTGATGCGCGGCCAGGTAGGTACAGACATCCTTATAGTTTTGGGGGGGGGATCAAGCTGTCCTGATCCTTCCTCTTGTAGTGCGGAAGAGGCCCGGCGGTAGGCTGGGGTGACTGGTAGGCGACCGGGAAGTATACAATGGGTCCCCCGGGCGTCCAGTAAACCCAGCGAGAGGGACATGCCGTGGTGGTTTTTAGTTCGGGGAGACCACCCATGGGTGGGAGTTCCACATAACCTCCGTCCTGCCCAAGGGACGGAAGTAGCTATAAAGCTTTTCCACCATGACAAAAAAAAAAAAGGTAGGTACAGACAGACAAAAAAAAAATGTTTTGGGCTCAGTATCGATAGTTTACTAGCATCCTCCAATTAAAACTTTTAAATATATATTTAATGTAAAGAATTCGCCCTGTTACAGTTTTTTTTTTTTTTTTTTTTTTTTTTTTATCCACTACAAGTTAGCCCTTGACTGCAATTCCACCTAATGAGTGTGATGATGCAGTCTAAGATGGTAGCGGGCTAACCTGTTAGGGGTATGGAAAACCCACACTCCTAATTGGTTTCTACGCGACATCGTGCCGGAACGCTAAATCGCTTGGCGACACGTCTTTCTCGGTAGGGTGGTAACTAGCCACGGCCGAAGCCTCCCACCAGACCAGACTCGAGCCGGGAATCGAACCCAGAACCTCCAAGTTTATAATCTGACAGCACGCGCGCTGCGCCACGGAGGTCGTCAGTTTTATTATATTAAGTCTAGATTAGTAAGGATATTTGCTTTCACTGATATGACAGTCACTGATATGGAGTCGTTATGACGTCGCGTGACATGATAGCTACACAGTCACTAAATGACATTACTTGGCGTGTAATACAAGCGCATTGCACTAATGCATCGATTCGGTATATCGGGCGTAGCTCGCGGTAATGAGGGCCCGCGATATACGTATCGCGGGACGTTACACCTCTACCTGCGCGTACCCCCCTTCATAACCACGTTCTGTTCTTGTCTAATTAAACAATGTCGTCAATTGGTACGAACTAAACTCGAAATATGTGAAATAAGTGGGTGAAATATTTGACTTTGCGAAAGTGCGTGATAAAAGTTGCAAATCACTTTGCAATTGTGCAATTTAAAGGTCACATGTCAACAAATAGTTAAGGCAAACCACTCTGACTCTGTTACTCTCCGATTTCACAGTCAATTATTGCCTGTCAAGACGATCCTAACAAGAAAGTCGCATTACCAAGTCCTTATAATATCGAGCTAGAAAACAGTGCATGGTTTAAATCTCAGTTTAAAGTAAAATTTGAATTGGAAGCAATCCTAGTTTATTGATTTAATTTCTTGATTGTTACCAGGGTATCATGATGGAGTTCGGGAAGTATACAACGGGTCCCCCGGGTGTCCAGTAAAACCTGCGAGAGGGACATGCCGTGGTGGTTTTTAGTTCGGGTATACCCCCCTTCGGGGGTGGGAGTCCAACATAACCTCCTTCCCGCCCAAGGGTACGGAGGTAGCCATAAAGCTTTTCCACCACGACAACAAAAAAGGGTATCATGATGGACAAAACGGTGGCCAATAACACCCAAGTTTACATCAAGTAAAATGTACCAACTCCACCCGTATATCTCCAATATCTACCTTTAATATTACTTTAAAGTGCACAATAGTTACAGTAGAATCTTATTATTTTTTAGTAAGTATATAGTAAATTAGTTTTGACTGCCTATTCGCATTTAAACAGTATATTAGGTTTCCGGTCTTGATCTTTATCCTATGAGGGAAAACACCTGTATCCAGCAAGACTATTTACCTATATATTACCTATAGGCCAAGGAGCGCAAGGAGCTTTTTGACGACCTACGTGGCGCAGCGCGCGCGCTTTAAGCTTATAACATTGGAGGTCCGGGGTTCGATTCCCGGCTCGAGTCTGGTCTGGTGGGAGGTTTTGGCCGTGGCTAGTTACCACCCTACCGACAAAGACGTGTCGCCAAGCGATTTCGCGTTCCGGCACGATGTCGCGTTAGAAACCGATAGGAGTATGGGTTTACCATACCCCTTACAGGTTAGCCCGCTACCGTCTTAGACTGCATCATCACTTACCATCAGGTGAGATTGCCGTCAAGGGCTAACTTGTAGTGGATAAAAAAAAAGGCAGAGTATAGAATGGTCGATATAGATGAAACACGAGTACGTAACGATATA
This sequence comes from Lasiommata megera, assembly GCA_928268935.1. Lineage (NCBI taxonomy): Eukaryota > Metazoa > Arthropoda > Insecta > Lepidoptera > Nymphalidae > Lasiommata > Lasiommata megera. Next base: position 12,923,050 of record OV743329.1, read on the forward strand.
TTGAGATTAGCCGTTACTGATAGACGCACTTTATGGCCCAAATAATGACTTGTTATTATAAATTTTAATGACTTGTATTTTGTGCTGCTAATCGGGAATCCTTTGACATTTCACTGTGCCACTTTTAGCATTTTAACGTCAGCGGGGCACCTGCACGGCGCTATCAACATGCCTTAACCTTTACATTGCATTGCCAACAAGCTTCCTAATAAAATTATAATAGGCAAAAATTATCGTAATATCATCTTTTTATCACTTTTAATATATATCCACTTTTTAAATATACTCGTAGTTGGGCGTAATGGTGTTCATTGGGTTGTTGCTAAACAAATTTTATTTATATAGCCTTTAAACCAGAGGTCGAGGGTTCGAACCCGGGCACGCACCTCTCTTTTCGGAGTTATGTGCGTTTTTAAGCAATTGAAATATCACTTGCTTCAAGGAAAACATCGTGAAGAAACCTGCACACCTCAGAGTTCTACATAATGTTCTCGAAGGCGTGTTAAGTCTGCCAATCCGCACATGGCCAGCGTGGTGGACTATAGCCAAACCCTTCTCATATTTAGAAGAGACGCGTGCTCTGTAGTGAGCCGGCAATGGGTACATCATGATGATCTTGTTTCTTTAGGCTTTATCATTTTGTATTAAAAACCTAACCTATCTCTTAGGACGCATTATCCCGAGCAGTTAGCTTGCAATAAGTAGGGACGTAGATAGATAGTAGATACACGTTGACGAAGCCGAGTACCCTACTGTACAGGTATCAGCTTTTAGGCCACATCACAAAATTCAACTAGTATGTAAATCAGTCAACAATACTTAAATAGGAAGCGATGCTTCAACAAACTTCTCGTGAAAACAAACAAGTTTGTGAGATCTCGGCTGGCAGATAATGTCGTAAAGTGATTTATAAAAATTTATATTTTCCGTTTCGTTCATTTGAATTTTATGCATGTAAAACATGACTGGTGGAAGCCGTTCAGAAATTAATAAAATTTAGATTCTCGGCAATTATTATTTATTACGTAACAACGTAACATATTACGCTGCTTACCTATTCAGTTACTTACTCGTACAGATATGAACAGCCATGTGTCACTTACCTGAAACAAAAAAGAAAGCATTTTATACATGCGAAATATTATTTTTGTCATTTATTTAAACAATAAACAACTTTACTTTTCTCGCTTGTGAAGTCAACATCTCCTGAGGATGATCCGGTGTCGGGTCGAAACGTGCGTAGAGGTTCTAGTGGAAGATTTTGTGTGGTGTTATATTATACAAATCTCCCGGTTGTCGGCGGAATATAGCAACTAACTTGCTGTTTATTGTTTATCATGGACTTCCGCAAAGTAACGCTTGCTTCTATTCATCATTTATTTAACGTGATCTCTGGGTCATGGGCAAGTCACTTCTAAGAAATTCTGGGTTAAATTCCAGAGTTGGACCTAAACATGATTTAGTTCTATCTTGGCCAGATTTCTCAGTATGAGACATCGTTTGATAGTACACTTTTCGAACCACGTTCTCCAATTTGTATTGGAGCAGCAAAGACCCTCTAGGCTGCGTTACGCTCTGTATCTTCTTTATGTAAGAAGAGACCGCACCCAGCAGTGGATTTAATCATCATCATCATCATGATCAACCCATTACCAGCTCACTACAGAGCACGGGTGTCCTCTCAATATGAGAAGGGTTTGGCCATAGTCCACTACGCTGGCAATGTGCAGATTGGCAGACTTCACACGACTTTGAGAACATTATGGAGAACTCTCGGGCGTGCAGGTTTCCTCACGATGTTTTCCTTCACCATTGAAGCAAGAGATATTTTAATTGTTTTTTTTTTAAACGCACATAGCTCCGAAAAGTTAGAAGTGCGTGCCCGGATTCGAACTGCCGACCTCTGATTAGGAGGCTGACACCCAAACCACTAGGCTATCACCGCTTCTGTGGATTTAATTCCGAGTGATAATGATTCAAACGTAAACAGAGTGAGATCGGATGTCTGGTGAGATAGCCTCGCAGAACCACGCATGAAGACCTGTGCACAAACACACAAATTGCGGCGGACAAGCCGCCTGTGGGTTATTGTTTTTTAATGGCCGCCCCGCCCCCCCGCCTCGCCCCCGTCATCCATCACACGGACTTGACCATCGGATGTTTTTTCTCGGACATGCTCAAATAAAAAAGGCCTTGACTCGCTCGCACCGAATTCCCCGCGGCGATTCAGGCATTCCTTAGAAAGTTTTTAAAACTACATTTAAATTAATAACCACGATGTTGATATGAAACAAAGATACGCAGACCATACTATGTACTCGCTTAACAAACCTTCCAGCAATACGAGTCTCCTTACTAACTTAATCTTCTTACGTTAGTGCCATCTCCTATCGGAGGTTGACAATCATTATGGCTATACGAAGCTGTGATAGCCTAGTGGTTAGGGCGTCAGCCTCCTAATCACAGGTCGGCGGTTTGAATCCGGGCACGCACCTCTAACTTTTCGGAGTTATGTGCGTTTTTAAAAAACAATTAAAGTATCACTTGCTTCAACGGTAAAACATCGCGAGAAAACCTTGCATGCCTGAGAGTTTTCCATAATGTTCTCAAAGGCGTGTGAAACCTGCCAATCCGCACATGGCCAGCGTGGTGGACTATGGACAAACCCTTCTCATATTGAGAGGAGACCCGTGCTCTGTATTGAGCCGATAATGGGTTGATCATGATGAAGACTAATTGGATCTTGTTCACGTGTTTTCGAGTAGCTTATATTAGAAAAGGACTTAATAAAGTCTAAATTTCTTTCCGTTTTCCTGGGATCTATTGTAAGGATGGCGGCGCTACGAAAACCTTTCAAGTTAACATAGACAGTTATATATGTGCAATCGAATTGGAAACAGTGTTCTACATTTACTTGTTACTTTTCGTATTTATTTAGATATTTAATATGGTAAAGCAACAATAATATTTAAGAGTTAAGTAGGTTTTAAAATCAAGTAAATGAAGCAAGCCCTTGATTTACCGATAACGAGTAACGCCTTTATTTCATTCGAATTCTATTGCACTGGTGTTGAAATAAATTAATAAATAACTTTCCATACGACGTTGACACCCTTTTTTTTGTCTTCGTGGTGGAAAAGCTTTATGACTACCTCCGGCCAATGGGTAGGAGGGAGGTTAATATGTGAGACTCCTCCAATTTGCATTTTTTACGTAGTCGTTCTCAGGTGTGATGGTCCGTAGAAACCAATTAGGAGAGTGGGTTTACCATACTCCTAACAGGTTAGCCCGCTGCCATCTTGACAGCATCATCACTTACCACCAGGTCAGATAGCCGTCAAGGGTTAACTTGTAGATTATAAAAAACCAGTTTCGCATTTGAAACACGTGAATAAACACTTTGCAATGCTCTTAAATTTCAGCAGTATGTTTCAGATTGTTTGCTCGAGACACTTAATGTTATATCTGTCGGCGCGAAGAAGTTATTAACTTTATTCAGCGGCGCCAAGAACCTCAAGTACTTTACTATTACCCACATTTTAACTATTGATGATTTTGCTAACACAATTTAGACAGTAGCAATCAATTTTTTACAAGCATTTTGCTTTGCTATAAAAACGGGCGGTCGATGCCTTTCGCGGGATTCTCGCTCGAGACGTCGGACTGTTCGGACCTCTTAGTTATTGTCGCAATAAAAGTGTAAACCCGCAAGTTGTGGTTTTAATTACTATGAGCGAAAGTAAACAATATTGTGACGTCATCAATGCTGACGTCTCCCTTACAAAAAAACAACTCCGACGCCCTTGACTCGACATATCTTATGTTTTATATATCATCAAAGTAGGTATATTAAAATTAATATCTCAGCGACGTAAAGAGGGTGAACGCGCCGGCGAGCGCGGCGACGCGACCGTGACGTTAGAGGCGGTCCGTAATACGACCTCACCAATTTATTCTACATCAGCAATAGGATAGGATCCAGCAATTTGTACATTCTAAATTGTGTGCTCAAGAATTCGTTTCACGTGTTAAGTTGAGTATTTTTAAAAAGATTCAAGGTAAACACTTAATAATTCATCATCATCATGATCAACCCATTACCGGCTCACTACAGAGCACGGGTCTCCTCTCAATATTAGAAGGGTTTGGCCATAGTCCACCACGCTGGCCATGTGCGGATTGGCAAACTTCACACGCCTTTGAGAACATTCTGGAGAACTCTCAGGCGTGCAGGTTTCCACACGATGTTTTCCTTCACCGTTGAAGCATGTGATATTTTAATTATTTAAAAACGCACATAACTCCGAAAAGTTAGAGGTGCGTGCCCGGATTCAAACCGCCGACCTGTGATTAGGAGGCTGACGCCCTAACCACTAGGCTATAACAGCTGTTACTAATAATTATTAAGTGTGTGAACACTTAATTTCCCGAAAAGGATTCCCGAAAAGGATTCCCCGAAGTATTTTTTTGTTAGTTGAACTGAAAACATTAAATTGTTTTTAATTTATTTCGTACGTCTCCAGCCCGCGATGGTATCTAAGCCCGTGGTGGCAGCCCCGTGCTATCGCGTCGATCAGTCCCATGCGTCCTCCAGCTGCTGTCAGCACTATTCGTCGGTCTGCAGTCAATTTACGAGCGTAGTTTATGTTAATTCGTGTCGGCTAATGAGACATTGTGTTCGGAATGGGCGTGGGCGGTTCGGGGTTTGTTTTTTTGTTTGTTTTCCATTCGTGCTTCATTGCTCTTCAAGGGCCATTATCTTGTATTATTGTAAGTGTTATTCTTAAGCTGGTGAATTTATAACTGCCCAGTTTATGTTAACTAGACACCTGGCTCGCAGACGTACATGGTGACAATTTTATTTATTGACAGCAGAATATGCTGACCTAACATTATTGGAACGAAGTTCCTTATCGCGCGTTGTGAAAGGGGGCTAGACGGAAAAATTTCTTACGAAAAGTTGTCACGACACTTTTTGCTTATAGTATTGTAAGCTGTGCGGCGTCGCATGTTTCTCTGTCTGTCTCTCTCTCTCTCTCTCTCTTATAGAAAGCAAGCCAGATATTTTCATTTCTATTTCGCATTGAACAGTGTGGTGTCGCGACGATTATTTTTGTTGAGTGTATACAGGTTTTTTGTAAATAATAAATAATAAAAAATAATAATTATTACGAAAATTGAGCCAACTGATTAAGTTTATATAACATTATATTGGTTATATAATAAAAAAAAAATTATTATAACTTAAATAAAATAAAATTTTATTACAATTCCTTCACTTATTAATCGAAAGGAACTTCGTTCCATCCGGGTGTCCCTTGACATCTCTCAAGTTTTTTTTTCGTTGTAGCGACTTCGTATGGATACACGGTCTACTAACGTTGCTTCCTCAGAGTTCAAGTGAAAACTGGGCACAGGTACATCATCTTTCCGAGACCATAATTTGTGTTAACTATTTCAAAAGTCTGATATTTGATCTCAATGCATCATTCTTGCTTAAACTACCATTAAAATACCTACCTCTTCTTAATAGAAAACATAACCTTATAATATCAAAGGGAATAAAAATCTTAGATTACGTGTAGAAGTAAAAGATTGTTTCCAATCCAATTGTTTTAATAGCTTTTCACATGTTAACCATTGGTTTTGGCTGCCAGATGTGTGGTTGGCTTCATTGACATGCCATTTTTCTTTTCTAACTACGGGCTGAGGTCAGTCAGCAAAATCTAATTCAAACCAAACCGACCACTATTAAATAGGCAACTTGTCATGATTTCCAAATGTTTAATATTTTAGTATCTTTTACTGTACATACATATAATAACCTAATCATTAAATGAGAATTTATAACTAACGGCTATTACACTTGGTGGTAAGTGATGATGCAGTCTAGGACGGTAGCGGGCTAACCTGTTAGGAATATGGTAATCCCTCGCTCCTAATTGGTTTCTACGCGACATCGTGCTGGAACGCTAAAATCGCTTGGCGACACGTCTTTGTCGGTAGGGTGCTAACTAACCACGGCCGAAGCCTCCCACCAGACTAGACTCGAGCCGGGAATCGAACCCAGGACCTCCAACTTTATAATGCGACAGCGCACGTACTGCGCCACGGAGGTCGTCAAAAGCGTGATTTGACTTAAATGATTTAGGTTTTCTTTTGACTATTTTTATAAAATGTTTCTCAATTCACTGTTTCCTTAAGTTACCGGATTTGAATGAGTCAAATCAGAAAAATGTTCGAAACTGCCCTTTATAAGTTAGTTAGTCGTTGGTAATTTTTGGTTAGTTCTTGTTTAGTGTTCGTACCGAAAAGTGGTAGGTTGTCCCAAAGGTGTGCAAAATCCTATAGATAAACAAGAATAGATACTGAAGAAGTGTGTTTCTTATCACAACCAAACCAAAGCCAACTTATAAATACACATCATCATCATCATGATCAACCCATTACCGGCTCACTACAGAGCGCGGGTCTCCTCTCAATATGAGAAGGGTTTGGCCATAGTACACCACGCTGGCCATGTGCGGATTGGCAGACTTCACACGCCTTTGAGAATATTATGGTGAACTCTCAGGCGTGCAGGTTTTCTCACGATGTTTTCCTTCACCGTTGAAGCAAGTGATATTTTAATTGTTTAAAAACGCACATAACTCCGAAAAGTTACAGGTGCGTGCCTGGATTCGAACCGCCGACCTCTGATTAGGAGGCTGACGCCCTAACCTAAGGCTGGCTATCACCGCTTCATACTCACACACAATACACATACTCGATCGATAAATGTTTACGGTCTTCGCCTTATCATGTTATCGCGGTGGTCCAATGGATATAATGCTACCCAAAAATACGCCGTCATATCTGCCGATACAAAAAGGGTCAATAAAAATTTCGCTCCGAGTTTGCTTATCAGAAAGGACGCCTATAAAACACCTAGCAGCACTTTGCGGATCGTTTTATTAAAGTAAAAACAACCGAATTAGCCCTCACGAAGCGACCGGGTCAACAAACCAATCTATATCAATAACGATCACTCTGTGTCACCTGACATGTGCTCGCAATCAGCTAAAAGGTGAGACACTTTTTAGGGTTAATGAGGGTCCACTCATATCAGAGTGTCACGATCTATTTTCCCTCTATGCAGTATTTGGCTCAGTCAGAATCTGGATCCAGGGATCCTGAAGCACTTTGAAGGGAATTAAAACAGTATGTTTTAAAAAATATCTATAATATCTTAATTTTACCAAAATTATACTTTTATTATGTTTTTATTTTATTTTTATTCTGTTTTTATAAAATATATTTTTTTTAGGTGTCAGTGCGCCTATAACTGTATTAATTATTTTTTTTTCTTTCTCGGCAATGTTTTGTCTATTTATAAGTTTATTTTTTGTATTAGTTTTTAAGCAATGAATTTTTAAAAAATTGCCAAAAAAAAATTTAAAAAAAAGCGTGTCTTATAGTGATAATATAAATGCAAATCATTAAGATATATCTTATATATTACTTATCGCTGCAATTCATGATTCCTCTGGTTATTAGTGCTCCACAACTGGGGGTAGGCCTCCTCTTTCATAGGAGAGAGGATTCAGAACTACATAGATTCTGAACGATCATATCGGAATTGAATGTTTTTTTTTTTTTTAATTTTTGACCTGCAATAAAAATATTTTATTTTATTTATTAATTTTCATTAAAAAAATTTAGTACTCGTTTAAGTCAAATTCTTGGAGTTATAAATCTGAACATAAAATCATAATCTTCCTTAACTACCGATTTAAGCATAGGCCTATATTTATTATGAAACAACAATTTAAAGTAACTAACTAACGACTGACCTGGAAATCTCATTCGCAAATAATATTTCAATTAAGACCTCTTAGAACGTAATAATTTCGTTCGCTGATATAAAATAATTGTATTTGATATCTATAGAGGAGGTATTTCGTGGAGGACCTCGACTCTCCGGTGTGACGCGACCCTCTGAAGCAATAACTACAGTGGTGACATCTTGCGGGACACCTGCCGCGCAAAATTAACTTTTATATGTTTGTTTAAGAGCTTTATCTATTTAGGAAATAATTGGGCAATTTATATTATAAAATGTTCACGTTTAATTTAAATGAACTGTTGTCAGTTTATTTATAATAATGTATTTTGAGCTTACAATTAAAATTAATTAACGCAGCGTGTTTTTTATGAACAATAACGACTATAAATATAATGGACGATTATTTTATTTCATTTATACTAAAATACAGACATCGTTAGCATTATTTATTTATATATTTCTGTGTGTTAATTTTGATGAAGGAGGACTAATTGGAGTAACGTTGATGAGGATGCCCCTAACGCTAAGTGAGTAGTTTTGACTACCGATGTAGGACGCAAATCAATATTCAACATATCGTTAATATGGGAGGTTCCGTACGCGGCGCGCGCGCAGTCGTTTAACATATAAATAACTGCTTACTGGTGAAGAGTTTATGAGCTTAAAGAAGTGGCATTAACCTACAAAAAGCAGTGATAGCCTAGTGGTTAGGACGTCAGCCCCCTGATCAGAGGCCGGGGGTTCGAACCCGGGCACGCACCTAAAAACTTTTCGGAGTTATGTGCGTTTATAAGCAATTATTTATTTATTTATTTATTTATTATTAATATACAAGGAATAAAATAAGTTATAATATAATAAAGGCACCGAAAAAACCAAAGAGGTTTGTCCTCGGTGCTAATCAGTAACATAACAGCTTAAAGCTAAAGGAAAAAAAAAAAAAATTAAATTAAAATAACACTTGCTTCAACGGTGAAGGAAAACATCATGAGGAAACCTGCATGCCTCAGAGTTCTCCATGATGTTCTTAAAGGCGTGTGAAGTCTGCCAATCCGCACGTAGCCAGCGTGGTGGACTATGGCCAAACCCTTCTCATATTGAGAGGCGATCCCTGCACTGTAGTGAGCCGAGAATAGGTTGATCATGATGATGATGATTGTGTTTTCTACTAAGCAATTCTCGGAGAGCAAGTTTAACCACAACGACCCCCATCAACTCATTAAAAGTCTGTCCTTAAGTTCGAAGTTGGTGATAGCCAACTTCGAGTTCACTTAGGGTTGGTGGTCGGTAGGAATGAGATGATGTCGATGTGTGTGAGTGATGATTAGACTACGAAATAACTAAATTAGAGTATGAAATAACTACTATGTAAATTATTGACGCGTCAAAAGTGCCTTTTTAAGGACTATTTGAATAAAGATTATTTTGAATTTGAATTTGAATTTGATATTTTAATTTTTTTTAAACGCACATAACTCCGAAAGTTAGAGGTGCGTGCCCGGATTCGAACCGCCAACCTCTGATTAGGAGGCTGACGCCCTAATCACTAGGCTATCACCGCTTTACACCGAAAACACAATATAAGTAAGCATCTATCTACATACAACTAAATAAATTTTCCCATATAATAACGACGATTTGTAAACAGACGACAAAACGTCGATTATACAATCAATAAACGGCTTAAACTTGGCTTAAAGCCAACTTGTGGCGAAATCCCACATTAATCACCGCCACTGCAGCAAGCTAGCTGCTCGACGTGTCTTCGTCCGAGAATATAATATGTATACTTGAAACAACGGAGATTGGATACTATCCTAATAATGATAGTAAATTGTATAACGTTACTGTTAGAAAACAGAACTTATTACATATTTCATATTAAAAATATTTTATAAATATAAAATATTAATATAAATTTAATATAACAACAGACAATTACATAGAAGTGAGTACACTACTACACATAACTACACTCGTAAATATATCCTAACAACATTTAATTGATTTTCGTACTCATTGAATCTACCAAACAGTTGCTAGTCATTAAAATAATCAAGTAAAATGTATGCATAGGTTCATCGTGATCAACCCATTACCGGCTCACTACAGAGCACGGGTCTCCTATCTATATGAGAAGGCTTTGGCCACAGTCCACCACGCTGGCCGTGTGCGGATTGGTAGACTTCACACGCCTTTGAGAACGTTGTGGAGAACTCTCAGGCGTGCAGATTTCTTCACGATGTTTTCCTTCACCGTTGAAGCAAGTGATATTTTAATTGTTTAAAAACGCACATAACTCCGAAAAGTTAGAGGTGCGTGTCCGGATTTGAACCGCCGACCTCTGATTAGGAGGCTGGCGCCCTAACCACTAGGCTTCTTAAACATAAAAACAAAAAAAAACAGTACAATAATCAAGTAAAATGTTTGCATTGGTTAACATATATAAATTGTTTACTAGCAAAAAAGCAAGCAGCAATGATTTTATAACTTAACATAGTGAACAAAAAGCAAGTTACCATATGTATCAAAGCAATGCCACGTCATCAGCCTCGCAGTTCTTATTTAATAAACTTACAAAGTGATATATCAAAACGATTATTATAACGAAGCATATTTTTACTATATTAACTTTATTCCTAGTAACATGTATAATTTATCGGTACTATATTTTTTTATTATTATTACTATATTTCAATTATGTTGTAAAAAGAAAATTATAGTATAATATAGTGTCAGTCAATAAAATCGTTTGTTGTATAATTTGGTGAAACTGGCTTACAAAAAAACTCATCCTATCACACAACTTCGACGACCTCCGTGGCGCAGTTGGAGGTCCTGGGTTCGATTCTGGTCTGGTGGGGGGCTTCGTCCGTGGCTAGTTACCATCCTACCGACATAGACGCCCTTAGGGGAGGAGTATTGCTCTGTAGTATTGAATTATTTCTATTACCATCTCGTCTATAAGTTGGAGGCATGCGCTCAGCTGCGAAGTATAAGGTCTATTATGAGTCTGTCTGACTATAGTAAACTTTGCGAAGTATTAAACGGACGGATAGATTTGAGCGAATATATTATTACTAAGTGCGCAAAACATGGCAGCAGCTTAGCAAGTAGGAAGGTATTTATTGCAAGGGATTTACTCGTTCGTATCTATCACTTCTTAACACCATAACGGTTTCTTCTAATGTTGAGTAATGACATACGCAGAATGCAGAATAATTGCTTGTTATAGACGGACCGACAGTGCATATGACAGCCACTTTTGGAGGCGTCAAAGGCACTTTTGGAGGCGTCTATTACAATGTAGTGAGTTGATGATGATGACTACATTCGTAAACTTAAATCTAAATCTATGACGGTTCCAAAAGCGCCCCGGTCTAAGAGGCCCACAACAAACTTAGCCAGGTAACTTAACTATTCATCACCTCATTGCTAAAACCATCTCACATGCTACTTAACATTATTAAGAGCAATCTTAATAGAGCAATCTTAATAGAGCAATATTTCATACCCAAGCTTGTTTATCATTTAAATAATCCTTTATACTATAATATGACCACTTCTACAACCTACGGTACAAGTAAATGAGATGCATATAAATGGACGGACTACAATAGACAAAGGTACTGGCTTATATGCAAGAAGGTAACGTACTATTAAACTACCTGTAGTGATATTAACTCAATATCGCTCCGACCAGACTAGCTGACGACGACCTCCGTGGGGTAGTGCATGCGCTGTCGCATTATAAAGTCGGAGATCCTGGGTTCGATTCACGGCTGGAGTCTTGTCTGGTGGGAGGCTTCTGCCGTGGCTAGCTACCAACCTACCTACAAAGACGTTTCGCCAAACGATTCCGAGCGTTCCTACCCGATGTTACAACCAATTCGGAGTGTGGGTTTACCATACCCCTAACAGGTTAGCCCGCTACTATCCTAGACTGCATCATCACTTACCACCAGGTGAGATAGCCATTAAGGGTCAACTTGTAGTGTATAAAAAAAAATCAACGAATGTATTTTTTTAAGTAACCATGACGAGTATCAAACAGTATCCGATTTAATTATACACTATACAAACATGGTCGTTACAGAAAAACAACAAAGTACCACCAAGTTAAACCAGTGTATTTTTTGATCGCTCTGTCTATATCCTTTAGTCTGTGGCAAACAATTAAAAGCGCTTACACTTTGAACATTAAATAGATAGACATGCCTAATTAGTACGTGATTGATTTTGTGGCCGCAGCCAACACAGAAGCCACTACTGGTATGCTTCTAGTTAATTATTATTGGCTTTCCATTACGAGGATCAATGACCTAGTTATGTTGAAACACAACATTAATCAAACGTCTCCAATGGAAATATAAAAAGAACATCTTTGGTTTCGTAAGCATTTATGTATATTAAGCCAATATGTAAAATACCAACACTAACCAGCTGATACAAAAATACTGACATCGAGTTAAAATAATGGGGGTTGGTGGTAAAAGGGTGAAAATCATGGTTTGTATGTTTATTTTAATGCCAATACATAAAAAATTAAAAAATTAAAATAAAGGTGTTTTATTTTTTGTCTATTAGCTGTACAAACCCTATTGGTTGCCACAGCGTAACCGGGCTGTTTGGCGAGCTTTGGAAAGAAGCTCTGCCAGAAGAAAGCCCTAGGGCTCGAAGAAACTAAGGGAACGTCTGCCTAAGGGCGCCTCCTGTGAGGCCGAACCTCGGCTAAGGTGACGTTTGGGATAACGGGGGGGTCGGACGGTCTTTTTTTGGCGTGGATCACTCAGGGGGTATGCAAAATAATTCATATCCTATTATGAGAGCTACCTATATGTTACAAATGATGTGATATCAAAGGTACATTTTTTTACACACTACAGCTTAAGCCCTTGACGGCTATCTCACCTGGTGGTAAGTGATGATGCTGTCTAGGATGGCAGCGGGCTAACCTGTTAGGAGTATTAATCCACGCTCCTAATTGGTTTCTACGCGACGTCGTGCCGGATAGCTAAATCGTTTGGCGACACGTCTTTGTCAGAAGGGTGGTAACTAGTCACGGCCGAAGCCTCCCACCAGACCAGACTCGAGCCGAGAATCGAACCCAGGACCTCTAACTTTATAATGTGACAGCGCACGCACTGCGCCATGGAGGTCGTCAAATATATATTTGATTTCCATTTAATTCTTCTGAATTGAATTACAAGAAAAAGTTTTACGTTTTTGTATAATCCCACCTATGGAATAGTTAGATTTTTTCAAAAATCATCAGTTTGATTACTAGGTTACCCATGAAAGTCGGCATTTTCAATTTGACAAGGTTCGGGAGACGAGATACTACTGTCAAACTAATAATGTACATTCAATCGCACCAGGCTGTCACGAGTCGACAAGAGGTCTTTAGCGCAGCAGACGGACAGCCCACCCGCACGATCCCCAAGGCGAGCACGCGCTTTGCAAATTTGTTTCCACCAAGTAAATTGCTCTCCGAACGGTACCTGTTAAGCTATGATCGCCTGGTAATTCTACGGGCGCGGCGTGTTTGATTTTACTCGTGTAACGGGTGTTGGCACTTTGGCAGCAAGGTTATCTCGTCTTAAGGCATCCTATAGTAAATATAGTTCAATTTAAACCCTTATACATTAACTTAAAATATAATTTTAATCTAAGTAATTGTTGTTTCATTGACATTCCAATTTTCATTGTCATTATTAATGACTATTAACTATACTTGTAAAACGCCAAAATATATTTTCTGCATTCGAGAGTCAGTCAATTGTCTCACCTGATTTATTATTATAACATACGTATTACGATTATTTGAGAGGATAAAAATTGGTAACAGTGTTGAGGAACTTTACTATCTCAAACCTCGTTCAACGACCTATCAGAAGACAATAAAACAAGACAAAATAAACGTTGGTTGATATCCAGCCCACTAAAATCATGGTGGCATGATTTTAGTGGGCTTGCCACTCCGTTCACAATTCAGTGTTTTTAACACGCATTAAACATTTGTTACCTCTTTGTCAAATATAAGTACTCGTATATTATTTGAGGATCTTCAAGGCCCTACCAGCGTAAGTCTTACGTAATAAAAGGTTATATAGCTTTTTAAATTGGCTTAAGCCGTAGGACATGTCTGAAACTCTTGTACTACGAGTTTTAATGACGAAAAGTAATATTTAATCATTCATCTAACATTGACAAAAATAACTGTAAACCAAAAAAGGGCATTAAAATTACCTAGAACACTGGTAACGCCAACTATTGGGTGTGTTTGGATTTAATAATTCGATCAATGTCCACGTTTATTATCCTACTACCCTCCCTTCCTTATCGTGTACTGTCAACAATGTTCGTGGCGCGACGCAAGCGCCGCCTCAAGTCGGCTCTCTGCGATCGTACGTACGTGGAGCGGGTCGATCTTCGCTTCTTGCCATCAGATCGAGGAGCGAGATGTCTGTGTTCTGCTTGGGTGTGTGCTGGCTTTACGTCCGATAGTGCTCGTCGTCGAAGTATAGGTCGCGGACCCTTCTATCCTTCACGACCTTTGCCCGACACGTGGACGCCGAAATTCTATATTTTATACAGTACAGTCCACTTGTTTTACCTTTCGAGGGTGGACAGTGGCCGCATTCGCGCCTCCAATCACACTAATAATATAATCGCGAAAAAAGTCAGTGTATAGAGCATGTATGTTTGTTGCTCCACAAGCAAACGTATTTATTGCACAGGAATTTTCAAAGAATTCCTTAACCACGAGGATGAAGTTAGTTAGTTAGTTCGAACAACAGGTAGTTATTTAATAAAGTTCATTTGGTATATAAATCCTGACTGATATGTTAAGTAATTATTAAACTTGAAGATCGAAATTAATGATAAATTATATGTTCCGATACGTGTTATATTCTAATAAAGTACACGCTGGAATGCAAGTGAAGGCAAACCCAAAAACGTTTTCCCATATGACCGATATGATTTCCAGGAAAGTAAGCATTAACCCGACTGCTGACCCGACGTTTCGACTGTCGCGTCACGTACGAAGATGACTTTATTTTAATATTGCACGCCTGTTTTTTTTTTATCGGCCATTGTTATTTTATTTTTCATATTCTATGTGCATCGACACCGGCGCCTATCGCCCGTACATATATCACTATCGCGAGTGGAAACTGAACGTGAGTTTGTTAGCTATTCATTATTTGTGTGGGTTCTTCTTATCTTCGAATAGCTGCCTTTATGAGTTAATTGTAAGTTAGCTTACTAAGCAACACAACTTCTTAGGTTCTCTATTGCCAGGTCAGGCTATTGTACAATTTTGGATTTTGCCATTGTCTGTATCAACCAAGATTTAGAAAATTGGCGTTACACGCAGGGAAAAGGCATTTTTGCAGCATTTCGACACCGGCGCCTATCGCTCGTACATATATAACTATTGCGAGTGGAAACTGAACGTGAGTTTGTTAGCTATTCATAATTTGTGTGGGTTCTTCTTATCTTGGTATAGCTACCGTTATGAGTAAGTTTTAAACATAGCTAACTAAGCATTATAAGTTCCTAGGTTCCTTGTATAAAGCCGGAGTTGGCTACGCAAGAGAAGGCCTGTTCGAAGTATTGGAACACTAACAGGTTGAGATAGACAGAAAAAGAAACGTAGCGTTTTATATATTTTTTTAGCAACTGAAACTTTTAATTAGACAATTGGTTGTTAGGAATACATATAGAACTTAAAATAAAACTTAGATTAACCTTAAAACTAAAAATCTTAAAAAATAAATAAATATTTAATATCATAACTAAAATATATTATTAAAAGGAGTCCCTTTAGGCAAGGTTCTGAAGATACTGGCAGCGTTCCCCCTTTGAATGGCTAGACTAATTCTTTGTCCGAAGTAGCTGGCAGCTCTTCGATCCCCTGTGACCTCGACTAACCTTTTTGCTATTTCCTTAAAAAGCCTTAGAGCGCTAGGACCCCACGGACCAAGGGTCTCGACACCCAGCGTTTTATATTAAGCTTTTATTGCCTTTGTTTCGCACAGTTAACACTATGTTAATAGTACACTTTAGTAAAATTATCGTTTTATAATAGTAAAGATTTATCAAGGACACCATATGGAATCAAGTTTTAAACTAGGGTATTGTGTCACAGTGCCAACCACAATATTAGCACGCGAGTGTATAAAGTTTTACAAGAACGAACAAAAACTATTATAGCCTTTTTATAACTCCAAAGCACGACATTCGTTTTGAACCGACATAACTCTTTAATCTCCATGTACATTCATGATGTCCTAGTAGTTATTGCGATGTGACATAATGGTGGGCTTTCTCCTTATAGCAAAAACCTTTCGATTTGTGAGCTTTTGACGACCTCAGTGGCGCAGTGCGTGCGCTGTCGCATTATAAAGTTGGAGGTCCTGGGTACGATTCCCGGCTCGGGTCTTGTCTGGTGGGTGGCTTCGACCGTGGCTAGCTACCAACCTACCTACAAAGACGTTTCGCCCAACGATTTAGCGTTCCTACCCGATGTCTAGTAGAAACCAATTAGGAGTATGGGTTAACTTGTAGTGTATAAAAAGGAGAGCTTTCTTTTGAGATACACCACGCTATGCTAGTACGATTAGTTTTCCGATAATCATAGTAACTGTTTGAAGACTATTTTATTTTTCTTATGCACGCTAGCTTTATTCGATAATGTACGTATTAGCCGATTATTTCTTCCTATATGCTCGAAACCACATATAGACGTAACCGATCTCTTATGCATAGGATTTTCTAATCAGTATAATTTTGATATTACACATCTGCCAGGCACAATATTTTTTTACTTCACAAAAATAACAATTTCTACGCCCAGTATTGGAACTCACAACATTTATAACTATCGATGTTTTTTGGTGTAGGATTGAATACATATCGCAGACAAAAATCTCCTCTGCGAGACTCCAAATCACTTCCGTCCAAAAAACCCCATCTATCATTCAATTTACCAAAAATAAAGATGACTGATTAAATGCACCGTCCCGCGTCCCGGGAGGCCGCCCGCACCCTCCGCTTCCTCTAATCAGATACACGTGAACGACATATTTGCATTTTTCCCATTTTTTTTTTAATACTTTTTGTACCTTCCAATTAGGGCAACATTCCGCGGTTCCGCCCCCCCGTTAGCGCTTCTATTGACGCGCGTTTTCATTGTTAATAGACGTTTAAAAAAACGTCCAACTTTTGAATGTACACATAGCTCGAAACAGAAAACTAGGAGCGGAGTTGCTCGTTCTCAGGTTTATTAAGTATCATGATTTATAGGCATCATATATACATGAATAAAAGACTTTGTATATGCATGGTCCCGGGTTCGATTCCCGGCTCGACTCTGATGGGAGGCTTCGGCCGTGGCTAGTTACCCTACGGTCAAAGACGTGTCGCCCAGCGATTTAGCGTTCCGGCAAGATGTCGTGTAGAAACCAACTAGGAGTATGAATTTTACAATACCCCTAACAGGTTAGCCTGCCTTCCATCTTAAGACCGCATCATCACTTACCACCAGGTGAGTTTTTTTTATACTTTACAAATTAACTCATGACGGTTATCTCATGAGATGCAGTCAACTAACTTGTGGTGTATAAAACAAAGCATTGACGTTCAAAAGGAGTGTAGAAGCCTAAAATATATAATGAAATATAGCAAGGTAAAATACAGATCACTAAGTACATAAAAACCTAACCGGATAAAAGATGGCAGCGTTGACAAAGCCCCGATCTGTGAATTCATCTTAATAATCCATTTATAAAATTCGAACACTATAACGCGAGTTGTAAAAATGAATGAAACAAGAGATAAGTGAAAATTTTTAAATATCTTCGACGAAGGCCGAATCTCCTAGATCGTCGAAAGTCTCGTTAGTTGCCAATCTAAACGTTCAGTTGCAAGATTTAGCAATGCAGAAAATTAATCAATTATTTCAATGAACAGTTGATGATTGATTGATTTTAAACAACATGCAGATTATTTTTGAGCCAGTTATGGTTACGTCAAATTTATGTGGACATGTTTGTGTAATGGGAACCGATCTCTAAATCTTATATGGCGCCCCCGGGGTTTCGCCCGGATGCTGAACATATTTGGATATCTCCCACAGCGGCATGCAGTCCTGGTAATTAGGCGCGGGTGATGTACGCGCGAGGCGACTAATGCAGACAAATTCAATATTAATTTATGTTAGCTAGTTATTCTGCTTGGTCTCCTCATTGGTCTAGTCCGGAGTACGGGTCTTGACACTGATGTTACGGGTAGACTTAAAATCGTTAAGTATGATTTTTTCGATCACGAAGATCTCAGCTTAAACCTCGGAGCACAAGTCGAGTCATCAGTCGAAGCTGTTATTAGAAATTAAAAATATCTTCATTATAATCATTAAAAGCAAATCAACCGGCACTGCTGCAGCTGCAAGGTCCCGATACTCTCCCCTCTCCGCACGGGATCCTGACAAATGGCTGGGGCGCCTGTTAGATGCCTGGGAAGAGTGCAATGGTGTTCCCTGGGCGTCTGGAGAACTCAGCGTGAGGAACATGCTTGGTGGTTTTTAGTATCGGCCCTAGGGACGGACGTAGCAATAAAGCTTTTCCACCACGACAAAAAAATAAAGGATAATGAACCGTTATAGTTGGGGCCTTCTCATATTGAGAGGAGACCCGTGCTCTGTAGTGAGCCGGTAATGGGTTGATCATGATGATGATGATGATAGTTAAGGCTATTTACATCAGCCTCCCAAAAAACAGACATCAGCTTACACATCTCACTTGTCATATATATATAATCATCATATATAAATCACGGCGCTAAACACTGTGCCGACATTATTTTTAATATCTACCACAAGTTATCCCTTGACGGCAATCTCACCTGTTGGTAAGTGATGATGCAATCTAAGACGTTAGCGTGGTAACCTGTTAGGAGTAGGTATACCAACACTCCTAATTGGTTTCTACGCACATCGTGCCGGAACGCTAAATCGCTTGGCGACGCGTCTTTGTCAGTAAGGTGATAACTAGGCACTATCGAACACCAGACCAGAGTCGAACTAACCCACGAGCTAGAACTTTAGGTCGAGGTAGAGACGTAGGTCGGAGATAATCATAATATTTGTTTCATTATTGTTATATGATTGTAATAATGTTGAAGCGGTGATAGCCCAGTAGTTAGGGCGTCAGCCTCCTAATCAGAGGTCGGCGGTTCGAATCCGGGCACGCACCTCTAACTTTTCGGAGTTGTGTGCGTTTTTAAGCAATTAAAATATCACTTGCTTCAACGGTGAAGGAAATCATCGTGAGGAAACCTGCACGTCTGAGAGTTCTCCATAATTTTTTCAAAGGCGTGTGAAGTCTGCCAATCCGCACATGGCCAGCGTGGTGGACTGTGGAGTGATCCGGTAATGGGTTGATCATGATGATGATGATGACGATTGTAATAAACACAAAAGTAACCAAGACTCTTAACGTAAGCACACAACAGGCTAGCCCGGTTACGCTGTGGCAACCAATAGGGTTTGTACAATTATAGACAGTCCGAAAAAAAAACACAACAGGCCTAGCCTGATGTCTACTTCGTAATGACTTTAAAAAGTATACAGAGCAATATCAAGATGCCACCTGTCCCGTGACCGCCGACTTTAGGAAAATGTTACAAAAGGGCTTCTATTGTAATTTTGCGAAAATTAAGATTTATAAAAACTAAAACCACTTTTTCGATAGAGACCTTATCTCAGTAGTGTAGTCCGTAGTGATGGGAAGCGAGCGCTATCGATAGGTCCGATAAGGCTCGGATAGACGCTCCGCGGGAGGCTCTTATCGCGCACGGCACATCTGGCGCCTAAATTCCTGCGCGCAACGCGCACCGCGCGGGAGCCGCTCTGACGGACGGGAGGCTCGTTAGCCAACGCGGCCGTTGTGTGGATACGTCATGCGATCATAGAACATTTTATGTATATCCATAAATTCAAGAAAAAAAACTTGAGAGGTGTCAAGGGACACCCGGATGAAACGAAGTTCCTTTCGATTAATTAGTGAAGGAATTGTAATAAAATTTTAATTTATTCAAGTTATAATAATATATTTTTTATTATTAACAAATATAATGTTATATAAACTTAATCAGTAGGCTCAATTTTGTACTCCATCAGCAATATCCGGAACTTGTGCAGAAACACTGTCATGTTATTATTTTTATTTTTTATTATTTATTATTTACAAAAAACCTGTATACACTCAACAAAAATAATCGTCGCGATACTACACTGTTCAGTGCGAAATAGAAATGAAAATATCTGGCATGCTTTCTATAAGGATGAGAGAGAGAGACAGACAGAGAAACATGCGACGCCGCACAGCTTACAATAACAAAAAGTGTCGTGACAACTTTTCGTAAGAATTTTTTCCGTCTAGCCCCCTTTCACAACGCGCGATAAGGAACTTCGTTCCAAAAACTGGACTGTAGCGCACTGAACATTAGAAGCAAGAGTAAACTTAAGTAAGAGTCCGGTGTCGAGTCGAAACGTGCGTAGAGGTTCTAGTGGAAGATTTTGTGTGGTGTTATATTATACAAATCTCCTGGCTGTCGGCGGAATATAGCAAATTATACTTGCTGTTTATTGTTTATCATGGACTTCCGCAAAGTAACGCCTGCTTCTATTCATTAAGAGTAAACTTGTCGTACCGTTTAGTAAGCTGCAAAAAATTAGTAACTCTTTCAAAGAAAATTGTATTTTATTTTATAATACATTACCTATTGATGTCTTGGAGATGTCTATCAAAAAGTTCAAAGTTTTTTATAAAACGAAAGCTTATAAAGAAATCATATAACGATATTAAGGATTATATCAATTTAAAAAGCTTGGGTGTGAATTGCTCTATTTCCATAGGTTTTTTTTATATACATAGCGAGCAAACGAGCAGACGGGTCACCTGATGGTAAGTGATTACCGCCGCCCATGCAAATGTTCATTTGCAGCACCAGAGGAACCGCCAATGCGTTGCTGGCCCTTGAGCAATTTGTTAATCCGCCCTTTGAAGCTCCCCATATTATAACTATTAGGGAACACAGAAGATGGAAGCTGGTTCCACAATTTGCAGATGCGTGGCAGAAATGACCTGGAATAGCGGGTGGGTACCATAATTTATTATTGATTATGTGATATGGTGAATACCAGTTTGCAAATGTTCAATGTTGGTGTTACGAACGGTAACATTATAAACATTAAGCCCAAGGGCGCAATTCATTTCATTGTCCTCACCAACGAAATTACTAGTAGCTTCTAGAAGTGAAAATTTTAAGTGGAGGATGCTTTACTATTGATCGCTCAAAAAAATGATTTTTAAATTTTTTGTCAGTCTGTCTGTCTGTATCTCGGTCGCGCATCACACCGAAACTACGGGGTGGATTTGAATGGAATTTGGTTTAAGAGTAGCTGATACTCCGGTTCAACATATAGGATAGTTTTTACTCCGGAATTCAGCACGGTTTCTTTGGGAGAGCGAATGAAAGACAAAATGTGTATTTAGTTGTAATTCATTAACGCGTATTCAGATTTCATATTATATCTACTTTTTTGTTGGAAGGAGATACTTTAATGTTTAGTAATCCTTTGCTGCCAATCCGCACATGGCCAGCGTGGTGGACTATGGCCAAACCCTTCTCCTAAGGAGACCCTTGCTCTGCAGTGAGCCGGTAATAGGATGATGATAATGATGATGAATCTTTTGCTTCGTGATTTTAAGACAAACAAAACACTCTCTCACACTCAAAGCAAACGCAGTCGCGGGCATCAGCTAGTCCTACAATAAAACAGGAGACGAGCGTATCCCCCAGCTCTTTAGTCACACATAAGTGTACAAACGTTATCGTATTTCGAAATCAAACGTTAAATATAATGCAGAAACGACAGGTAGGCACCGTATGCCGTGCAACCAGAATATAAAAACACGACGAAAATATCCACCACAAAATGTCCGCGACAATACCAACCTAACCGTGCAACGTTTAGGGGTTAAGTTGCCTTGGGGGCGGGGCGCAATAAATCTTACGGTACGATGACACGTGTCAGGTATTCCGGGAGCTGTCAGAGTGACGTAATGTGTTTATTTATGACATGCGGCCGGCGTCATCGATGACGTGGGAATGTCCCGGGCGGACAACACTGATCTATGATAGGCTCACTTGTATCCCGCTCTGTTTGTGTAACTCGCTTTAACCACTGTGGCCGGCTGGCAGTCGAGCGAGGTTCACACGATGCTGTTATTGCACACACCATTAAAAACGATGTACAGACTTTTCTCTAGAATACAAATACATTTTTTTGCTATATAATTTATCTGTATTTATAATGTATTTTTTATTAGGATGTGCTAAGTACCAGTGGAGAAAGGCGGGAGACTTCGTATATGGCGGGCGCGGTTTTTTCGTGCTTTTCTTGAATTAATGTCTGTTGGCTGGTTTTGGAAAGGACTGGTGTTGGTTGTGTCGTGGACAGTGTTGGTGTCGTTTGTGTAGTGGCTTGTTTTCTGAATGGTTAGCAGGTATTGATTTGGGAAAGGTTTGAGGGAGCCGCGTCCGCGGAGTGCGAAGTTTCCCGCCATTTCTCCCTAACTTCTACGTTGCTATAAACTTGACATTGGCTAATCTGTGCAAAGCCATAAAAAGAATCTAATAATTATAAACTTGACATTGGCTAATCTAAGTAAAGCCATAAAGAGAAAAAAAAAAAAAAAGTACCAGTCGAGAGTGAAGATAGGAAGAGAGAAAGGCGGGAGACTTTGTATATGGCGGACGCGGTTTTTTCACGCTTTTCTTGAATTAATATTTGTTGGCTAATTTTGAAAAGGACTGGTATTGGTTGTGTCGTGGACAGTTTTGGTGTAGTTTGTGTAGTGGCTAGTTTTCTGAATGGTTAACAGGTATTGATTTGGGAAAGGTTTGAGGGAGCTGCGTCCGCAGAATGCGAAATTTCCCGCCATTTCTCCCTAACTTTTACATTGCTATAAACTTGACATTGGCTAATCTGTGTAAAGCCATAAAAAGAAAAAAAAAAAAAAAAAAAGTACCAGTCAGATTTGAAATACCTAACTCTTTTTTTTTGTAGTAAACAAGATGTTTTTGAGGCAAGTTATTAAGATAGAACATCACGGTTTGAAACTTATAAGGAAAGAACGTTAAGCCATAATGAAGTAACAATGCGGGCGGGCTATGCGACGCGATCGGTCAGTGTGTGTGTAATATAGTATAGCGGATTAAATTAGTTTCAAAATCACTTAAGTATTAACACCTTTAATGCTAACGATTTCGCGATAACCCGCTATTAATAAAGAAAATACATTTTAGCTACTTAGCTACTAGGTATATACTGAAAAATGATTGGCAGACTTAGCAAAAATAGTTTTATTTAGAGACTGACAAACCAAACAAGGGCTGTATATTATGCAGACTATAAAAAAATTGCCTCTAGTTGGACAAGTAGTTCAGTTATTTGCCAACGGTTAACCAGACCTTGGCTCGATTCCCGTAGCAAGACGAAGCTAATGTTAAGACTTGAAACGACGACTATTTAAGCTGCATACATTAAAGCTTTTATAACCGTAAGCTTCTGAATTTAGCTGGTAGGTATTCAACTACGATACGCTCACGCTATGCGCATATTTATAAAAGCAAACTGTATATATACCCTTTAATACAGTTCTCTTTAATTGACTCTTTCAACAGCAATAAACGGCAAGTATAATTTGCTGTTTATCATGGACTTCCGCAAAGTAACGCCTGCTTCTATTCATTCTTTCAACAGCATCTATACATCTTTTTGCGAGTTCGGAAGAAAACGTAGTTTTACACTAAAATTTTAATGCGTCACGTGGGCGACCTCACTATTAAGGTTCCCGAACGGTTCTTAACTACATTGACTAAAACTGGATCTCTTGATATCATAAGGGTTCTTTTACAAAGAAAGAAAGACTAGAAAAATGTTTTTTTATATGGCATACATAACATAATGTGACGTAAGTTAAGATACCTTACGCTGATTAGCATCAGCTAATCAGTCACACATTATGTCATCAGCTAATCAGCTGGTTTTCAGTCGAAGTCTAAATATTCATCATCATCATCATGATCAACCCATTACCGGTTCACTACAGAGCACGGATCTTCTCTCAATATGAGAAGGGTTTGGCCATAGTCCACCACGCTGGCCATGTTCGGATTGGCAGACTTCACACGACTTTGAGAACATTATGGAGAACTCTCAGGCGTGCAGGTTTCCTCACGATGTTTTCCTTCACCGTTGAAGCAAGTGATATTTAAATTTTTTTAAAACGCACTTAACTCCGAAAAGTTATGTACCCGGATTCGAACCGCTGACCTCTGATTAGGAGGCTGATGCCCTTACCACTAGGCTATCACCGCTTCAGATAAAGTAGGTCCTTAATAAAATATTATAAAAACTAACTAAACTAGGTTAGTATTTTAATTAAAATTGAATAACACATTTGCAGAAGATTAAAAATTCAGCGAAACAAATTAGATTATTACTAGAACGATAAGTATCTAATCCATCAAGAGTTTAAAATTGGTTTATTTTGTATATACACTTATTTTTCTAATCATTTAAATTCTAATAAATATATCTAAAAGGCTTATTTTCAATTTACATTTATTAATGTAGCCGATTTAACTTTATTTGTATATAAACTCTAAATAGAAAAAAAAAAAACACATCACAAATCCAAACAGCCATAAAGCTAACGAGAAAACTATTATTAATTTATCCACAATTCAATAATGACACGAGGTCGAATAAATCAGATAGTTTTTATGCTGCACATAGTCGGAATTCCAATAGTTTTGTCTCTCTCCCACCACCCGCACATATACCCATACACCCGTTGGACCGTACACCCATACAGCAATACCCGCCACGGTTAATTAAAACCGTGTATTAGCATAAACAAATAAAATGCCCCATTAGGAATTCAATTTACAATCTCTGAAGTCGTTTGAATTAGTCGCAGTAAATAATACCTCGGAAACAGTTGGATAATAACCTTGTGGTCCAACGCAAGCGAGACCGCGGATTGCGCACGTAACTTATCTCTGTTCTGACGGGACTTCAAATATGTTACTCTATAACTCTTCTAACTGGACAGGCATCTGATCCTAATCATGGTTAAAGTCTGTCCCCCTGCATATGCAACACTTACAATTACAATAGACGGTTACAATTTTTAAACTACTTAAATAATATCGAGGAAAAATATCACTTGTTGTAGCGATATCTGTACTTTGTTTCTTTTAATATTTGATCTCAATAAAGTAGGTAATTTAAAAAACCAGGTTCCTGATATAAAACCCAATACTTTGTAGAAAATACGACACTATTCACATCGCAAGTATGGTTCCTAAATTAATGACTAGACGGCAATCTCACCTGGTATAAGTGATGATGCAGTCTAAGATGGCAGCGAGCTAACTTGTTAAGGGTATAAGAACCATACTCCTAATTGGTTTTTACGTGACATCGTGCCGGAACGCTAAATCGCTTGGCGACACGTTTTTGTCAGTAAGATAGTAACTAGCCACTATCAAAGACCATTTTTTTTGTCGTGATGGAAAAGCTTTATTCCTACCTCCGTCCCTTGGGCAGGACTAGAGGTTATGTGGGACTCCCCCCCCCCCCCCAAGGGGGTATACCCAAACTAAAACTCTTAACGCGCTCTAGTCTTAAAATAAGCCCACAACACCTATGCCCTAACCGGATGTCTACTTCGTAAGAACTTTAAAAAGTATACAGAGCAATAGAATATCAAGATGCCCGCCTCTCGTAACTTGACGCGATCCATAATTCACAGCGGCCAGCGACGAATTCATTATATCGAGACAGCTAAGCAAATATTGCCCTTAGCTACACTAATCGTAACATCACTGAACTTATGGTGCCACAGTTCTTCGGACCACATGCGGACTCCAACCCGGAACTGGTCTAAAAATCTTTACTTTTTAAATTAATGAATATTTAAACGGTGACTTTTTTTATCGTGTTAAACGAACGAGATTTTTTATTTATCCCATCTGTAGTTAGGCTTAAAAATGATTCTCTATCTATATGAAAAAATGTTTATCCTTTTTTTTTCGGACTGACTATTAGCTGTATTAACCCTATTGGTTGCGACAGCGTAACCGGGCTGTTTAGCGAGCTTCGGAAAGAAGCTGTGCCAGAAGAAATTTTTAACCCTAGGGCTCGGTTTATACCTACTACGATTTCGACAACAAATGAAAACTTTAAACGTCTTATTTTGGAATCAAAAATTACCAATAACAAAAACTGCGTTAATCGCCTATTGGACTTCAAATGTTAACACAATTCGGCACTCATTTAAGATTTGTCCTGTTACTATAAATATGTATGTAAAAAGGAAATATTAGGTTTTTTTTGGATCGCCATTTTATTCAAGACAATCTTATGCATTGCGTAGATGATGCATAATTAAATATACGTGCAAGGAAGTACGTAATGTTCAGATCGAATAATGTTGCAACTAATTTGTGTATGAAAAACGGAAGACGTGAAGAAATTCCGGTTCTAATTAATGAGTACTAATTAGTAACAAGGCAATATTTTTACATGAAAAAAAAGTGACGAAAGTTTTAATTTTTTTATACAACACAAGGTAGCCCTTGACGGCATCTCATCTGATGGTAAGTGATGATACGGTCTAAGATAGTAGCGGGATTTATCTATGCTTTTACCAGAGTACACACTCTCCGAAATTTTGTGTCTCAGAACAATGACGGGCCGGCAACCTTGAGAATTCATTTCATGCATTCATATTTTAACATGAAGGTGATGGAGGATTTTTTTATACACCACAAGTTAGCCCTTGACGCTCTCTCATCCGATGGTAAGTGATGATGCGGTCTAAGATGGTAGCGGGCTTTATCTATGCTTTTACCAGAGCACACACTCTCCGAAATTTTGTGTCTCAGAACAATAACTAAATATAATAAAGTAATAAAGTAGCTTATTATATGGATTCATATTTTTACATGATAAAAATAGTGACGGAAGTTTAATTTTTTACACTCATCCGATGGTAAGTGATGATGTGGTCTAAGACGGCAGCGGACTTTATCTAGGGTGTTCCCAGAGCACACACTCTCCGAAAGGTAATTCGTAGAACACTAACGGGCCGGCAACCTTGAGAGTTCATTGCTAGCTCATTATATGCATTTAATCCTGGAGTTAGTAATCTGAAACCCTTTAGTCGTGGTTCTAGGAACGGTCCCTCGTGCTTGTACGTTAGGGCTCGGGCGGCTCGCGGGCGCGGCGGGACGCCATTGTCCCGCCGTCCCGCGCTGAGCTCTCGAGCCACACACCGCTGCCCACTAGGCGTGTGCTATGTGCTCGCAGACACTCCATATCGATATAAGCTTTTCAAATCACTTGATCCTCAAGTCAGAGATGGCAAGCACTAATTTTATACCTTTGGGTTATATTGATGTTGGGGGTTTTTATTAGTCTTTTTAAATTTTAATATTGTTTATTTTGCCTCTATGCTTACTTAAGTTGTTAATTTTGTGTACTTTTAGTTAAGTTCCTTCGCACGACTTATCCGTCTTAATCTGCATGTTCCTATAAGTGAAATTATATGTTGACCTAGCACCTAATTGTATAGAAGAATAATATGTATAATTCTGTTGGTGGTTTTAATGAAATAAAAATAAGGTGACGTATAGTATGCGACAGGCGACAGAGGCAAAGATCGCTAGTAAGCCACCTAACAACTAAAACAGTAAAAACTTTGTTCGCAGAATTTATTCCAGGTGTTACTTCCTGTAAGATTCATTGCTTTTTTTAACTAGTGATCAACATAAGGATAGTAATAATATACAACTTATGAGATAGAGCATTTCTTCGTTCGCGTTAGTAATTTCATAGAAGAGCATGTATTAGCTTTTTTTTTTCAATTCACTACAAGTTAGCCCTTGACAGCAATCTCACCTGGTGTAAGTGATGATGCAGTCTAAGATTGCAGCGGGCTAACTTGTTAAGGGTACGGTAGACCCATACTACTAATTGGTTTCTATGCAACATTATGCAGGAAAGCTAAATCGCTTGGCGATAGGGTGGTAACTAGCCACGGCCGCAGTCTCCCACCAGACCAGCCTCGAACCGGGAATCTAATCCAGGACATCCAATTTTATAATGAGACAGCGCACGCTGCGCCACGGAGGTCACCTTTTTATGATTTGTGAATGGCGACTTTACGCCTGATTGAAAGCAATGAGGAAAGATATTTTAAGTTCGAGTACGCTTCGTGGGCTTTATTTAAGCAGTGTTTTGTATCTAATCAACGCCACCTATCGAGAAAGACTAACATTACGACATCGAAAATTTCAGACCGGCGCATGCTTGCTTATTGTTACTTGTCATTGCACATCTACATAATAATTATAGCTAGTCTATAATTATTATGTAGATGTGCAATGACTAGAGGGCTACACTTCAATAGATCGCCTTCTAATATATTGCCTAAACTTTCCTAGTGCAATAAACAAGATATTAAATCTTAGAAAATGGATGAGATTACGGAAATATTAAGAAATATACAAATGGAGATGAAATTACAGAAACAAAAACTAGATAATATGGAAAAAAGTATAACGGAATCTATAAATAACAACATAAACAAAAAATTCTTGGAAATTGAATCTAAACACATTGAATTAAGTGATAAAGTGGAAGAGCAAGAAAAACGAATAGTTGAGATCGAAAGACATGTAAGGAAAAGAAATATTGTGATTTTTGGGGTTGAAGAGAAGGAGAACAGCTACGAAGACTTAGAAAAGGAAATCCTGACTATAATTAATGATATCATGTCAGTTAAATTAATTCCTTCTGAAATAGACTGCCTCTATAGATTGGGCAGAAAAAGTTCCAAGACTAGACCCTTAATCTTATCATTAACCACTATAAATAAAAAAATACAAATAATAAAGAGTAAAAAAACCTTAAAAGAAACACCCTACTACATACAAAAGGATTACCCGAAAAAAATATTAAATGAAAGAAAAATATTGAATGAGCAGCTACAAAAACTGAGAGGCGAAGGGAAATTCGCCATTATAAAATATAACAAAATAATTATACTCAACAATAGAACCCCAAAATCAAAATTAAACTCGAAACCAACTTATAAGAGAAATCTGTCACAATCCCCATTACAGGATTACTTTGCTGGTACAACTACACTTAACGCACTCAAACCTTCCACAAAGAAAACCAAAAGTAATATTACAAGCTATTTACAAAGTAAATCTATAGTTAATGCATAGTATAAGGAAAAGGCCCCTCTCGAATGCTCTAAGTTAAATATATA
Organism: Lasiommata megera; assembly: GCA_928268935.1. Lineage (NCBI taxonomy): Eukaryota > Metazoa > Arthropoda > Insecta > Lepidoptera > Nymphalidae > Lasiommata > Lasiommata megera. The sequence continues at coordinate 12,952,297 of OV743329.1, forward strand.
TGGAAATTATAATTATATAGCTTCCCGTACGGGTGGTCGCCGGGGAAGTCTCAGACCAAAACCCTCCATCAGTAAATTACTCTACATTGCAACATACAATATAAGGTCCCTTGTATCGGAAGGAAGACTAAATGAACTCGAAAAATCTCTTCAAAACATCAAGTGGGATATTTTGGGATTATCGGAAATTAAAAAGGAAAACATGAAAATACTAGAATACAGCGAGTATATACTCATGTATAAAGGGGAAAGAGCTGGTTTTAATGGAGTTGGATTCATGATTCGAAAAACTTTGAAACACCAAATAATGGATTTTACTGCTATATCTGATAGAGTAGTACGACTAGATCTATCGGTAGAAAATGTAAAATTAACCTGCATTCAAGCATACGCACCCACCGAAAAAGCCTCAGAGGAAGAGTTACAGAAATTCTATACTGACCTTAGTTCTAGCCTTGAAGGAACACCTACACATACACTTATCTTAGGAGATTTTAATGCTAAGGTTGGAAAACAAACTCTAGAAGATGGAAGAGTAATGGGTAGGTGGGGATATGGCACAAGGAATGACAGGGGCGAAATTCTTGTGGAATACTGTCTACAAAATCAGCTCTATATAACAAACACATTTTTTAAGAAGAAGGCTAAAAAACGCTGGACTTGGCTATCGCCCGACGGAAAAACGCGAAATGAAATAGATTTTATATTGACAAAAAGCTTAAAATCTGTATTGAATATCCAGGTTATAGGAACAACGTATTCTACAGACCATAGACTACTTAGAGTGACTTATAATATTTCAACAAACGTTAGAAAAAGCAGAAAGTTATTTGGTCGAAATGTTTCTACATTGACGCCAACAAAAAGAATAAATATTATTAAAAGTTTCGAAGAGATAAGAAAAGACTACACTGCCAAGAACAAAAGCACCAACCAAAAATATAAGGACCTAATAAAACAGATCACAAAATGTACTGAAAATATACCTAAAATGAAGAACAACTCCGAAAATCAATTTATTTTTACAACAAGTGTTAATGAATTAATAAATGAGAGAGAATACCTGAAACTAAAAAAGAATAAATCAAGGAAAGAACGAAAACGTTTGTCAATACTATATAATAAAATAAGGAAAAGTATAAACAAAAATAAAATTAACTACAAGTACAAAATAATTGAACAGGAGTTACTACAAAAAAGCTCTGTAAAACGTGCTGCGAAGCGGTTAAATACATGCAAAGAGTGGATACCTTCATTAAAGAGCAAGGACTGCAAACAGGTTACAAACAGAAATAATATTGTAGAGATTGCAACAAATTTCTATAAAAACGTATACAGCATACAAGATAGAGCAAGCTCTCCGGAAAAAGATAACGGAATTACAGATAATATGCACGTTCCACCTTTCCTACAATGCGAAATAAGAGCCAGCATTGCCTCTTTAAAGTCGTCAAAAAGCCCAGGCTCTGATAGAATCACAAACGATATCTTAAAAGCATTAATTGAACCTATAACACCCGTAATCACATCAATATTCAACGAAATACTAAACTCGTGTTGCATACCCGAGGACTGGGAAAACGCTATAATTACACTATTATACAAGAAAGGTGACCCCACAGAGGTTGGAAATTATAGACCAATAAGCCTACTTCAAAGCATCTATAAACTGTTTACAAGTATCATCCTAAGACGACTGAGACCTATTTTAAGCTTCCATCAGCCAAGAGAACAGGCAGGATTTAGACCAAAATATGGCACGACTGATCATATATTTACGCTGTCCCAAATAATGGAGCGACACAAGGAATATAGGATGCCACTCTACATAGCGTTCATTGATTATGCAAGGGCATTTGACTCTATCTCCCATGAGGCGCTATGGAAAGCTCTAAGGCAGCAAGGAATCGAGACAAAATATATTGATCTGCTACAAGCTATATACAAAAACAGTAGAGCCTCAATAAGATTGGAACGGATTGGACCCTCGTTTGCGATAAATAGAGGCGTGAGACAGGGAGACCCAATCTCACCAAACTTATTTACGGCCCTACTAGAGCTTATATTCTCCAAACTAAGCTGGGAAAATCTGGGAGTAAATATAAACGGGGAGCTCCTCAATCACTTAAGATTTGCGGACGACATAGTGCTGTTAAGTGCAAAATATGAGGATCTCTACTATATGATGGACACTCTAAACGAGGAAAGTCGAAAATATGGATTGGAAATGAATGCCCTGAAAACCTGTATAATGACAAACAATCTAGAGATACCAACTACAATCAATCTCCAACCTATCGCCTACGTAAATGAATTCACATACCTCGGCCAAAGAATATCCTTCGAAGATCACACAACGAAGGAAGTGGAGAGGAGAATAAAAATTGCGTGGGCCAAATATTGGTCACTAAAACACATTTTCAAATCAAAGATGCCCCTATCTCTGAAAAAGAAGGCCATTGAAAACACCATCTTTCCTACACTTTTGTATGGGTGTCAATCGTGGACTCTGACGAAGCGGAGTATCGATAAGTTACAAAAATTCCAACGAGCGACAGAGCGCAGCATGTTGGGCCTAAGACTAAGCGACCGCCAAAGGAACATCGACATTAGAAATAAAACAAAATTGATAGATGCAGCAGAGCTGGCCTGCAAACTAAAATGGCGATGGGCAGGTCACGTGGCGCGCTCTGGAGACGGTCGGTGGAGCGAACGAGTGCTGCACTGGTGGCCGCGTGATTGCACCCGGCCGCGCGGCAGACCGCACGCTCGTTGGAGAGACGATATCGAAGCTGTCGCAGGTCCCACTTGGACTAGGCTCGCAACAGATAGAGTGCGTTGGAGTGCGATGGAGGAGGCCTTTACCCGAAAATGGGTACCCAAAGATACAAACAAGAAATAACTATTATTGGTTAAAATAGTCTAAATTCATTTGTTTTTGTATCTTCATTCAAACTTACAATTATTTGTTAATGTTATTATTTTTACTACTACTTTCGAAATTTGTAACTAGATTAGATTTGGGATTAAATGGCTTATTATTATTATTATTTATTATTATTTGTATTCCGTGTACCGGGCACACACACTGAAGGTAGTATGTGGTATTTGTTGACAAAGCAAACATCACGTATTAAAGAATAAGGTAAACTACAAATTTACAAAAATCAATAAAGCGAGCACATCACTAGCGTGGCGCCTCGCGGGCCACTGCGCCGCGGGGCTTCATTGTTCAAGCAGTTAAAAGTGCCTCATATTCGGTTACCCGCCTATATTACACGCCTATACACGCTATCGATATCACACTGTGCTCCATTTACAAACATCACTAAATCACGAGCACGTACGATCAAAATTGGACTTCATGTTTATGGTAATAACGTTGATTTTGCTTATGTGATTTTCTAAGGCATTACATCATTTGGATCGCGGCGCGAACGACATAATTTTCATTTTACTACTTCTTGAACAAACACAGACCTTAAAATAAATAATCGTACACAGATCTAACGTCACACCTTATTTGAATTTGCCTTTGTCATAAGAAACTGTTTTATTTTTTAAACAAAACCTCACGAGAAAAAAAGAAATATTTATAAAGCGATAAAAAGAAAATTTATTACACGGTTTTCTTTAATGTGTTGTAATATTAATGTTTGGGGCTTATTAACTATGCGCGAGTCGTTATTAGCTGCTTATACGAGTTTGGCGTAAACTGTGATTATTTGTTTTATGCGGACGTAGGTAAGCGTTTTACAATTTTTACGACCTGTTATACGCCATTTATTGGTCCCAGTATAGTTTTATAAGAGTTTGAGAGATTGAGTTTCACATCGGAATAAAAGATTAGCATATTAACATTTGTTATTAAATTTTATACATATTTTAATTTTAATACAAGTCATTTGTCAGGCACTGAGTAATCTGATAAGTTCACGTTTTATAGTGGATAAAAGACTAATAATAATTTTTAAAACTTATTCTTATATCGTATCTCATCATTTTTAATAAACAGGTGTGTATAAATTTTCACAGTGTACCTAATACCTATATATTGTTTTGGTCTAAAACAACGAATGATAGAAAAACGAAAAGTTTTTTTTTTCATATCAATTTAAAACATTTATTTGCACAAATTGAGTCAGTACCAGTTACATTTGCTGCAAAATAATATATTATTATATTTTTTAAATAATTCTTATTTTACGTTAAACAACATTATTCAAAAAAAAAATGAAAAGTTAAATCGGGTATCTATAAAGAACGTGTTATTTAGGTTGATTCGAATCGATAATGAGCCCTAAGTGAAGACATGACATTCATAGATCAACCCTTTCCTTCAGTAACCATTTAAAGAAAGATTGCATCTGCCCAGGTACGCCATGGATACCGAGGTAGTTGCAACTTTTTTTCCCATAGAGGTGATATCGCGAGTCGATCTTAAAAAGGCCACAATTGTGTAGCGTTTCATATGGTACAAAAACCCTTCGTGTGCGAGTTTTTATATGACGGCAATCAGAGAGCAGCGCCATCTAGTTTTGGAGTCATGTACGACAGACAAGAGAGTGGCATCGCCCCCTCTCTTTACGCAACACTAAGTGACGTATGCAGGTTCTTATAAGACTCACCGGCGCGGGACGGCGCATTGCATTGATTGCACTCGGTCGGGTCGGACCGGTGGTGCATTCGTACTTGGTGGAGCGTATAGTCTGCTCCTTATAAATTACCATACTTATAATTGTAGCTCTGTTCTACCAAGAGTGTCTGGTCTCTTTGCCCGAAACTACCCACGTCTACCTAAATTACCGACAAAGACACGCACCCGCCCGTAGTCATCCTACATATTTATATTATCCCAGATTACAAAAATTTCGTTCGTTTCGTGCGTTCCGATTTAACAACAGTTAAAGCTGTCACGTACCTCGGGGTCAATCTTCTTGTACTCGGCGTCGTCCTCGTCCACCTCGAAGTACAGCTCCGTGGAGGTCAGCGACAGCGTCCCCGGCGCCACCAGGCCGGGCGCCACGAGCTTCGCGCGGGTGCTGATGTTCACGGGACCTGGAACATCCACTGCCGTCAACATTTGTACCGAGTGTCCCGCAATATCACTTCATCTGCTAGGTGCTATCAGTTCGTCAACACGTTTTATATTTCAAATTATAAACCGTTTTTATAACTATTCAGTTTAGTATACGTGAAGCTGTGATAGCCTAGTGGTTAGGATGTCCACCTCCTAATCGAGGGTCGGGGGTTTGATCCCGGGCACGCAACTCTAACTTTTCGGAGTTATGTGCGTTTTAAGCAATTAAAACGTCACTTGCTTCAACGGTGAAGGAAACATCGTGAGGAAACCTGCACACCTGAAAGTTCTCCATTATGTTCTCAAAGGCGTGTGAAGTCTGCCAATCTGCACATGGCCAGCGTGGTGGACTTTTGCCAAACCCTTCTCATATTGAAAGGAGACTCGTGCTCTGTAGTGAGCCGGCAAAGGGTTCATCATGATGTTGATAGAAAATTGGAAAAGAGACTTTTGGACCTAATATTCCGACACAAACTCAACTTGTTGAGAGATAGTATTTCCTTATTAGCTTTAGATTATAAAACGAAATCTATAAAATTATAAATACATATTCTTTCAATAATTACTGAAACCGGCCAAGTGTATATCGGGTGAAGCGTAGTGTAGGGTTCCGTAGTTACATTATACGATTATATCAATTGATTAGCAGAAATAATATGTAACTTATGCGGTTACTTTTTCAAGTTAGTCCTTCACGGTAATATCGGTAGCGGGTTAACCTAAGTAAACCCATAATCCTAACTGGTTTCTATGCGGATGGTAGCCACGGTTGACACCTCCCACCAGATCAGACTCCAGCCACGATTCAAACCTAACACCTCCAACTTTATATTGCGACCGCGCACTGGACATAATGGATAACTTACGGATCCGAAACGTGGTCGCTCACTATGGGCCTCATAAGAAGGCTCAGAGTCACTCAGCGAGCAATAGAAAGAGGTATGCTAGGAGTATCTCTACGTGATCAAATCAGAAATGAAGAGATCCTTAGAAGGACCAGAGTTACCGACATAGCTCAGCGAGTTGAAGTGGCAATGGGCGGGGCACATAGCTCGGAGAACCGATGGATGTTGGGGTCTCAAGGTGCTAGAATGGCGACCCCGCACCGGTAAATGTAGCGTTGGTCGAACCCAACAAGGTGGACAGACGACATCAAACGAGTCGCAGGGAGCCGCTGGATACAAGCGGCCCAAGACCGTAGCCATTGGAACTCCCTACAAAAGACCTATGTCCAGCAGTGGACGTCTATCGGTTGATGAAGAAGAAGCAGAAGACTGGACATATTCTCCGAGCCTAGTTCGTGACTCACCGGTGAGATCCTGTTCCGCGTCGCGCTCGTCCAGCAGCAGTTCTGCGTCGTCCAGCAACTCCGCGGCCGGCGGCGCGGGCAGCTGCGCCCCCCCAGACGCCTGGGCGATGCGCGCGTGTAACTCCTCCGTAGCCTGGTGGATGAATGAATGTGTGAAATCCGAAGGTACCCAGAATCAAACTAGAGATTCAAATTTTGACGCGTCCATAATAATAATCTTTATTTATAAAATACAGCACAATACAATGGAATCCTGACCCCTAAACTAGGAAAACCTGTATCTTAGGGGCTAGTGTCTTCCCAAACATTGAATAAATTAAAAGTTACATATCAAGAACACTTTAACAAATAAAAATATTTTATTATGTGTTGAGTTTAGTTTGATTTAAAGTTAAAGATAAGTTTAACAATTAGTTAAAAAAAAAAACAAAAACAACAAGAAGAATTTTGAAAATATTGCATGCTGAATATATGTTCTGTCTAAATTATGTGTGTGTGTTTGTGAATGTGTGTGTGTGTGCGTGTGTGTGTGTATATGTGTGCCGTCTGTCACTTTGAAACTCATAGAATGTTTTGAACTATGTAAGTATCCATGCATGTATATATGTAAGTATAATTTACTATTTGATTTGATAACTACATTCATAAACTTAAAACTAAAGCTATGAGGGCTCCAAACGCGTCCCGATCTAAGAAAGAGCCCACAACAAACTTAGCCAGATAAATTTTCATCTTGTTATCACCATCTCGCATGCCATTTAAAATTATATTAAGGGCTATTCTGAACTCCTAAGTATGGGACTGCCCTGGTATTTATCCGCCAACAGTCAAGGTCGAGGACTGTATTTTTTTCAATAGCGGTATTTAAGCTACAGGCCACTGACCTACAATGACCTCTGCAAGAGAAATATAAATATCTCCATACTACATTTATGCATTGCGATAGGGTCGAAATTGTAAAATGATTCCTCGCCTATACGGGCGTGTTCATTCCAAGACGTTTAAGCAGAATAACTACTTACTGACTAACTCACATTATGCCTACTGTACATGTTTATACGCAACACTCTGCCTAGTAATGTTTGGAAACCAACAAACTCAGGCATTATAAAATATAAGTCTGTATATTTTTTTTTTATATTTTTTTATCCACTACAAGTAAGCCCTAGACGGCAATCTCACCTGATGGTAAGTGATGATGCAATCTTAGATGGTAGCGGGCTAACCTGTTAGGAGTATGGTAATATCCCACGCTCCTAATTGGTTTCTACGCGACATCGTGCCGGAACGCTAAAATCGCTTGGCGACACGTCTTTGTCGGTAGGGTGGTAACTAGCCTCGGCCGAAGCCTCCCACCAGACCTAACTCGAGCCGGGAATCGAACCCAGGACCTCCAACTTTATAACGCGACAGCGCACGCACTGCGCCATGGAGGTCGTGAAATTTTAGTGTTTTAGAGTTCTCGGTAACAATGGTACTTTTCAAGGTAACGTCTGTGGTGTAGTCGTCTTTTATGCACTTATATTTAAACCCTAACGCAAAAACGATAGGGTGTAATAAGTTTAAAGTATCTGCGTGCCTGTCTGTAACATCGTAGCTCACCAACGGATGAACCGAGTTTAATTTGTTTTTTTTTTCAAGATTACCGTTGCCATAAAATTATTAAATGGTGGATTACATATCATATACATTTAAACAACGCCCTCCATATGGGAATCTAATGAAAGGACTAGTAGACACTGTACACGACAAATTGTCGCCACCACAAAATTGCGACATAACATTTTTTTATTATTTTGTTTCGGGGTTTTTTTATATATTATTAGCCATTTGAATATTAAAAAGCAATGTCCACACAAAAATTCCTTGTACCCAGCTGCGTAATTTACCTAACTACTGCCTACTAGTATCGCTATACCTGATAGCCCAGTGGTTACAGCGTCAGCCTCCTAATCAAAGGTCGGCGGTTCGAATCCGGGCACGCACCTATAACTTTTCGGAGTTATGTGCGTTTTAAAATGATTAAAATGTCACTTGCTTCAACGGTGAAGGAAAACATCGCGAGGAAACCTGCACGCCTAAGAGTTCTCCATAATGTTCTCAAAGGCGTGTGAAGTCTGCCAATCCGCACATGGCCAGCGTGGTGGACTCTGGTCAAACCCTTCTCATATTGAGAGGAGATCCGTGCTCTGTAGTGCGCCGGTAATGGGTTGATCATGTACTTTACCTGCAGTATGGCGTCGGTGGGCGGCGGCGGCGGCGCGTGGTGCGAGCGCGCGGCGTGGCGGCGCCCGCGCGCGTCCGGCACCAGCCTTCGCCTTCTCCGCGCATCATCCTCCCAAGAGTCCAGCTTCCAAAACCCACCGTCTATCGACTCGCCTTCGCTGACGCTGTTGTGAGAACAACCGGTTTTTGATATGAAACATTTAAGCTAGGCCGGCTGTAGGCGTTGCGAAGCATAGAAGGCGTAAAATAGAGCTTCCCTATAATTAACTATTTATTTCTTTATACCTCTTAATTTTTTAGCTTTTTATTTGTAGTTTGTGTAAAGCATTCATATACACCTACGTATCCCAATTTGTGTATTTCAAATTTACATTTTTTATATTTTAATAAACGGGTATCTTTAAATTTCATGGGGTGTTATTCTAAAGCTATCTTCCTGGGTGTCTTGAGGTTGGGCGAGGTCTGACCCATAAGTTAGAACAGAACCTACACGTTGGATGCGGTGGTCAGGTAGTTAAGAAGATTTTGTTTGTAAAATATTATATCATATAAATTTATACGTCTAACATTACAGAAATCCTATAGACGCTTTAAAAAAAATCAGCATTTTTTTTTATGTTTATTCAATATTTATGAACTTTGAATTGATCGGTGCACCTATCTTGATATAAGTATATACCCTCGACACAATATGGCGTGAATATTCGCGGTGTGTCAAATATAATTTAGTTATTACATGTAAATTATTCAATGAATTAGCATCTATTTTAAGAAATGGTTATCAATTCAATTTAAATATTAGGTATACATATTATGCTACAGTTAATATTACTGTGGCAAATTATATTGCTGACGATTTTTCACTTTGTTTGCAATAAATCGGTAATGTTAAAGTAGCAGGCGAAGGTCTTCGTAAAAACATAACAGAAAGTCTGAGCTCTAACAGTGAGAGTAATAAATAGGAAATCCGTGAGGAATTGATAAAGCGCATTAAAAGTAAGTCATGAATGAATGAATGTATGAACACACTTTTATTGCACACTACAAAATAGGAAAAAAACAAAAAAGACAGAAAATAACAGACACAGTAGTATACAATTTGGCGGCCTTATCGCTACATAAGCTGTGATAGCCTAGTGAAGCTGTGAGAGCCTAGTGGTTAGGGCGTAAGCCTCCTAATCATAGGTCGTCTGTTCGAATCCGGGCACGCACCTCTAACTTTTCAGTTATGTGCGTTTTTAAAAAAACTCAAATACCACTTGCTTCAACGGTGAAGGAAAACATCGTGAGGAAACCTGCACGCCTGAGGGTTCTCCACAATGTTCTCAAAGGCGTGTAAAGTCTGCCAATCCGCACATGGCCAGGGTGGTGGACTATGGCCAAACCCTTCTCATATTGAGAGGAGACCCGTGCTCTGTAGTGAGCCGGTAATAGGTTGATCATGATGATGACGATGATGATGATGGCTACATAGCGATCTCATCCAGGCAACCATAAAAGATATAGCGATACGGAAAGAGGATGGTGGTGCGTCACGTTAGAGCGCAGCGTTACCCGGCTCTGGCCGCTGCCGCGTGTTGCAGCTTGTCCAGCAGCCGCGCGGCGGACGCCTGGTCGCGTCGCCGGGCCGCGGCTATTAACCGCTCGCAGGTTCTCTCTTCATCGCCTCGCTCTTGATTAGTCGTTGCACAGAGACACTGCGAAGTTTCATTGAAAATAAAGGTCGGACGAAAAAAATTAAAAAACAGCGCCATCTCTCAGAATAGCCACGAACTACAACAGCGCTCGCAAACGTAAGTTTTTCGCCCGTTACTCGGCATTACCTTCGGGTATATTACGAATATATCAACTGTCTGCTACTATTTTATCACAAGTGTATAAATGGCTAAGCGGTGATAGCCCAGTGGTTAGGGCTTCAGCCTCCTAATCAGAGTTCGGCGGTTCGAGTTGTGTGCGTTTTTAAACAATTAAAATATCACTTGCTTCAACGGTGAAGGAAGACATCGTGAGGAAACCTGCACGCCTGAGGCTTTCTCCATAATGTTCTCAAAGGCGTGAAGTCTGCCAATCCGCACATGGCCAGCGTGGTGGACTATGGCCTAACCCTTCTCATATTGAGAGGAGACCCGTGCTCTGTAGTGAGCCGGTAATGGGTTGCTCATGATGTTGTATAAATAGCTGGTATAGAACTGATAAAAATTACTAAAAAGGTTTCACTTATTGAAATACACGATGCTAGTTTGTTATGCTATGTTAAAACTAACCTCGAAATCGGCATGTTTAAGTACATCATCAGCCCTCATTCTGTTCAATATGAATTCGGCTTCATTGGCCACCCTCACGATGTGGTCTCTCATTGCATGCGACAGCAATCGACCCTCGTTGATAAGTTCTATGAAAGCCAAGCCGGCGTGCTTCTGGAGTGAGTTTTGCCACTCCTGGGAGCAGAGCAGCATGACAAGTTCCACCACTGATGTGCTCGATTTGAAGGTTTGGAGACCTGGAACAAAACATTTAATTAGTAAGATTGTTTCATTTATTGTACTATGCGCATTTTTCTCGCTTTTGATTGTTATAAATACAAGGTCACTGATAAAAACATAGATATAGAAAGAAATATTCCTTGATGTTTTCTGCACGAGAGTGAATTAATTTTTGTAGATGAAACAATTAGCATAAACTATGAAATAAAAAATTAATAATGTGAAATAAATATAACCTAAAAACCAAAAATTATATCTGATATTTTTTCTCTAACTGATCGAATATTTTTAATGGTAATTTTAATTTTAATAAAAAATGTTCTGTTTGGATCTTCAGATATTTACCCTCCATTAGTAATTCCTGTCCATGACTCCCCACTAGGGTTTTGGAGAGGAATGGCGCAAAGTCCAACATGATCTCTCTCAGGAGAGGACATACTGGTCCTAACGCTGTCTCCAACTTGTGCGTAAGCGATGCTTCCCGGGACACTCCATCAGCGGATATCGATGCGTTCATCGTCAGGCCCGCGAGAGTTTCATTGTCCTGTAGAGAAAAGTAAAATACATTTATAGTTTTTTAACTTCCTAACACAATCTTACAAATACACTCTAATTAATTTCTTAAAGGATCTAGCTAAATACAATGCAGGTATGGTATGGACATGTATTTCGACTAAATATGCTTTTATCTATGTAAATAAAGTTACAAGAGCTTAACTAAAGAACCCAAATCAACCTTAATTGTTTCAATTAAAATTGAACACTATGAAATAGCACACAAATATGTACGTTTGCTATTTCCATAGTGTTATTTTCATCGTATAGTAGTCTCTTTTTATCTAGGTTTTCCATTTCTGATTGCGGAGTCATCAAACATTATATTCAATGTTATGTCAAATAAATGGAGTGTTTTAATTGTTAATTGAAACTTCTTACAGTTATAGGAGGCTTTAGATTATTATACCAAACGTCCGTAACTGTCGGTAATCCAAAAATAAAGATCAAATCATTAATGTTTATTCCATGAAACCAACTCACTGGATGTAAATGTCGTTGTGCAGTTTGCAAACTTCTATTCTGGTGACGTTGAGTCATCTGGTGATGTTCCGAATTCCTCATGTGAATTTGTTTGTCAATATCTGTAAGAACAAGTCAGGTATCTGATTATGGAAATCTTACAACCTGAGAAAAGTGGCCAAATCTGTATGTTTGACAATATTAAAATAGCGTTAATATTTTGACATGATCTTATGTACCTTCATGTATATTTCCTTCGTGATCTCTCGTTCTACCAGTAATGGTAGCGGGACCTCGCTCGCCGTCCTCGTTCAGGTTCACATCAGTCCATGAATCGTCATTACTTACCTAGAATATAAATAGCATTAAATAGCATATAATTATTTGTTATTTCCATTTATACTAATAGTATCTAATAATTATAATCTACCTTATTACTCATCCTCGTACTATATTAACAAGTAATGTATTGCCTTAATTTTAAAGATAGTAAGATATCATGAATACTTGGACATGTTAGATAATATTGTTTTTTTTATGCAATAAAATATATATTCCATTTGAAATAGTCTTAAACAACAAAAGTTGATGGGTGAGAAGCGTTTGGTGAAAACAGAATACTTAAGATGTTTAATAGGAAAACTCTGGACAACAAATGCTTGGTTAACTATGCGTGTTAACACTTACATGCCCTTGAAAGAACCGATTAGCGCAATTGGTCGGAAGATATGACTGAGAAGAAGGTAATGGTAGTAGACCGCAGATAGAGATCCGCAATATATCACTGAGTAAGCGAGTTCTCAAAAGTAAATAAAAAGAAAGTTCACTTGGAATCCACTATACAAAAGAACCGACATAGCTCAGCGAATTGCGAAGTTGAAGTGGCAATGGGCGGGGCACATAGCTCGGAGAACCGATGGACGTTGGGGTCCCAAGGTGCTGGAATGGTGACCCCGCACCGGTAAACGTAGCGTTGGTCGACCCCCAACTAGGTGGACAGACGACATCAGACGAGTCGCAGGGAGCCGCTGGAAGCAAGCGGCCCAAGACCGTGAGCATTGGAACTCCCTACAAAAGACCTATGTCCAGCAGTGGAAGTCAATCGGTTGATAATGATGATGATGATGATGATGATGATACAAAAGAAGAAAGCAATGAAGATGTTAAAGGTAACACTTACAGGATGTTTATTGTCATCCAGAGCAATCTCGCTGGATGTCTCGGGGTCATTATTTGTAGTTTCAGTAGAGTTGAGGTGGAAGGAGCCTGCGTCTTCAATTGAATCCACGCTCTGGTGATTTTTACAGATTTTACCATATTTATTATTTTAAAAAGAATAGAATGTTTTAACACAGGTTGTTGAATGTTGTTTTTAAATTATTGACGATTGCACCATTTACCAATGTTTTAAAATCTTTAATCTCTAAGTAAGTCCCTTCAAGTCATCGAAGTATAGGTAAAAATATTTTACACTATTATTTTTTGTTGTCTAGGATACATTTGATTATTCATTAATATAAACAATATTTGTCTTACATAATAAACACAAGTGAGATAAGATCATTATGGAGGACTGAAGATAAGTTTAACACACATCTAAAACTTTTTGAAAGAGGATAAAAAAGCTAACAACTTGACCAGGAAATGCATTTTTTAAAACCCAATTGTTAAGCTTAGTTATATATATTTTTAGATCACTCGTATATAGAAACTATCCGTCTCGTTCACACTATAAATGTTATAATCCCTAATAGAAGATTATCCATGGGCGAGTTATCTTTACAGTAAGTTAACTCAACTTTTCTGGACAAGTTGAAAAGGTGAAAGCATGCAAACTAAATAAAGGTGAAGAAGCAAGCAAAGCTTAAAACATGCAATATCAGTAGATAAATAAATCATGCTGTGAATCGCACTAGTGATTGTATTATTTAAATCTAAATAATTAGACAATCCAGTGAATTGTGATATAAGAATTTCATAGTAGAAATAAATTTCATAATAGAGATATAAAGCATGACCAACTCTATTCCTTACTTATGTTAAAAATCGGTACGTTTGTTACCTTTTTACGCCAATCTGATCCGGCAAAAATTTATCGACAAACATTCCTAGCGAAGATTCAATAAAATCTTAGTCACACGGAAAAACAAGAAACGGATTACAAAGTCTGCATAGCTTGAAAGGAGTTTTAAAGATTTAATAGGTAGACAAAAGAAATACGAGGGACAGAGGAGTCCGTATGCGACATTTGTCCTTGTCTAGGATGAAAGGCTACAGGAAAGTTTGTTTTTTTTCTGTTTACGGCTAAATCCCTGATGAGTTGATTATGTTTAGCAGAACTCATATTATCGTTTCCTTTTAGCTAAGTACGTAGATTTATGTGAAAGTGATATTTGCTATTTACAATACAATTCGTGTGATCAATATGGGTGTAGTATTAGCGTACATTATGTATATAAGTACATATATAAATTGCACGCAGTGACTTTTATTACTTTTACATTTGTATCACAAGCGTGAGTAATTAAAACATGGTTTGGAAACCTATAATACTGTTTTGTTAGATGTGATTGAAAAATTTTGTTTTGAATTCTGAAATTAATTAATTTGGAATTTGATTAAGCGTAACCTTTGAGTACACGCACTTTCTCTTTTTTAATATTAGTATATAAGAGACAAAGACGTAAAAAATCAGAAAATATATAAAAGTTATAATAAACATATAAAAGTTTGTTTGCCGTATTACCAGGCTTCCATAAACCAGTTGTAGGTGTTCACTCTAAAAGATTGTGTTAAATTTAATGTTTACAAACCAGGTTCACAACCGAGACCGTTATCCCCGACAATGTTTTGGATCTTGCGCTTGGAAGCTTACAACAGGACAATAAAGGTCGTTTAGTCATTTTAATGTGATATAATTGTCATTTCGAAAGGATATTTTAAATCGTATTTAATTAATAGTCTGCTACTGCTATGTTTTTATTTTTATAATTTTGGTCATTTGGTCAACTATCTAAATAGTCCATCAAACTATACAATAAATAGTTCTAAATAATCACACCGACTTACGTAGAATGCTATTCACGTCACTAACGAAACACACAACTATGAATATTAAAGTAGATTATAGTGATAGACCCCGTTGCAATGAAATCTAGAGAGAGCCAAACACCACAGTTTCATGAAGGTCACCAAAACCCGAAAGAGAATTTAATTTTAACTAATAGAAGGACAGATCGAACCTATAACCCATAACTGACCTTCTGTTTAGGCTGAGTCTTCACGCGAAGACTCGATTTGAACAGCGGCTCCTCTTTCTCAGAGCACGGCGTCAGGGCCAGTTCCACCACCTTGGCCTTCTCACCGGCATTCGGTTTCACTTCGTCGGTCGTCGACTCAATCTTAGCCACGCCCTCGTCCGTTCCATCCTTTATCGATTGAACGCGACGGCAAAATAAGAACGAATGTATGAAGCGTCCAACGTAATAACATGACATGACATGACATCACACAAACGCGTCCAAACGAAAACCATTGATGGGCAATGTACGTAGCAAATGAAAGTCGCCAAAAATAATTTACGATGTACTGTTTATTTACTTATCAAGGGCATGCATTAACAACATCAAAGGAAATTACTATTTCTATCTCTAGTTTTAGAAGATTTTGTGATTTCTATACTACCATATTTGTCGTTTTAAATGTATAATTTAAACTGCATGCTGAGTATCTTTAAGAACAATACATTACCCTTAGAAATTTCTGTTTACTGCAATTGCAAGGCTGATATTCGAAAATTCAGTGAACACACTATGAAAAAAAACGCTCTTTAAATCGAACCCATGTCAGAAGGTGTATTAATTGAACTAACTCCGATTCCATCAGAGATATGTTTATTTAAAAAACTTTTTTTTATATCGCGTTCTATCGATTCTCAATTCATTACCTTTTCATCATCCTACTTTTGCTTAACTGTACGTTGGATAATATTTTAAAAGCTTTTGTAATCTTCTATGATGTTCGTTTACCTTAAAAAGGCTAAATTTGGGTCCCTTTAATTTTTGATGTATATTAATAATCTTCATTTCTAGGGTGATATTGAACCTGCCAATGCATATGTTGAAAGCAATCATTTGATAAGAAACTAACTATTTGATAGAAAACTAGCCACGAATATAAAAGCTAAATACATAATTAAGTTTTCCTCGATGAATTCACACAATGCTGGTTTCCTCACATCCGTTTTACCAAGAATGGCCTGACAAATTTTTGATACCTTTCTACCTAAGCACAAGGGTTCGATTTGTAGAGCGCTTAGGATTTTTTTTTATGCATATCATAAACGTTTATAAATATCAACCTTAAGATTTCATTTAAGCATAGAATATAGATCTTTTATAAATTATAACATCTACCGAAATAGTTTTCATAATAAAGTACTTTGGAAACTCAAAAAAAGTTTTATCTATAAAGGGGTAAAGGGGTTATCTAATAACAAATTCTTACATGCCATAATCAATTCTGTCCAGGAAACCACAATAAAATCTAGACTGCTAACAAAATACAAACTAAAAAACCTTACCTTCATAGATGGCGAGTCAAGCTCATTTATCGTAGAGTTATTTTCGTCCACTACGATCATGGCATACTCCACATCATCACCATTGTGTTCTAGAGAAAAAAATGACCAATTATAATATTAAATACTGATTAATCGTGTTTGACCTTGCACACGATCGCACCGTACACGTCGCACGCAACATATTTAGATTTTTTTTTGTATTTAATCAAAATGCAAAAATGTATTGTATATAAGTCTTTAATTGTAATACAATATTTTTTTTTTGCGTGCGCTGAGTTCGGCCCGAATTATTTGCGTTTAGTTAAATAAGGAATCCTCGCACAACATTGACGAAGCTTGAACAAAGCAGTTGATTTCCTACAGGGGACAATACTTTTGTATCTATAAGGTTCTCCAACACTAATGACTATGCTAGTAGTCAGATTAAATTAAGTTCTTTTCTAGTATAAATCTACACAAGTATTGGTCACGAAAAATGAAACTAAATGATTTTACGACACTATCCGAAGTTGTTTCGGCATACAGGTTGTTTTAAGTGCTTTGACCCATCGCTCCCACCGTCCACGTCTATATTTCAAGTTTCGTGAAACATACTGCACTACTCACATTAACTTAAATTTGTACGTTAATGTGCTATTTTATATTATATCTGTGTTTTACATTACACTTTTACTGTAAAGACGTACAATCAAAGTATGTATTACAAAAAGCAATAAAAAAAATCTCAGTAATACCTACTTTATAGAAAAAAATAAATCATTTATTTAAAAATTTGTAAATTAATTCACACGCATGCATTTAACGATGAGCTGGTGATGTCTAACACTGAATTGAATGATGACGCAAATCATATTAACAAAATAAACATGTCAGCGATGCCTAAGCGGTGCTAGAGACACTGTTTTGTCATAAGAGATATGTTATTAGATTAAGGTTCTCAGTTACATGATAGTGAGTGTTTAGTACATTCAATATTAACTGGCGTCTTTCCACTTCGGCGGTCGTGGCGGGTGAATTCTTTGTATTGCAAAACACGTGCGGCGTTCAAACGGTGTTTCAAACGTTTTTGATACTTTCCCTATGTTATCTTCCTTTAAAAATATAATCAAATAGAAATACCGCTCAGTTGTTTTTTAAACTTTGAAGATATTAGTTCAGTGGAAATATTACGTCTTCCGATATGTTTCGTCCTTGGGTGAAATCACCTTCCACTGTGCCATGTGAAAATAATAAGGACGATAAGCCGAATCAACAAGCATCTAAGTCATGATGCACAAATAATTCTCTTGAATGTTTATTTTAATTTAATTGCAGTTCAGAGTGAGAAAGGTGCTCTGAAAAAGCGAAGAAAAAGAAAAAAATATTCTATGATTATTCAAAAGTATCAACACTGGTTGGATGGTTTGCAACAAAATAGATAAGGCCGAAACGGCTTCTTTAAAAATGAATGGGCTCTATGAGTGTTTGGTTTATTACCCCTATTGTTTAGGTTCAAGTGGAAAGACGCCAGTTAATATTGAATGCACTGTACTTGAAAGCGTAACATATTCGGAGTCTTTTTTGTTATTTCAATGTTATCATACCAGTTTGTATGCCATATGTTTGTGCGTTCATTTTAGGACTATAGGCCCTGAATGTCCCACAAATATTGTATTAAATTTTGCTGAGTGGTTCTTTAACTGGGATGATGGTCTGCATCACCGGTATAAAGATACACCATCTGTTTCTATAGACAAAACAATGTACGCAAACATCGACCACAATACAATACTTAAAACGTCCGCATTACAACCCCTATATATACATGTATAATGCTGGATATTACAAATGAATAACCAAATATTTTCAAGCGAAGCGTTACTGCAATTTTGGGTAGGTTACTCATTTGTAAGATCCTTTGTATGATTAGTGTTATTGTAACAAAAAATCAAATTTGATATAATCTTTCCGTATTCCGTAACGAGATATCTTTAGAAGGTGATGTCTCAAATTATAGTGTTGTGATTTCAAATATAGGCCAAACTACCGGTATAAAAGTGAGTATAATACAAGTTTATTCAAATTTTGCCAATGAACAGACTTTAATAAAGAAATGTGATATCTTTGGTTCCAGAATTTATTTCCAAGTTATTAATTCGATATCTTTTTATTATAAGTGATCTAGTTTTTCTTTTGATGGTTCCATTTAGATTTCAAAAAAAAAACCTTTGGAATTAACACGTGTTTCCTATCTTGAAATATCGCACGACTTCGATGATTTTTAGTTCATATAACCTTCGCAAGTTATTATTTGCGGTTGTTTAAAGGTTTTCCATTTCTCAAATTTGTAATACGGATGTGTGTCTGGGCCGGGTTTACCTGCGTGCGCGCGGTGGAAATTAGCGATGCGTGCGTGCGCGTGCGTATTATTATTAACGTGTTGGCCGCAATCGAGCTTGCAGTGCGAATGGCGGTGAGCGGGATGCCCACCCGGCAGGAACTGGGGGTACACGTGGTGCGACCATTGCGGGAACAGTGGCCGAGACCCTGTCGTCCCGCAAAGTTCCCGCGAGGATATCATAGGACAGAGGAACGGAAGTGGGCCAAAATGGGATTGGAGAAATGTAGTAAAGAGCAGAAATATTGTAAAAAAAAATCAAAAAATTTAGATAACAAGAATTAAGTCGATTAATCAGTTGAGGAAGATTAAAATACAAATTGAATGGGATAGAGGAGGAAATTGTCGTAAGAGAGGAATACAATTTTATGGAAAGGATGTTTTAAAGAAAAAAAAATAGATAAATAACAGGTAAATGGCAATACATATAACGACCAGAAATACGAAGGAGGCGAATGCAATTAAAAAGGAGAGAATGAAATAAATAGTCAATGTATTGATTAAATAGGGAAAGGGTATGCATTAATAAACATGATGCGTTAAAATTAAATTATATAAAAAGTTTGTGAAATATGGAAGATTAGATAGCAAAAATAAAATTTCAAGGAATAATATTGATGGAATAAGAAGGATGTTAATCATGCAAAAAATAAATTAAAAATAAAATATATATGTTGAAGCATTATATTAAAAGAAAACAATAAAACATAATAAAATATCACGTAAAGAAACATCAAGTTAAGGGACAGTAAAGGTTCCAGTGTAAAAAACATAAGATTGTTGTTTCGGCAAATATACAAATCGTTTGCGTGAGTTGAGTTGTTGTTTTTGCGTGTTGCATGTACGTTGATAACGCAGTGTAGGCGGTGAAAGTAACGTAGATTTTACCAGTGTCCCAAATCGTGACGCGTTTTTCAAGCGGCGTGAAAAAAGGGGAAAAAACACCACTTCAGATAATATACAAATTAAATTAATATTCCTTCGTGTTCCTTGTAACGGTCAAAAGAAGAGAATTTTCATTATCTTTACTTAATCAGCAACCCCGTCGTCAATATTTGTTACTATGTTTTGAATCAACTTCCTTGAATTTTTCCTTTTCATCTCTTTAACTATGGTGTAAATATTGTTACTCATGACAAGAATACTATCAATTTGGCCCATAACAATACCGAAGGTTGCAACAAACGTAATGAAATCGCAAGAATAGTACTTGGGAGGCAAATATGTAGGTATCTTAGTAACCTTATCGATTCCTTAGTATTTTCTACTTTTGACCGTATATGTGACCAATATTTTGTATGATATTTCGTTAAATCGGTTTCTTTTAACAAATTTCATCTAAAACTAGCGATAATATTGTTCATTTATAATTAAAGGTGCGACTAAGCGTTATATTGAAAAAAGCAGAATTATGAATTTACATTTTCTTAATTTGATGAAAATGGTTTTTTTAAAATAACAAATAACAGTTCTAAAAAATTAACATAGCAATTGTCCTGAAATGAAATGATGAAATATTTACAGATATACCTACAATGATATATATTAAAGGTCTACAAAAGTAACAATAAACACTACACCTCATTTTTAGTTATTCTTTATTGTATTGATTTAAATAACGAATCTACTATTACAATAAAGATATATATGAATATAAATATTTCTTAAACAAACGCATTACCATTAAAAATGAGAAAACTACTCACTTTCGTAAGGAAATTAACATTTTAATAGTTTTGCGAAAGTAAACATTGCCAAAACATCACTATAACAACAATCAGGCAAAACAACATCCTCCACATTTTAACCAACCTCCAATATATGTGGAGGAGTTATGAAGACGAAATATAAGTCAAAAACTTTGTATCGCAGTCAAGTTAAAAGTCAAGGGTAACATTTGACTAAATCAAGACTACCCTGATCCTTCCATAAATCGCTTGTTTGTATTAAAAACAAAGTGAAATGATTCTTAACTTTCTTAATGGAAGATGATGAAGAGATGGATGGTATGATGGTCTCTTCCTTTTGCAACTTATTAATCTAAAATTTTCTCGTCAATACCTTATTTATTACTTAACGGTGTTAAAGTTTATAAGTATTGATTCGCAAGGCTCAAACTGAAAAACAAAAGGCTTAAAATACATCCTACAATAAGTTAATCTAAATATATGTATTTTTAAAGGAACATTCTACGTACCGTGGTGTTCGTGCGTGTGGTGCGTCCTGCGCGCGCACTCGGGCTGCGTGTGCGCAGGCGGCTCCAAAATGTCACGGTACTTCGACACCATAAGCACCGATATGAAGTACACTATCGCGAGCGATAGGAACTGAGCTTGTTTCGTTTCCTCCTGTAATTTGAACCTCCAATTAAATTTTACATCATGACGATAATACAATTTGTTACGTTTCAATAAGATTACTTTTTTTTTATTCGGACTATCCATTAGCTGTACAAACCCTATTGGTTGCCACAGCGTAACCGGGCTGTTTGGCGAGCTTCGGAAAGAAGCTCTGCCAGAAGAAACTAAGGGAACGACTGCCTACCTCGGCTTAGGCGACGTTTGGGATAACGGGGGGTCGGACGGTGAGTGGTCCGTACGTCTCCGAGGCCGTGGATGGAGCCCACGTCCGGATGACGTAAGATAGCGGGGACCTCGTCTTCGCCGGCGAAGACGGTGTGTAGCTATGCTTGTGTGGTAGGTGGTACGAGTATGTTGTCAGTAGTCATCTGATTGTCAGGGTCATGAAGGATCTCCTCTTTCAGAGAGGAGTGCTTAGGTCGGGGGAGTAAGATTACTCGAGTATTGTCTTTTCGAGAACTGAACTTTGTCACTGGAGTAACTTTAAATTAGTCAAGAAATCAATTTTCATCAAAACTTCAGGATCCATTTGACCAAGACAAGTTGTAATAATATTTTAGATGTACAAAAACTTATTGAAACATAGGTACTCACAACATCTCTATAAATAACAGCGCGTAGCCGATTCACGTCCATATCTTGCAGTAGTCTCTCTGGATCTTTCACTGGACTTGAGGCGTCCGCTAGACTCGCCACTACACTCTGTATATTATGAAATATATTTTATGAAATTAAGAATAGATAAAGATTGAAAGATAGAGATAATTAAAACAAATGTTTTTTTTTATTATTACTTAATAAACATAATGCCCGATTTTTAACTGCGTGGTTCTTGGTGATACCAAATACAAAAAATCAATTTAATCTTACCACAAAAGTAAGTAGTTTTTGAAGCATTGATTGAACACATCAACACATTTTTAAACACATTATTATCTTCGCCAGTCAAATACTAAATATTCATTATATCATGCTGTCTTAACCATTATTATTACAATTTTTGTGACATATCCTTACTAATATAATAGATAAAATGTGTGTTTGCTGATTTGTCTTTTGAACACGTGACAACTGAGCATTGGATTAACGTGACATTTGTATTTTATCTAGATAAAGTAGCCCGTATCACTCTACAAATAAAAAACACAATTTCTATGGGATAGATCTTAACGTCAATCTGTTATTTTCACCTCATCGCTCTAAAATAGCTGAAAAGGTTTTGACATCTAAGGTTTCAGTTTGTACCAACTCTCAGTCCCGTAGAGCGTACTAATTTTACTAATATTATGATCGCGATAGAGTGATTTTTGATTCGTGACTTCATGTATTAACAGCGAGAGGTAGTTTAACAGGAATTTTATATGCAGGCTAAACCCCGGATAGAGCTAGTTCATTAAAACAAGAAAAAAAGACGACTATGAGGGAAAAATTAAATAGGTTCACTTATTAATTGTTAATATCCATTCGTAGAAATATGTAAGGTTAGGTACAATGTTGGCTTTGCAAAAGATCAATAAAATAATTTACTCCAGGGACATATGTAATAAAAATGCTTGTGTAAGCAAAAATGTCATAAAACTACGATTATCAAAATTCCGCGAAATTAAAAAACAGACGATAAATCAAATGGATCGGATTTTATTAAATTAAGCCAAATTTATTTTAAACACCAATCAATTAGGTAGTAGAGGTAGTCTCTAGGCCCCTATCTATGCCGCCCATTTGTGAACCACCGCACTTTTCGTCTCTCTTTTAGTACTTTATCCGAGTATGTTTGAGCGAAGTAGTATTAAATGTTACTCTTCTAAATAAAGTAACTAATCTCTATGAACAGATTTTTTTTTACCATTAAATACCATTACCATGAAATTAGCATTGGTATTTTAAAATTTTACCCTAACGTCTCTTTATGATGTCATTATAATTCACACCTCACAGTTGAAGTACCAGGCACGCAGGCACGTGTAGGAGGATCGGGCAACAGGTGGAGGTGCAACATTTCGGTAAAAGTCGATATATGCGTCTAGTTGATAAAGACTATTATATAACAACAAAACTCATCTTATTATAAAAGATCCTACATTGTTACCATTGTTGATGATAATCAATCGATTGCGATCTTAAGTGTCGTTTAGGATAATATTTTCACACCTCCAAAATGAAGTACCAGGGGTCCATAACTTTAGAGGATCGTAGTTCGTACCTTGGGTGAGGGCGAATCGTTCCGGTTGTTTCTTGTGGCGGCGCATCGCTGTCTCTCTTTGCACTCGAGACAGTTGCGCACAGCGCACGTGCACACCTGTCGACAAATATCGCTACAACTACCGCTACGTTCTCTACTATGATCTATGCTATTCTACGTTTAATTTTCACCGACATAAGACTTTACCGCTAATAGCAACTTACTTTATGCCATTAGAAAACTCATTATATTTACGCAGATAATTGTTACTGTTGGCCCAAGCTCAAATTGATATGTGACAAATTTGTTAAACATAATATTATAAAACGTAATAAGTACATAATTTGATACACTAGTCACTCATTCTATAAGCCTTCTAAGTTCCAACGGTTCTTTATGACAAAGTTATATCTAATGACAAGTTAGTTACAATTGGTAGATAATTTTTTTAATAATTATAAAAGTTGGTTCAATTTTGTTTTAATACTGGTTCCCCTAGTAACGAAACGTAAAAATGTTGGCTACGTCGGTGAGAATTCGATAGACCTACGAAAATGGTAGATGTTAACTAACTCTATAGTATACTTTAAACATTAACACCTATTTAAGGATTCATAAAAAGAGACAGTCAAACTATTAAAGAATATCTTAAACCTGTGTTTAAAGATCTATGCACTATAATAGAGAAGATTTAGAAAAAGTATTGTTTCAAACTAATTTTCGGAACATATAATCTAAATAGGAAGAAAATCAGTCAGATAACTATTATAAAATTTACGAAACATCAAATGAACTGAGCCAAGTCAACGATCCTTCGTAGTACCATGAAGGTGTACCAGGCTATGATAACATCTAAGAAATGTTAGATTCGCCAATTGTTTATAATTTTTAACTACGTTTGGAATTTAAATGCAGATGGCATTTTACGGTTTTTTTCTAAAATATTCCACATCTAATACTCTAAAGTACGAGTTAAGGGCAGCACAATAACTACGCAACAAACTTCTAGTTCGCTCTCATTGTTCCACTCTAGTTTAGCGGACTTTAGCATTCCACCGGCCGAAGCGTGGCTCTCATACGCTTCGGTGTTTTGTGTCCAGGCATTTGAGGACATGTTCAGAGCGTACTAAAAATATATCGCCACATAAAGCTTCGTCAATTCACAACTTACCAATCGTAAACACTGTCTCAGAATCCCCCCACTAGACATGTTCTTCTCTGCCTCCAATTCGGCGAAGTTCAGAGCACTCGCGAAGATAAGCACGTCGGCCATGGATACAAGCCTTTGTAGGAATGTGACTGCAACTTCTACCGGCATTCCCTGGGTGGGTTCGATCACGTCTAATTCGTTCTGAAATGAAAAATTGCGACCATTTTTAGAATGTATCCATTATAATTGAAATGCACAGTGTTTAGATGCAAGAGGGCTAGTTCATTTTAGTGGTAAAGAGTGAGACTTCTCAACAAGAGAAATCCAACCAACGTTCTTGGCATAGTTCGTTTGTTATGTCTAGTGAATTGAGCTGGTGTTCCAAGACTCTGTGTGCTGGGTAAAAAAACTCAAACTGCCAAAACTAAATTTCAATAACACACAAGAGGTTTTTTATTCTGAAAACTGGAATACAACTCACATTGGGTGAAGTAGCAGAAGCCAGCAAGGGGAGTAGTCCACCGCAAGCGATGATTAAGTTGTCTGCAAGCTGGCTTATCAAATGTACTGTGTTAACCACGAATATAGCGTTCTCGCTGCTGTTCACAAAATCTATCACGGACTTCGTTGAGTGGCTTCGCCATACCTGGAAACCATCACAAGTTAGGTATTTGGTAAAATATAACGTTAAAAACATAATTACTGTCTTAGAATATGCCAGAGCAATAAGCCAAGCACTCTAATATTACTAAGAAAATTGCCACTCACAATAGTATGTTCTTTTAAAAGTGTTTTAAATTAATTCTTTAAATGAAGCCATAGTGAACCCTAAATAGTGATACCGATATTAAGTTCCATAGTCAATTGGACATAGCCCTTTAATAAATTTTGTTAGACTTTTAAAAAATATTTATTAGTAACTTATTGTAGCATGTAACATGTAAAAACGTAAGAAGTTTTTCTAGAAAGATCAAAACCTATAAATCAGAATTTGAGAAGTCTTAACTTTTATTTATTGTGCTCCAAAGAGATCCAAAGAGATTTGAGATCAAAAGTCCAAATGACATGATAAATATCTTTTTGCCACGGGTAAAATTATTAATGGTCTAATTACCTGTATATCTGTCTCTAGTGAGAACAGAACATCGGACAGCAGCCGCTGATGTATGTAAGACCAGCGGAACTCTGGTATGCGGAACGGAGGCCGCGTCGGTCCCGGCGAGAACATTGGTCGACTGCATTTTGACGGACGTTTTGTTTCTGTAACGTAAATAAAAAACTTAATATGAGCTCAAGATCATTGTTTAGGGAGGTAGTGAACAAGATCCAATTAGCCTTAATGATTGCCAACCTCCGGTAGGAGATGGCACTAAAAGAAGAAGAAGAAATAAAAAACTCAATAAGGATATCTTGCACTCAAACTTTCGATCCCGCTGACCTAAGTAAACGAGACAAAAATACGTTGCGGTATCTGACAGGTTAAGTTTACTTATGAAACTTTCCCAAACTGTACTTTATTTTTAGGTAGAGTACCAACTATTACGAATCAAATTGTCGCATTTGGATAAATTTAAATCGAGAAGTGAAGTTTTGATTTGATCCGTCTACTTCGAACTTATCTCAAAACTGTAATAGTTCTGAGGTTTAAATAGACTAAAAATCAAATCAAAACGAAGCCAGTTCACGTGAAGGTTTGTTTACACTAATTGTGAAACTTCATGTTTTTCACTATTACTTCAAATTTATTGTAAAAAAATTAGATAAGAAACGCTTACCAAAGTGATTCGAGTCCACTTGCGTACTAGTCGAGGCACTGCGGGGCCGCTTTGGCGATGTAGACGTGTTAGTTCCTTGTGAAGACACACCTTCACCTCTGGTGCTGTCCTGTTTCATTTCACTATCACCTGGTAAACTAACGCGTCGTTTGTCTCTGTCACTGTCGCAAACTCTTTCCTCCTCATGTTCCTGCTGCTTCTTGTTTCCTAAAGAAATATTTTCACTAATCGTCGATATTGGAGGAATTTCTGGAGTTGTGGTCTCCTCCTCTGGAATATCTGTTTCTATTCTTTGGTTTTCATTTTTGGCATTTTCTTCATTTATAATTTCTAGGGCTGTAAATTGGTTACTTGATTCCTCCTTTGAAGTAACAATAAATTCCCCGTCGAGAGGTAATACGTTACCTTCGTGTGGATGATCCGAAGGGATAACTCGTTGTGGACTATTTGGAATATGATCTTGCTCGATTACGTCTTCTGTTCTAGGAACTACTGCAGATAAAATATCTAGGACGATTTCATTAGCAATACTCTCTGCAGCTTGCTTTTGATCTAAAATATCTTCGATATCTTGTTCAAAATCCTCTCGACCATTAGGCGTGTTTCCTTCTGAAGGAATGCCTCCAGAAATGGCACCGGAATCTGTGTCATCATCTGTTTTTAACCTCACTGTCTCTAAAGCAACTGTTAGTACATCGTTAACGATATTAATCGCTATATGTTTCGGATCCTCTGTCAAATCATCTGGAATGCAATCTGTTAAATCATCTGGAATACTAGAGTCAGTCTTATCTTGTATTTTCTTGGGACTAGTAGCTTCACTTGGAGTCAAATATAACTCGGACGGATCTGATAGTTCAGATTCTCTTTCAGTGACAATATTCAATCCATCAGCAATTCTTTGAGGGCTCGCCGTTTCACTAACAGATAAACTAGATGGGAGCCCTTCACTTCTGTCAGTATTATCATCTTTCACTAAATTGTCGCCTACGTCTCTTACTGGAATGTAATCTAAGCTACCTTGTCGAGACAAAGGTTTGTCAATTTTTTCAGTGTCGTGTTCAATCGTTTCCGTTCCCATTTCAGAGCTTTCGAGGAGTTTATTTTCAATAATTGATTGGACTAATTCGTTATTCGAATCGAGCGTGTTCTGTTCGATTGGTTCTTCGTCGATGGCATGCTCGACTTCGTCATTATTACTATCACAACCTTCGTCGCGGGGCACTTCGGTATTAATTGTAACAGTTTTAGCGGGACTATGCACTTTACACACTTCACTATACACTACTGTAGTCCGACTGTCTTCTGTACTTTCACTAGGTTTCTTACACCGGCACGACTCGACTTCCCTAAGGGACAATCCTTTACCTATTTCTGTCTGGGCTCCGTGGTTAAGGACGTTAGACTTTCGGATAGGCACTGGGGTACTGTCCACACTGTCGTCAGTGTCCGGTAGCACTCTGGACTTGACTTGTCCATCCGTATGTCTGTCCCAGCCGGATATGGTAGAAATGGGTCGTTGTTGTCTTTCCGCTGGATCAGTGATGTTGTCGGCGCGTCTTTGCTCGTAATGCTCATACATTTGTGCGAATTGTAACTTGAATTCTTCGTACGATACCTAAAACATAAATCAATAGTTTAGTGAAAAAGTTGCTTTTATTATAGTAAATATATTAATAAAATAGGCAGTTTATTAATACAGGTCTAGGATCCAATAACGAGAGAGAAGAGAGCATGTTACATTTAAGCTTTAAATCTATCTCTCCTCAGGATGAAGGATTATCTTTCCTCCATAAAGCTATGGCGAAATGTACAGATTCGTTTTTAGATTCTCATTATAGAGCAGAGTAGGCTTATAATCCCAGTAAATCTTTCTCACGTGAATGAAGCCGCACCTGATAGCAAGCTACAAATAAAGTTTACCTACCTTAGAATGCACTATTGCCAACGTATCGACCCAGACACGCCATCCACCATACTCGTGTTTTATGGCGTGATGTAGCAACATCCTGAACAACGAATACACCATATCGGATATCTTCTGCTCCTCCGTATTCTTGGGATGTATATACGCCATGGCTATAAGCCATTCTTGCCACACGGACATCTGCAGGACCGTCCTTCGGTTCTCTCGATTGTTACTGCACAACAGCGTCATGTCGGACAGAAAAAGCTTCTTGACTTCTAGCAATTGCTCGGTTTGCTTCGACTGACGGATCAACGTCGCAACGACTTTCAGGATCACTGGAAAGTGAAACAAATGATAGTGTTCAAATGATCAATTTTATATATCGATTTAAAAAAATCTCATGTCGGTAAGATGACCCAGCCAGTAGCATCTTCACAAAAGTAAGCAAGCAATCTTATAAGTAAGCAAGATATCGCATTATGTCTGTAATTAACGCGACTGGAATCCAGTAATTGGTATAAATTCAGTACAAGGGGCATTTATACAACAAAGTTAACCTCGTATAATTAGCACGATAAGTTTTGTGATTAATAGGCTAAGTCAGAAGACGATTACAATAGCACAAAGTTTTGTGTTATATTTCAAGGTGATTTATTTAAATGCCTGAAGTGGACATAGGTGAAAGACGAGTTCGAGGGATTTCGCTTCAAACGAACTCATTGTGGGCATACATATCATGGATTTGAACGTACTAAATTAAACCTATTAATCGGACAGTGTAATATAGACTCTCATGAAGACACTAACTTTTTTGAAAATATTAAAAAGATTTGGTATTTTCCTTGTAAGAATATGATTTTAATACTTAATTTTGAAAATGGCCTTACTTGGATTCTCCAAACGAAAGTGCGGCTGGGGTTCCGGATGGCTGGTGTACAGGATTTGTTGTCCAACATGTTCGGTGAGCAGTTCGTACAGCGCGTTGTACACAGGTAACGCCAGGGCCTCGCCGCAAGCGCTCAGCCGCGTTGCGAGGAGCGTGTAGAGGTTGTGTGGCGACATTACATCGTATTTTCTTCTGTAAATTGTAGTTTCTTTGAAATACTTTTAGAAACTTTGTGATACCTCTATAGATTATTACAAACGTTAAGGGAAAGAATGGGCAACAAAGTGTGGTACCAGGTGATTACACCTGTGACAGGGACGGCGGCGGACTGCGTTTATAAATCATTTATTTCGTGGGATGTATGTATGTGGGATTCAGCTTTTAAAACATATATTAAATTAGTAAATACTATATGCTAAGTTAAGTCGCACACCTATAAAATGGTCTTTGAAGTGTACAAAGAAATCAGTGTAGCGAGGAGATAAGGATTATTTTCAGTAAATTTACTAACTTATTTATAACTAAAGTTTAAGTTTACAAATGTAAGCTGTTAGAACAAGGTTAGCCAGGTCTCCTTTAAATGTAATTTGTAAGTAAAAATAAAACTCTTACTTATACGAATTAAATAAGATACATACTTGTGCGTGCTTCTGCTCAGGAAGAAGCCCAGAAGTTTTAATGCTTGCAGTCTTATTAATTGACTTTCTGACGCCAGGAGTTTAAATATTGTCCGGACACCACCCTGAAACCAATACTAAAATTACTATAACTTTAACAACTCTAAAATTGCAACATTTTTTACATCAATATGTAAGGAAGAAATAATTTTAAAAATCAATTATTTTTATTGCTTTCGCTCAATATTAAATGTCACCATCTTATGGCATTCTACAACAAATTGCAGATTAATTCCGGGTTAGCAAACTAATATAATTAAAAACAAACGATTTCTACATTGTTTTGTGTTTAACTAATGGTAGAAAATAAAAAAATTATATTTCTTTTTATTATTTTCAAGGTCTTTATCAGATCGCATAAAATGTAAATAGGGCTAAATAGCCACAAAGCCATCGAGGTTTTTTGTGGTACTCCCATTTTTTATGATTTTGATTTTGTATATTTCGCTTCTTAAAGGTAAATGATAATAAATAAAGGTCATAACAAACGGTGATTCTATGTCACATGTTCCTTAACCAGTCTGCCTCGGTATGTTTAATTGTTTAGGACCTCATAAATAGACGAATAATAACATCTAGACAGTTATGGAGTGTTTTGTCACACCTCAACTTGCAGTATCTTTCAAATATCAGAGTGTGACACAACACTGCATAATGTAATAACACGTCTATTCCTGCTCGCTCGTTACATGTGTATGGATTGAAACTGTACTTGTGCCAACTATTTGTGTGCTAAATAGAAGTAAATGGGAACAAATTAAACTAAAGGTTTACTTTTCCATCAAATGCAGGTACCATCGAGCTGGGGTGCTCCGACATCAGCGAAATCAACATCTGTAACACGTCGTGAAGATTTTCATCCTAGAACACAAAGAGAAAAATAATTATTTATCAGGTACTAACATATTTTTTTACAATAATCATGGGGATATATTTAACTAAATCATGATAAATGAAGGTTGAATATTTCATAACTCATATTGATTTATAAAACATTTTATTATACATATAGATAAACGCGATAGATTTTGTGAGGGCAGATTTCAATACGCTTTTATCGAGTTATTTTGTTGCAAGATATTTAGAATTTGCTGGTGTTTGTTATAATTTATGAGATAGCGAATATTTAGATGAAAGGAATATTCTTGTAAATAGATCAAACTTTATTTGCATAGTTGACAAACATAGTAGTTTCATTGATTTCAATGTATAACACACAAAGAATTTCTTAAGAACTAGGTCTGTCTTAAGGCGTTCCACCTTCTTATTCTATAGTTCAACTTTCCCATATAAAAAAATATAAAGCCTTGACAAACAAGCAAAACTTGCTGTCATATCTATCCTAATGTTATAAAATCTAAAGTAATATTGTGTGGTTTTCGTTAAATTTGACAAGATGGTAAATAGCATTCTCGACATGAACATTAGATACTCTTTACTGCCCATTAATGGCATAAGAAGGGTGGCCAGGATGACACTTAAAATTTCCATACCTCATGCATAGTTGTCAAATAGTTGAGTATCGACTGCAACTCGTCCTCTTTCACTCCGTTGCCGATCATGATGAGCTGTTTCAGAAACAGCAGTATGTACGCCCTGATTGTTAGAATGTCTTTGTGGGCAGGTCGGGGTCCCTCTGCAATTGAAAACAAAATTACATGAGTATTGGATGCACTCTGAGATTTGTTCCATTCCGCCGGGCCTTGGAGAGCACGTTTAACTGTCATCAATCCTTGTCAACTAAGTTACAGTGGCAAGCGGTCATAGCCTTTTTTTTTTTTAACGTGGGTAATCCCCATGGATACCCCGCGTCCGAGGAGACGCGGCGGTTATGTCAGACTCTTACTGACTAAACCCCCCGGTGCATATCCTTTCCCGCCGCCTGGTGGCCGGGTCAAGGGTTTCGCTCGCGCACACAACCGCAACCAGGCCGGCAAGCGGTCATAGCCTAGTGGTTCGATCCTCGTCACGCACTTTTCAGATTCTTCACGTTTTTTAATTCAAGCAATTAAATAAATCATTCGCTTTAACGTTGGTAGTAAAACGAAAACATCGTGAGTAATCCTACATGCCTGAGAGATCTCCATAATGTTGTTAAAGACGTGTATGTCTAAGGCCTAGACTCATTCTGAGGAACGATCCGTGATCCAGTTAGATCGACAATAAGGACGATGTGTGCGTAACCGCATAGTAGTAGATCGATAGGTTAAACTCGTTTATCAGATTAAAGATAGTAAGCCAAAGAGATGGCCATGATAATCACGTTGAGCAACTAAAACTTACCCATCCCTTTAGGAATAATCCCACTCTTCGTTCTCGGGTTCACCACCCAATAGTAGTACTTCAGCGTGTGCACAGTCTGCAGAACCGTACTGACTCGCCGGACACTGCCGTATATATGAGCATCGGCCAGGAAGTCCGTGGCCAGGTAGCAGTACAGCCTCGCTTGCACAGCTGCCGGTGTGTGGATCCAGAGCGCTGGGTTGAAGAGTATGTGGTCCAGGAGCTGCCAGGTCAGAAAGGATTCGCAAAAAGACTGGATTAGCATAGACTATTGGCTGTCCGATGATTGATAGCGTAGGCTCTTTTGCTTGGAAACATATAAACATTTGATATGTATATAGAATGTTAGACACCATTTTTTCAGTTAATACCATTTGCGCAATATTTATCTTTTAAAACTGTACAATCTAGCTAGTATGTTATCTTCCCGTTTCGTTTTGACCAAATATATCCAAACATCGCCACATATAAATTTAGCCAGTACATCCATGTAGAAACAGGATAGAATCGTAGTTTATACCGTAAATCCTTCTTTCTTAAATGGCTGGTTTTAACAAGAGTAGGCTGAAGGTGACAGTACTAAATCTGGACAATCAGTTAACACATGAAACACAAAACATTGTTTACGGAGTTTGGGCTATACTCGAAAACCGTAATAAACATTTTGGATAAGTACCAAAAATTATAATAGCAAACTGAATATCCTGTACATTTGATAAGCATCTTTCGAAAAACTTTGCTTAGAAAAATCAGAAGTTGTAAAAAAGTATTTATAATGTTTTGAGCCGCAAACAATAGAATATCTTTCTTTAAGCCTATTAACTGAAGTACTTAACAAAGTAGATATCAATTTATAATGCTACTTGAATACAATAATTCATGCGTAGTCATTCCAACGAAAAGTAAATTTAAAGAGTTCTGTCAACATATTGAACTTCCCATTTTTTTCGAATAAACGTCGTAGTTTTCAATAGCAATGTGACTTAAAAAAAGCAGGTTTTAAAATAATTGCGGTGCAAAACTGACTGGATTATATTATTTTGTAATTCCTGATAATTAATTACACTTAAAATTTGAAATACATTGAATATCGTGCAATGCTTAAAGTAAAAAGTATCAAACAATTTTATTACAATCATGATAGTGGTGTTGGAGAATAAATTAACGAGGGAGAAATGGTAGGGGAGGTGTTCACGTGTTTAAGCAAGAAGAGCGTGCGCCAACAACCATCGGATAAAATCATACAAACCAGTTGAGCAGGTAGCGGTGCTATCCATTTGTATCGATGGTGCTAATTTTACTAAGAGATCTTTGATATCTCGTTCCCACAGTAAATATAGTAAAAACTCAGTCAATTCAGTTTAGTTTAGAGATTTGGGTATAGAAGACATTAGCACCATTGTTCAATATGTCTTCACAAATATTGCGACGATGTCGCTTAGTTAAAAAGATTAGACCAATCAGATTAATTAAAAATGACGTGATGTCGTCATTTAACCGTTACATTATTGGTGGAAACTAGCCCGTGCGTTGCGAATAAAGTGTAGCAGAATATATACTATATACATTAATATATGAATATAGTATTCTGCTAGGGACCATAATGAAAAGCCAACAAAGAATTAGGCAAAATAATAACATATACAACACTTTAAACACATGCATTCGGGGATAGTGATCTGTGTAAACAGTTTGCTTATACGTATAGCTAGCGCAAGAAATAAAATACATTTAAGAATTCACCTTTGAAATACAGTAATTACGCCAAGCATATAGGCAAAGAAATTGAAGATATATTTACACTACCAAATAAAAACTTATTTAATGCTCGAGAATTGAAAGAAAAAAAATCTTTTCTTTAAATATTTATTTTTTTTTAAATCTGAATTTGTTGACTACAATTAGACTAGCTGGGGTAGTCTAGTGGTTAGGACGTCCGCCTCCTAATCAGAGGTCAGGGGTTCGATCCCGGGCACGCACCTCTAAATTTTTGGAGTTATGTGCTTTTTGAAGCCATTAAAATATCACTTGGTTCAGAGGTGAAGGAAAACATCGTGAGGAAACCTGCATGCCTGAGAGTTCTCCATAATGTTCTCAAAGGCGTGTGTAGTCTTCCAATCCCCACATACTAGTACTATAGCCAAGCACTTCTCATATTGAGAGGAGACCCGTGCTTCTTTAGTGAGCCGGCAATGGGTTGATCATGAATTAAACTAGGGAGAAAGCCTTTATTCCATATAACTAAATTTCCAATCGGCGTGTAAACAACGCAGTTACGAAAAATTATGGAAAACATCCGATACGGCAATGTCGAGATTAAAAGCCGCGGGCCCTGCTACTCTTGGTAATAATACCTCTCAAATGACTAATTCTAAAAGTTATCTTCCTCGAGATCGGGTCGCAGCTGCCGCCGACTTATTATAAACTCGAGAACATAATTCACTAGCAATTGTATCTACTCTAGGCATTTTCATATTTCTATTCGTTGGGTGTATATATTTGCGTAACAAGATTCGAAAACAAAACATCCTAATCTAAAGGAAGCGGTGATAGCCTAGTGGTTAGGGCGTCAGTCTCCTAATCAGAGGTCGGCGGTTCGAATCCGGGCACGCACCTCTAACTTTTCGGAGTTATGTGCGTTTTTAAACAATTAAAATATCACTTGCTTCAACGGTGAAGGAAAACATCGTGAGGAAACCTGCACGCATGAGAGTTCTCCATTATGTTCTCAAAAGCGTGTGAAGTCTGCCACACGGCCAGCGTGGTGGACTATGGCCAAACCCTTCTCATATTGAGAGGAGACCCTTGCTCTGTAGTGAGCCGGTAATGGGTTGTTCATGATGATGATGATGATAATTTAAAGTGATTATAATTAATACCTTCTACAAAACAGTTATTGTGTTAATAAAATAATATTATAAGATTTTTGTTGCTGTCTGTACAAATTACATATTTTGGACCTCTAAAATTATCATATTATTAATTGCACTCTCAAAGTCCATTTGATATAGTATAATTATAATAGTTGAAATCAAAATAAAATAACTATGGTCAAAACATACACCTTAGGTATGTTATGGTAGTCATGAAATATAAAAGCACATTTCTATCACATATATAAGAAAAACAACGCCATTTTCAGAATTAGTTTAACGCGTATAGGATACGATTGCGTGATGAAATTCGTTATCATCATCGAAGTTTCATAATTATTTATTAATTGTCTTAGACGTTAAGTTGGGCCTACTCACAAAACTATTTTATTCACCATTACCTTGTATTGTCATGCATTTTTTTCTAAAGCAGATTAAAAAGATTATTTTTGAGGATATCACACAATAATTGGAGATCGAAAATTTAATGCATATTTTCAGAAATATCCTTATACCATGTTATTGCACGCAAAATACAACATCTACTAGTGATAATGCATACAAAAAACATTGCCATAATATTAACTAAGGGGTGGTGCAAAAGCGAGTGCTAGTCGAAAGTGTTTTGCATTAATCAACTATTGTAAAACAACGATTATTTTATACTTACTATATTTCAACCAATAATAAAGTTAAAATATCGGTAATGGCAAAAATCTGGGCAGTAACAAATTCTTGCGCTCAATTTCATGTTATTTATGAGGCAATATACCATGGCGCCCCATTCGTTCCGGCGGCGAAATTACGAAAAGGCCGAGATTTGATCGCAAATTAATATTTCTGAGTTTCCCGAGGAAAGTTAACTCGAATTTATCCCCGCAAACTTTTTTTAACGTTTCAAAGTTTGGTAGTTACTTGTAATTATGTGGTTTCCTCATTGAAATAATTTTACTTGAACATTATTTTCACTCATTACTGGTTTTTAAGGACTGCTGTTGTATTATCTGCCGTAATTACTAAATCAGAGAGTATTTAGGAGTTCATGGGTTCGAAATGCACGCTTTAGGTTTGCGTTTATAATTATTACGCGAGCACAGCCTAGAAGAATTTCTAAACAAAAAATTTTTTCGACCGACTGGTCTGTAGACATTCTAGAAGATCTAGAAACCAGTCGCTCAATTGTCAGTGAGAAAAGTAACCGACAAAAAACGCTTTACTAACCGATCAACTAACTAATTTTAAGCTCAAATTCGAGATGATTCTACTTAATTACCTGTTTCAGAAGCAGATCGGAATTAGGAGAGCAGCAAGTCACAAGATGTTTAGTTAAATGTAGAAAGGAGGCGAGCGTGTCCGGTGTCAGGTGATCCCTGCCGCATCGCTGTAGCATGTGCGATATAACGAGGAAGCCGCGGCATTGCAGCATGTGCTGTTGGACCGTGCTGCACGATTCTACCAGGGAGCACACGAAGCCGAGGAGTTTTGAGCTGCGAAACATAAATTAAACAAACTCAGTATTCATGAGTTTATGAGTTATATGAAACTCGTTAAACCGCTTCAAACCCCATATTCAAATTATAATTTATACCAGGACTGCATAAGGATGTAGGAGGGTCACAGTCAGTTTTAATTTCACCTTGCCTTCGGATAGGCGTAACAAAGGAGAATATTTTTAATGTGAAGTAAAACGTATAGTTTGGTTGGTTTAAAAAAATGACAAATATTTTAAGCATTCTAAACAGAAAAAAAAGTTGTTTGTATTTTATGTTCAATTCCAATAAGACAATTTCAATACTGATTTACCATACAGGGATAAAGACAAAATATTTATATATTATACTATTATTAATTTAAAAATTTAAAAAGGTAATAATGGTCAGCTGTCATGGCATTGCATTGACACAAATGGTAACATGCTTAATCTGACTAGATATATTAAGTGGTAAAGTGAGTGATAAAGTTATTTATCTTATTGCTAGAAACAAAGTGCCGAGTGATAAAGTTATCTTTGGAAACAAAATGCTCGACGTTCCCTTGTATAAACAGTTTACTAGATAGTGACAAAGAAAATTATTTTGCTAGCAATATTTTTTGTTGATGTAAGTCATGAAGTCATTCTCAATTTTTAAAGCGTCCATTGCTGATTGTACTCGTATTTGCATTTGTGATACGGAGAAATGCATACATACTATAGTAATACATATCTTAGCGAAGTACAATTATATACCAATAGTGATCCCACCTTATCGCTCATTGCGGCAATGTGCTATCAACTTCAGTTAAACGTCTACCCACTCGCAAATGTATTCAAATCCCCTTAAATTCCCTCGTATAAATCCAACCGGCTAACCGAGGTCGACACCAGGCAATTAGGAGTTCTGAGGAGTTAGTTATTACCCGGCCGTCTCTAGATGGTTGGCTAACTTAGAAGGTGATTAGGCAACGACATAGAAAACGCATTTACCCGGGTTACGCTTCCCCTCATATTTGCGACAAGGGTTGGCACCCTTCATTAAAATTTTAAACTTTCAAGTGTCGTAATTAAAATAATATAATTTTGCATTATATTATTCTTGGTCGAATGTAACCCCGTAATCTACTTAAACATCCTACTGAATGACTTTTTGACGACTACCTCTTTTTTTGGTTTCAGCGCTTTAGCCTAAGTATAAGTGAAAGTTCCTGGTTTCGATCCCCGGCAGGGGCAATTTAGATTTTCTCTGGTTTGGTCTAGTGGAAGGCTGCGAATTATCACCCTACCAATAAAGACGTCGTCAAGCGATTTAATGATCTGGCATTATGTCTCAAAGAAACCAATTAGGAGTAAGAGTTCACTATACCCCTAACAGGTTTGCCCTAGCATACTATTAGCATTATTATTTCAAATGTGTAATACAACCTGTGTAATACAATGTGTATCTGGAATATTAATGAATATACTTAGAACTCGTATCTAAACTTGGCGGTATGATTTAGTTAGGAAATTCTAGAGCTGGTTCAGTCCACAGAACTACGCGTATTTGTGGACGGTTCTATTTTGCTTCAGTTGGCTGAAAGTTTACACGACCACTGTGGATTAATTTAAATTAACTTTTGTCTAACTAAAAGGTTTAGCTCTAATTAATTTCTTACTGGCATTGAACAATAATTATTTAATTGTTCATTGCCAGTAAGACGAATGAATGTGTGTATTGTTTGGATAACAAAAGTGTTTTATTATCCAAGCAATAGAGGCTATGTACGGCAAAAATATCAATATTATAAATAAAATTGTATATGCTTTTAATCAAACCAAGCTATTCGACGGTGAGAGGTAAGAAAGAAATGGTAGTCGAATTAGAATATGGCTAATTAATGAATTAAGGTCATCTTTAATAGCAGATAAGGAATAAGTTTACGATGTTACATCCTGTTTGGAAAAAAAAGTTCCTATTTCACAACACAGTGGTCTAAAAAAATAACGAGTATGACGTCAATGATGTTTAATAATCAACGCAGCTACCAGGAGAACATACCAAAGCAGCGGGTCACGCTTGGGGTCGGTCGCAGGCGCATCGTGCGGCAGGTCCAGTTGCGCGAACAGGGGGAACAACACCTGAACGCCGCCTATGGAGTTGAGCGCGCTGTGTATTGAATGCGTCACCACAGCTTTCACCTCCTGTAATCACATAGAATACACAAATTTGTATGAAGTACGTACACAAAAACTGTTACATCTATAATATAATAAATTTGTAACAGTACGAATTCCGTACGTTAAATATATTTTGAAAATTTTAATAGTTTACTACTATACTGAGCCCAAAACATTTATTTTTTATTTTTTTGTCTGTCTGTCCGAAACTACTTGATAGATTTGAATAAAATTTGGTATAGGACTAGCTGATAATTCAGTTCAACATATAGGATAGTTTTTATCCCGGAGTTCAGCACGGTTCCCGTAGGAGAGGGGATGAAAGCCAAAATGTGTATTTAGTTGTAATTCATTATCGCGTACTCAGATTTAATTCATTCTTTTCTTGTAAGAAAGGAGATACCTTACAGATTATCGTGTAATTATTTCAAGGTCGTCGGTTTAGTAATCCTTAGTAGTAGTAGTAAACAAACACACTTTCACACACACTAACTCAACACAGACGAATACGAATGGCTTGTAAAAATATATAAGACTACTATAACTTTAAAATGCGCACTAAAATATTTCAATGAAATCAAACATTGGTAAACTTTAAAACCACATCACAAATAGTTTTATTTAACAACTTTAAAGATTACGAATTCGGTATTTTTTAAACATAATTATTCTTGTGCGGAGTTTGGCTTTTGTGGTAGTACAATAAGTAAATTTATGAAAAGCATAGTCGCCTTAATTTTTTCAACCAGCGGTTGAGTTAAAACAACGGATCCTTTTATTTTCACACATGCCTTCTTCACGAGATCCCGGCCGGCCCGCCTCGAGTTGAAACTGGGTCAGCTAATGTTTACCGTTCACTGTTTGCAGTGGGTGCGAGTCGGTTTATCCACTAAACGCGTTTCGGTTCTCGGTAAAGTAAATAGCAACGCAATCTGTAAATAAGTATCTCCAAACAAAAAACGACTCCTTACGTAAATAACTCAAAAATTCTTTTTGATTATCGCAAAGCAAATTAAATCAACGATTCTAAAAAAAATTTAGATTTTCCAAGATGTTATGTAAAATTATTTAGTTCTTAATCTGATGGGTTTTTTTTATTTTTGAATTTAAATGTTTTTTTTTTTATGTAACCTATGAGGATATATACAAAAAATTGTTTTCTCGTGTTCATCTCCGCTCGGCTCATCTAAGATCCATAAAAAAGCTTTCTAACTTAAACTAGTTCTCAAGAGTAATTTAAAGCTTTTCTTTAAAACTTGCACCTAAATAACTGAACAACTGTTTAAACATTAAAGTTAAATTACTAGTTTTCCTATTTAAATAATAATCTAAGGCTGTATACGCCATTATATACGCCATTGCTACCAGGGATGCATAAACTCATAGGTACAGACCTACGAGAACATATTTACCTGAGCATTACAACATGCACAGTATTTCCTTTGGGTGTCGACTGTTAACGCAGCTGGCTATCACGCTTCGGTGTCTCCGGGATCGCACACAAATACTAAGAAGCAGTTAGTTGTCCAGAATCTCTAGAATTACATCTTTACGATGAAATTCACGGTAACGGACAAAGCAAATGCTTTGCGGTTGAAGCTATTGACAAAGTTCAGTGGCACTAGTAGGGGTTGGTATACGGTTTGTCAGCTAGTTATTTACACCCTCGTTACTAGGAACACATAAGCGCGAAGATAATGTTTACCTGGAGCATTAGTGCATGCGGCGTATGCACGAAGTAGGAAACGTTGCCTTTGGGAGCCGACTGTAGACACAGCTGGCCGTCGGTCGCCACCGGGTTGTACATAAATACGATCCCAGACGACAGCTTGCCGTCGTAAAGTACCTACATGATACAAAAGTTATTTAAAAAACTAAACAACCGAGTTATAATAAGCAATACTGGATTATATTTTATTAAAGTGCATAAATTCACTCAGTGGAAACTAATATTTATGTATACATATTTATTCAAAATTGCAAAACCGGCAATATTGTAATGATATCTTGGAACCGTATTAACAGCTTTTGGAGTTCAGAAAAGCCTTTTTGGCCTCGGTGCCGGAATTACGATATGATTTTAAAGAGTAGAACATCGTAACATCTAGTGGATAAAGAATTTGCGTTGCAATTTCTATGTACAAACACCGCCAGTTCTGCAATTCCTCAATGTGTTATTTTTATAAATTTTGGAATAGGAATCAAAATCTACAGTAATTCAGGTCTGTTGTAGGTGTCAAGTGTGTGGTCATTATAATATATTAATATAATTCATCACCAAAAAAATCATAACAAGTCAATGTTAGACCATTCAAATAATGTTAATCCTCTAATAACTTTTTGGGTTGAAGTTTACGTAAAATTGTACTAAATTGAAATCTGAAAGCCTTCAAAAGCGCGCGATAAGCTTACTTTAGGAATCAACAATGCTGAAATAAGAAACATCTTTTTTTATTATTACAAGGATTAAACAATGGCAAATGATATTTTATGGACTAATAGTTAATTAATACAATCAGTTAGTATTATATACAAATATATATATATATATATACAAATATATATATATATATATACATATATATATATGAGCTATATTTCCCGTCCAAACATTCACAGACATTTGGCTTGAGGTAAATCGGTTAAAGATCGATGTGCTGTCAGGTCTTTTCAATTAGATGAATACATACAAGAAAACACAACATGCTGATCGACATGCGGAACAAAACACTTATGGCAGTTACAAAAAATGTCAATACACCATAATATGTTAAGAACAATGACAACACGTAGTTAGTTGAACAAAACCCTATTGTTACACATTAAAAGTTACCAATACCCGCCAAGGAGCTCTACATTCTACATATCTACTCGTACCCAACGGATTCCTTTATCAATAAGAGCTTTCTTTCTTCTTTTTCTGATAGTATTAAAATACATTGACGTTATTTGAAACACATCAGAACCTTTTGTTCATCTATAATAGCTTTATTTCTGAGTCAATGTGGACCGTCCCCTCAATACTTACAATTCAGTACTTGGGAGTCGATCTTTACGTTCTAAGAAGTCAGTTGTTAAATATTTTTAACTAAAAACTAACTGAACTTAGGCTTATATAGCAGTAAATCGATGTATTATATCAATCTACGATACAGGTCACCTAGTGTTGAGGCCACTGGAATTTGTTATAATTTTAAGCTGTTTGAAAAATAAAGTTATTATTAAGTTGAAAAAAAAAAAACTTGTGTTTATGGTATGGCAAAAGACTAAATTGCACAAATTTGATGAAGTTGGGCATTTTTCCATGTTCCGCGATCTTATTTATGTCCTCGCAGAACTAATTAAAACAACAAATTTTAAATGATGAAAAGCCCGTGATTTATTACAACAAGTATTGCGGTGAACGGTAAAATGGGGACAGCCATTAATTTCGGTTATTGCAGACTAAAATAAATTACGTGTTACTAGGTATGTGCGCACACACTTTCACGTCATATGGAAATTGATATTGCGGACGCGTAAACATTCGCGTTTTGTTTATGTACAGTATTAATTGGTCTGAACTTGTGAATATTGCCTGATTATGATCTATCTCATCTTAAAGATTACTAGTGTAGGAGTATTCAATGAGAATTACACACACTTCAGAGTGTGTGTGATTATGTGAATATTACAACTATAGCCCATCAAGCCATCGGAAAATCCTT
The DNA here is from genome assembly GCA_928268935.1 of Lasiommata megera. Taxonomy (NCBI): domain Eukaryota; kingdom Metazoa; phylum Arthropoda; class Insecta; order Lepidoptera; family Nymphalidae; genus Lasiommata; species Lasiommata megera. Next base: position 12,994,807 of record OV743329.1, read on the forward strand.
ACCTATAAGTTGTAAGTCGATAACGTTCGATTCTTTGGGAAAAGAAGTAAAAAAACAAATATTTTATGTACGAGGTAGCCAGTACTCCAGAACATTGTGATCGTCGATTAGTAACTGAAGTATATGAATAAATATTTAAAAAAAATCCTAATTTCTTAGCGCAAGTAGACTTATGCATTATATACTATATTTTGATGTTATAAATGTGAATCCGAGTTCGTTTTGTTACCTACGCTTTCAAACCTACACAACAAACCGATTTAAAAAAAATCTTTCAACAATGAAAAGCTACATTATCAGCGGGTTACATAGTTTTTAATTAATCTCCGTATTCCCGCGGGAGCAAAAACTACGCGGGTAAAACCGCGAGGTGCAGATTGTATCGTAAAACATTTCTCATTAAATTCTCGAACCAAAAACTAAACAAAATAAGAAAGTAGTAGTTCCTGTTATAAGAATGTACTTACATATAAAATACATTCGTGTTAAATTAGAAAAACTAAAAATACTAAAAAAGATATACTTTTATTAGCAAACAATGCTTTCCATCATACAATTTTGTGCTGGAGTTAATGGGTCATACACGGATGATATATCGTAAGCATATGTTTAAATTAAAAAATTAATAATTTATGCAATATTTCATTATAATTTAGTATATCCGGATAAATAATAAGGCTGACGAATTGTCAATATCGAGATTGTTCTGTCCTGTGCTCACCGCTAACCGGTAAGGCGATCTTCGTTCTATATTATACTCGTTTATTAAAGCTTCGACAAATGAACACAAGCGAAAAATCGTAGCTTCTACACTGGTATATACTAATACAGCGCAAAATTAAATTTCACAACATTTTCATAACTGCAAAAGTTATAACTCTTTAAACGCAATCTAGAAAAGTGAAGTGCCAAGTTATCGACATAAGAGGCGATGACGCGACGCTCAAGGTTTATGTCTTTATGGGCGAAGTTATGGCGAGTTAGAGACATTATCTCCTCGCTTATAGCGATTCGTAAAAATTATCTGCGATCGGAAGAGATTTATTTTTATTACGTGAAACATTACCTAAGACGCATTAAAATTGCGGCGTTCCAGAGAAACCCTTTCGGACCAAGCCACAAAAAAAGCAACTAATGATACTTTTACTGCACACCTCATGGCCAATGATCATAAAGCTCAGCATACGAAAGTTCTGCAGTTGGGCGCAGGCTTTCTCTCTCATAGGATGGAGGGTCTTAGAGCAAAGGCCCTTCAAACTGTTGGGTTGCGCCTTGGTCGACTTTGAGATAGATAATAATCTCAAAGTGTGTGGTGATTTAAATAGTTTTAAACTTCAATGTGAGATCGTAATAACAAAAATACTTTTTATTCAGGTGACTTAATTCGTGCGTTTGGAAATCTCGTAACTTAAGTTTTAAGATGATCATCGATTTAGTAAAATATAATGTATTAATTAACGCATTAAAAGTACCATTAAAAATTGTTTAAATTTTTTTTTTCATTGATTTCTCATCATCTTGAATAATCGAGAATAACGGCTTAATAATAATAATAATAATAATCATTTATTTGCCAGAATGTATGTACAATAGATGTTATTAAGCGATGTCAATTGGTTAAGAGGTCATTACATTCTACTAAATTAATAGTGTGCAAATTTTATACAAATTATTAACATTATGAAATATTGAATTATTAACATTATCAAATATTGAATGTCCAATTAAATAAAAAAAAAAAAAAAAATACAATAAATTAGATGTCAAATAATTAATTATACATTAGATATTAATTTGTATCCATTAAATATTGATTCACGTCATAATACGATTTTTCAAGAAGGATAATATTCAATTGTTTTTTAAACATATTTAAATTTAAATTTTTAAAGTCCGTTGGTAGCTTATTGCTTTAACGTGTTGTTAAGGCACGGTTATGCCGCCAATTTCCTAACTCCCGGTTGGCATAGAATCCTTTAAAAATAAACGTAGGTATGTTATAGGCAATTAGCAATTTTGTTCCGGTCCTAGAATCATACCTCGGACCTTTTGATCAAGTGATTTAAGTTCCGTTGAATGTAATTTGGATTTTCGGCGAACCCGCACTTGCAATGAAGCAGCATTGTTAGCGATTTTATTGTTCAGCTTTAATGAAATTCCCTGCAACCACAATTTAATCTGGACTTTTCTATTGTGTTTTATTTGAATGTAAAACCGTCCTAACTATGATTGCATGAAGCAGGTTTGCTTAAAAATAAACATCCTACGAATTCAATCTCCCTTTGTTGAGTGAATAACCCTTGCGAGGTTTCAAACTCCAAATACATTCGAGTTCGTTTCTATACGCTAGCATTCATCCGAGATTGTTATACAGTACTCCAACAAACAAATTCTATCCCTTTACAATATTAGAAGTAGATGAAATGAATTAATAAGTTTGTTTCCGCAAAGTTCAAGTGTAATATTTTTATGGTCGCGGCTCTCTGCAAATACGATTATCATTAAAACTTGGTAATTGAATTCTAAAAATTAATTATAGCTTTAATGTATTCCGAGGTTTCGGCGCTCATCTCCTGCCGACCATGTGCTCCTGGTGGTGGCAAGCTCGCTGATCTCATGAATAACGAGATAAACTTATTTGATTAAAATATAAATTACCAACTAACTGAATTCAGTAAAGAACAGCTTTTAATCTACATTGATTAATTTGCTTTATGCACGATTATAGTTTTTAAAGGACGCACATTGGATGAGAATTTCTCGTGCGAACGAGTTTGAGTTTGAACAGGTTATTGCTAGTTATATAGTAGGAACAAAAAACAGCTTATATGTAATACAGATTGGGCATTATATATTTGCTTTTATTATTGGAACAGTCTCTCGCTGTGAAGTTTTTAACCAGATGTTTCGCAAAGTTTAACAAGGATGTATTACAAGGTACCTAGCACACCCCAACCTAATGAAGAAATATAACATGGGATTGTCAATATCCTCGACACTTTTTTTTTCAATCTATTGAACGATAGCAAGCAACAAGCAAGGGGATCACGATTTCTCTTATATTAAGTGTGTGACACCGCCGTTTTCTTTAAGGTACCCTATTTTCTTCTTCACTCGAATAACTCTCCCCGATAATATCTCGGTTTAGATTGAAAATAGTAGTAAAATTTCTCGAGACAGTGCAGGCCTATACCTAACTGAATTACTTTTTCATACAACGTAGAATATGAGATTGTTTCTCTACATTATTTCTCTAGGGCGCACTCAATCCTCTGGGTAAGAAAATTTTTCATTTAATATTTTCATAAAAATTACTGCGTGCAAAAGTTTCACAGTTTAATTTTCACGGTAAATTTGTTTTTACCCAGCTAAAGCGACGCAAAAGGGTTATGGTTTTAATGACATATCGTACCAATACAGCCGTGGAAGATCTATGTAAAAACTCCTTCACCACTCCTATTTTCATTCTTTATCACTAAGTAAAATAAGAATAAGGTTAGGATGGTATTTCTTGACGGTTTACCTGATAAGTCAAATACTTTAACGTAATATCTATTACAAGTTAACCTATTAATATTCATTGATAGTTATTGAAACAAAATTTGTAGCGTACGAGACACCATCCACCTCCAAAGATTACCATCACCTACCTACACATACCTACACATCGATACCTATAAAGTCCGTAAAGAAATTTTTAACTGCGTGCACTATAACAAACCTTCACGGCTTCAAGGCTCCAATTCACGTTGTCATGTTTAATTGAGATCCTAAGCACTTCCCGATAGCTTTTCAGCGCATAATGTTGGGGTAAAAAGCTCCTCAAAGATCCGCATTTCGAAATGAAATTACTTTCACTGAATGCCAGAATATAACAAGTATTAGGGGAAAATTCCGCTATTATATTACAGTACGGATTATCCTTATTTATAGGAAAGGATCAAAGGATTATTATTTCTCGTACATAACAGTTGAGTATATATGTACAGGTAACATTAAACAGCCAAATTCAATCGTAAAATGGTTTTTCTGTCCAAACACAGTTAACACATTAACTTGACTATGGAAGACTGTGCATTAATAATATTTCTGCGCTATCATCATTTCTAGTATGTCTTCATTTCTCATCCAGTATAATGCCTGAGAGAAGATGGTGGATTGTAGTATGTACGAGTTAATAAATATTAAAAATATTCACATTGTTTTTGATATATACTAATATCGCAAAACTATTTTTTTTTTAATAAGTACTGAACCGATTCATTTTATTGCATTGTAACAAAAATGACTAACGTCTTCACGATTTAGTGAGCAAAATACTGTACGATATATATAATATATACACCCCGGCATATAAACTGGTCGACGAAGATCTCTGGATATAACTCTGTAGGTTTGATCATTTCTTCGCATTTCGAGTGACCTGGCAATCTCCGTTGGGGCTAAGTCAGGCATAATTCAGTCCTCAACTCGCGATTGATATTTGACGCGATTAAAAAAAAACTAACAAAAAACAGTATTTCCATGAAATTTTAAATCAAACTTTTTTAAATTTTTTATTAATTTTAAACACACTTTTCCAGTAACATGAAAAGTTCAAAAATGTACCATTTTTCACAAATAGCCTTTACTCGCAAAATCTGTTCTTAATGTGATCTCATTTTAAGTAAAACAAATGAAACTTTAAATAACAAAAGAAGTTTAGTAAGTAGATTTTAATATAAAACCATATTTTTTTAATTAAGGACCTTTTTTTGTGTTCCGCTAAATATGCCGGGGTGTGTATAATAATATATGTAATAATATAATAATATATATCTCATTCCACGTATCAATACGATACGTGGTATGGAATATAGCGCTATTTAACTTCCTCCTCCTTTGTAAGTCAATTTAACATTTTAACATTTGAATACTAGGAACATTCTTTATAAGTTTTTGACCTAGTGGCCTGGTGATTTAGTTAGCACCTCACCATTGAGAAGGGGCATTTCTTATGATCCACACTCGAGACTGCGACCTCTCTGGGAATCTAAACTACTATCATTAATTTCTTCACAACTTTTCTCTCACGACGTGAAGTTTGTAAGTTAACGCTGAGTGTGCTCGCCGAGTACTCCACTGGCCTACCATTAGTCCGATTAAGGCGGCGACATATGCGGAAAATCACATAGGTACCTACTAAAGTTTATTCCCGTTAAGCGAGAAAAGTAAATCATCTAACATTCTACAACATAAGGTGACTTGGCCCGTCAGATTAGACACCTTTAGTCTTGTCGGTTAGCTGAATTTAATCGCAAAGTTTTGGCTTAAAATCACAAAAAATCCTAATTTTTTTTTTTCAAATCTAAACATACTTTAATATATCTAGAAAAGGACACACGAACTTTCTTAACTTTAATTAGTTTAAAAGACACTTAAAATAATTGTAAAAAATAGATAATAATTATAAAAAATAAACAGAATCGCCTTTTAATCGCGCTGATTTGAATACAGATCATTTTGATTTTTAATTTAATACCTAGTTTAGTAATGTGATATAATCATCATCATTTAATTGTATGCATTCAGAGATCCAAAACAGATTGTTACATAATTTTAATACAACCGAACCACCAGTTAATCTTAGGAAGATAAAAAGAAGCGATCAAATTCAATAGAATTTGTAGAATTTGTGAACCTACTAAGCAATAAACACAAAACATTCAGGGTATATTAAATAAAAGCAAAAAGGAAAACAAACGGGATACCAAGACATCATGAATATTTAAGAGAGTGTCATTGTCGAGTGCACCCACCCTGAATATTTCAGCAAAACGGCGCAAAACCTTCAATCAACGTGCCCCTGCTGAGTGTTCTAATTCCTTCAGATATATTATCAAAAGAAAACGGAAGCCTTTCTTCTTTACATCCCCAATGTGAAGGGAAACGTGAATTTACGGAAACAAAACAAATTCTATAACCTTTTCTTTACTTTGTTTTCAATTTGCCGTTGGAAAACTTTATTGACAAAATAACAGAGTACAAACTACGTACCTACTTTTTTTTTGCTATTCTTATGAAGTACGGTTGAAATGGGTTAATCAATCATTATAATGAAGTATTAATGAGTTATACATGTCAAAAGTAAAAATTAACAAATACATATATACTTATATATATGTATTTGTTAATTTTTATATATTTAGTATATATAAAAACTTAATCTCGTTCTTACGACGCCTAAAAACTAGAGCTTTCTTTTGCCTTCATAAAAATATCGCTGTCACGGAACTGTCAATGCATGCTGCATAATTCATAGTAGAAGTGAGATGGCGGCACAACGTAGTTATACCATTTTCGTGCGAAAAGAAAATCTCGCAAACCCAAAGGAACAGCCACGATAACACCACCTTCATCAGAATTATGCTTACCCGGCTAAGTTTGTGGTGGATTCTTAGACCAGGGCGCTTTTGGAACCCTTCTAGATTAAGTTTTAAGTTTGCGAATGTAGTTTTTACTATATGTAGTTAACTCACTGTTTGATGATGCAAGAGTCCCCGATTACTTCGCGATCATAAGAACTCGGATTGCAGCCTTCTGATCTCGCATTCGAAATTCAACTAACGAAATCCTCAAAGTATGTTCTGAGGCTTGCCGTACATCGCGACAGACGCCCAGTTTTAGGATAATTTTGATTTACTGAAATGCCGTTTTACTTTTATATACATTTTATGTTTTATGTTATGTAAGCTTTAAATATTTTGTATCAATTATGGGTATCTAATCACCTGAAATAAATGAATATTATTATTATTATTAGGTAAGTTATTGACGAATTAAAAGTGCTATTTTAAAGGATAATTTTAATATGATTGATTGATTGAGTTATGACAGACTAAATAATCGGGTCCGTTGGTACCCATCGGCTAAAGAATCTAGTCACGGAAAGTTATCTATAAGATAACATCGAGGATAAAGAGAAGTACGAGTAGATGTAGAATACCCCTTGCATCGTTGTAGAGGCAAGTCATTACATCCCCCTACCCCGTGCGGGCTCCACCGCACGCCAGAGCTCGCCTCGGCGCATAATTACTGTATTCCTCAGGAAGTCACTTCCGACGTCGCTTCCTTCCCTCGCTGCCTCTTTGTGGGCTATAAACTCTGCTACCTGTTACACATGGTAACACTCTCTTTGTGTATGCACACATTAGCTCTTAAAAGTTTCGATGTAAAGTTGAAAATGGCGTAATAAGTTTTGTTCAGAGGGCGAGGTTAAAAGCATACAGAGAGCATATTACGTGGCCCGTAAAATGACGTATGCTTATATTATGAAGCGCATAAAAATAGGATGTTTTGTGTGAGGAAGTCCTTTTGCTTGGCGTTTGATTGGTTCATGTTCACTTTTAAACGACTTACAATTTCAGAGGTTTTGCGAATCTATGATAATATCGTTTTACTCGTATGATAACATGTTTTTTATATTGAAATGGTAAGCCGTGTAGCTTGCCCTATTTGAAGATGTGATTTGTCGAGTTCGAATAATAACTCTATCACAGCTCTAATAAAGAACTTGCCATTTGCACCACTTAGTGAAAGGAGCGCTATAACTAGTAATATTTCTTTGAAAATGGAAATTTTTAAATGGTGGTAGGGAAAGTGTAGGAGTATCTGTAGGTGTCCTGTGGCAGTTCTTAACTGACTGTTACGCAGCGGACAGTTGACAGCCCATCTTTTATTATACCAATCCCAGAACCTCAGCTCCTATAACAAAATTTCTGTTATCTGGACGTCTACTGCTGGAGCTAGGCATCTTGTTTGTATATACCCCATCATCATCATCAGCCAACATTAAGCCTTTGGCATCCAGTCGATGCCTGCCACTTTTCGGAGGTCATCACTCCACCTGGCCGGATGACGGCCAACACACCGTTTGCCGAGACGCGGTCTCCACTCGAGGACCTTCTGACTCCAGCGCCCGTCGGTTCTCCGACAAACGTGACCAGCCCACTGCCACTTCAGCGTGCCTTCGAGCTATGTCGGTTACCTTTGTTTTTTGCCGAATGAGCTCGTCACGGACTTTATCTCTCAAAGAGATTCCAAGCATTGCTCATTCCATAGCACGCTGAAGGACTTGAAGTTTGTGGACTAGCCTCGCTGTCAGTGTCCACGTTTCGGCACCATAAATCATGACGGGTAGAACACATTGATCAAAAACCTTTGACTTTAGACATTACGGTATGGGCGAAGAAAAGACTCGGCGGAGTTTGCCAAACGTATATACCCCGATGTTTTAAAACTTGTGTCCAGCGACAAACTTGACTCATTAAATGAAATCTATCTAGGTGGGACGATATAGGAAAGATGCGTTTAGGACTCACCATAAACCCTGATCCAAGAAGTATATGGCATTATATATTTTATCTTATTAGCAAACTAATTGAAAGTAATTCAAAGCAAGAGTTAACATATTCCTCCGCTCTTTGGACTTATTAATTAAGCCCTTAAATCTTAGGCGCTCCCCTCGGCACCTCAAAGTTGTACAATTCCGAGGTAACAAATAACTTCTGTTAAAAGCTCGCTTAAAAGATACTTGTAAGTGTTTCTTTACAAATGGGAGTCTTGAAAACTCGTCCTTAAGGCGGCGTTCTATAATAAATCATGGTATTTCCGAAACTCTTACCCAGTTAGGCATACGAGTAAGTGTAAATAGTTCACAAATTATGTTTGAAATATATTTTTGTTTAATATACTCATATGGTATACGGTTCGTAAGAGTTATTAGCCATATGATAGTAAAAACTTATAAAACCCAAAACTCCAGTCTTTAATAACATAATTTTTCTGTTTACAAAAGGTTCAGGGTTTCAAAGCATTATTCCTTAAAAAGTATTGTTTATTTAGTATGTCATAAGATATATGGCATTATAGAACTAGGTAGGGAATGATATAGTTAGTATAAACAGTACATTTCATACGTACCTATAGAAATAAAGTGTATGAAAGAGTACTAACGGATGCCCGAAACTGCGTTCGAGTAAAATTTATAATGCTTAAAAGAATCTTACTGAAAAAATTATATTCTTTATTAACCCCCAACTTGTCCTGGTTTGGACTGTAAGTTGATAGATCTTTGAGTCAGGGAGGATAAATATATTTATTCTAGATAATATCCCGCTAAAACTCCCGTTAATTAAATTTGTAAACTTTTCGAAGCAAAATTCTGTTATTCCGGAATACACTGTTGTTCTCACAGATCACCGCTTGTGTAACCCTCTACCACCTCCACCCTTTAAATTCGTGTCAAAACACTATATCATCCTCTAATACCCCCCAGGGCATAAAATTCCCAACATTACTAAGAATTTTTAACTGAAACCCCAAATACCCTATTTTCATCCCCTATTAGGAGTTATTTTTTAAATGTTAATTAAGTGGTTGTCTGTGTGCTAAATATCAGCCAGATCAGGTATCAGATCAAAATAGCGGACACTCATTTTAATAATTTAAAACGAATAACATAAATAAATTTGGTTTTTGTGGTAGCCCCTTAATAGTAACAAATTGGTTTTAAAGTGTTTTGTATCCATCTTAGTGAAGCCGTGCGACCTCTGATGGAAATAAGGAGTAGGTGAGAAGAAATGTTTGTAATAAAAGATGTATCAATCCTGAACATATGTACTACATGAGAACTTATTTTTGTAGTGTTTTTTCTCTGTTTTGTGTTTGCTTAAAGTTATCAAGTTTCGTAATTTATTAATTAATTATCTAATTGAGAAAAAGTTTGCAATTCAAACGTTAATGGCCGAAACAAACCGCTATCTTGGCCAAAATGTAAAAGATCCGAAACAATTATCGTGGAATTGTCGCGCTTTGGTTGGATTAACTTCAAAGACGTCTTTGTTCATTTCCCAGTCCTTTGTTGTTTTTAATGTGCCTCAGAATGGAGACTTATTTATCTCGGGAGTTAATTATGAGAGTACTCTCTGTAGAAAATCACCGCGCAAATCTCAACTAAGTAACCCAAGTTACTAACTAACTAAATAATACGCATGCGAAATTAACACCCAAATACAAAATTACCAAGACACCATAAATTATGAAGAGTGTTAACGGAAAGTTATTGTCCGCGTTCAACCTTTTGTTAAGATCCTTACTCTTGTGTAATAATAATCTTACGTCATGAACATTTTGTGTGGGATCATGGACGAGATCGCCGAATCGGTCGACACGCACTTCAGTCGTCGGCAGAGGGATTCGCGCCTCGGCATCAAATCGAAATTGACCCTGGCACCACAAATATAACGGTAACAAAAGCTATAAAGGTGACATTAAAACAATGCGTGTGATGTGCGAGGAAACATTCTAGTCCATTGAGTCCCATCAAAATTTAAAAATTAATGTTTCGTTGTGAATTTGTTTCAAGGTTAGGCGATGGTAATCCATATAATAAAATCGGTCCTCAAGGGACTAAAATGCTTTGTCGTTCTACTGAAAGCGAGACAGACGTATAAAAACTGAATACGAGCGAGCGGCGCGACATGCTTACACGCTTGCATGCTTCAATATCTACGAGCAGGGTAGCATGCGCTGCGGCGACTTCGCGCGCCTCGTCGGCCATTCGGCGCCCCCGAGGCGTAGCGTCTTCTTTAACAACTACTGAAGCTGCTTCTTCGGTTTCTGTCGCCTTAGTATCTTCATCTTGCGAAGCGGGTTCGGGGGATTGGGACTCGGGTTTTTGGATTTCCGGCTCTTGGTTTACGGTCACATCAGGATCGTCAGGCAATAAGGTTAGGGAAGGTATCTCAGCATGAAGCTTGGGCGCGTTCGTCTCGCTCACCCTTTTGTGATTCTCCGGCAAACTGATGTTGCATTCGTTGTCGAAACGGAATTGACTCTGTGTTCCAAAACGTCAGCGGGAAACAAAACACATTTAACGGGTCAAAAACATTATTTTAAATATTAGTATATTAAAACCATTAAAAATATTATTTTTATTTTTACTAAAAGTTAATCGACCTTACTTAAAGTCTTTTTAATTACATATATTACTATATTCTAATTAAAAAGAATTAGCAACGTAAACATTTACAGTACTTTCGTAGTTGTGACAAAATTTTCATCGCAATATCTATAAGTTAATTTTAGTGCCACAGAGAATAGGGCCTGAGTAATGCGTTGGGAAACATTTATAAGTAAGACCTTTTGGTGCTTAATTATTATAGAGATATGAAAGATAAAATGTCTAGCCTTGTCGGTTAGGAAAAACTCAAAATATACGATTCCAATTTAACAAATGTAATACATAGAAGACGTTAAATTTTTCTGCGGCAAAGTAAATACTGCCTTAATGTAACTTGAAATAAAAATGAAATCACAATGTTGAAGTGCTATCATCGTACCTTATAACCAGGTCCTAGTCGGTGCATGGCGCAGATCTGGTGCGTGGTGAGCGCCTCCCCGAAAAGGTAAATGGCAGCCATCTGGCCGCAGAACACGCGCTCTTCGTCCAGTTCTGCGGTAGCGCCGATGTAACATTTGTCGAAAGGCTGCACAACGAATTCTCATTAAGAGTCATATTTTCCGACGCCAAATGAATTAATTAATCTAATGTCTTGATATAAAACGAATGCACCATTGCGTAGATTCCTAAATGAATGAATAGATTTTGAGTAAGTCGAACATTACCAAATTTTGCTTAGTTATTTTAATAAATTAAAACGTATACAAAACAAGCTTATCAAGGCACTATAACACTTCAATTACCACACACCAAGAAAAAACTAAAATCTTCAATATTACACACATATATATAATTACCTTCTTGTAAAAAAAATCATGAGTAAGACACTAAATAAAACATTTACGCATAGGGCCAATGTACATAATCTGAGTTCTATTAAGTGTTGTTCTTTTTGAGAAAATAAATATCTTTAAACCTATTTTACCTAAGGACAAAAACGAGAAGTTTCACATATCGTTCCACCAACGATCGTGATATATTATAAAATAGCTTGGATTAAAGGCTAAAATAAAACCCTTTTTTATTGCTGTCAATAACCTTTTGAACTTCAAACGATATAATAACAAAGTTAAGAAAATGTACGAAGAGTGAAAGATCTTTCAGAAATATTTCAAAGACATTCCTTTGTATGCGAATAATATTCAAAAACTAACAAGTATGTTTCTAATATTTACAAAAAGTAATTTGGCTAAAGTTTTCTAATGTTATTAATGGAATAAGTATTATATATTTAACATAATCCAGGTAGCGTTTGAACCGGGATTTGGTTTGTTTACGAAATTAATATTTATTGACTCTAAAATTGAATAAAGATATTTTTCATTCCAACTCTATCCCCGATTAGTGATAAATTACTAGTTAACATGGTTAGTAGACAACATACATAAAGTATCTCATTGAGGAACTTCTAAAATATAACTAATACAAACGATTTAATTATACGCCCATTTGGCACCCTTGTAATTTGAATAACTGGATTGAATGAAATGGGCCAATGCATTTTGTTATTGGGGTTGCACCCTTGTTATAGCAAACATTTAAAGTCGAACTCTTTACAACTTATAAGCGCCTGGTACTCCAAGAAAGTTATAAGATATGATTTGAACGAACGTTTCTTGTAAGAATAAGTTAATGGTGTTTTAGTTATACGGTCTATTACAACACACGCTACAAACATAAGCAAATCATATTATAGAGTCAAAATGTTTAGTGCTTTGGGCGCCAAAATTATTTTCTTTGCCTTCAAAACTTCCTGAGCGCGCGATGTCGAGCTTCTTATAATACATTATTTTATATCTTGACAATGAGATCTGATGTACATAAGCAATAAAAATTTATTAATTTATCCTGAAAGATTAACACCATAATATATTACACGCTTCAATACGCCCAAAATTTAAACAGTATTATAATAAATAAAAGTTCTTACACAGATTTCAACTCTCGAACCTCGAACTCACACACGCGAAAGGAGAATTACTATATAGTAACAAGATGAAAATATCGTTAATATTGCTAAGGACTCGTAACTTACATCGTTGGTGGAGACGAACCACGCCATCTCGGTGCTGGACGCGAGTTGCCCGTTGACCAAGCACTTGATCTCACTCTTGGTCCACCTGTTGTATATGTACACCACCGCTATCGCGTACCATCTGCGTGCGACACGAAAACGCGATAGAAAAGCTGTTCTTCTTATTTATAATATGTTAAAAAGCGAAAGGTCACTTACATACTTACATACTGACTTACTGACATACTGATTAAACACGAGATCTCAAAAACTATTGTTCGTATAAAGCTATAATTTAGCAAGTAGGTAGTTGATAGTTAAGAGATGTCAGCTAAAAAAGTATATTTGTAAATTCCACCCCTAAGGGGGTAAGATAGGGGTTGGAAGTTTGTATGAAACTTCATTGTTTTTAGAGTTAGAGATACAAAAATTTGCATTAAGATTAATAATAATAAATAAAAAACATGTGCATCAATTTTTTTTTAAATATTACCTGTTAAGGGTGGTAAAATATAGGATGATAGTTTTTGCTTATTTTTTTATTATGAAGTCTACAAGCGTGAAGTTTTAAAAATAGGTTTCTTTTAGGGCTTAAGTATAAGGTTAGAATAGTAGGGGTAAGTAGGGGTTTGAAGTTTGTATGAAAGTCCTATGTTTTTTAATTTAGAAACACGAAAATCGACAATTTGACATTTGCCTGTAGCTTACTTTCCGAAGCAGGGCATTACCGCACGGGTAACCTCAATCTCAAATAAAATCAGAAATTCTACGCAGACAAAGTCGCGGGCCACAGCTAGTTTATAATATGTTATACAGTCGCATCTAGCTTCTAGACATTTTTTGTAAGAAGGATTTCAAACTGTAAAATAGACACCAATTCTGTATGTTTCAAACTTCTGATTTTAACGCTTTTTGTTTCAAATAATGAATAGGAGCAGGCGTTACTTTTCGGAAATCCATGATAAACAATAAACATGATAAAAAATATATTCCGCCGAGAGATTTGTATAATACCACACAAAATCTTATAGCAAATTATCGAAATTGATTGATGTGACTGTGTTACTTTGATATTATGTCTGATATAAGAATTTAATTCATGTTTACTGTTAGCGTATTCGATTAAAATAAATATATTAAATAGGAAAGAGAATCGCATGCATAGAATAGACAGATTTCTGTGTTGAATCCCCTCTGCTGAATAGATAACGCATACGGCGGTAATACCCTTTGAACATAAAACCATTGTCCAACAGCCACGTGTGTTAAAGATATTACAACTCACCGTCTCGGCTGAAATTCGTATTTGACGCAGTGCTGGAATCCCTTCCCTCGGACCTTCATGGACGTGAGCACGAGACAGTTGCCCACGAAGTGAGCGGTGTAGCCCACGCCTTTGCTGGTCTTGAAGCTGCGACCACAAATTTATAAATAAATATAATACAAGACATCCGCCATAGTAAAAGACACCGACCATCTCATGAGCTAGTATTAAATAAATAAACCATGTATAAGGCGGCCTTATAGCATCCTTTATTATAATCACTTGACTAATACTATATGTTGGGTTTTACAATTTTTGCGGAACAAGTAACTTATTTAATTGCAGATAATTCGATATCTCATTCCCGTTTTCATATCCATTTTCGCTTCCTTTTCCAGCATACAAATCTAATTTCGAACTTTATAATCTTAGCTAATCTATCTAGCTAATCATCGACGTGAAATTCATTTTTATACAAATCCCATGAAAACGTTGGATTTTCCCGCATATGTGTTAATCCAGGGTCCAATCTATCTCCCTTGAAAATTTCATTAATTCCACATTGGTTCAGCAGTACCGACGTGCGTATAAGAAACATACGCACATACACACTTTCCCATTTAAAACAGTAGTGTGATGTGTGTAAGAAGCTAAAATGTCATTTAACATTATGTACTTTTTAACCCAAATCATAAAGAGGTACAACATTTCTGTAGGTTACGTGTCGATTTCACCATCGTCATAACCATAAAAAAAGGCTCAAAACGATTTAATGACTACTTTTTAAAATGTTCCTTTTTAAGTTTGTTAATATCTAATAAAGGTCGAATCAACAGATACCACTCGTTACGTAGAAAACACTTATTCTTACAATATAGTACAGTAGTTTAAAAAAAGGTAGTTTCACTTTCAAATTGACTTTTTAAACCTCTTCAAGAGTTCAGTGAACAAGTTGCCGAGTACGTCTTGATGAAAAATCCCCTCTACATTTCGCAACATGAGTTTCTTAAGACCCCTCTACAGTTGAATCACGTAGCTACGTTATTGCATGTACAGAAATACAGTGTAAGTTTAGTGCGATCCTACTGGGTACTAGACAGGTTGAGTGCCCCAATCTCTTTTAGAGAGACTTATTGCGTTCGCTTCAAATGTTGAAGGAAATATGGCAGCTTTAAATTCATAGTCAATATAGTTGCTTTAGGTACGCCCAAGAGCCTCTTTTGCTATAAATAAATTGCTGATTTCCAAGAATTCGTCCCATTTTGTTTCGTCTTTAAGCTCCAGCGTTAATCTGACTGTTTTGTCAGGAAAAAAAGTACGACGATTTCCTCAGAAAGCAATCTCACACCTTGTCATATATTCATTGAAATCTTTCAGTAGCTTAAGTTACTGAAAGAAAGTGTTGCCCGCCGAAAAGGACACTGAACTAATTTATTACATCTTAATATATAAAAACGTAAGAGGTATTACATTTTAAAAACAATTAAAATATCACTTGCTTCAGCGAAACACCGTGAGGAAACCTGCACGCCTGAAGGTTCCCCATAATGTTCTCAGGCGTGTGAAGTCTGCCAATCCGCACATGGCCAGCGTGGTGGACTATGGCCAAACCCTTCTCATATTGAGAGGAGACCCGTGCTCTGTAGTGAACCGGTAATGGTTTGATCATGATGATGATGATATAAAAAGACTCATTTACGCTAACCTATACCGTTGTTAAAAGTTTTTATGGAAAACTGACGTTTTTAAGGTATCCTTTTTATGTATTTCCACCTTTAAGAAATTAAATTACCTACTGGGGCTATTTGCCTACTTATAGAAACTTGTACGCGGACGTAGTCACGGTAAATCGCTATTTGATTATAAAATAACTTATGACGATTAATAAATCTAAGACAGAAAATCCGTTTCCTGGAAATTTAAAATTCCGTTACAGAGTGTAAATTGCGCGAAAATGCTTTCTTGGAACGGTGAAAATTTTGTCTTAATCGGTCAATTAGTACTCGTACCTTGTTCACTCAGAAACGATTATTTCA
The DNA here is from genome assembly GCA_928268935.1 of Lasiommata megera. Taxonomy (NCBI): domain Eukaryota; kingdom Metazoa; phylum Arthropoda; class Insecta; order Lepidoptera; family Nymphalidae; genus Lasiommata; species Lasiommata megera. The sequence goes on from OV743329.1 coordinate 13,011,123, forward strand.
CAGATAGTTATTTCGATTTAATTTTAATTATACAGAATAACAATTCAAAAACCTAACACAAATACCAGGCAATCATAAACACGAGGCATTCGAGTAAGCCATTAATTCCGATACTGTAACATTTCAAGCGTCAAGAGATTTGCAAATCATCCTCTATTGGAATATCCCGCGCCAAGTGAATCGGAACGGTCCGTAGCTTTGGATGCATTTAGTTAATTAATGCCAAAGCACACTTCTGTCCATCGGCACTAAGCCAGATAAGCTTTTATCTGCTTCCGCTCTGTTTGAACTAATCGAAATACGCTATACCTGCGCTCTTGTTTACGGATCTCTTCGTACTCTGGAAAATGAAAAGCGATGACACGGAATATATACATTCAGTGCAAGAAGATATCACATACTGACAGATATTCATTGACCATATACCGTAACGATTTACCAATTACCATTTGAATAATTATGTACACATAGGTACATAATATATGCGTATTCATTTTAGCCTGACTTCTATATGCTTTAACAGATGTATTATGTATGATATAGGGTTGTGGTTAAAATTCTTACATAATATATCGAGTAAGTTTTCTGAAAAAAAAAACAATCGAAAGAATAAACATAGCAAGGCGCCATTATTATTAATGTGAAAATTATTGCGTCAGGTTTTTGTTAACCCGAAAAAAAAAATATTTTATTGTGCTCTCTGCGTAAATCAATTTGTTTTTTTCGTCGCAGTTAGGGAGCTGAGTATACGTAAGCGCATAAAGTCGCGGGCACAGCTAGTAATCTATACAACTACCACACACTTTCAGGAACAAGTTATCTCCAGCCATTCGTCGGCCTCCCAAATAATACTTTTAGCCTAAAAGCTCTCGACTTAACGTTAATCTTCGTTAAGCGCGCAATATTCGCTTAATTTACGATATTGCACGCTATTACTTTGCGCATTAAGTTTAGTTTGGTAAAGCCAACATTAACCCAAAAGGAGGCGCTTTCAATGCGGTAAGTACTGGTTTATGTCTCAATATTTTATTAAAAACACAAAGCTCTTATTAAGGAGCTAGTTCCTAGAAACACCGCTGCTGAAATAAATACAAAGCAAGTTGAACGTGTTGATATGCGATCAGCTTTAAAAGTAGTGATAATATTAACTAGGTGAACTGTCATCACAATCTGCCGTACCTCTATCTATATAGGGTTTGCGCTCATCTTACGTCCGATGTTAATAATGAATATAATCTATAAATTTCAGATACCAGATTGAAATTAGTAGCGCCATCCTTATCGACAGGGAAGAGTAAGAAAAGGAAGGAACTCCTTTTAGTATTAGGTTGATTACTAAAATTAGGCGTTGGACAGCAACCAAATTTACCACGATGTTTGTTGATTTTAGACATGTGCTAACTTACAATTTTTTTTTTTTATATACAAAGCGAGCAAACGAGCATGCGGGTCACCTGATGGTAAGTGATTATCGCCGCCCATGAACATTTGCAGCACCAGAGGAACCGCCAATGCGTTGCTGGCCCTTGAGCAATTTGTTAATCCGTCCTTTAAAGATCCCCATATTATAGCCATTAGAGAACACAGAAGATGGAAGCTGGTTCCACAATTTACAGGTTCGTGGCAGAAATGAACTGGAATAGCGGGTGGTGGAAGAGGTCCAGGCATCCAGGTGGTGAGGATGATATTTATTTCTGCGACGAAAAGTGCGACTGGAGAACACGGAAGGTGGAATTAGATTAAATAGCCCCTCGGAGCACTCTCCATTGTAGAGACGATAGAACACACAAAGAGAACTAACGTCTCTTCGGTGCTCTAGTCTACAATTATATGACTTAGAAAATGCTAGCTGGACATTTGGAATTTCCACAATCCCGTGTATTGTCATGCCATCCATCCTTGTGAGGGAACTACGAACGCCACGTTTGGCCAACGCAAGCATGTGCCCCGCCCAATGGCTGTGACTGTAATTCTGCTAAGAATCCTGATTTTAAATTTAATCACGTAGAGATGCTTCGAGGACGGCAGTCTCCCCCACGACCGCTGAGTAACTATGAGCTTTCTTATAAAGCCCGTAGTCAGCGAACATGTTACCGATTAATTATCGAACGGCATCGCGCAGTCTGAAGACTGGGCAGTTTTAGAGCACAGAGAAATGCATGAAAATATGCCACGAAGAAGATCTTAAGTTATCTTTATGATGCAATCTCTTAACAAAGCTTTGGGACGTAATGAACACATGTTATGGGTTAAAATAAAAGTACGCACCATCGCTGCGCAATGCTACATTGCTTGGAACATGTTCGTTGGTAACTAACTGCTGCCGAAAACCAAGGACAAATACGAGTAATATATTATAAATACCCAAACTCAGAGCGGGGGATCGATACAACATTAAAATTATACTATGTATATGTAATATATTTATATGTATGTATGTGTCTATAATATGTATTAACTTGATTATATATATTTATATATACACAATGAAGGAAGCTGTGATAGCCTAGTGGTTAGGGCGTCAGCCTCCTAATCAGAGGTCGGCGGTTCGAATTCGAACACGCACCTCTAATTTTTCGGAGTTATGTGCGTTTTTAATAAGCAATTAAAATATCACTTGCTTCAACGGTGAAGGAAAACATCGTGAGGAAACCTGCACGCCTGAGAGTTCTCCATAATGTTCTCAAAGGCGTATGAAGTCTGCCAATCCGCACATGGCCAGCGTGGTGGACTATGGCCAAACCCTTCTCATATTGAGAGGAGACCCGTGTTCTGTAGTGAGCCGGTAATGGGTTGATCATGATGATGATGATATACACAATTGCAGCCCCTTTCTTTTTCGATATCTTAGTCTACTACTTCTTGGTTGCCTGGAGGAGCTATGTAGCGATACGACCGCCAAACTATATACTGTTTTGTTTGTTTTCTCTTTTTATTCTTTTCCTATTCTTTTGTGGTATACAATAAAAGTGTATTCATTCATAATATTGTGTAAGGTGAACATAATACTTAGAGAAAGGGATAAAAGCTAGCTAACACCCAAACGTTACAATTTTTTTTCCCTGTAGGTGCCTAATACAATGTGGTCTATTTGTGTCAAGGAACAAGGAGACTGTTCTTATAACACGATATCCCGTATTGCGAGCAACGGTTCGTTTGTGCGATCCCAACGTACCAGTACAAGTAGGGCTTCTCCCGCTCGATGTTGACGGAGTTGATGGGGTCGAGGCGGAACCACGTGGTGAACGTGAAGCCGCTCTCGTAGGGCCAGCGCGCCAGCGGCGGCAGCACTATCGCCTGCAACAACAATCATATTATATATAAAAAATTAATCCGCGTACACATTTTTGTATCGACACCCACTGCGACGCATCGCCCGCTGCTCTACTCGAGTATCGAAACGTTATGTTAAATAGCCTATCTATCTTCCTCAAAAAATTCTCATTGCGTAGAAGATTTATGTAAACGGCTGGCTGGTGGTTTTACGAACGAAATATCTTATTCATTTTTCTTTCAGGTTGCTGTAGTAGAATTAATCACTATTGCATATCTTTTAATAGAGAAGTTACTTATTAATACTCCGTAGGCTTTAACTTAACAGAAGTCCGTAATACAAAGTGAACATTTAAAACATTTAAAACATTGTTCGACATGAAAAATGTTCCAGTTATGAAATTGACAGCATACGTCAACCTTTATAAAAAGGGGTTCTATTCCGATAAAGTTAAGCTGTATCGAATAGCGAATCGCTACAGTAAAGAAACGTCAACGTGACGTATTTACCTTATACATCATAGCCGCCGTCTGAAGCACATAAGGGACTATTAATTAAAAAAAAACCTATTCATTTTATTATTTTTTTTTATCCACTACAAGTAAGCCCTTGACGGCAATCTCACCTGATGCTAAGTGATGATGCAATCTTAGATGGTAGCGGACTAACCTGTTAGGGGCATGGTAAGCCCACACTCCTAATTGGTTTCTTCGCGACATCGTGCCGGAACGCTAAATCGCTTGGCGACACGTCTTTGTCAGTAGGGTGGTAACTAGCCACGGCCGAAGCCTCCCACCAGACCAGACTCGAGCCGGGAATCGAACCCAGGACCTCCAACTTTAAAATGCAACAGCGCACGCGCTGCGCCACGGAGGTCGTCACGTAAGCAATCGATAAACTTTTAAATTACTAAACCGATTTTAGTAATGATTGTTACGAATAGACATGGTGTTTTATTTCAGCGAAAACAAAAAAAAACCGTCTTTAGTAGATTTACAAAAAAAGGCTTTGGTAAAATATGGTCTATACAGCTGTTATGAATAAGCCACAATCTACGGGATAGCAAAGTAATGAACTAAAGTAAATATCCACTCGCAATATGCAAACATCCGAATATAATATCAGACGATATAATACATCGGTAGCCTCCAAATCCCAAATATCGCTGGAAAAGAAAACTTATTTTACCACAGCGAAGGAATCCCAAAGCCTCTGGAATCTCTTGTAAGGAATCCTTATATCGTATCAATAAATCTGCATACGTTTCCCTTTTGCGATCCCGAAAGTTAGATTTTCTCTAGTTGTCCGATTTATTTGACATCGCTACGCTTTGTGCGGGGAATATGGAAATATTAACGATTGAATACCGACATTACGTAATATTACGATGAATAGCGATCCTTAAATATCATTTCAAGACAGCGACCGAATGAACTAAACATTTTACTCATAATATATATAAAATAAGTATAGTTTTACTCAGTCATTTTATCCCAAAATTATTCAAGATAAAACATTTCGGGGTTAACACAATGAAAGCGAATGCCAAAAATTATCATTTTTATCTATTGCCTACTTTTATTTTATGACTATCACTCTTATGGTATTATTATTTTTATCTATAGTATCTACATCGTAATCGCACAAAGGTTTGTTATCATATACAATTTTTTTTAAATTTTATTCCTTTTTTTTTATTTGTATAGAAATTTTTAAATCAAAATTTATCGGTTTGCTAATGTTGGAATATTTGACAAGAATCGCAAGAGTAATCTCACTTTATAAATGTATTTAAAAACTGTTTTATTTTTATTTAAAACACATATCGTAGAAAAGTAACGAAACAGCGCCATCTCTCTTTAGTCGTGTTCAAACTGTGCTATTAGATTACCTTCCTTGTAAATAAATATATTTTTTTAATTTTTCATTCAAACGGAGTCAGTGACCAAGTCAACACGTTGTTTTACGATATACCCTTTACAAATATAGGTAGCTAACAATATTGTAAATAAATTAATGAGATCGAAATAAACATTTCAATTATAATTTTTTATTTAGTTACGGTAACTTTCGAATCATAATTGGTTTAAAATATATGTATAATTTAAAGTTATATTTAGAAATAAAATGCGTATCATTTTATTTCTAAATATAACTTAACGTTCGCATCCATGCTAATAAGCTACTTACTCTGTGGGTGTAAAAATCTAAACCCAAAAAAGAAAGCGGATAAATATGCACGAAATGTACTAGGAATGCATAAACGAAACGTGGTGCGGAAGGCAACCATTTCGGACCGGTGGGCGCTAACATTATTCTTCTGTTGTGAATTATAGTCTCGGCCAAGCGCCTCGTACATCGGGCGCGGGGCACGTTAAACCCATTTTTTACTTTTGATGAAAATTTATGTTAAAAGGATATTTACACGGCTATATCGGTTCCGCAGTAGTAGGGGAAATATGCGAGTCTCGAGGGGGGAAATAGGAGTATAACATGAAACCTAAAACGTTTACAATGTTTTTCGTATTTCCATAAAAGTACCACGAACAATTGGCACGGACATATCTCGACGTGCAAACTTAGCTCATAAATCAAAATAAATCTTACAATAACTTCAATCGATCAATCAATTTCATTGCGATGTAAATTGATATAGTTTATATATTATTTTTTTAGGCTGCCAACGTAACGAAGGTATATGCGACCTTACGACTTTAAAAAACCTTTTCAAGTTTCGCGCGCCGTAACTGCCCGCTCTCTTTTTTCATGGTATATTTTATCAGAGTGATACTGTATATATCGTAGATAAGAGCTTTCCCGGGGAAGATTAAATGCCACTCGATACATTATCCCTCACTATAGGAATAAATAGTGGGACGGCCGACGGATCCCCCTTGGGGTGCGGTTACGAAAAGATACCTTATCTCGATCCTTATTTCTTCGTCATCTCAGATAATTTGAGACACATTTGCTTTCATTTCTTGGGTGATAATCATAAAAGAGTGCGTGGTATTTTACAGAAAAATTGTAAACAATAAGGTTCTTAGGTAGAAACTTGAAATAATTGAATTGTGAGTTTTAAATCCCATAAAGTCCTTATCATCATCATGATCAACCCATTACGGGCTCACTACAGATCACGGGTCTCCTCTCAATATGAGAAGGGTTTGGCCATAGTCCACCACGCTGGCAATGTGCAGATTGGCAGACTTCACACGCCTTTGAGAACTCTCAGGCGTGCAGGTTTCCTCACGATGTTTTCCTTCACCGTTGAAGCAAGTGATATTTTAATTGTTTAAAAACGCACATAACTCCGAAAAGTTAGAGGCGTGCCCGGATTCGAACCGCCGACCTCTGATTAGAGGCTGACGCCCTAACCACTGGGCTATCACCGCTTGTGAAGTCCTTATAATTATCATAATTATTGCGTGTGTAGAACTTATAATCTGAATTTTACTTGATTATTTACAAATTGGTATCTTTCATTTATTTTCAAAGTGGGTGAATAAATTGAGACACTTGTTACTAGACCTCTCTTATCTCGGCTTGACTGATCCACGAATAAACAAACGACTCCATTTGACCTCTCCATAAATCCACTTTGGCAGAGTATAAACGAAGAAAATGCAATAAATAAGTCTTCATTTACGCGAAAAATGCCATTTGAGAAAAATCATGGCACTTGATTCCCGATTTAAGCAAATCACAGATATAAAGTACAAAGATATCGCGTCGGCGGCGGACCAAAGTAACGACCCTCCAGTCTCGAGTAGAAATGAAGCCAGATTAAAAAGAAGGAATACTTTATGGTATAATGGTGATCAACCCATTACCGGCTCACTACAGAGCACGGGTCTCCTCTCAATATGAGAAGGGTTTGGCCATAGTCCACCACGCTGGCCATGTGCGGATTGGCAGACTTCACACGCCTTTGAGAACATTATGGAGAACTCTCAGGCGTGTAGGTTTCCTCACGATGTTTTCCTTCACCGTTGAAGCAAATGATATTTTAATTTTTAAAAAAAACGCACATAACTCCGAAAAGTTAGAGGTGCGTGCCCGGATTCGAACCGCCGATTAGGAGATTTTAGAGGACCTCTGATTAGGAGGCTGACGCCCTAACCACTGTGCTATCACCGCTTCATATGGTATAATAGGGATCGCAATCCAGGATAAGTACACCACGGTAATATCAACCAATGACGGCATCAATGCGCTCATGTCAATCATTTATTGTACAGGTAATGTGATGACCGGAGGCAAAAATTAAAATATTATATGGCACCGCAGACCAGCCTATACACTGAAATTGAGTCTTATTAAAAGCATGACAAGATTGAGAATTATACAATACCAGAACTTTATGGTTGCATTTTATCGCAACGGCACAAATATTGATATAAAGAATATGTGCGTGGAATATTTGTTGAATATTTATTAAAAGCTGAGCCCCACTTCAAAGGCAGGCAAACGAAGGCATCATAAATCTACAAATGATATCTAAATATCTACAAAGTATATTTGTACTTTGTAGATATTTATACTTGCACTACTTGCACACACAATTAACCGCAACTGGATCAATAAACGTGCTTTACCCCTATGCCACCCTGGTATTACAGCTCAAAATCAGATGCGTTACTTGGCCGTCAGATCTTGAGGTAAGTTATGTAGGTAGTGTAGGGAGGTGGACAAAGAGAAATGGAGGCATCCGAGCACATGATAAATAAAGGACAGATCCAACACGTGTACGCTGTTATGCAATTGTGTAAAAAGGGTTCAGCGGTAGGTATGACGCGCTAGATTTATGTTACATCAAATATATTGCGATATATTTTCTTGATGTTATGAAATAAATATTGTATACTGGAAAATGTTACCAACGAAAAACTGATATAGGTAACTTTTACTGTATCTATTGCAAAGGTTAAGTCAAGTTTAATGGAATACGCAGCGTATTTTATAATGTGGGTCTACATTCATATAAAAATTCAACTTCTGTGTGTTACTGTATCCAAGTTAAAAAAAAATGACGGACGAGTATTTGTATAAATTTTAAACGACGAAAGAGTATTTGTGTAAATTGGAAGGAGTTCCGTCCTGTATCATATTATTTACCAGATCTTCACATAATTTTTCAAATGTGAACTAATGAAATAATTATTCCTTTTAGGATATTTTCTGGAAAAAGAATAAACTCAAGTCAAGCCCAGAGTACCGGCTATATGGCTTAAATTGCATTTAAATCTGTTCAATAGTTCTTGCGTAAGAAGCAGGCAGATAAAAATTTAATGAAAATCAGATGAGTTGTATTTCCATTTCCCTCATTATTTTTCAAATGGTGAGCATTCGTGTACAGAAATCGTCTATTTAGAGTTTAATTATCAGTAAAAGATTAACTTGATAGACCGCAAGTTTAGTCGCAGATACCTACGTGAATAGTTATACCTAGTTAGTAATCTCGGCGGTAAATTATCATAAATCTGATAAATTATGCAACTACTCCAAGTTTATAATATAACTTCCTGCGAGAATGTTACGCCATAACACGTTCTGCGAGTAAAAGGTGCTATTTTTGCGCGTCCCGGAATAAAGAAGGACATGAAAGGAGCCCAGTGTGTCACGGATTACTTCGGCCGGCCTATTTGAATAAGAATTGCCAATAAGGAGCCGGAAGCCGCTTAAACGATATTCCCCGAATGTCCTGCTACCCTGGTATTGATCCTGAAGATAGCTGGTTATGTTTCTTTTAGTTTGTCTCTTTTAGATTTCATAATTTATAAAATTTATGTAGAGCGGGCCAACCTTATTAGAAAGGAAAGCATATTGGAATATATGCGTAGTCAGTAAGGTTAACAATTTCTATAAATTAAATTAAGATCGGTTAAGCGGTGATAGCCTAGTGGTTAGGGCGTCAGCCTCCTAATCAGAGGTCGGCGGTTCGAATCCGGGCACGCACCTCTAACTTTTCGGAGTTATGTGCGTTTTTAAACAATTAAAATATCACTTGCTTCAACGGTGAAGGAAAACATCGCGAGGAAACCTGCACGCCTGAGAGTTCTCCCTAATGTTCTCAAAGGCGTGTGAAGTCTGCCAATCCGCACTTGGCCAGCGTGGTGGACTATGGCCAAACCCTTCTCATATTGAGAGGAGACCCGCTCTCTGTAGTGAGCCGGAAATTAAGACCTCTAAATTGATTCTACTACGAGTCTCATTTAACGTAGGGCAATAATAAAAGTTCCAGAAGGGTATAAATGTAATATTCAATACCAGATTGCGGTAAACTCGAGGTGAATTTGAAAGGCCTTCCTCCGAATCCATTATCGAAATGTTTTAATTAGTACCATTTAGGCCGCGGCGGATCCCTGTTGTATTATAAATCAACCCCTATATTACGCTTAAGGGTGAGTTTTAATTAGTTAACGCCTCGACGGTGAGGAGAAAGTCTTATTCGGATACACCATTCGGTATTTCGCACAGGTACTATAAAATATTGTTTCATTTAATTTAAACTAACACTTTAGTACGCGTTGTATAAAACGTATTATATTATGCAGATTTTTAGTTTGGTTTAACGTTGAATTAACATTTATCTGCTCATAAAATGCATAAGGGGTTTCCTCCATAAAAAGAAAATATGAAAACACTCCTATTTTTAGAGGCTTAAAATCTAAAATAAACGCTGTGCATATCATATTGCAAGCGCTACAAAAATATCAAATGTTAACTCAATTAAAAGGATAACGATATAATTAAAATATAGTTTTTTTATTTTATTTTATACACTACAAGTTAGCCCTTGGCAGCTATTTCACCTGGTGGTAAATGATGATGCAGTCTAGGATGGTAGCGGGCTAACCTGTTAGGGGTATGGTAAACCCATACTCTTTATCGGTTCTACGCGACATCGTGCCGGAATGCTAAATCGCTTAGCGACACGTCTTTGTCGGTAGGGTGGTAACTAGCCACTTTCTACTTTTACTTCTATACTATATACTGTATAATATTATTCAGATAATATACTACTATATTTTTTAATTAAATTAGTCATCAGTTTATGAACCATTACAATGAGTAGTTATTTTGGGCATTTGAATAAAACGAGTGTGAAGATGTAAAATTAGTACGTTTTAAACTTTTAATTTAAATAAATATTTACTAAGTGATACTCACATTTCCTTTACAATGATTTCCTAGGCATGCCTATACAAGCTAACGTTTATAGATGGGGACCAATTAGCAATAGAAGTTGCAATATGCGTCGAATAAATACTAGATTGACATATTAATTAATATTATTTTAGCAGCTTATACAAATGGCTAGAAACAGGATCTGCGTCCAGTGGTGTTATGTCATTTATGCTACTGTTATGTAATGAGGTCCATTTTAACTCAAATGCTATTTATAAATAGCATACAGTTGCATACAAGATATTTTGAATAAAAAGAAAAATACATTTTTAAAAGTAACATGCATTTATTTAGAAATGAATACAGTTCTGTATGACAGAAAAGATGAAGAGTAAAGAAATTTATGTCACCAAAAGAATGTTATATATTCGTATAAACGTGGAAGGGCAAAAGAGTAGAGGAAGATCAAAGAAGAGATGGATGGATTGTGTAAAAGAGGATATGCGTGTAAAAGGTATGGGTAGAGAGGTGATGGCTGATAGAAGTGAGTGGAAGAAGAAGACGTGTTGTGCCGACCCCACATAATGTGGGATAAGGGCAAGAGAAAGAAGAAGAATACAGTTCTGTATGGTCGGCTGTAAGACATTCGGCAGACATAAAATTAAGTAACTAATACTAAATTTGTCGTACAAATTTTACTTACTTATAGCCAAAAAAACAAATTTTATTGCTTGTGTTGGCAGTTAAGCTTTATATGACGGTTTCGGTATTGGTATACCCTAACTGAGTTTATGGTACAGATAGATATAAGATTAGCATTTACATACAATTACCTGTATCACTCCATTTTTAATCTGCTATCAAATTAATAATTGGAACATTCCGATAAGAAAGTGGATAAAAATAAAACTGTACACGATTTCTGAAAACAGAGAATCGTCTGTCGTTGCAAAAACAAATTGGGACGAGGTATTGTCAGTAAGCTCGTACGAGGCATCTCATCTCAGGAACACTCGGGAACTTATTAAATTCTAACATAATGCGAATCAAACTCTCCTCGTTACAAAGTTATGCCGAGCGCCAATTGAGTCCCCCTATCTCCGAGATATCGCGAGTTTATTGCAAACTCGATCTCAGTAAGTTTCACATTATAATGTAGGAATATCATCCGTGTCGGCAGTTGAATAGTACCTATAGGGAAGGTGCTTCGCAAGCGCTATGCGTAAAATGGAACGGAATAGAAGCAATTTTATGAAACGAATTTCGCTACATAATATACAATATAACGTTATATAATGAGCTTACTTTAATTGCGTAAACTAGATGCGAACCTACAGTCAGCGCAACTTGCGTAGTCTCCAGAATTCCCGTACTGCTCTTTCTAATTTCATACGCTACGAAATTGAAATAAAATTCATTATCATCATGATCAACTCATTGCCGGCTCAATACAGAGCACGGATCTCCTCTCAATATGAGAAGGGTTTGGCCATAGTCCACCACACTTCACTTTTGTAGACTTCACACGCCTTTGAGAACATTATGGAGAACTCTCGGGCGTGCAGGTTTCCTCACGATGTTTTCCTTCACCGTTAAAGCAAGTGATATTTTAATTGTCTTTTTTTTTTAAACGCACATAACTCCGAAAAGTTAGAGGTGCGTGCCCGGTTTCGAACCGGCGACCTCTGATTAGGAGGCTGACGCCCTAACCACTAGGCTATCACAGCTTCATTCATTTTACCATATTATAATTTTGTTTTATCCCTTGCGCGTCCATTCTTCTACTTCGAGTCTTACAATCTATACCAGTACCTTTTTCTTGTCACGTTTTTTAGAAGTTACACCGTATAGAATAATACCATAGTTGTGCCAGTCTCAAGATGCTATCAATCTCTGGCTGTACATCGCTAAGCTTGGCCTAAGATACCTCCAACCGATTGCCTTCTATAACTATGAACCAATGCTTTCATATGTTTAAATAAGATCACTGCTGCTAACCTATCTACCTGATATTAGAATTGCAAAGGTGTGTTTGTATGTTCGTAACTGTTTTAAACCCTAAACCCTAAACTGATTTGAAAATTAAATTTAACTAATGGGAAGTTTAAATTTTAATTGCTAGTGAGTAACATAGGCTACACGGGTGAAACCGCGGGCAACAGCTAGTGAAGTATATAGTTATATAAGTATATTCTAAACTATTAACATTTTTTTATACACCACAAGTTAGCCCTGGACTGCATCTCACCTGATGGTAAGTGATGATTCGGTCTACGATGGTAGCGGGCCAATCTGTTAGGTAAGCCCATAATCCTAATTGGTTTGTACACGACATCGTGCCGGAACGCTGAATCGCTTGGCGACACGTCTTTATCGATAGGGTGGTAACTAGCCACGGCCGAAGCAGACCATACTCGAGCCGGGAATCGAATCCAGGACAACCAACTTTATAATGCGACAGCGCAAACGTGGCGCCACTGAGGTCGTCAAACATTTAACAATAACACAGAAAAAACTCCTGGGAAATGCTTGTAAGCTTACAGCTTCCTGTCAAATATTTCAAGATATAAGACTTAGATACCAATGGATATGCATTGTATGTAGATATGATATTTGAAGCTAAAATATTATTACCTCCGGTGGTCGGAAGATCGGATGAATTCCGATACAACAAAATTTCACCCCGTGCAAGTTGCGGAGAGGGCGGCGTTTTTTCCTAATTTTAGGTTCCTGCCCATTTGCCGGTCTATTACAAACTCGATATCCAAGTAATCCGAGCAGGTTTGTTTTTTATTTTTGCAACACGAACACAACATTGTAGGTAGCAACGAATTGTTGCTTCACAATCTACTTTTGTTTTCGGGAGCGTTAAAAATAATAAAAAAAATACTTTTTATCCTCCGAATCGGCTGTACAGCTGGATATTTTAATAATCATCAAATGTACTCAGACGCGAGCTCATCCGCTCACTGATGGTCACACATACCATTGCTTCCTATCATCATCATCATCATCATGATCAACCCATTACCGGCTCACTACAGAGCACGGGTCTCCTCTCAATATGAGAAGGGTGTGGCCATAATCCACCACGTTGGCCATGTGCGGATTGGCAGACTTCACACGCCTTTGAGAACATTACGGAGAACTCTTAGGCATGCAGGTTTCCTCACGATCTTTTCCTTCACCATTGAAGCAAGTGATATTTGTTTTTTTTTAAACGCACATAACTCTGAAAAGTTAGAGGTGCGTGCCCGGATTCGAACCGCCGACCTCTGATTAGATTTTGATTGCTTCCTATATCTAGCCTTAATCTAAACGGGACGGGCGAGGAGTAATCATAACTATCTATGTAACACAAACGTCTGTAGATTTATTAACATACAACATTAGTCGATGTAATTAAATCGAATAAAGCTCAAATTCAAATTTCAAATTCAAATAATCTTTATTCAAATAGTCCTTTAAAAGGCGCTTTTGTCGCGTCAATAATTAACAAAGTAGTGATTTGATGGTGATACTACATTCGTTAACTTAAAACTAAAGCTATGAGGGTTCCAAACGCGCCCCGGTCTTAGAAGAAGCCCACAACAAACTTAGCCAGGTAAATTTTCTTTTTGTTATCACCATCTCACATGCCACTTAAAATTATATTAAGAGCTATCTTATTAGAGCAATATTTCACACCCATGCTTGTTTATCATTTACGTAATCCTTTACACTATAGTAGGACTGTTCTACAAGCTTGCCCAGCATATTAGCATATTATCAATGACTGGATAATGATAGAGATAAAATTTCTTCCAAATAATACAATAAAACCTAATGTGCAAAGTTTGCAGCCCGTAGAAGTAAGGCAGGAGCGGGCAGATTGAAATTTTGATACAAAACCTCGATGGGGCAAGTTTTCAGGGATCCGAATCGAATTTAATTTCGCCCACCACTCGGATCGGCGGAATTTCCTAATATATCTTCGGTAATAGCTCTTTTATGAAATAGTTAGAAGTACTTTTCAGTTTCAATTGAAATGCTTGCAAATTGCCAACCAATACCTATCTACTCGTGGTTAGGGTTTCGCGATCCCTACTTATGAAAATTATTAATTGGGATATATTTATACGTGTTTATTGCTTCGTTATTCTGTCGGGCGGATATATATTAAATACAATAAATTGACTGGATTTGCAACAAGATACCAGAGAACGTCGCAGGATACTTGTCGAAAATCGAGCCTCACGTCGGATATATCAAAAACGGAAATCTGTTATCACTCTGACTGGATAATCTGGATCTTGAGCGAATGATAAAATTTGATATTACGGTACGTTGGATCTTTATGGAATACAAAATATAGTTTGGTATCTGAAAAGTTTATTTGTCCGTGAAATTTCGTATTCTCGAATAGTAGGTACAATGTAGTTACTACAATCTGAACAATCAATGATCCTATTCCTGAATCTCTGGATATAAATAGTAATATATAATTCATAGACTACTTTTCGCAACCGCCAACATACTCGAGCCGGATCCATATTTGTTTTATACCTTGTGCCGATCAAAGGTTTCAAATCTGCGACCGGCTCAAGCTCTGGCACTGATCTTGACGTTTTTTGGCACAGCTTTCTAAACTGTCTCTTCTGTGCCAAATTAAAGACGGGAATTTGTATACTTCTTATCTCGGAATATCACTCGGAGACTATTCCCGCGGGCTTGAAGTTGGGAAGGACAGACCGACAGCGGTGGTTTAGTAATAGGGTTGACATTCTGTGGACGGAACCCGACAAAGAAAATTTACCTTCACAAAATTTCACATGGAACATAGGCAGTTGTTTCCATACTTTGTAACTCGCAAATAATAATATCTGAAAAAATTAAATAGGTTTTTAGGGGACCCTATTACTAGGCTTTCACCTGTCCGCACTGTATCAAGAGGCTGTATCGCATTCACCGCTATAAGAACTGAATTAAAACTGAATGTCGCTATAACAACAAATTATGCAGAAGTTTTAATGTGTTGATTCATCATGATCAACCCATTACCGGCTCACTACAGAGCACGGGTCTCCTCTCAATATGAGAAGGGTCTGGCCATAGTCCACCACGCTGGCCATGTGCGGATTGGCAGACTTCACACGCCTTTGAGAACATTATGGAGAACTCTCAGGCGTGCAGGTTTCCTCACGATGTTTTCCTTCACCGTTGAACCAAATGATATTTTAATTTTTAAAAACGCACATAACTCCGAAAAGTTAGAGGTGCGTGCCCGGATTCGAACCGCCGACCTCTGATTAGGAGGCTGACGCCCTAACCACTAGGCTATCACCGTTTCATGTGTTATTTACGCGGTCTTAATAATGCTACGTATGTTTGCTATATTTCATTTAATAATATTGAACACTAGGTGACGCCCACAACTTCGTCTACGTTGAGTTAGTGTGTGTGAAAGTGTGTTTGTTTGCCTTCCAATCACGAAGCAATGGATTACTAAACCAACGACCTTGAAATAATTACAGGATAAACATTAAAGTATCTTCTTTCTAACAAAAAAAGGAGGAAATCAGAGTACGCGTTAATGAATTACAATTAAATATTTCTGACTTTCATCCTCTCTCCCAAGGAAACTGTGCTGAATTCCGGGATAATAACTATCCTATATGTTGAACCGGAGTATCAGCTACTCCTATACCAAATTTCATTCAAATCTATCCAGTAGGTTCGGCGTGATACTCGGCGAAGATACAGACAGACAGACAGACAAAAAAAAATTGTTTTGAGCTCAGTATCGATAGAAAAGTATCTACCAATTAAAATTTTCAAAATATATAATTAATGTACAGAATTTGTCCTGTTACAGTTTTATTATATTATAGATGGTACGTAATCCTTCGCAAATGAGTACAACGCTTAGTTGATTCATTATACATAAGACATAGCTATATTATATCATCATCATCATCATGATCAACCCATTACCGGCTCACTACAGAGCACGGGTCTCCTCTCAGTGTGAGAAGGGTTTGGCCATAGTCCACCACGCTGGCCACGTGCGGATTGGCTGACTTCATACGCCTTTGAGAACATTATGGAGAACTCTCAGGCGTGCAGGTTTCCTCACGATGTTTTCCTTCACCGTTGAAGCAAGTGATATTTTAATTGTTTAAAAACGCACATAACTCCGAAAAGTTAGAGGTGCGTGCCCGGATTCGAACCGCCGACCTCTGATTAGGAGGCTGACGCCCTAACCACTAGGCTATCACCGCTTCATTATATAGCATCAAGTTAATAGGACATTCCCCGCGTGTAGCGCGCTGTTTGTTTCAGCGATCGCCGATCGACCGGTATTGCGTTCGGTGCCCGGCCGATATTGAATTCTCAACAGAGGCCGCCGATGTTACAGACGAAACTGATATTACACCACTACTTTAAATTGAACCTACATCGTTTGTATAGGCATTTACAATGTATTTCGATGAGGGCTCATTTTACAGTGGCCTGAGCAATATGATAGATTTCAAATGCAGCAACTGTCAAAATGTCCGCAGTTTAAAACATAATTAAGAAACGGCAATAGTTTTAAAGTTGTTTTTTCTCTTTTGTTTTGTTTTCTGGACATCTAGATAGATAGATAGATAGATATACTCTTTATTGCACACTACATTGAAAATAACTAAAACAAAAAAATTAAATAAAAAAAAACAAGATTAATTTTAAGTTATTAATATTATTATTTTTAACGGTTTTTACCCAACTTGTGCGTGCTATGTTCGCATCAAGATGTCAATATTGTATATTAAGATATTTTGTATTATGAATGAAGAATGAATACGCAATTTTTGTCACTTATGTGAACTAATTTTTTTTTAAATATATGCGAAAAAACAGGCCTGAGTTAGAAAGTAATGGAATTTCAGCTCTCCTTCAGTAAAGCTGTCAATGTATTTATTCTACTCCACTTAAACCTAAATACGACAATAGCGCCCTCTGTTCATATTAACACACACACATTTTATCACGTTGTGAGTCATACCAGATGCTATAACCGTATCAAAATCTCAATATCTAGTATTAATCTAACGGTTAAGGTTTAAATATTATATTATATTAACAAATATTAACAAACTTTGAGACGAATACCCTTAAAACATATTTTACTCATCTACCTAGAAGTGTTACGTGCGGAATTCTTATCTTTCGTATTCCAACTACTAGTTTTCCAGTAGTTTTTTAGTAGCTCGCGGTAGGTACCTTTACCTTTTGTTACGAGACGTAATACAGGTACGAGATCTATCGCTGACGGCTCTGGTTAAATCGGAGTTGTTCATATTTGTTTTAGTTTTAATTGCGCAAATAGTTTCTACATCTACATCAGCCTTAGAGCCACGCTAGTAGATTAAATTTGTGAGTACGCGTACCGTTTACCTTTCACTTGTTATTACGTAGTTTAGTTTTATATAAAATCAAGTACACTGGTCAATAATTTCACGATATAGTACAACCGGGGGCGTAGCTCAGATGGTAGAGCGCTCGCTTAGCATGCGAGAGGTACCGGGATCGATACCCGGCGCCTCCAACCGTAAATTTGCTTTTGGATTTGCGGCAATAATTTCTTAAAATACAAAGTTTTTTTTTTAAATTACTTATTACCAATAAATATCGCTGTGTTTTGTGAAAAAACTTCAGATAGTCAAATACTAGATACTATTGAAATGGAACAAAGATCATGTTATTATATACTAGAGCCATCCGGTTAACTATAGGGCGTACAATTACTATGCAATAAAATGTTAATCTCAAAACTCACTAACTATGAATCTTAAAAAAGAAATTGAATACGAATTATAAAATAACAACGAACGTTAAAACAAATATAATCATATACATAATCAATTTTATAGGTACTTTAAAATCATTGAAAACATTAAAATAAAAAAAAGATAATCGTAGTCACGTAACTTACTTGACTTTTTTTTAAATTCTTTTCAAACTATGTACTTTATTAAAACAATTATGTTTCTTTCACCTTACGCTTCATATTTCAGGAAATCCAGTGATATGCGTGAAATTAACTCATTTTAATATTTAATTGTATCTAACCACTACAAAGTATTTCATAACATTTGGTTCTACGTTTGGTTTGAGACATTTTTGACATATATTGTATAAGACCGAAAGCAATTGGGTTGGGTACTTTTAAATGCATAGCTTGTCGCTCGGTCTGCGTTGACAAACGTCAACTAACGTAAATGAAGAACTTTTTCCATACCTATTCATTACGATGAAATCCGAAAATAAAATATTCCAAGTAACTTTAACATTAAGTATGTAAGCTCTACTATTTGTATAAGATCTAAAGCAATAAGGTACTTTTAAATGCATAGCTTGTTGCTCGGTCAGCGTTTACAAACGTCAGCTGACGCAAATGAAGAACTCTTTCCATACCTATTCATCACGATGAAATCCGAAAATAAAATATTCCTAGTTACTTTAACATTAGGTTCATTAGTTTTGTTTGAGACATTTTTGACATTAAATTTATGTAAGCTTTACTATTTGTATAAGACCGAAAGCAATTAGGTACTTTTAAATGCATAGCTTGTTGCTCGGTCTGCATACACAAACGTCAACTAACGTAAATGAAGAACTTTTTCCATACCTATTCATCACGACAAAATCGGAAAATAAAATATTCCAAGTAACTTTAACAATATCGCTTTGTGAAATACTCAAACTGTAGTTGCCTTATTGCAGTCAGCAATATGTTTTGAATGTAATAGAAAAATACTGTAGTTGGTTCAAGTCTGAGTATCAATGAATGCAAGTACATGTACGTAATGTAAATAAACATTAACACAACAGCGATGATTACGCTATGGAGCCTACTCGATGGCGTCGAGTGTACCGGGGCAGCGAAACAAAACAGGGTTTCATTGCTCATTAGTCGCCACTCCAATTAGCTCAGTAACAGCGAGATCGCTGTTTAATTGCCTGTTTGTTTATTAGGTTTCAGGTTTAGTTCGACGCAATTGAGGAAATTAAGCTTTTTTTTTCTGGAACGATCGGTTGAGATGTCAACGGATTGGCGAGCTTTGTAAAAGGAATGTAAGAAGAAATAACGAAACCAATTTTTATTTAAAGGCTTCAAAGAGAAATATAATACTACAATTTTAAGAGAAATAAAAACACGGACGTGCCTTAAAAAGGTTTTACATATCAGGTATATGTAAATCCGATTAAAATTGTACTAAAAGCATAAAATGGTATGGATTGTTCGAAACATTATATGATTGAAAAATTTACCAATTTTTTTGCAATTAAATTTATTAGTTAGGCTTGCACCACAACCATAAATATATCTACTACACTTATCCCATACAGTTGAATTAAAAATGAATTTAATTTTAAAGAATCATTGTCAAGTTTCTTTACTTTCTAACTGGAAATCTAACAAAATAAATACCAGAATTATGCGGACACTTTTTATACCACACATCACGTCTACTATAAATTGTATATCGGCGCGAAGAAGTTATTAACTTTATTCAGCGGCGCCAAAAACCTCAAGAATTCAATAATTACCCACATTTTAACTATTGATGATTTTGCTAACACAATTTAGACAGTAACAATCAATTTCGTACAAGCATGCTTTGTGCTATAAATACGATGTCGATCATTGTCGATGCATTTCGTGGCTTTTTTACGCTCGAGACGTCGGACTGTTTGGACCTCTTAGTTATTGTCGCAATAAAAGTGTGAACCCGCAAGTTGTGGTTTTAATTACAATGAGCGAAAGCAATCAAAATCGTGACGTCACCCTTACAAAAAAAACAACTCGGACGCCCTTGACGCGACATGTATGTATTGGATGGTTAAAATTATTAAGTTAATGATGTTATTTCAATACTCACCGATCCCTTCCTGCCGGGGAAACTGAAGAACACGTCCGGGCCGTTTCTGTGCGGCATCTGTCGCAGCACGTTGAGAAGCTTCGCCGAATGTCGCGGCTGCAACAATGACATATACATAGTTTGAAAATTATCGTATATATCCTACACATCGTTAGAAACATTTTGAGGGTAGTTGTAGTTACAAGCAGCCGCTATACTGACTTCTTGTAACTGTTACAACTATTGAGTCACATATAATAATGCTTAATAAATATTTTAAAGAGTAAAGTTAAAAACGAATCATCATCATCACGATAAACCGGCTCACTACAGAGCACGGGTCTCCTCTCAATATGAGAAGGGTTTGGCCATAGTCCACCACGCTGGCCATGTGCGGATTGGCAGACTTCACACGTCTTTGAGAACATTAAGGAGAACTCTCAGGAGTACAGGTTTCCTCACGATGTTTTCCTTCACCGTTGAAGCTAGTGATATTTTACGCCACAATTATAAAAGGACAATTTTGTTTTGGTTTAACTATTGGTGATATTATTGACCCCATTAAGTTTCGCTCCTACAACAGAAAGCGTTAAAAAGATACGCTTAATGCTACAACATTTTATTTCTCTACCAATTGATAACCAAGTATTACTAGCGATAAAGCAAATTGGTTGTCGGCCATTATGTTTCTTGCCGGGCACTATTTAAGGGGAAATTATACGAGCGTAACGAGGCTACTCATTAGGATAGGCCATTGCAGACGCTACGTCTGAGAGCCCGTGTACATCGCCCATTATGTCTTGGGTCTGCCCTGATTGCTGGAAGATTAAGAGCTATGCGACGTGTAATAGTAGACTTGATTATTATATTTTTTTTGCAATCCACTATATGCCTAAAGATTAGTCCGGGAAATAGACGGACTGACAAATAGATATTAAAAAAGTGCGTTTTAGTTATGCAATAGTTCTAATGTACATGTATCTATCTATCTATATCTATATATTATATAAAAGCGAAAGGTCACTTACATACCTACTTACATACTGATTAAACACGAGATCTCAAAAACAATTGTACGTATAAAGCTATAATTTAGCAAGTAGGTAGTTGATAGTTAAGAGATGTCAGCTAAGAAAGGATATTTGGAAATTCCACCCTTAAGAGGGTAAAAGGGGGGTTGGAAGTTTGTATGAAATTTCTTTGTTTTTAGAGTTAGAGACACAAAAATTTGCATTAAGATTTTTAATATAATAATAAATAAAAAACATGTACATCAATTTTTTTTAAATATTACCTGTTAAGGGTGGTAAAAAAGGGGATGATAGTTTTTGCTTATTTTTTTATTATGAAGTCTACAAGCTTGAAATTTTGAAAAAAGGTTTCTTTTAGGGTAAGTATAAGATTAGAATTTGTTTTCATCCAAATCTACCCCGAAGGGGGTAAAATAGTGGTTTGAAGTTTGTATGAAAGTCCTATGTTTTTTAATTTAGAAACACGAAAATTGACAAACGTAATTTGACATTTGCCTGTTGCTTACTTTCTGAAGCAGGGCATTGGCCGCACGGGTATCCTCAATCTCAAGGGAAATCAGCAATTCTATGCAGACGAAGTCGCGGGCAACAGCTAGTATAATATAGTTCTAAGGTAATATCAATGAATTATAAGACGCATAAACTTAATACATCTGATCGTTTTCAAAAACACTTTTTACTGTTACTGCCTGTTATTTTGAAAAAATTATACTCAAGTAATGCTCATAATCTTTATCGGACCATGTTCAGTAGAAATGTACAGACACACACTAATATCCCAGATGCATAAACCGTCTTCATTACGCAGTGGTGGTAAAAACAAAACAAAAGCTTGGTTACTCGCAAACATTCGTAATCTCATTTTATAGCCAAGTCGAGATAAACTCCGCAGCCTCCCCCGCAATGTCGCCTCGTGTACCAGGGCAACAGGAAAGAGAGGGGACATTACAGTCCCCGAGACGATTGCCAGAGAACGTATTTGATTTGCTAGTTCAGTTTATTCAGAGTTGATATAATGGCACTGTTATTTTTCTTTATTGTCGGCATGATTGTGATGGAATGTGAATAATTATGGATTGTGGTAATGTCTCAAAGTTACATTGGGCAAATTTTCGCAGTATTAGGGTGTTTTTTTTTAGTTTAAATATTATTCATAACGTTATTTTTATAATTAATGTAATCCTGTAGAAATCACAAGCCGTTCCTCATTACCACCATCAAGTCAACGGTTTGCTTTTTGAGTTCAATTAGTGCAAACGAATGCAAAGTTTCAAACCTGCAGTAATATAAGGTAATTAGCCGACGGGAACAGCGCGGTTACTTTTTGTTTATGTTAGCCTGGTGGAGCCTGGCATTTTCGTTTGTTGTTTTTACTTTTATTTGCCTCTAGTGCTCTCCTCGCTTTGGTCAGTTTTTATGGAGATGGCTCAACACCGGCTTTTAATAAATTTACATTTAAAAATAATGCTACGTTATCACAATTACGTGATATAGAATTAAATATAGTTAACTTAGTTTTTAAAATCAAAGTTAGTACTTTTAAATTTTTATTTATGTTTCTCTTCGCATTTCGCACGCTGTTAACATTTTAAAACTACATAAGATAAAGACCCTTTTTTCATTCTAATAAGAACACACAACAAACTAATTTGAGGTGTCAAACTTTGCCCTATTCTTTCGAAAAGTCAAAATTTACGCCACTAACAAACTAATATGTAAGAGGAAATTATATACACTTGGGTGAATAAAATTACTGACTAACTTATTAGTAAGTAATTTTATTAACCTTTTTTTGTTTTGTAATCTTAGTTTAATGTTGTATGGTTATTTTGTGCCCTCCCCTCAAACATGCGAGGTCTACATCCAGGAGACTCAAGTGTAAATCTATTCATCTCACGACTGCATTAAGGCTATTTTATACACTTGTAGTCAGTTTTGTGGACTAAAAAAAAAATATATATATATATATATATATAGTGGGCGGTTAAAATATACAACATTCCGACTCAGTTCTCTGTTATAGGAATGGCGTCAAAATAGTCTATAGATTATTCTCACTCACCCATTTCCCGTTGACCGCTTTCATGGCGTTGAAGAGCTGCTTCAGCTCCTTCACTGTGACGCTGTAGCTGGCTAGCACACCCAGCATTTCTATCAGTAGATCTGGGGACAAACCGAAATAAAGAAAATACATTTTTTTGTAATTAACTTTTTACAAAAGAGACGTTCCCATTCTATATTAAGTGAAGGTATACAAAAATAAAACATTTTCCATCTAAACCGATTTAACTACCAAACCACTTAATCGTTTATGGAGGATGATTTTACCAAAATAGTTTTATATTATTGAAGCGGTGATAGCCTAGTGGTTAGGGCGTCAGCCTCCTAATCAGAGGTCGGCGGTTCGAATCCGGGCACGCACCTCTAACTTTTCGGAGTTATGTGCGTTTTAAAAAATTAAAGTATCACTTGCTTCAACGGTGAAGGAAAACATCGTGAGGAAACCTGCACGCCTGAGAGTTCTCCATAATGTTCTCAAAAGCGTGTGAAGTCTGCCAATCCGCACATGGCCAGCGTGGTGGACTATGGCCAAACCCTTCACATATTGAGAGAAGACCCGTGCTCTGTAGTGAGCCGGTAATGGGTTGATCACGAGTTTTATATTGATAAATTGTAACTAATCTTTAATCATTTTTGCTATGCCCTGAGGCGCTCCTGATCTGCTTTTGAAATTTCGCACTAGATAGGATGTTTGGGTAAAAGTTGAGTTTGATTAAGGAGTACCAGGAGAATATAAAATATCACACATTCAATGTATTCATTATTAATCCGCCTACTATCATAATAATCAATATAACAAGAATATTATATGTAAACAAGCATTCCCATTACGACTAATACAATAGACGCCCCGGCCATGTGAACCGGATCATTTACATAATAGAATCGGCCTCGTTCCATACATACGAGTATAACGCGTTGCGTTATTCCGTATCGGTGCTGCCAGAGATCGAGATAATCGCGAGACGACCCAATTAGCGGGCGTCATAAAAGATTTAAGCATCCGCAGAGGTGCCAACAAGACGACTGTGGTCGCTTCAGATAATTGAAATTACATGGTATAATAGATAATAATGATAACCCCCGTCGGGGGTGTGAAGTCTCTACGCATTGAAACCATAATTCGGATTCCATTTTGACGGAGATATGAAACAGATTTCAAAAGTGATATAAAAAATAAAAATAAATAAAAAAGAGCCATTTATTCTACCACCAATTTAGCATAGTTTTTATAGTTCAGGATTACGCAATTATCGAGTTATTTAGTTATATTTACATGTACATGTTTTGGAAGTTTGCGGCCCGTCCAGGTATGGGACTGGTGGGCCGGGGTGGACTTGCCGTCGGCGATGGAAGGCCGGGTGCGAGAGTGTTCCTCTTCCACCTCTCTTGCTCCTGTGCCTTAGGAGGATTTGTGGGCGATGGAAACGGGGCCGTCCATCACTCACAGTACGGTCCTCAAGTTAGCTGGTGTGCTGTTGTTCCGGCACACCTCTAACCGGCGAAACTGGGAACGTCGTGCCCAAGGAGGGTCTGCTGCGGCGGACACCCGCTGGTGGAGTTGCGGTTGTATGCGAAAGTTTTCCCGTGACTCCACCATACAGCGATGAGTAGGAAAACGTGGGGTTTTAGTCAGTAGGAGTCTGACATAACCTCTGTGCCTCCCCATGGCGATACCCACGATAAAAAAAAATAGGATAGATACGAGTATATATCCATTGGTAAGATTGAGAAAAAATTAAACTCAAAAGTGCGAGAGTATATAAAAAATAAATGACGAAAAGTGACAGTTTATTGTCCAATATAAGTCAAATAATCTGATATCAATTTCATTAACCTCGAGGCATAGAGAACACTTCCTGTACATAAAATACAAATACTAATAATACCACCGAGTTTGTAAAGGAAAATGAAAACACTGATATTCTTAATAATATGTTTGTATTTAACATTATAACTCATGGTTTGAATTAAGGTGGCATCGCTCATGAATATATACAAATAGTGGCAGAACTATCTGTTATCGCACCCGGCTACATTATGCGCGACACTAAACGATGGCGCCGCAAAATTACGTATTCGCATCTAATTAACAATCCAAGTGTAACATTCAATGGAGGAATACCCAAATTGTAGAAATGATGCGGCGTTACTCGCGAAACTATATTACGACAGGCTTAGATGGTGGTGGTAATAATTGTTCGGTTCACAATTATTTATAATAATGTATAAATAACATCATCATCATCATTAAAAACATATTGACGTCCACTGCTGGACATAGGTCTTTTGTAGGGAGTCCCAATGCTCACGGTCTTGGGCCGCTTGCTTCCAGCAGCTCCCTCGTCTGATGTCGTCTGCTATTTTATAATACATGCACTTGACATGAAACTATACCAAAGGTTCGGTTTACCTAATAGTCTACTGTAGGATTACAACAATAAATAAATTCAGCCTCTTCTTACATCAGGATTTAAGTTTACGTATGTAATTATCACCATCAACTTGTATGTAAATTATTGACGCGTCAAAAGTTCCTTTTAAATGATTATTTGAATAAAGATTATGATTTATTAAATCTTATCGTAAAAGTGTACTTAAAAGTTACTTATCATAATTTTCTCAATAATGACACATGACGTAAGAACGTGATATCAAGTATCGCTCAATATATGCCAACAAGACTGAGCATCAGAAACTTAAATTAGTTCGATGTCGGTTTATTAATACGGGATCTGTACACTAAGTAGTGTTTAGTTTCTAGAACGTGATTAGATCATAGGTAACTATAGCAAATAAAGCCTTAGAAATAAATATCGTTACTGTAGAGCTAGATATAAAATTTGTTAGCGGTTGTAAAAAGCAAACAGTCAATTTATATGATTCATTTGGTTTTTACAGTGGTTTTAATCCACCTGCTTCAGACTTAAGTCATAAAACTAACTGGTATAGAGTTGAATAAAATTAGTTGATCACTTTTTCAATTCTACGTATTAAACATTCACGAACTAAGTTTGTAATCTGTAGTGATGAAACCGACCCACACTGGCTTGGATAAATTGGTTCAATTTAACAGAGCGCTTTGAAACTAACACAGGTTGTCCTACGCAAAATTAAGCATTCACTCCTAATTATTAATTCATATGAAAATTTAAATCGGAATACCAAATAGTGAACTCATGCTCTGCGGCTGCTAATGGGCTGTGAGATCATGTAACTTTATCCAACTTGAATTGAACTCGCTGAAACTTAGCAGCGTACAAATACACGAGTACGTATTAAGATTCTAACTTCGTCTAAGATCATTTGTGCATATTATGACACAAATATTGAACTTATTATTTTTACAATAATACAATTTTTTTGAGAGTTGCTGAGGTTCTCGGCATCACATCAAAGTATGCTTTGTTCCCAATGTTAAGCCAAGAAATCTTTATCAAAATTGTGGAAACTAAGAAATTCACAACATACAGAAAAGTAATAAAGATCATTGTTCATCTCAAAAACAAAAAAACTTAAAACCCACATTCAGTAAGTACCAAGCTAAGCGCATGGGAGTCGTGACGTAGACTGCAAAGTTTTGCAAAAGCAAAATCGAGGGGAAGATTATTTAAGACCCATACAACACCTACGACAGGCTGCATTCAGCACCAGGGAATCATGAGCAATGATGAGGTATTATTCGACAACAAAGGCCCACATTCGTGCTGCTATTACGTAGGCTTTGGACGTTGCTCGAATGCATTCGCTCAGTATACTGCAGCACGTTCAGACTAAATTAGTGACATTTATTTACAAATACGTGCATAGCGAGTGAAATATTAAACCAGTGTTTTCATATTATCACGTATAATTACTGAGCAGTGTTGGAAATATCATGTATGTGTTATGTCTATGACTATTATCATCAAATGGACTGATTCGGATGAATTTAAATGCATTACATAATATAAAACTTATGGATCCAAAACGTTTAACAATTTACCAGAAAAGCTGTCACTAGCTAGATAATAGTCAGCCATACATTATATTATTTTAGTAAAAACCAGTCAAGTAACCGAAATACATCTTTGTAACATTTGATATAATGTCTATATATATCTCGGGTTACATGTTAACCATCGACTGGTATGCAAATTGGTAATCGTCTTTAGTAATTAGTGAGTATGTATTTGTGAAATTTATAAACTGCCTACTGTCCCTGATTTAGATATAAGCCTGTATTTCTTGGTCTTACCTCATTTCATTTATGTTAAGTCACCTTTGTGCCGGGCGCTTCAATCATAAGTAATTACATTGAATTTTTTACCTGGCAATGTCTCACAACTTCATTAGCAAAATCAACATTACTTCAAAAAATATATTTCAATTTTATCATTTTATAAATCTTTCTTAAAAAGTATTTTTTATATGAGGCTTTTTAAGGCGCTTTTTTCGTAGTTGTCATTGAGATTTTAACTGGGGATCTGGCAGGGAGAAACTAAATGTTCATGACCCAAATATATCTTGTACAATACCAATAGATAATCTTGCGGTGATGCTCTACACTTTGAAGATTGGTTAGGGTGGACTAGTCTTCAATCCCGATGATCCAGCTTATCCAATGCATCTACAGCGGGATAGACTGCCACGATGTCAGGATTGTCAATTTTACAAATTAAATTTATTTGCAAACTTAAGTATACCTGATTTGAATTTGTTTACAACTAGTACCTGAAATTCTCGAGGTCGTTTCGCTGTTACACAATATCTGAGCTATCACTTGATTTTTTTCAATTTAATTGGGAATTATGTTTCAGAATAATACTATGTCCGTGCAAACAATTTTTGTGCCAAATGACATGGCCGGAATGTTGAGCTGTGCCCTATTTAAAATATTCATGTTCATAATTATACAGTACATTATATTAAAGCTTAAAAATGTGTCTTTACATCCATTTAAGCTCTATGGTCAGAGACCAAGCGAGAGATCGTATAATAGAAAACAAAAAAGTACGCCGAAATATTATTAACAATACGCTATGAAACTAATTATATCAGGAATAATATTAAAAAAGGGTTACACGTAGAAGAAATATCGATATTTTGTAGATTATTTTATAAGTAATTTTCACTTATGAATATTTACTAAACATTTTTGTATTATGAATTGATTATTAGGGCAGAATCCGGCCATGTCATTTCGGCAAATTGGCGCAGCAGTTGACTAACAAATCAGTATCAAACAAACATTCGCAATTTAGTAATTAGGATATTAGTATTTATCTTTTACATTGAGCATCTTATGATGTCTCAGTGATCTTATATGTAGTTTCGTCTGGTGGGAGGCTGCGGCCGTGGCTAGTTACCACCCTACCGACAAAGGCGTGTCGCCAAGCGATTTAGCGTTCCACCATCAAATCACTAGTATGTAAATTATTGACGCGTCAAAAGCGCCTTTTAAAGGAATATTTGAATAAAGATTATTTGAATTTATTTTAAATTATTTACATTTTTTTTATACACCACAAGTTAGCCCTTGACGGCATCTCACCTGATGGTAAGTGATGATGCGGTCTACGATGGTAGCGGGCTAATCTGTTAGGTAAGCCCATAATCCTAATTGGTTTCTACACGGCTAGGAGTATGGCTTTACCATACCCCTAACAGGTTAGCCCGCTACCATCTTAGACTGCATCATCACTTACCATCAGGTGAGATTGCCGTCAAGGGCTAACTTATAGTGGATAAAAAAAAAAAGTTATGGATTCATTCTCTGCCCTATTTGTTAACTGGAATGCTTTTATAATAATATGAACAAACAACCGTAGGGCACACGTCCCGCACGCAGTCAGTATCCGTGTCCCCGCGTACACAATAGCAGCAAATGAACTCATCAGTCGAGAGCCACGTCGCCAATGATTCCAATTGAACATCCATGCCCTCATAATGCCTTTTAACGATCTTTTTTCCTCTTTGTACACATGTTTTATTAACTAAATGCATGTAGTTGCTTTAGCAAAAACAGCAATGCTAAATAGGAAAGAGCTAGTCGCTAAAAATTTACGTAAAATATTTGAAAGAATTAAATTGTGTCGAAAATGAAGTAAATAATACACGATTATTCTTATCTTACCCATTTTCTATAAATCAATAAATAAAATTATGCTGAGTGTGCTATTTTTTTAACGCTTTTATGTTTATGTAATAAATTAAATTAATTTTGCTAACCAATTAAAACTATAGTGTGTCAAGAAGATTAAATGTCACTATGATAAATAATTGCAGACTGTTGATACTATAAATTATAAATTCTACTCATATGTGAGTTTTTGTCGGCCATAACACGACAGGCAGTCCTAAGCTAGTTCACACCCAACCTTTTATATTCTCATGGATACAAGGAGAGCAGAAATCTGTAGGAGTTAAATGAATGGTTTGCCTTTGTGTTGTTATAATCCCACCCCTCCCATCTAATTCTCAGGATTACAAGGAAAACAGAAACGACCAAGAGGTTTTCGAGTAAACTTTCACAAACATCTTGTTAAAAGAATAATATTAAGGTATTCCGTACATACAGCACATTTGTGAAAAGTATACATAAATTTTAAATTATAAATTCTGTACGAAAACCTTCCCATAATTATTTGTTCGTATAAATAAAATTTCACTGTTATGCATAATTTGAACAAAATATGATTTCTTTGTTTATAAAAAAAATCAAGTAACAATATTTAAAAAAAAGGGTTTGGAGGCGCCGGGTCTCGATCCCGGTACCTCTCGCATGCTAATCGAGCGCTCTACCATCTGAGCTACGCCCCCTGAGTACTGAAGCACGAATATCACAATAGCATTACGCTCTAATAAAGCCTTCGCAACTCGTGAAGTTGCGAGCTAACATTGGAACAATACAATTCCACAATTGCAAGTTACAGCAGAATTGACGTTTCGCGTAATAGCGCTCAAACCGCAAATCCACTTGCAGAATTTCTGTAATGTTATGAAGATTCCTCACTTATTTTAACAATCTCCTAAATTCAGCGCATTTGACTGCGACGTCTGGCAAAATGGTATTA
Organism: Lasiommata megera; assembly: GCA_928268935.1. NCBI lineage: Eukaryota > Metazoa > Arthropoda > Insecta > Lepidoptera > Nymphalidae > Lasiommata > Lasiommata megera. The sequence continues at coordinate 13,041,562 of OV743329.1, forward strand.
TACTTTTCGGAACTTAAAAGTGTGTGTTTTCCAAAACCCTAACCAAGCATGAATAATAATCAATAGGATTAAAAAGAAACCTCAGGCCAAAAAAATTATGCAAAACCCCCCACGCCAGTAATCGCCAGTTTCGGGCTCCCATGAATACCAGGACTACAACACTTAGTAGAGAGTTTACTTGACATTCCTTGCAGGTAACGTGCATTTTTTTGTATCTGGGCACATCATAAATTATATAGATGCGACCAACCCGCCGGAACAATTTTTTCAAGGTCTCCCAACAATCAAATCCCGTAACGGTAGTATTAGAGGTTTTGCTTTGAGTTTTTCTACTCATAGAGAATACAAAATAGTTGCAAGGAGAAGCTTGTTTATTTTCGAGTTGTTCCTTCAAGGCCTTCTTCGAGGAATTTGGTAAGGAGTATCGGAATAAGCCAAATTTGCATGATGTATCCCCTAATACGGCTACCCGCTTTAAAGAAATAAAAGCAAAAGTAAATAACTATTATCATATTATAATATGGGATATAAAATATGCACCTAAAAAACCATTTCGAAACATACTTACCATATTAACACATATGATTAAAGTAACGAATTATTATGACAAGTTAAAAAATTGACATTTTACTTTACATTAAAAGTGCCACACCCTAAGTTTAATATTCCCAGGATCACTAGGGCGACATAGCACGCAAGAAGTTCTTGTAATATTACTCGGTAGGACACATCTGGGTTTTTAAATATCGTCCGCTCATGGGACCGGAAACTTTTTACAGCGTTAAAATCCCCAACAATTTATTGACAGAGGGTAATATTTATTCCATTCTAAAGGGTTGTATTTTTGTAATCAGGGACCAGGAATTCATAACCTTGTTAGAAGTATTACCACAAATAGTATGGATGAGCCAGAGTGCTATCTTATTTTCATCGCTTAACATCGGCCATAGTTCTGTGATGTTTGTCTTCATTAATAAATTATATATATAGGTAATGAAACGCTGGCTTATACAAACATAATACAATTATATATAAAAGGAGTCTAGATTTTTTTTTGGTGTCCGAACTAAACCGGCTTAGTTATATGTATCTAGTCATATTAATATATTTCACATATATGATGCTCTCCGATTGATGGTTATTTAAATAATATGAGAGTGAATCACGGTACATATTCGAAATGTCTTAAAAACAAAAAAAGATATATCAGAGGCATTGGTATCGATCCCTGTTACTCTCGCATGCTAAACGAGCGCTCTGCCCGTCCCTAATATCCTTTATCATTTTAATATCAATATATCACCCAATTGAAGCGGTGATAGCCTAGTGGTTAGGGCGTCAGCCTCCTAATCAGAGGTCGGCGGTTCGAATCCGGGCACGCACCTCTAACTGTTCGGAGTTATGTGCGTTTTTAAAAAAAAAAAAAAATATCACTTGCTTCAACGGTGAAGGAAAACATCGTGAGGAAACCTGTACGCCTGAGAGTTCTCCATAATGTTCTCAAAGGCGTGTGAAGTCTGCCAATCCGCACATGGCCAGCGTGGTGGACTATGGCCAAAACCCTTCTCATATTGAGAGGAGACCCGTGCTCTGTAGTGAGCCGGTAATGGGTTGTTCATGATGATATCACCCAAATACACCGATAAAAAACATTTTTTATCGTACTGCAATTATAGTTAGTTACAGTTAGAAATTCATTTGTAATTTACGTTCTTTAATGGAAAACAGTAAAACAATTCAAATAAAATTACTAAATTAGACACTTCTAAAACCATACCTAAACATTACCATAAGCAGAGATCTAATATAATTGGTTAGGTACAAGTAACTGCAGCACTTAGCTGTGTCGCGTGTGTTTATATTTTAGATCTAAATCTATCTCAAAACAAACAAACACCCAAATTTCCGCACTCATTATATCAATACTACTACAAGTACTATACTATATTTTAGATCGTTTCTTTGAGGTTCTAGTAATAAACTATAAAAAGGTAACAAAAATATCGATAGGCACCAGATAATAGGGTAAGGAGTTAATATATTTCGACGACCTCCGTGGCGCAGCGCGTGCGCTGTTGCATTTTAAAGTTGGAGGTCCTGGGTTCGATTCCCGGCTCGAGTCTGGTCTGGTGGGAGGCTTCGGCCGTGGCTAGTTACCACCCTACCGACAAAGACGTGTCGCCAAGCGATTTAGCGTTCCGGCACGATGTCGCGTAGAAACCAATTAGGAGTGTGGGTTTACCATGCCCCTAACAGGTCAGCCCGCTACCATCTAAGATTGCATCATCACTTACCATCAGGTGTGATTGCCGTCAAGGGCTTACTTGTAGTGGATAAAAAAAAAAGATTCAACTTCGCGCAAGATCACAGGAAAATACCAATGGAAATCCGTTAAGCTACCCTAAACTAAAGCAAACAGATAATGATGAGAAATCTTCTCGCATCTGGTCCACCAACTATATCTGGGATAGACAGGGGATTCTGTTATATAAAACAATTGAATATATCTTGTCCGCGTATATAATACACGTTGTAAGTGATACCAATTGATGTACTGAATCAAAGTGAAAGGCGTATGTACGTAGGCAGTTTTAATATCAGCCGGTTGTCCTCGCCTCGGGCAATTGTACCAAGGAGTTGGTATTAAAGGCTGGAGAGACTGACTGACTTATGGTCCGACTAAGATTAAAAAAAATTAAAATATCACTTGCTTCAACGGTGAAGGAAAACATCGTGAGGAAACCTGTACACCTGAGAGTTCTCCATAATGTTCTCAAAGGCGTGTGAAGTCTGCTAATCCGCACATGGCCGGAGGGGAGACCCGTGCTCTGTAGTGAGCCTGTAATGTGTTGAAGATGAAGATTTCAAGTTACCATTGTTGTAAACTACGAGTATATTTAAAATCCGAAACTTTAATATAACTTAACCGCGCAAATACACTGGGTAAGATCTACGTAATTACCAAGTAATACCTAGTATTAAGTAATAGTTTTAAGTTTACGAATATAGTTATCACCATCAAATAACTACTATGTAAATTATTGACGCGTCAAAAGTGCCTTTTTAAGGACTATTTGAATAAAGATTATTTTGAATTCTAGTTTACAATCCGTACTGGTAAATTCATTACCAGTACGGATTGTAGACACTGAAAAGATTTCATTTAAGTAATTTTAACCAAACACGTTACTAGAAATAATGGCGAAATTATTGAAATATGCTTACTAAACAATTACTTTGTAAATTTAACAAAGTATCGTGGTGAGGTTAATGACATGGCTTTACATCGACACGAATAATAACTTGTTTAATTTTAATTCGTAAAATCAGTAATAAAGTTAGCTTTAATGCTAGAAACATTGTTTTGCTTTATATTCTCCTATGCAAATATTTTACTTAAAAGTGACTTACACAATTCAGTGGGCAGTAATTTTTTGTTTGTTTTTTTCAGTGTAGATTTTTGGACAGGAATTGAGCGTGATATTTCATGGTTTCTGTACTCGAATATGATGTTATATGGAAGAAAGATGTATTGCGCAAAGTAGAAGAAAGAGAACTAATAATTGTGTATAAAATATGAATTGTATTAGTAGCTGACAATGAGTTTAAAATAAAATTTGCAAAAGAAGTAACTTAAATAACTATTGCCGGATTGTCCTATCTGTTACTAAAATAAAGTTTAATTTATTGTTGAATTGCAAAAAAATTCGACCCCGTGCTTATTTATTTAGGAGATTAATCAAATACGACTAAAATATTCGATTACTTTACTATCAGGGGGCGTAGCTCAGATAGTAGAGCGCTCGCTTAGCATGCGAGAGGTACCGGGATCGATACCCGGCGCCTCCAATCCAGATATTTTTGTAATATTTCTTATCTGCAAGAATTACTAGAATCGTTTATTAAATAATTACGAAAAAATCATAGTTATTAACAGAAAGGCAATTTAAAAAAAAAATCATATTTTACCAAATTTTTGTGAGTTCTTTATAAAACAATGAATACTACTAGGCATAAGTTCCTATTCATCTAAACACTCGACTTCTCCGTTTATATGCGACACGAAACAGCAAATGTTTCTACAGTTGTACGAGTATATAAATTAACACATGTAATCATAAAAATCTAACCTATCATAGAAATTACCAATTAGAATCGAGCTATGATAATGATGTCACCCGCTATACTTTAGTGCATATCCTTTAATTAAAAAAAATAATATGAAATGATTGCTCGTGCATTAACTACTTTGTCTTCATACGGTTACTAGTAGTACCTATCTTCATTTTGTTTTTTATTATAAAACTAATTATGATTAGCGTGAATGCGATGTCATTTGATGGTATACAACGATGCGTCGTTACGCGTTATCAAAGCACGCTGACTGAAAACCCATTTCACTTAATTACTTGGCATATCTCAGTTGGTAAGGATGGACCAATTTTCATATTTACAAATTGACTCGAACTAGAAATCCAAAGGAAAACTGCACTCCACCAGAACTAGGAAGTATTTTTATATTATGTTGTATTTTTAATAACTTGTAAAATCGCTGAGAAATTTCAAGTGGATTTGCGGTCAAACGCAATTACGCGAAACGTCAGTTTTGCTGACTTGCAATCCTGAAATGTATTGTTCCAGCGTTAGCTCGCAGCTGCACGAGTTGCGAAGGCTTCAAGCGTAATGCTGTTATAATATTCGCAACTCAGACCAACGGGGGCGTAGCTCAGATGGTAGAGCGCTCGCTTAGCATGCGAGAGGTACCGGGATCGATACCCGGCGCCTCCAACTGGAATTGTTTTTGAATTTCTAATAAGATTTTTGGTAAACTTTCTCATGCTACAAAATAAGGATGTTAAGTAAGCATTGTGTTAAACTCCTTACTATTTCTGTTCTCCTTGTATTCCTGGGAATAAGATGCGAGGGGTGAGATTTGAACGGATCTTTTTGTAACTTAAATACTTTCATAACTCTTATTATTTTATGTTCTCCTGGTTATCCTGAGAATAAATGCGTAGTATGTGAACTACAATGTTGTTTTGAGTTCCATAATTATTTCCCACATAAACGAGGATGACGTAAGCTGTAAGAAAAATTAAATTTAAAGGAATCTGACGTTGCATTCGTCTGGTATCATTCACGGTAACAACGTTAGGTAACTTTTATACTATTTGTATTTATTCTTCTCGTGTCTTTGAGTATAAATTGCATTAAAAGTAAACCGAGAAACGCAAATTGTTTATGGAACATTTATTACAAAACGTACAAAAACTTTTCAAAGCCGGAAAAAAAAGATACATTTGGAGCAAGGGTTAAAAAGTTTTCTCACGTGAACCAGGGCAACAGAGAAATCTAAGATGTGCGATAAGGCAAGCGAGTCGCTGTGGTCGGGTCGGGGGTTCGTAAGGCTTATTTTGTGACACAAGCATCTCTTTGATGTCTATATAAACGTATTGAACATTTCATCCTTTACATTTCTGTTCTCCTCGTATCCTTGAGAATAATTTATTCACGATGTGAACTTGAACCTGCCTTTTTTGCTTTGAATTTATTTCTAATATTATTTTCCAAGAAAATACATAAATAACATACAACCGTAATTGAAGTAAAATAAACTGACAAATTCAATGCGGAATGTTGTCATTAATAATTATGGTTTAAATATATTTAGGGGAGGCTGACCATTTGTTAGAAATTAGGCAAATAATAACAAGGGAAAGCATACAGAACGTTCCATTGTCCGACAAATTTCTACCTGCTTCCAATGGTGGTAACACTTTTAGTTTTGACTTAAATATAAGCAAAATTGATAGTTTAAACATAATTACTTTTTACGGCTGAGCAAAAAAGAATGTACTATAATTATTGTTAGTTTTATTTTGATTAACTTGGTATTCTGTAGATTATATCAAACTTAGCTTGTTGTTCATGTTTTTTTTTTGTAACTTAGATATCTGATAGATTGTACGTTTTGTTTTCCCTGTATCCTTGAGAATAAAATGCGAAGGCTTCACAACTGACTCACCTCTACTACGAATAAGTCAGATATGAAAGCGGATGAAATAGCAAGAACAAAGATTTGTCTAAAGATGTCTCTAATATTTCACACGTAAACTAGGGTATCAGAAAATTGTAAGATGTTTAGCAAAATAGGATAAAAGGAAGAAAGTTACAGAATACAGAATATATTAGATATGTTTTCCATATCGTTATCCTTGGAAGGATTAATATGTCTCACACTGACAAGGAGAACATAAATTTGTAGGAACTTAATGTTTTTTCCGTGCGCTGATTTAAAGATCTGAGTTATTCTAAACGAACCAATAGGATTTGCCTGGGCTTCTGCCATCTTGCTTTAATGGACATAGTAGAGAACATAATAGGTTGGCATAAAAGACCTATTATGTAGCTATTTTATAGTAAACATTATAATAACGCCACTGCTCGAATATTGAATATTAAATTTTGCTGCAACACAGAATAAATTACGAAAATGGTGCTTTACTCTCCTTAGTTTATGTTAATTCTCTAAACAGATATAACACAAAATAATGTGCCTATGTAAAGAGGAAACAAATACATAATTCGTGAAATAATGCTATTTATTCCTTTATGCTATTAACTAGAAAATCTTTAATCTCCACGGTTTTTATTTATCCTTGGTACTTATATCGTTTCCCTAAATTAAGAACTCAACACTTTTTTATGTTTTAGATTTGACCACACAGACCGTTTTGACTAGAATTATGTTAGTTATTTATATTTGTAATAAGGATAATCATTTTTTTTTGGAACGAAGTTCCTTATTGCGCGTTGTGAAAGGGGGCTAGACGGAAAAAAATCTTACGAAAAGTTGTCACGACACTTTTTGTTATTGTAAGCTGTGCGGCGTCGCATGTTTCTCTGTCTGTCTCTCTCTTTCTTATAGAAAGCAAGCCAGATATTTTCATTTCTATTTCGCATTGAGCAGTGTGGTGTCGCGACGATTATTTTTGTTGGGTGTATACAGGTTTTTTGTAAATAATAAATAATAAAAAATGAATCCTGACAGTGTTTCTGCACAAGTTCCGGATATTGCTGATGGAATACAAAATTGAGCCTACTGATTAAGTTTATATAACATTACATTTGTTAATAATAAAAAAAATATTATTTTAACTTAAATAAAATAAAATTTTATTACAACCCTACACTAATTAATCGAAAGGAACTACGTTCCATCCGGGTATCCCTTGACACCTCTCAAGTTTTTATACAATTTCTTATACCCTATTTTTTAATATTTGTAAAAAGATACTAATTTTTCTTAAATTAAAATTGTAACATTTAAATGTTTATTTTTCCAAGAATCTGTCATCAACTAAACTAGAAATGCATAAAAGCTATCCAAGTAGTCCAACCCACATGCACGCTGCGAATCCATTGTACTCGGTTCCCCTTGTACGTCTCTGCCGTGATTGAGGCGCCTTTTTATTTTGCCACGGCACCTTTTTTGTAAGAAAACCGGGTCACTGTGCTTTCGGTTTTTATAACGGGGTGAAGACATTAAAGTCGGAGCGTCTTCTATTGTTTTTATACTATTGTCGTAACAATATAATTATTGTTACATACTCGTATATATGAGTATGTAACAATAACTACTCGAACGATAGCCTATGGTCAGTCCCTCCTGAATAATTTTGCATTGGACTTATTAATGAAACTGTTTGGGTGATCTGACGGGAAAAGAGTCTGGTCACTTTATTATTTAGGGAACGTCTTTTTTGAGCCCTGTACATGCTAAGATATCAACAGCCTTCTTCAAGGTAAAGTCATCTTACTTCTAAGAGGTTGGCGCTCCTTGGCGCTTTCTTACACTTCACACACGTACTAGGGTATAAGAAAGCAAAGAAAGCTTTAAAATAAACACAACAGCGCCGTTCAACCACTCTGAATTATACGGGGTAGCTTTTTATTGAGGTGTAAATTTACTGAAGGGAACGCGAGGGTGAAACCTTACAAATAAAAGGGCGTGTCAATATCAGCCATTTATACCAGGCGGTTATGGACTATGAGGAGCGTGAAGGTTGCAAACTGATGTATGTATAATAATGAAGGTATTTCACTTTAAATATCAGTATTGAGATGAAAAGGTAAAAAGGTAAGGTAAGATAAATATGAGAAATTTATAACATAAAGAGGTAATAAGATTTTTATTTCAGAAATTCATTTTGATATTATTGTAAGAAAGAATAATCTGCTAAAGCAAGGCTAATTAAACTACTAAAGTAACTAGAAAATTCACGCCAGTTTTTAGGTCTCCTGTCGACTAGCTGACCTGGGGGACTCGGCACTTAGGTAATGACGTATGTATTCAAAAAATCCATGTATGCATGAAGCTATCAGTATTTTAGAACTTTGAACGTTGTCAATTAAAGTAATTGTGGTAAAAATACTAGATTTACCGATTAAAATCGACATTAAAAAATAAAAAACGTATAACCAATAAAATAATCGAGGCTGGTCACTCACCGGCCACGACGGTCTCTGCGCGCGGCAGCCGCTGCAGCACGTGCTGGATGAGGCCCACGTCGGTGCAGGCCTGCAGGTTGCGCACGCTCTTGCGCAGGATGGCGATGAACACCGACCATATCTCCGCCTGCAACAAGAACCAAAAATATACATATAACTTTTGACATTTGCACTGGGTGTGGTGACGGTTTTTTAAATCTAAACTTCAAGTTAGCCCTTCACTGCAATATCACGGGAAGTGATGATGCAGTTTAAGATGGTAGCGGGGTAACCTGTTTGGGATATTGTAAACCCACACTCCTAATTGGTTACTACACGACATCGTGCCGGAACGCTAAATCGCTTGGCACGTCTTTGTCGGTAACTAGCCAAGGCCGAAGCCTCAAAACAAGATGCGACAGCGTCAGAGAAGGCCGTCAAAAGGAGTAAAGGTGTCTGTCTCACACTACAGAAGCGGTGATAGCCTAGTGGTTAGGGCGTCAGCCTCCTAATCAGAGGTCGGCGGTTCGAATCCGGGCACGCACCTCTAATGTTTCGGATTTATGTGCGTTTTTAAACAATTAAAATATTACTTGCTTCAACGGTGAAGGAAAACGTCGTGAGGAAACCTGCACGCCTGAGAGTTCTCCATAATGTTCTCAAAGGCACTTACGCATTGATATGCGTGCATCAACACGCCTTTATATATATATATATTATTATCAAATAATTACGAAACTGATATACTAAGTAAAAATGCTGACCTACCCACTAGGCTATCACCGCTTCGGTAACGTTTTGCATGTTAGGTATAAAATAAACTATTGTCTAAGTGTAAAATACGAATTCCTTTCAGGCATTTGATATTAAACTTATTAGCAGGCACCGGCCGCGCTCTGCACCCGGTCTCTATTCAATGGCAAAGCTCCGAAATTGAAAATATCTGGTTGGATGCTCGCCGGCGCGGAGTATGCGCCAACTAACGCAGCCAGTGTATTACGTTTTAATAAGCCCGTATTGTTTCAAAGGATTTTCACTGTAAATTTCGGAACGCCTGATTGTCGTGTTAGGCAATCGGGAAACAAAACACTATGCGGCTGGCAAACATCTTTTGTACAACAATTCTTTTCAGTATTTTATGTTTCGTGATCAATTTTAACCCCTTTAAGGATTCCCTTAAAACCCGAGCAATGGCCCTCATTGTGCATGCTAGCGACTTGAACATTGTTAACATAAATTTTTTTAATGCAAATTCCTTAACATTGTTATGACCAAAAGTTATGTTTTCAATTGAAACCATTTTATTATATGCACAAACAACCCTCTTCTGCAGTACGAATGTAGGTAATCAATATGAGCAATATTACCTCATTATAAAATTTGCATTACTTTTTCTTTTTTTTTTTTTTGAGATAGGTTTGCGCTTGACGACAATCAGTACCAGGAGGCACTGATGAGGTCTAGGTTGGAGCGCGCTTACCTAGAAAATGCCTATTCACCCTTCCCTTGAAGGAACTAAGGTTATACGTGGCTGGAAACAGAGATGCTGGAAGAGAGTTCCACACCTTAGCGGTTCGATTCAGAAACGTTGTTCCGAATCGTTTCGTCCGAGTAGGTTGGATTTTAACCACGTAAGGGTGCCAGCGCTCACGATTACGGATATAGGTAATCAATGTCAGCAATATTACCCCATATTAAATGACAAATGACATAATTCTGTGAAAGTAACTTGAATACACTTATAAATAGGTAGTATCTGTCATATGAGATACCTTTTTAACCGCGTCATCAGCAGAATTAAAACTGAGATCTATCGGGCGTACTGTTTCGGCCAAAGTATTAAAACGAGAAAGACTTATGTCACGTCGAGTTATATTAGAAACACATTCGCTATATTAATTTCCATTCACGTGAAATTTTTCAACTCTGTTTAATTCCGCTAGGAATTCAATGACCTTAACTGAAAATATTAAATGTTTAATTAAAAAAGCTAAGTCTAATAATCCGCTATACTCAGACAAATTTCTACAAAATAACAAATCTGTACGGAGCCAAGAGAGCCCGGAGAGCGTATTATACGAGATTTTTGATTACAGAAAATACAAATTATGATTTTACAGTATATATTATACTGATCATCAAATTCTTTTTTTTATAGTCATCATGTACATTTACGAAATACACGATGATTTACTATTGAAATCGCCTGCTTTTAACCAATATTAACATATTTTCGTGTCTTTAGCCGATAATAAATATTTGAAATTTTAGTGCATTGTGTTCTCCTGTTTTGTTACAGTCAATTAATTAAAATGCAACTAGTACAACAATATTTTCTTTTTTTACCTTACCGTTATAATAAAAAGTAACACATATTATGAGTATATATTGTACATAACCAATTAGTAACCTCCGCCTTCTTTGAGTCACTTAAGTTTAGAGTCATTTAAAATATAAAAAATTTGTAAATTATCTACAATAGGTACAGTTCACTAAGAATTTCCGCAGTTTCTAACTAATGTATAGGCAGCGACTGGAATTATTTCTTTCTACCAAATTTTTCCAAATCGTGCTCCAATGGGCCAAGATTAAAACGCCGCGAACAATGAAGCACCAGGGCAGCAGCAGCGATGTACAGGTATAGAACAAAGCGGGGCCGTAACGAGGCCGCCTGTAATTACATTACATTCTCGAGCAGTTAGTGGAACAATCTCGGCGAAATTACGCGCGTTAGGCGGATTTACTTACCGCCTAGGAATGGCGAAAAAGAATTTTTATTTCGAGCGCTTCGGAGCACCTCTTGTTTCGGCACAGTAAATGCTTCGCAGTTTTCCGAAATAAGAATTTTTAGGATTCCGTAACTCGTAACACAAAACAAATTTATTCCCCTCATCATGTTCCACTACCTAAATATGTATTACTTTCAAATAAAGGATCAACAGCTTATATGAGTTCGCTGCTTTCCAAGAGCGCACATACGAAAAAGTTGTATATATTAGATAAGAATATATATAGTTAATAAACAAATACACGTAATTTCGTTGTTCTACTTTACATATCCTAACCTACTGCTCTGACATAAAACATAAAAATAAAACAAGGTGTCCCAAACCAATAAAATATAAATCATTAATTTAAATAAATAAAGAATAAACATTTTATTCATAGTTAGTACATAAACTATACCATGTTCAGTAACTAATTTAGTTTAAACTTTGAGTATTAATATTCTCCCAAGAAATACAGAAATGATTAGGTAAGAATAACAGAACCTAGTTTTCACGTGTTCGACTCACAAATTTTAGAGCGTTTTTAGGTTTCGTACTAGTATTACTGTGAGTGAGAGATTCTCGCCATTTTACAGACCACAGTAAACACACAAAAAATACAAGAAATGTTATTTTTTGATTTATTCTCTGTCTTATACTTAATAGTATGAATTCTATACAGCATTTCATTCTGCACCTTACTACGGAACCCTTCAAGTACGGTTCCAACTTAGCCAGTTTTTTATACTTGAGATCTAGGAAAGACGTTTTTCATTTGTATTGTACAATTTTAATAAGGCGCGGTTTTTTGTGTATGTGAAATGACTGTGCTGCACGATGGCAGGTGCATGGCATCGTACAGGGTAGTTCTTCAGCTAGAGTATAGCTTTATGTTAACTAATTCCGGTTTAAAGAGTCCGTTAACCGTCTTAAATACATAGTCAACTACAATAATACATCTTCAACCGAGCACTTCCCATTGGCGTTTTATGATGTGAACATGCGATACGGCGGGTCTGGGGTTAAAACAAAAATTCCCTTAAGTGAGGCAACACCCACCCGGCAAACTACAGCTCGACTATGTGCCAGTCAGCCGTGAAAAGACATTTCAAAAACAATCTCATCATTACTGTCAATCAGCCACGAGAGTAGTCAAGTAAACCATCCCAGAATAAAAGAAGTTTAAACACCAATCTACATTTTTTGATTTTCATACATCATACATTCAGCTTAAAAACTACAACATTTATACGTTTTATGAAATATATGTTATATGAAAAAAAAAGACAAATAAAATGCGATTGTTCAAGAAGCCCTTAGTTTTGAAGTCCACTGTATGATATGGTTTATATCTTAAAAGTAATTGCAGTTGAACGCTCGCTTCGAGTTTTTATAGACCACTAAAAACTTCTCAGCGCAATTCTGCAGAGGGTAAAACTTTGCGAACGAATTCAGGTAAATAATGTAGGGTACGAAAACATTGGGGTATAACGCTCTACCTACTCGCCGGCATAATATGTACAGCGTAATGAACCGTGCCGGCCAACTTTTTACTTCGTATCGTAAACTTTACGGGGATTTTAATAAAGACGGATGTCGTATTCATGTTCATTACGGCTGAAATTCGCAACGGCGACGAGTGAATGTTGTTGTCGAGTACTTATGCTACCCTGGTACATTGTGCGCAAAACTGCGCTAATGTTACAACAAGTTGAAAACCTGCACGCCTTTACAACAACATCAACCAACCTAAAACTTTTTTTTTTTCTAATTTTAGTGCCTCTTTTTTATATATATACTACAAGTTAGCTCTTGACGGCAATCTCACCTGATGGTAAGTAATGATGCAGTCTAAGATGATAGCGGCTAACCTGTTAACCTGTTAGTATGGTAAACCCACATTCCTAATTGGTTTCTACGCGACATCGTACCGGAACACTAAATCGCTTGGCGACACGTCTTTGTCGGTAGCGTGGTAACTAACCACGGCTGAAGCCTCCCACCTGACCAGACTTAAGTCGGGAATCGAACCCAGTACCTCCAACTTTATAATGCAACAGAGCGCGCCACGGGGGTTGTCAACTATCACATTGCCTCGTACAACTATAACCAATCCGAAACAAATATAAAACTTACTTCCCAAAAGCTTGTATCATCCCTCCAAGCTTAAACCCGAATGGTCATAAAACGTTAGACGCAGTTGTAGAACCCATTCTATATTCCACATAACATATTTGTATCAAATCACATTAAAACCCAGTTCAAAGATGTCCGCAACAGACTGCCAGTTTTTTTATAACCTAGAATTTGAAATTGCAAAAACAAGGTAATCATTTTGGTCTTTTGCTGTTATCTCTGCAATACCATTATCGATAATATGTACTAAAAGAATGACGTGGAATAACGTGGGGTGCACACTATCGCTAAAGGGTCGTGTTAAATACATCGAGGCGCGTGTAATTGTACAGAGGAATGTGATCCGAATACCGCCTGCCGCAATCCCCGCCGATCGGGAATGTTCGACATTTCATTCAACGCATCAAACGCTGAATTTTGGGGTTATGTTGGAATGCTTATGGCATTTCTGCCAGTTGTGTGTTTACATAAATCCAATCTGGCGGTGGAAAATCCTTGATTATTATCCTACTATTCGATTTCTTCTCGGCATCATAGCGGTACGCTTATTCGCTAGAAGATATAATCTTTGCTAGAAGTAGACTCGAGTCGTGAATCGAACCCAGGTCCTCCCCCTAGTGTAATACGGCAGCGCACAAACTGCATGACAAGAAAGGCCGGTGCTATACAGTGTGGGTATTTAGGTAAAGTATTATTTGTTAGTAGTAGTTAGATGATTCTAAGGGTGGTAATACTTGTCTAAAATAAGAGATACAGATTTTTGCAGAATAGACCCTGTTGTTGTTGTTGAGTTATCTCAACGACCACTATATTCTCCGGAGAGCTTGTTCACGCAGACACATTGGCGCTGATGGGCCATTAGAATTTTTGTGTGATATAGTGTAAGTGTAATGGGTTATTTCATTCTGATACACAAATGGCCGTTTACCCGCGAGTTCATCCTCGTTTATTTCGTTTTACCCTGTACAAACCCTCTTTTTTTCCAAACTAAAAAGTATCATCAGAATCTTTAGAAAAAAAAATTTAATAATAATTGATAACTCAACACATACTGAAATATTTTTATTAGTTAAAGTGCACTAGATATATAATTTTTAATGTTTGGGAAGGCACTGGCCCCTAAGATACGGGTTTTCCTCCTTTAGGGGTCAGGATTCCACTGTATTGTGCTGTACTGAGTTTTACAAATAAAGATTATTATTATGCAAAATTTCATCGATATCTGTTTGGTTACGCTTGAAAAAGGGAAATGCAAATAGAGTAACTTTTGCTGTTGTTTTAGATCTCAAAACTTACACAGCAACAATATAGCAAAAATCGTAATTTCAGATCAAATTATGATTAGAATAAATCGCGCTATCGGAGTGTCCTGAGAAACGTAAATAGTCCCATACATTTTCAAAATTCAGTACTGCATGAAAAGTATTATTATACGTATGGATTAACATGGAAGAAATAGTTTAATACAATATTAGCCGTCGTAAGTAGGTCTGCAGACCTTTTCACATGATAAAGCAGAGTGATAGACGACGTTCATGTGACAAGAAGGCTTCCAGTCACCTTATTACTTTTTCAATAAAACCTACTGAACCTACCTACATAATCTATGTAGCCATATGACTTTGTATCACACATGGATGGGTAATGGCTTTTGTAAAAGATGGTCATGCGACACAAAATCATAGCAATGCATTCAAATGAAAAGTGTTAGATGTCATGCTAATATTCCAACGAGTTTTAATTTTTTTTTAAATGCTAAAGCATAGAGGTATTTACAATTTTAAAGATTGCTTTTATGTTTGTCAAGAGCCCAAAAAGGAATATAATCTTTTCAGTATTTAAGTTTATCTATACCATTATAACTTCTAAACTCTCGAATAGAATTGAATATATGGGGTAACGTTATATATAATACCTACATCATTTCGACTTACACTGACTATAATTTTATTAAAAAAAAAACTATTTGGCAGCTGTATAAGTAAAAATGAAAATATACTTTATTGCATACCATAAAAAAGAACAAACAAAAACACAGAAAAGAAAATAGGTGTAAATTTTCATGATATAAAAAACCAAAATCATACTTTAAAGCACTTTTAAAATGTAATTTCATTCAAATATTGACGACTCAAATGTGAAAATTTGTGCGGTCTTCGACAGTTGTATATATTTTTAATTACGAAGATCCTTGTTTTGATTGTATCCAGATATTACATTGACAAATGCGGAACATTCTCGAACCCAGCGCAGTCTGCCGCTCAGTCTGCCCGCAGCCTAAGACGTCTCGCCACATCTCTTTGTTACGAGTGGAGATGCCGCAATATTAGCACAGAGTCGGCAGGATGATCGACGACGATGACGTGACAGGAATGCGTCACGCTAACGCGATATATAGCAAGTGAGGCGCGAACCACTTTGTAGCACGATCGAAAACGATGTAACGTAATTGTAACTTTTTTGACTCAGCTCCGTGGCGCAGTGCGTGCGCTGTTACATTTTAAAGTTGGAGGTCCTGGGTTCGATTCCCGGCTTGAGTCTGGTCTGGTGGGAGGCTTCGGCCGTGGCTAGTTACCACCCTACCAACAAAGACTAGCGTTCCGGCACGATGTTGTGTAGAAACCAATTAGGAGTATGAGTTTACCATACCCCTAACAGGTTAGCCCGCTACCGCATCATCACTTGCCATCAGGTGAGATGCAGTCAAAGGCTAACTTGTGGTAAATAAAAAAAAAAAACAAAAACAGAGAAACCCTGTGACGCATTTTATGCGATGCGCGTCTGCGTGCCCCGCAAACCGATGTAAGTGGCCGTCTGTCCCATGTTTTATACGAAATCTAAGGTTCGTGTGACGTGCCCAGCCTTCCCGGATGTACTATGACCCTTATGGTTCCCTCTAAGAATGTGATCACAGTTATAGTCTATAGGTTTGAGGCACAACAATCTGGTTTATCATGAATCCATGAATGACGTAGAATATCTTTTTTCCCATTTCAAATAAGAATAATGCACAAACACTTTCTTTTGTTATTTATACATTATTTGACTTCAACATTTCAGTACAAGATGGCGCTGGGCGTTATCGCTGAACTAAATAAAGAATTATTTTATTTATTTCATTAAGTAGCTTCATTTCTATGATTAAAATGGATGTTTGATTTGTACAGATGTAAGTTTCCCAATAGAATCACAATTTAACTCTAAAATAGGACTTCAAATTAAAAAAAATATTTATATTAATAAGAGTTTTTATAAGTCAAATTCAAATTCAAAATAATCTTTATTCAAATAGTCCTTAAAAAGGCACTTTTGACGCGTCAATAATTTACACAGTAGTTATTTCATGGTGATAACTATATTCGTAAACTTAAAACTAAAGCTATGAGGGTTCCAAGCGCGCCCCGGTCTAAGAAGAAGCCCACAACAAACATAGCCGGGGTTTTTCTTTTTTTTCGTTATCACCATCTCACATAATGAATAAAATTAATAATAAACTATAGTACCTATGGAGATAGAGCAATTCACACCCAAGCTTTTTTATCGTTTATATAATCCTTAATATCATAATATGATTTTTCTACAAGCTTTCGTTTTATAAAAACTTTGAACTTATTGATAGACATCTCCAAGATATCAATAGGTAATTTATTATAGAATAAAATACAATTTCCTTTGAATGAGTTACTAATTTTGTGCAGCCTACTAAACGGTACTACAAGCTTACTTTTACTTCTAATGTTCAGTGCGTTACAGTCCATTTTTTTCTTGAATTTATCAATATTTTTATGAACATACATTAAATTTTCATATATATATTGGCTATGCACTGTCATTATTTTATAATCTTTAAATTTATCTCTTAATGACTCTCTGGGACCTAATTTATATATCGCACGAACAGCCCTCTTCTGCAAAACGAATATAGTGTCTATATCAGCAGCATTACCCCATAATAAAATACCATATGACATAATGCTGTGAAAGTAGCTAAAATATACAAGTCTGGCAGTCTCTATATCCGTCAAATGACGGATCTTTTTTACCGCGTAAGCAGCAGAGCTAAGTCTGTGCGATAAATTATTTATATGTGGACCCCATTGAAGTTTAGCGTCTAACGTTATGCCTAAGAATGTAGCCGTATTTACCAGATCCAATTCCTCATTATTAAGTAGTACACTGGTTTTCACCTGTTTAACATTGGGCAACGTGAATTTAATACACTTTGTTTTCTTCCCATTAAGTGCTAAGTTATTAGCCTCAAACCAATGTACTACTTTCGCGAGAGAGTTGTTTACCTCGTCAACATTTGTTTCACGTCGTTTAATTTTAAAAACGAGTGATGTATCATCAGCAAACAATACTATCCCGCTATTGTCCTTAGTAAGGTAAGGAAGGTCATTTATGTAAATGAGGAACAGAAAAGGTCCTAATATAGATCCCTGAGGAACCCCTATTTTCACAAATGACCCGTTAGACCGTTTCCCGTTTACGTCTACTTGTTGAACTCTGTCACGTAAATACGAGGTCGTTAAATCTAGAGTTACCCCCCGAAGTCCATAATGGTGTAGTTTTCTGACTAATGTTTCATGCTCAACACAATCGAAAGCCTTGGACAAATCACAAAAAACACCAAGTGCGTCACGTGACTCCTCCCAGGCTTTAAATATATTGTGTATTAACTCAACACCAGCGTCGGTTGTTGAGCGACCCCGTGTAAAACCAAATTGTTTGGCGTGTAATAAATTGTTTCTATTAAAATGATTAATTAATTGCGTTAAAATAAGTTTTTCAAAGATTTTACTGAAAGTAGGTAGTACTGATACCGGTCTAAAGTTAGTGGGGTCAGTAGTACTACCAGATTTGAATAACGGAATTAACTTGCTATGTTTCATTAAGTCAGGGAACACACCACAGTCAATGCAATTGTTAAAAATAAAAGCTAGGTCGGGTGCAACAATATCAATCAATGACCTTATAACATTAACGGAAATGCCCCACAAGTCATTTGTTTTCTTAATATTTATTAATCGGAAGGCCTTAATAACGTCTGAGCTACTAACATGTCTGAATTTAAGAGCGTTATTACATTCTGGCACATTATCCTTCAACAAACAGAGAGCAGTATCAGGTGAAGAGTTTAATGATCTTGTAGTGGAGACAGGAACGTCGGTAAAGAAGGTTTCAAAAGCAGTTGCAACCTCAAAATCCGACGTGATAGATTTGTTACCTATATCAAGTTTAAAGTTATTACTTTTTGGTTTTATTCTTCCTGTTTCCTCACTAATTATTTTCCAGGTTGCTTTAATTACATTATTGCTATTTTTTATTTTATTCTGTATATATTGCGATTTCGCCAAAATGCAATCGCGTTTAAAATTCTTGGAAAATAATTTTAGATAATTTTTAAACTCATCACTCGTATTATATTTTCGTTCCGCATACATTTCATATAAAGTTTGCCTATTTTTATGTAGTTCACTTGTAGCCCACTCACTAAAAACCAATGTATCAGCAACCATGACAGACTTTTTAGTAAATATAGAATTAAATATCATATTAAACTTACCAAAAAAAGTATTATACATTTCATTAGGACCAATTGTAGATGATAAGAATGGAAGGTCTCTAACTAAGCTTGTTCTTATTCTCTCTATTCGTCCTGACGTTACTGGCACATAAGTTATTTTATGTTTAGACAATTTTTTTCCCCCATTTTTGAAACAAATGAATTGACCACAGTGATCAGAATCTAATTTATTAATTATATTTTTACTGATGGGGTTTATATTTGTATATATATTGTCTAAGCATGTGGCACTACTGGCAGTTATTCTAGTAGGCTCCATAAACATATTCAACAAATTGTATGATCTAAATAGATTTATTAACTTGTAACTTGAAGAGTTACTTTCCAGAATGTTCACATTAAAATCTCCGCACACAATCAACTTTTTATTTGATTTAGATATTTTATAAAGTACCTCATCCATTACCTTTTCAAAAAGTTCAAAGTTTGATAAGGGTGGTCTATATACAGTTACAACAATAAATTGCTCTAATTCAACTGAGGCCAGTTCAATTGTTCGTTCAACAGAAAGGCTCACAATATCAGTTCGGTTTTTAAATTTTAAATTTTTATTTAATAGAATTAATGAGCCACCATGTATTGCAGTAACTCTGGTAAACGAACTACCAACCTGGTGGTTACCAAAATTAAACAAGTATTCATGAGTTTTTAACCAATGTTCAGTTATACATAAAACATGAATATGAAAATGATTTAAAAACAATTCAATCTCTAATTCTTTTCCCTTAATACATTGAATATTTTGGTGAACCAAGTTGATATAGGTAGAATTTTGTTTATTTTTAGTAGAATTTAATTTTAAATTATGAAAATTTATTTTACTTGAGCTAGAGAAAAACTCTTTTGTCTCTGAGTGTAAGCAAGAGAATACCTCTGTTGTCTCCTTAACTAGTTTAAAATAATATTACTTGGAATTATTTCCAAGGCGTTAATGTCAAGATTAGGACACTGCTCAATAAAAGCAGCTTGTTTAGCCAAATTCTTGGCTGTTATTGTAAAAAAATATGATAGCGAAACAGCTATCTGTCGTTTAAAATAATTGGATAGGTGATACCTATCTTTGTTGTAATTATAATAAGTTTTAGCACACTTGCTAATGTCAATAATTTTATTTTTTTTATTATATGTACATAAGTTGTACAATGTTGTATTTAAATTATATCTTTGTATTTTCTTGGTGTGGCAAATTTTCACAATAGGGAAAGGTATATATGATAATACTATTAACATTAAAGCTATCTAATAATTTATAAATCTTTATCAAGTCATTTTTATTAATATTTCCTCTATTTCCCATGAGTAATATTAAATTAGTCTGACCATCATACAAATGTTGATTTTCGCATAAAGTATCAACAATTGCCTTTAAGTCAGAGTTAGGCAAACAGTAGTTCAATGTAGTGTGTCCGTGTAAATGTAAGTTAAGATATAAGCCCATATTACATCCAATCTCATCGCTGTACATGAAAGTTTTTGTTGAATTTAATTTTGATGTAGGCCTAGCAAAGGAACTGTTATTTTCTACTAAATTTTGGAATCTGTGACACACCTTCCTCATTTTTGAGGGTGATGATGCTGGTGACACAGACTTTGGATGATAGACTGTATTTTTATCAGTACAATGTGAGTTCAATTGTTCACTGTTGCAATCAGTCTGTTTTATGGTTTCATCTGTAGTCTGTGTGTATACAGACATCATTTTCTTTTGACTATTATCATATTGGGCTGCCAGTGTCCGTAATAATGTCTGTAATCTGGCTATCTGTATTTCTAATACATGTGTGTCAGATTCATAATTTATCCTATTAGTCTCCATCTGTTTTTGTAACATTTCTACTTTATTCAATAATTCTAAACGCTCTTTTTTAGGTTTGAATGTTTTCAAAAGTTGGCTATTTAATTTTAACAATTTCTGAGTTTTTTTAATTTTCCTATTAATTTTACAATATTTTTTCAGTTTATTAATGCTAAAGTTGCACCTATTCTACAGTGTACAGAATTCACACAAACACTGCATAGTTCAGTCCGAAACCACTCAAAGTGTCAACAACTCCGCTTCATTTCTGTGTTTATAGAACGTGGCCGACGCCTCATTTAACAACTTTTGAGGCAAAAGCTTATTCGGTATGTTTGTTTGCCGCACCGGCGATTGCTTACTTCCCTTTTGCGAAATTTCACCCTTCGGCTTCCACATATTAAAAGTCGATTATCTTTCTCGAAATCCTTTAACTCATTCAAACTAAATTACGAACGGATTAAGAAGTCTCTTTCATACGTTATCAAATACAAAATTATTAATTATATTAAATGTAAAATTTCTGACACGTCGCGAAGTTAATTTAAATCATAAGCAAAAGTTTATACGCTAAGCCAAAATAACGAAGTTCACACAATATTTTAATTGTAAGTAAATAATTTACAACCATTGTTCTCGTCTTATTATAGAATGCGCCTTAGAGGGTCTGCACTGTAAGTACGGGTCGGAACATTTGAATACCCCATTAAAAGGGATTAGGGCAGAGTTTTTTCTTTTAGTCCCCTTTACCCGTCGTGTTATCCTGGAGCTACTAGGAACACATGACCTTAGAGGATATTCACTCGCAACTGAATGGAGGAATTCATCACAAAAAAATGTGGTATTACATGTTCTAATATCCGCCTACTTCCATTATACAATAAATGGGACCATTAAATAAGTGAAAAAAAAGTTAGTCCCTTTTCTTCTAATTCAAGTATCCCTTAACCCGTTGTTTGTAATCCTGGTGATACCAGGAGACCATATCTCAGAGGAGATTGTTCCACTAGGACATGGCAGGATACTTTTATAAACGTAGTTTTAAATTGTGCCAGTATTCACCATCATTATAAGGGAGGAGGTCCTTCTTTGATGGTTTATTTTGATTATTTTCTGCAAAAATGCTTTGCAAAGTTTCTAAAGGGTTAACTTGCTCCACTTTGATACTAGGGCGTCATAGGGCCTGAGGCAGTACAATCTTTTGAATCGTCTCAAAAAACAACCACAAACAAGTATACGGGGCGGCACGCCTTCAGAAAAAAAGAAGTATTATGAACGAAGGTGCATTCATCTGCCCGTCTCTTTCATGCATATGAAATTATATGAGATGGTGCAGGATAAAAGGAAGAAATCTTTGTTGGCCGTTAAAGGACGATATTTTATGGTTTGTGTTAATGGACGGTGTTGTTTTTCTGAGATATATGACGTATTTACAACTTTATATCACATCTTTTACGGTCTTTCATACATTATTATTTCATTATTATAAATCATAAAAAGTTATAACTGTATATTATATATCATACATATGTTTTTCCCTTTTTAGCTTGTCTTAGGTTCAAAATATAATATAATATAAAAATAATTAATTATATAAAATAAATTACTAAGTTAGTTAACAAATAGCTTTGGCATAATCATAAAAAAACTGTTAACTCGTAAGCAGACGTAAGCTGTATTGCCACCCCATAATTTAAATTCTAAGCTTGAAGCAAACAACAATAGAACTTCTACCCTTATGGTGTGGCAGTACCAGGCGATCATAGAAATATAAGAGATCAGTTAACAAATGGGGTTGCAAATAGAGCATGCATAGCCGTTGACTAGGGGACCGTTAGCGGGCGGTAGTGGCGGAGAGGTGGGGCGGTAGACAGCTGTTTTATGTCGAACATTACACAGAGTTGTATAGGGGATACAAAACGTAGGTAAGCTTGCATTGTTATAAAGAATGTGTTGATATTTTACACTATCTGTTTGAAATTTGTAAACCAAGACGTTGTGAAACAGACTAAGCCCTAAGCCAGAGTTGTAAAATCTTGTAGCATTTTTAGTTGAGAGCACTTCTGTCACCAAATAAAGCATAGCAACCACGGTGATATGTATCCTAAGAAAAAATGTATTGAGACTCGTATATCCCCAATTTTCTTTTTGGTTGGTCATATTTATTCTTGTATTTGGTGTTTGAAATAAGAGAAAAATAAAGAAATACTTTATTGGACGCAAACAAAAGAATATAGATAAATAATATTAAAATTCAGTTAAATTTAATTTCTTTCAAATTTCATAATTTAAGTAGAAATGGAAAGGAAGTTGTTTTGATGGATACAATAAGTAGGCTGATTAAATTGCAAATGGGGAAGTTATTTATTTAATTTTTAATTTAATTAGAACGGACAATATCCAATAACACTAATTAAATGATTACACATAACATTATAGCAAAAACAAAGTCTAAACAAAACAAATATACACATAAAAACAAAAAAAACAGACAAGAGAGACAAAAACAAATATTTAAGATCTATGACAGAGTCATAGTGGTATTATTATACTTTTCGGAAAACTGCAAGCATTGGCTTACGATTGTATTCCATTGGCCTGCAAATATGTCACAGTGAGACGAGTCCGTCAACATTATATTCCAAAATTGTGTTATCAACAGCTATATATATACATCATGACACCTACCTGCAGACTGGGCGGGCAGTGGTCCAATAACTCCAGCATGTGCTGGATGTTCTGCGCGTCCTGGATCACGAAGTTCAGCTCCATGTCGAACTCGCCGCCGACCAGCTGCGAAACGAAAATACATTCACATTAATGACATGTTTTATAAAAAACAAGCTATACAATAACTTAAGAGACAGTGAAAAATATAAATTCAAATTCAAAATAATATTTATTCAAATAGTCCTTTAAAAGGCGCTTTTGACGAGTCAATAATTTACACAGTAGTGATTTGAAGGTGATAACTATATTCGTAAACTTAAAACTAAAGCTATGAGGGTTCCAAACGCGCCCCGGTCTAAGAAGAATCCCACAACAAACTTAGCCAGGTATATGCCTTAAAATAATCACTTATGGGCATGGAACCCAAAACGTAATGCTGTTTCCTATTTGTATGCCAACACTTAACCGTTGAGCCAAGAAAAGACAAACTTTAGGACACACTCACAAGTCACACACAATGGTAATGCACCCATGATACATATATATGGAGCATAACAACACAGAAACTAATTTCAGCATATAGTAACACTTATTATGGCTTTCCATCAATGAATGAATTAGAAACATACAATTTAAGCATGTGCTCTATAAGATACAAACGGCTGATGGCGTGAGGACTAACACATGACGGGTCCAAACTTCGCTACGGTGCAAAATGAAAGAAATACTTAATAATATCGCTCTTAATGGGCGGAAAACAACACTTTCACGGTATGAAAATGTGAAAAGAAATAAAAACAAATCAGTCCCTTCCCCACTAATTTTAAAGTAGCGCAATAGAAATAGCTCTGATTTTCAAGTCTCTACCTATTAAGGTTCATGAGATATATCCCGCTGGCAGATAAAGAAATATATATATAAATAAATAAATGATAGACAGATGGACAGCGGAGACGTCCATTAGTCGTCTAATGTTGAATGTTCCTAGATTCGATCCGATCTCTGAGCTTCATCATCATCAGTATAATAAAATATCACTGATCTTATCAGCAACGTACATCAGATCTTATCATTAAGTGATAGACAACTCGGCCAACGCGCCAAAGAAAGCTAAAGACTAAATTTAACGCTGCAAAATCAACGCCATAAAGTTAATCTACTACATATCTGTGTTACTTAGACAGATAGACAGCGGAGTCTAATGCTGAACGTTCCTAGGTTCGTTACGTGGCTTCGAGCTCCATCAATAAAATATCACTGCTGTTATCAGCAGTCTACATCAGCTCTTATCAATAACGACCCTACTGATAGACGGCTCGGCCAACGCGCGGAGGAAAGCTAAAGAAATTTAAAGCTGCAAAACCTCTTGTGTTACTTTTGTATATGAAAAACATCCTTGATGTAGTCGCACAAACAAATTGTTACATCAGTAACCTAAAAAACAATCCAGCACGTTGCAGTGATCCGCGCAGCTCGCCTGACTCTGACAGGAGTGCAATCCAAAAACAATGAATTTCGCAATGTACTAGTATGCAAAACAAATCAGATTTATCGTCTAGGGCGAGCACTGAAAAATAACGAAAAAAAATACTTGAACTACACAATGCAATGTGTGCCTTAACGGCGCTGTGTGCAGCTGACATAGGTACAACGTGGAAAAATGCACGAAGTGGGTTTATTATTCCGCAAGGGTATACTCTCGGACACTGCCTACTCGTATTTCTAAATAAAAAAGGAGGCGTTGTGGTCTACCCGACACAAAAAAAGCTTTTAAAGCAATGCTAGCCTTAATATTAAACAAAACCGGCTAAAAGGGACACCAGCTAACACTCCCAGGGCTCCGTAGCCTGAAAGGAAACGTATTAGTAATAATTTGGTAAGTAAGTAACAGACTGATGTTTTGGATTCGTAGGTCGCTGCTAGGCTACTAGGCAATAGCTACCACAAATTTTTGAACACTGTCGCAAGATCTTTCGGTATTCTTCAAAATAGATTTTGGAGAGCGTGCTCTGGGACAGTTTTGTATTACTGTCACCTTACCAGTATCAAAGTGCGACGCATCAAAAAATTTCTGCATGTATTTAATATTCGATTGATTCATCCATAGCGCTTAGCTTCCATATTTGGTATCAGGAATCCTTTTTTTTTTATCCACTACAGATAGCCCTTGACGGCAATCTCACCTGATGTTAAGTGATGATGCAGTCTAAGATGGTAGCGGCTTAACCTGTTAGGGGAATGGTAAACCCACACTCCTAATTGGTTTCTACGCGACATCGTGCCGGAACGCTTAATCGCTTGACGACAGGTCTTTGTCGGTAGGGTGGTAACTAGCCACGGCCAAAGCCTCCCACCAGACCAGACTCGAGCCGGGAATGGAACTCAGGACCTCCAACTTTGTAATGCGACAGCGCGCACGCTGCACCACGGAGGTCGTCAAAATCATCGGCATCTCGGCTTCCATCTTCCCCGATAATTTGGATTTATTCGATTCAAGGTTGCCTTGAATCGAATAAATCCAAATTATTTATTCAAGAAAGTTCCACTTAAGTATCAGCGATTACCATCAAGTGCAATCAGTCAAACGCAACAACCCAAAAAAAAACAAAACAACAAAAAAATATACGAATTTATTGTTCGAATAATAGCCTTGCATTGAACTATTAATTATGGTTTTCGTATAAGACATGTTCAATTCTGAAACAACTATGCCCAGTTTAAAAAATTGGTAGCATTTTCGCAAAATATGTTGCGCGAGTGAATGTCGCGCGAGAACCTTCATTCCCGATCCAAACATTCTTTTGCGAGCAAAACAGGAGGAATTCGTTTTTACGTACTACGTCACTAAACTTCTCCCCTATTCGGAAACTTTTTCGAAAGCTGCTAACTCGTGGCGACCTGTCATCTCCATACACAATTTGCGATGAGTAGACAACTGGAGCTTATCAAATACGACTCTTTTATTAAGTTAAAACAGTTGGCAACTTTTTGGAAAGGTAACTGAATAGGCCAGCTGTTCTGTTTCGAACAAAAAAAAATACTCGTGCATATTTCGCGAGCGTAACTTTAGAAATTCTCTGTACCAAAATACCTGTTCTGTTTTCGAACAAATTTCGGAAGCGAAAGTTTCCGGTGAGTACCCTCCATTAGAAAAATTGTTTCAATTTCTTCAAATTTTTGACTTACATGAGAAAACAAAAATCTGAAAAAACTGTTTTATTGAATGTAAAAGTGTTTTTTCGGATTTTTGTTTACGCAAATTTAAAAAAGCGATTGGGAGTGAATGCTCGTCAGCGGCATAAGTTAACGATTATTATTCGAGATTTAGCTTGACACCGAGTTAAAAGAATAGTAGTAATAGCCATTATCCATCCCCATCTACAACTTATACTGAATTGTTTATAGTTGTAACACTATTGCTGCTTACTTATTTTACCATGGCTCAATGTCAGTAAAACTGGGTGCTGTGAATTCAACAGGCTTTTTAAATTCGTTTGATAATAGTAAGAGACATCGCTATATCGAACATGTCAGTTTTTCAAAACCTTCAAATGTCATCATATATAAATCATTCTATATACATTCAAGTTAGGTTATGTGCTTCTTAAAAACGACGCAACAGGAGACGCTCACCTGAAATCAGATCTTTTTGATGTAAACTTTACGCTATATTGATTATATTTAATGACCAAAATCTTCAAGACCCTTATTTAAAGCTAATAGCTAATTTTAAAATTTTCTATTAATTTTGTACAAAATTAACTAGAATATGAGTACATAGTTAACCTTAATAGTTTTCACTCATAAGATAACCAAATAATATAAGGCTACATGATTCATTCTTAGAAAATTATTGTATCAATAAGGAGTAGTAAGTAGGCTGGTTGAGAAACACATCCTTGCAACTTATAATGCCTTGGTACTCGGGATAGGCAAATTCCCAGGACTTCGTTCCCGAAACAATAGGAATACTGAAGTTTATTCCCGGCGTTTGTAGCACAGTTTCTATTCTATTCTATGATCATAGAAATAAAATCTGTAACGTTCACGTTGTATATTTTATGTACTTTGTTGGCTGAGATGTCGTCCGCGTTTTTATCGGTTTATAAAAATCGCATGGGTACCGATTCCCCAGGATATAAAGTATCATACGTCCAGCAATGATGCAGTTTATATATGTGTATTTTAAAGTCGGAGGTCCTGGGTTCGATTCCCGGCTCGAGTCTGGTCTGGTGGGAGGCTTCCGCCGTGGCTGGTTACCACCCTACCGACAAAGACGTGTCGCCAAGCGTTTTAGCGTTCCGGCACGACGTCGTGTAGAAACCGATTAGGAGTATGAGTTTACCATACCCCTAACAGGTTAGCCCGCTACCATCTTAGACCGCATCATCACTTACCATCAGGTGAGATGCAGTCAAGTGCTACTTATGGTGAATAAAAAAAAAATCGTCTATGCGCTCTTGGAGAGACCTGTGTTCAGCACCACTGCTGAACATAGCCACTCCCAGTTACCTGATTAAGATCGCCTGTCCGGCGGGCTGGTGATCGTCCCACACTACGTTTCCTAGTCCACGGCCTCCACTCATGAACACGTCTACCGCAACGGCCATCGGTTCTGCGACATTAAGTTTGTCGCAGAACAGACGGCCCACTATCATTTGGGCTATTTCGACAACTCCTAAGAGTTTCTTTTATATACGTGCATTAGCAAACATTCCTAGGTACTAATACTTTTAACGAGAAAGTTTTGTCATACAAATTGCGGCGTCAATGATGAATAATCTTCTACGTGCGAACCTATGATTGAAACATGATGCTAATTTATTATTAACATAATTATTTTTATGTATGTTCAAAATAGTATGTTCTCAAACGTATCTCGAAGCAAATTGTTTTCAGTACTTAGCGAAAACCTGACATTTAAAAAAAAAATACTTGTCTTCCACATTTGACGCTTCTTTGTTGCAAACATTATAAATATATACCCTATAATGCTAATGAATATATGTATAATCTTAGTATTATATTGTCCCCATGAGGAATTCGATAATCTTAAGTATTGATAGAATTTAGAAACGCTATGTTTCAGCCTAACCCTGATATCTAATATGAGACTACGCTTTATCAAAATGCGCTAAATTAACCACATCCATCTATATTTTTAGTCGATTGAATGTATGAATTCAAATATGAAATATACTTTTCGTCCAATATTCCCCTGACGCGTGTAGTTCAGCGTGTCATTTCTATTCTTTCGGAAGAGAATATTTTCTGACCTACTCTAGTGAAATATTGGCTGTATTTTGAAAATCCAGCTACACAATGGGCAACCCGCCGTATTGGACGGATATTCAATTTGCACAATCGGTCAATCTCTACATAGCTTCTGCGCGCCTGGTGCCCGGACCCTTTGTATTCGTCGACAATGGCGTTGGCGGAGAACACGAAAAATAAACAAGGCCTACAAGAAAAACGTGAGAGTGAGCTCACTCTCGGTCTCATTTATAGTTTCCTAGCTGTAAAACGGTGGGAAGAGCGTTTTAAGGGGTAAAAATTATCCAACGTAATATGTTAACATGATGGAAGCCCCTTAAACAAAAACATGATGTAAAAAAGTTTGCTACAAAAATTAACATATTTTGTCAATTGTACTAGGAGAGCAAAATTAATAAGATATAATATGGGACAGGAACAGCTGTCGCCCCAATTTATTCAACCTGTTATGCGGGACAAGGCGTTTAGTTTGTCAATAAAAAAACCTAAAAAAAAGAACGATATTATCGTAACTTCACCGTAACAAAAATTTACATGCTTCGGTCAATTGTACTAGGAGAGCAGAATAAACGAGAAGTTAACTTAACTTGCTGGGTCACCAAAACTGGGGTTGTAGCCCAGACGCGGTTGGTGGTTCCACTACAATGCAATGGGCGGAGCCACAAAACGCATCAGCAGGTACCCGAAGTTTCAATATGACACAAAGTTATGTTTTATTGCCCTATTAAGTAAGTAAGAATAAGTATACAAATTAACAATAGTGTATTTATTTTCTTCATAATATGCATTATGTATATTTACGGAAAAGCCGTGATAGCCCAGTGATTAGGGCGTCCGCCTTCTAATCAGAGGTCGGGGGTTCGATCCCGGGCCTCCTACATCTACTCTACCTGTAACTTTTTGGAGTTATGTGCGTTTTTAAGCAATTAAAATATTACTTACTTCAACGGTGAAGGATAACATTGTGAGGAAACCTGCATGTCTGAGACTTCTCCCTAATGTTCTCAAAGGAGTGTGAAGTCTGCCAATCCGCACATGGCCTGCGTGGTGGACTATGGCCACAAACCCTTCTCATATTGAGAGGAAACCCGTGCTCTGTAGTGAGCCAGCAATGGGTTGGTTGATCATGATGATGACGATATTTACGGTTTTTGGCTTTAATTTCGGAACGTAAAGTTTTGACTGCTCTGCAGTTGGTCTAAATTTCAACGCCCTCTTTTACAGGTTTTTTTTAGCTCGAAATAATATCTTTTGGTACACAGAGAAGTCCTCATCTGTGATACCAGACCTGGATAACACATAAAAAGTATTCGAAATGGATTAGATTTCATATCCGCGTCCAAAGTCACGGTAAAAAGAAATTGTAGGTAAAAGAAAATAAAGGCACTTCAATTAAAATAGATCGCAACTCGTATCCAATAGTGATCAACGAATGGCTGCATTCTCGTCCCGCCGGCCGCTCAGAATGATCCCAGAGAATCTAATGCGGTGGAGACCGCACGCTCTAGCGTTGCTGCTATTTGCGGTCTGGGAAGCTCTCTCATTACCAGCAACGCTTTGCTAGTAGCTATTCCATAACAAAGCATTATTGTTTAAATAAACTAGTTCAAGTTAACATTGTAAAGATTTAGCAGAATATGTTGTAAAACTAGTTATATTTGGAACGAAGTTCCTTATCGCGCGTTGTGAAAGGGGGCTAGACGAAAAAAATTCTTACGAAAAGTTGTCACGACACTTTTTGTTATTGTAAGCTGTGCGGCGTCGCATGTTTCTCTGTCTGTCTCTCTCTCTCTTATAGAAAGCAAGCCAGATATTTTCATTTCTATTTCGCATTGAACAGTGTGGTGTCGCGACGATTATTTTTGTAGAGTGTATACAGGTTTATTGTGAATAATAAAAAAGTAATGTAAGTAGTGAGAATAACTTAAATAAAATAACATTTTATTACAATTCCTTCACTAATTAATCGAAATGAACTTCGTTCCATCCGGGTGTCCCTTGACACCTCTCAAGTTTTTTTTGTATGGTCACCGGCATGCCCACACCGCCAAGCGATTTTATAGTGACTCTGATACGACGATGCTCCGTTCAAATCTATTTTATTAACATGAAATCAAAGTGTCTGCCCATCGTTTCTTAATAGGCTATTTATTGCAAGCTTACATAATTAGATATAATTAGATTAAACGCTTCACGTTTTAAATTTTGTATTTCGCGTGTTCGGGACCGGTAAATTTTTCTACTAACAGGTAAGATACAAGACAGAGGACTTTACAAGGAGTAATCTAGGTACTCGCTTTATCATCACTTACTGTTGAGTTCCATAGAGAGATATATTTAAAAGCACGGCAGGGTCGAGGGCGTGCCTACATATTGATACGATTTGGCGTTCCGGTATGATGCCGAGTAGAAACCGACTAGAGGATGGGTTCAGCCGGCAACGCATAAGTGGTTCTGGTTCTGCAGATGCTATGTATTAAAACAATGTTAATGCGCAGTAAATTGACAGTGATACTTAATTTAACGGCAAGATAGATGTGGACGAGACCTTCATTCAAGAATGAAATTTGACAATTGGATTATTTTGTACATTTATATTTTCATAAAATTTATTAACAACTTCAACAGAGATAACAATTGGAGGGAATTTTCAATAATCCACGGGAGATGTTTCATAATACCAATTACATTAAAACGAAGAGTTATTGATTCCTGGTTTTCATTCATGAGGTATTAAAATAAAATTTAACCCCATTTTAGAAACTCTATTCATAAAATCATCATTGCAATAATTCAAATACATACATTAACTTGAAAACGTACATTTTTTCACGCTCTTTGCACCCATTGCATAGAAAATGAGACACCAAGCCACCATACACAGATGGAGGTATTTGACGACGTCGCATTTTAATGCGATGCCGGGACACATCCCAAGCGGCGCGGCGGGCCTCTTTCCGTAATTACACTGAACGTTACTGCGAAACGGCTCAGGGCCGGTCATGCAAGCCTGGTATTTTCACTAGGGGGTAGTAATGGCGACTAGTTGAAATAATGTTTTCTCATCATCCATGGGTACTTAAGAAGACGACACAGAGAGGTACTTACATCATATAGTATTTAAATTTTTCCAATTAAAAAATCCAACTTCAATTCCAATTGTAGAATTATCTATTAAATAATTAGTATGTAAAACTTTGTGTTTCTATTATAAAGTTTCTCTTTACAAATTAGGAATTTTATATAGATTAAAGATTAGTATCTACAGTAGGTATTCGAGCTGTGCATGTCTTTTATGCATATGCATAATAGCCCTTGACTGCAATCTAATCTGCTGGTAAGTTATAAAGCAGTCTAAGTTGATAGCGTGTTAAACTGTTAGGGGTAAGTATTTAATTACTCATTTAAACCTAATCGGTTTTAATACAATATCACTTGGCCGCATGCGTTTATCAGTCTGTAAAGAAGTCACACTCGAAGCTTCCCATCAGCCCAGACCACCTTGAGATACCTTTTATTCTATATATATATAAAATGTGTGTGTAAAATAAATTAAATTACCAGGCGCTAATTTTGTTTAGCCGTGCGAAAAACACCAGGCGCACATGACGGCCATGGAAATCGTTTCGCATCTAAATTCAGAGTCATTAAGGCAAGAGGTCTACCCGCTGGGGATATGCTCCGAGATAGCATTAAAATGCTACGGCATCACGTATCTCTACAGGTTTATGGTCGCTGGGTGCCTCATTTTCTATGCAACGAGAGTAAGGCTCAAGACGTGACCTCCTCCTCTCCTAGAAAATAATGTCAAAAGCTCTGTGTACTTGGGCGCTTCTTTAGTGTTTCGGAGTGAGATCGCTTCACCTGTCTGTTTTTCATCATCCAAAAATTTTACATTAACAGAAAAAAAAACTCTTTAAAAATCTCATTTGAGTATACAGGATTTTAGGGTTTTAGGGAAGTCCCTAAAATTTAAATAA
The DNA here is from genome assembly GCA_928268935.1 of Lasiommata megera. NCBI lineage: Eukaryota > Metazoa > Arthropoda > Insecta > Lepidoptera > Nymphalidae > Lasiommata > Lasiommata megera. Next base: position 13,074,262 of record OV743329.1, read on the forward strand.
GTCGTACGAAAATATTTTTTATACCAACTAGTATACCTATAAAACTTGTCGAGTAAAATAAACGATTAAAAAATAAAAAACTTTACGAGTAAACCTCATAATAATTTTATACATAACTGTTATATAATATACATTTCAGTAATCAAATATAAAGGTAAAAATAGTAAATTCTATATCTATTACTAAAATAAATTAGTTTTTTCACATAAAATAACAGATTTCCACAACAAAATACCACACCAGACACGAAAACATTCGAAAACTAAATACATTGAGAGATAAGTACGAAAATATCGTAAATCGACAACGAAGGGACCATTTGAACGAGAAAAGGGCACATTTGTTTTGGCAGGTGAGATAAAGTGGCCGTAAAATCGGTCAAAGATGCCCGTAGCGCCAACAAATCTCGTATACAGCGCGAAACTTTTAACCATGTCGCGATCGTCCATTCGGAAAGTACATAATTTCTTATCCACTTCAATAGTATTAAAAAAATCATGTATACGAAACTTCAGACAAGTTTCCAAAAAAATAAATGTACAATCAAGCAACATAAATATAATAACAGTTTATATGAAATACAAAACGGTTAATAAAATACAAACATAACATTTTTCTCTTTTTGTGTGAATAAATCACAACACCACTTTAAGTATACATTATTAAACAAGGGCGAGCTAAGGGTGTCTATTGTGGCCCGACCCTTTTTACATCCCTCTGTTAAATAATACGTCTCCAGCTACCTTTTGATTCTTGCCCAGTCATGAATTCCTGGTATCGCGATTAGATGTTTTGTTTGTTAATTTATTTCTAAGTTCTAAAGTCTACATCCAAACAAGATTTATTTATCATGGTGGCAAGTTGACTTCCGTTTTATACGAGAGTAGTTTTATAATATATATTATTATAAAACATATATTATTTGTCCTTTACGTTACTTCTGTGCTCTTTTTCATGTAATGTAAAGATAACTTTTTAGACGACATTTCGACTTAATTGTACGAGATTTGTGAGAAAAATTTTAAAGGAGTCCCTCATGCATGCCCACAGACAAAAAAAACCTTACAGTCCTTATTTCATAAGGTTTAAAATTAATAAACCAGAAAGTAATAGGATTAATAAATAACCATTTAACCATTTGCATAATGGTGGCGATGCAAAGTTAAGAGAGCAACGGCAGTTTCGACGATCTTCCCTTGATCTTAGATTCACTACTAAGGTCCCAAAATAAGTAAGAATCATAAAAAAAAATCAATTAAGCAAAGTATGAATGCAATTAGCAAACAACAAACAAGCCCCTAACACAAGCAAAATAGCCTTTGAAAACTATTGCGAAAACTAAAATTGCTATGAATATGCAATAAATGTACCAGGTCAGCATAGACCGTAAGGGATGTAAGTTCGCAATATGGATGCTGGCTCCCTGCGGTTAGGGTGCCATCGGCATAAAGAGGGTGCACATTATTCTCTGCCCGCTTAGACGTCGGACCTTCAAGTTAAATATTTGCTCACGCCATAAGTCTCTCAGGCGATCGAGCGCCCGCCCGGCTAAATAATTTCGGTCATTTATAAAGATTTAAGCTGCAATTAATAACAAGGGATCCCTTTATCTTGAAAGGATTAATTAGCTATTACGTTTGTCCAAAGAATATGATCTTATTCCGCACAAAACTCGGCTCCAAAACCAACGAACGATAAGATAAAAATCAGAAAAAAACGATTAGAATTTTATAAAGAAACCCGAAAAAAATATTAGCACTTAACCGAAAACCTTTAATTGATTCTCTATTAAAAATATAATATTCTATTAATTTATTTAAACTTTCAAATCCTGTATAAAAAATTATTAGCAATATATTAACGTATAGTGACTTAAAGTAGAATCAAACACTGAAAAACGTCTGTAAGCAAAAATGTAAGAAATATCTAACGCTAACATTTCTTCTACCGGAGTTAGGTGTGTGACTATCGACCTAGAAGGTAAATGCAATATCCTTATTCATGAGGTATTTCAAGTTAGTAAGTAACGGCGCCGACACGCTGCACATTGGCGTCGATAAACATGTCGAAACTTGTTTGTAAATAACTCTGCAACTTCAGATACAAGGGCTCCAATATACCTACTCGTATTAAAGAACGATGTAGTTTTCCTAGCAACTAGCAACTCTGGCCAATGTACCTGTAAATAAATACCTTAATAAAAAAGTTGTGGGTTATCATATTGTTATCATGTTGTGTGATAAAGACTATTTTGTAGGTAGGTAAGCAATTATTTTGGTTATAAAGTTATGTAGGTACCCAGTTGTTTAGTTTTCTAAAAACTCTGGTCATCTATCTATCAATTCAACATTTCTTTCGTGAGTTTCAATACTAAAAACACACAACACTTTAAAGTCGCAATATACAACTTCTTAAAATTTATATAAACATATATGTATATATATTTTCGTCCTAAAACTATAAACAAATCTGTTGCAGGAGTTCATGTTTTGTCTTATATTAAACTACTAAAAGCGAAAAAACCCTTATCTTAGTACTAGTGGAAACAGCGCCAGTACGATGTTTGGCTAACTTACGTCGTATGAGACAGAAGATGCAACGCTTTGTTACAATTTTCTTACATAATCCTAATATAAGCTTCTCACTTACACATTCCGCACTATTTAATAGCTTCATCTAGCTAATCTGAGTTTCTTTACGTCATCAGTATAATTTTTTCCGAAAAGCATTTATGAGTTACGTTATCAGAGTAGCATAAAATACTAGGACGCATTAAATTAACTTCATCCAAATCCCAAATATATATATAAAATTTGTTTTATAAATAGCTTTATAAAACAAATTGCATTCATTAATCCCATATCTGAGCTTATCTATCGTTATCTCAGATATTCTATACCGTAAAGAAGGATGGATAGAAGCCAGCGCCGTGATACCAGGAGAGCATGACAGGTAAGGATGTATATTGAGTCCTGCATCTGAATGGGAGTGGCCCTATTTTATACCTGGCCAATGGCGACAACCCATGGGTAGTCACGCAAGTTTCTGCTAGACCCTTTCATTTGTGCAGGGAATAAAAATAAAACTCATTCATTGAATCCCTTTTTAGGGTTCCGTACCTGAAGGGAACGGGTCTTTTATACTAAACCTTGGCTGGCTGTCTTTCTGTCCGTCTGTCTGTCAGCAAACTTTTATGTCATAATTATAGGAAGAGACAGAAATACAGTGTGTTTTTTTTTTCATGTTATCGTTATAACAACAAATAATAATAAAAAAAAGTGAAAATTGGCGAAAATGTTATTTGCTCGATTTTAATTATACCAATGTGCAATATTGATACCACTAGTGCATTAGTGTTTCATATTGCAACGTATTATTATTATTATAAACTTTATTGCACAAAAAAAAACTGTACATAAGGCGAACTTAATGCTAAAAGCATTCTCCACCAGTCAACCTTGGGACATTAAGAAAAGTAATGGTAGGCGCACGAACAAATAAAAGAAGAAGGAAATGTATATATGTAACGTGATGCTTTATTTATAAAAAAAAAAACTGACCAAGTGCAGTCACTCGCACTACTTTTGACGACATCCGTGGCGCAGTGCATACGCTGTAGCATTATAAAGTTAGAGGTCCTGGGTTCGATTCTCGGCTCGAGTCTGCTCTGGTGGGAGGCTTCGGCCGTGGCTAGTTACCACCCTACCGACAAAGACGTGTCGCTACGCGATTTATCGTTCCGGCACGATGTCGCGTACAAACCAATTAGGAGTGTGGGTTTACCATAACAGGTTAGCCGCTACCATCCTAGACTGCATCATCACTTACCATCAGGTGAGATAGCCGTCAAGGGCTAACTTGTAGTGTATATAAAATAAAAAATAAAAATTTATAGTTACGTTTCGAAATTGGTTCTTTTAAAAGTTAACTAAGTTTTGATAACATCCAAAAAAATTGATCATCAGAGTCTGAGTATATCTTTCAAAATAATCTTTATTCAAATAGTCCTTAAAAAGGCATTTTTCGCGTCACTTTGAACGCGTCAATAATTTACATAGTAGTTATTTCATAGTGATAACTATATTCGTAAACTTAAAACTAAAGCTATGAGGGTTCCAAACGCGCCCCGGTCTAAGAAGAAGCCCACAACAAACTTCTCGGGGGTTTTTCTTTTTTTTCGTTATCACCATCTCACATAATGTACAATAAACTATAATACCCATGTTTTGGCTAGCAAAACGAGCGAGAAAAATGGTGGATCATTATAAAATGCGGGAGTGGTGTTCCGCCGCACCCCGTGTCAAGAGTCAACTGAAATCACGACGGCTCGTTACAAAACAGCTTCTCTTGAGTTTACCCTTGAGGTATACTTTGCTGTACTACGGATTACACATTCGCATAATAAGGAGGAGGAGGTATTGGGAGCAAACAGCAACAATCAGGGTAGATGGTGAAGAAACAGACGCTATTAAGATCGAAAAAGGGGTGCGACAAGGATGCATTCTGTCACCGCTATTATTTAATTTGTACTCTGAACATGTAATGAAAGATGCTCTAGATGGTATTGCTTTAGGAGTCATTGTTAATGGACAAGTTATTAATAATTTACGGTATACTGACGATATTGTCCTAATAGCGTCCACACAGCAAGATCTACAAGTAATTGTGAATAGAGTAAACGAGTGCAGCGAGAACGTTGGGCTAAGCATGAATCTACCGCCTGCTGCAAACTATTATGATGGGGAAGATTGCTAGAAAAAGAGGTGTTGGAAGGCGAAAGAAGTCGTGGCTCAGAAACATACGGGAGTGGACTGGCATCAAGTCGGTCGAACAACTGTTCCGTTTAGCCATGGACAAGGAACGTTTCAAAAAACTGACTGCTGACATCCAGTAATGGAGAGGCACTTGAAGAAGAAGAAGGATTACACATTCGCAATGACAACCATTTATTTTCACTAGGTATCACATTGGTACGTCACGTGGCATGTTTACTAGAGTTCAAGTTGAAAATCAGCCCTGCCTTTATAGTATAGTGCTTCTTTTATTTGAGTAATTGAATTCAAATAATGAATAGAAGCAGGCGTTACTTTGCGGAAGTCCATGATAAACAATAAACAGCAAGTATAATTTGCTATATTCCGCCGATAACCGGGAGATTAGTATAGTATAACACCACACAAAATCTTCCACTAGAACCTCTACGCACGTTTCGACCCGACACCGGATCATCCTCAGGAGATGTTGACTTCACAAGCGCAAAAAGTAAAGTGCTAATCTCCCGGTTGTCGGCAGAATATAGCAAATTATACTTTCTGTTTATTGTTTTAATTGAATTCAAGTGCTTTAGTAGTAGAAGCGTCGGCGTTACCACACTTAACGTTAGTTTTACAACCAATTTCTTTGTTCCTTGTCGCTATTGCCACTAAATGAGAAATTTTACGAAAAACCAAATGTCGAATGGCAAATTAAGTATAAAGATGATGAGATTGTCAAACTCGAGTTAAAAACTGTTACATAATTTCTTATCTTCCATCTATGCCTATATTATTTTTGACCACCTCCATGGCGCAGCGCGTGCGCTGTTGCATTTTAAAGTTGGAGGTCCTGGGTTCGATTCCCGGCTCGAGTCTGGTCTGGTGGGAGTCTTTGGCCGTGGCTAGTTACCACCATACCGACAAAGACGTGTCGCCAAGCGATTTAGCGTTCCGGCACAATGTCGCGTAGAAACCAATTAGGAGTGTGGGTTTACCATGCCCCTAACAGGTTAGCCCGGTTACCATCTAAGACTGCATCATCACTTACCATCAGGTGCGATTGCCGTCAAGGGCTTACTTGTAGTGGATAAAAAAAAAATGCACAATTACAAGATATACCGATAACATTTAATTCAATAACATTTCATACTAAACTAAACCAAAGAACCAGTTAGAGAAACGTTATGTAGGTTCTAAAGTGTGAGCATCGCTTCAATAACATACTTTCCTCGCTGAAGGGTGGAAAGGGCTTACTGAAAGTTCATGTTATAATTTGTAAGGAGCGGTGGGAGTAGCCTCTTCATAGCTTTATATTAAGATGTTTAATGAGCACTTTTAACAAGTTCACGTTTCACAAAGTGATTTTCTAGTATGAAATATTAAATACCTGTTCGGCTTCCTCTGATATTAAAATAAAGTCACTGTGCAGACGTAATGAGACTTAATTAGCTTTTTATTATTTTATATGGACTATTCAACTTTTTTTTTTTTTGAAGCGGTGATATCCTAGTGGTTAGGGCGGCATCCTTCTAATCAGAGTTCGGCAGTTCGAATCCGGGCACGCACCTCTAACTTTTCAGAGTTATGGGCGTTTTAAAAAAATTAAAATTTCACTTGCTTCAACGGTGAAGGAAAACATCGTGAGGAAACATGCACGTCTGCGAGTTCTCCATAATGTTCTCAAAGTCGTGTGAAGTCTGCCAATCTGCACATGGCCAGCGTGGTGGACTATGGCCAAACCCTTCTCATATTGAGAGGACACCCGTGCTCTGTAGTGAGCCGGTAGTGGGTTGAACATGATGATGATCAACCCACTACTACGAGTCCTTTTGATTCAAAATAACGTTGCAAAATATGTCGCATATTTGTGCTTCGTAAATAAACCACGGACGAAAAGTAAAAAAATCTGAGAATCGATGGCGAATTGTTAAATCTTATTATAAATTGATTCCTATCCTATAAGACTATTTGAAACGTGGAATCTGCCTGTTTGTACTTATTCTACCGTAGTACTTACCATAGCCTACTTTTAACAGCCTGGCTCTCTTCCAACATTAACATTAACAATATAGTTACATATAACTCTTCAATCATAGTCTTGTGTGAGATGAGTGTGGTGACGGTTCCTTTTACACGGTTTATCAGACTGAAAGACACGTTTGCCGATAATGGTGCGAATTCGTGTGCTATAGGGAAATAAAAGTACAATAATCCAAAGTCGCGGAGACCTCCCTGGCACAGTATTAAATTTTTTTTTTTTTTCCTCTTGTTTGGTCTGGTTGCAGGTTTCAACCACACCCAATATTGTAACACCATGCTTAGTATCCCTTATATATAACCCTGTCTAAAATAAATAAACCGTGGCTAGTAAAAACTAGCCGACAAGCGATTTAGCATTCCGATATGACGTCGCGAAGGAACCAATAAGAAGTATTGGTGTACCGTACTTCTAAAAGGTTAGCCTGCTACGATTTTAGACTACTTCATCACTCTGAACTAGGTAAGATTGTAGTAGGAAAAAAAAATAATTCATCGTGAAAAGATCTAGTTTATCGCTTTGAAAACGCCGATGCCCAGTTGTGATATTGTACCTTTAATATTTTACGAATGCTACTGAAGTTGAACTAGGCTGTACTAACGCTCGGCTCGCGCACCATCACCGCCTACCCCCTTGATGAGCACCTCCGGGCGTTGGATGTGTGGATGTCCAATACCCAGGAGTTAGGTCCTCGAGCTGGAAGACGCACGCTATGCTCCTGGTGCGTCTTCGGCGTTCAATTGGGGGGCATCTGATATTGTCCCCGAGTTGGCACCGTCTACGGACGGACTCTGCCGGCCTGGTTGCGGACGTGTGCGCGAGCATTACCCGTGACCCGGCCCCCAGGCGGCGGGAAAGGAATCCACCGTGGGGGTTTAGTCGGTAAGAGTCCGACATAACCACTGCGTCTCCTCAGACGCGGTGATATCCATGAGGATTACTCACGTTAAAAAAAAAGGCTGTATTAACGTTCATAAATCATTTTATAACACTTCAGAAAAAAAATCGACAGTCGTTAAAAAAAGTCACGTCTCGTGAAGCTAATACAGAAAATAGTTTTGTTTAGAATAGAGGTTCATAAGTGCTCTCCGAAGGCGAATCTATTCAGACTCTTATTCTCGCACCGCGTTCACAAGTCACCTTAAAAGCTCTTTGGGACCCCTCCGAAATCGTTTATTTTTCTTTTTCGCCCTCCAAAAACTTGATTATGTTGACTGCTTCGAGAAAACGTGTTTCTCGCTGGTATGATACTCGTTGCCTTAGTGTCTATATAAAATTAACTTTGTTATTGAAGTAATTGAATAAAAAGACTTGCAGTGACAAACAACTGTACTCTCCTCGTAGTATTGAATACAATTACATTATACCACTTCAAACTCTACTTACTAGCAATTGTCGAATTTTCAAGCCTCGATAATAATCATCATTTAACTAAGTAACTCAATAGAAAAATTATACCTTTATAGTCCAGCCGGATGTCTGTCTGTCCGGTCATTTTTGTAACGGATTTTTCTTTATTTATTACCTAGATTTAAAACATTCCAATTTATGTCTGTGATTCAGTAGTTTATAAATACGTCTTAAATAAATATTAAGATTATCTCAACATTTTCTTACCATTTTTCAAGAACACACAAAATACACACACACATATACATGCCCTAAAAACACAACAATAGAAATACATCACTTCGCACCAGGAGATCATAAAAAATAGAGAGCTGCATAGTATAAATCGAATATGGGTGTCACCCTTGTATTGTATCCCCAAGCATGTATCAGTATAATCTATCGGCACTGTGTTGTTTTTATTGGACAACCATGGTTGGTAAATCACTGGAGGGGGTAACCCTTTTATTGCAAGTCATCCTCTACTAGCTTAGTATTTATTGGTTTTTACATTCTTAAAAGACTCTTTATACAAATTACGTTAAACGTTCGTTTCAATTTTTCTCAATTTATATATTTATAATATTATAAATTAATGAAAATGCACTGCAAGTAATATTAACGCCAAGAAACACTAGGATCTCATAACATTAGACATCACATTCCCGTACATAGTGGAATACAGCCCAAAGCCGCGTTACCGTTTAAATTCCGAAATAGCGTCTACCCCTGTCAGTTTTTACACACAATAGCGCATATAACGGCGTCAAAACGTTAACGAGTCTAACCCGTGGAGCTTTTATGAGCCACAATGACCCGAGTGGCACTCGGGCTCGAGGGGTCGCCTTTAACCCCAGTCCCGACCTTTATAATGAGCTCGGTTAAATCGCAATAACCACTCGGATATTCTTCTTCTATCACTTTTTTAGGGCTCGTATCGCAATCAACAACGGACTATCATAGTTTCGCTAAGTCCATCTGTGCACGGTCGCTAACAAATTGGTAAAATTTATCATCATCATTATCATCATGATCAACCTATTACCGGCTCACTACAGAGCACAGGTCTCCTCTCAATGTGAGAAGGGTTCGGCCATAGTCCACCACGCTGGCCGTGTGCGGATTGGCAGACTTCACACGCCTTCGAGAACATTATGGAGAATTCTCAGGCGTGCAGGTTTCCTCACGATGTTTTCCTTCACCGTTGAAGCGAGTGATATTTTAATTGCTTAAAAACGCACATAACTCCGAAAAGTTAGAGGTGCGTGCCCGGATTCGAACCGCCGACCTCTGATTTGGAGGCTGACGCCCTAACCACTAGGCTATCACCGCTACCTACTAGTAAAACTTTTAAAATAAACTGGCTATTCAGAATGTCTATTTCTATTTTTCGGCTTGCTCTCCATTTACTGATACGCTCGGCAAATCAGTTCGGTAATAAATTTATCGCACAATCAAAATTTAAAAGCATCACAAAGGTAAAAGGAGAAAAGAGTTGAAAAATTAATTAATATTTAAGTCTTCTTTTTCTTGCCCTTATCCCATATTATGTGTGCTAAATGAATTAATATTTAAGTAAAGAATCTATTCATCAATTTCAAGGTTACTTCTTATTACTTTCCCCCGGTTCTATAAAATAACGCATTGCCTTTGGCATTGGAAACAAGATTTCAAAATGATTATTTAAGATAATAACATATAGTATTCTAGACAAATGCTTGAATCATAAAAGTGCAAAGAAAAGATTTATAAACCTCTGAAATCAAATATTCCAAGGGTGAAAGGAAAACTAAACTATCTTGGGAGAGTCCCGGAGAGGTTTGAAGGTGACGCCTAAGCGCGTCTGAATTGATTCCACTTGAAGAGCACTTAAGGATTTATTTTTTAAACAAAAGTATTTTCTTCTACGAGCGTCGGTTGTGTATACAGAGATTCTGTTAGCCAATTTTAACAGTATTGGTGAATTAGTTCAATCATACGACATTTATATAACTTGACTACCGTGGGTAGGAAAATTAGATAATTATAAGGAAAGCCATACTTTTGGAGTAAAAGATACGTGACTATACTATACGTATACTAATAATGCCATATAGATATTACTTGTTTTAGTATAAATTGGAAAATAGCATTAATTATGTATAAAAATTCAACTATAATATGTCCGAGGATGAGTCGAATAAGAAACCGTTGTTATGTTCCGATTATTGAAATGATTTTTTTCTCGGTCTTGTTGGGGGAAACAATCCAAACCGCCGATCAATATGTTCTACGCCATTGGTTAAGGATATATACGACACACCCCTTGCATGCTCCTATACTACGACAGTTTAGTCTACTCTTTAAATTTTATGCTATCCTAGTAAACATTTGTTAACTAATTTTCGTTTGACCAGTTAAGACGTTGTGTTCCATATTTTAAACCATATGTTAAACAATAACACGGGTTATCTTATCCTTTTAATTAGTCGACATTAGTTAAGTCTGGTAATGGTTTCATTCATTATTTGGTAACTGCTTGTTAACATTTCGTTTTGAATACCTATAATAATATATGACGTGTGTTGATTCAAACCATCAATTAGTCATAGTAACAGTTTAATTTTAATGTTATTCTCTTAGAACTGGTTGCCCAAATATGTGCATATTTAACACTGATATAGTCCAAATGTCATATTATTTATTCAACGACAACCAGTCATTTCACCAGATTACTCTTTCAATTTTATGTTATCCTGGTACCAAGGAGTTAATTTACTTTAACCCTTTGATTAGCAGCAAAGGTGCTGTCGCCATATGGTTATTAACAGCTTATGTTGATTAGCTATTGTTTGCACTCTTGAATTTCATTTCAAACCTCCAAACCAGGTTTGATTTAAGATTTTGATTTGATTCCAATTAAGTTTTCTAGTATATATAGGTGTTTTGATCAACTATGATCTTTAAGCGATTGATGAGGTTATTGTCAGATTTGTGTATAAGTAACTAAGACTCTAACTCAAGAGTTTAAACGTGGTTGATTTTGTTATATTTTTTACAAACATTTATTTTTCTTATAATTTTAACTTTTGTTCTTTTAAAAGGTACATTTTCAATTTAGATTGAAACATGGTGCCGATTGAACCAATCTAATAATCGATGGTGGCAAATCGGTCCTGCTCTTAGTAACAATTTAAAACTTTCCTTAAAATCTGCTTTCTTATGCCTTGGTATAGAGTTCACTATTTTGGCTATAACTGCTATATACATCCTGTCACGGAATTCCACCATAAACTTTCTTAACTTATAAACGATTCAATAAACTCTTACAGATTTTCCGGCATCACATTTATTATTACATATGAGTTATTCTGATCTATATGTTATATACTATTAAGAGATAGAGTTAGATAATAACAAACATCTAGATAAGCATTCATCCTTTATCTAGGATACGATTGCATAATGTAATCCTAAAAAATGAGGTAAGATTTTATTGTTATGCTTTTTGATTCCAACCATCTCTCAGCTTACACGGTAGTTATCGCAATCCATCGCAATATTATATCTCATATTTATTATTTCAGATGACTCCACAAAGTACACTATTAGCTTTTAAAAATCCTGTCAAAATCGGTTCAATGGTTCCGAAGATAATCCCGGACAAAAAGATAAGACTTTTACAAAATTAATCACTTAATATTTATAAGAGACAGTAGTTCCCAATTCACAGACAAACATATTATTAATGTGTATCGATACAGATGAAATCATTACGCGTTTGTCCTAATTGCAGTCAATTAGGCAACAGCTGGTATCCGATTGTCAGTAGCAAATGGTCGAATTGCACGCAGCGTAATTACTACTGTTCAGCGACCGCACGCCGGTGCAATATCCAATCATATGCACTATAATTACTTAGCGCTACAACTAGATTGAGAACCATTACAGTAACAACAACTACCGCATCCCACTAATGTAAATTAAGATCGAGCTATATACACCATTTGTTATATTTTGTTTTAATGAAAATAAAACAGTATTGAAGCAGTTGATCAGGCAGGTGGAATCTGGGATAAATGTTATTACGAGTACATTCGCAAATTACTAGATTATATAATATTATCGAAGGGCTTGCACGCTGAAGTGGCAGTGGACTGGTGACGTTTGTCGGAGAACCGACGGACGTTAGAGTCAGAAGGTCCTCGAGTGGAGACCACGTCTCGGCAAACGGTGTGTGGGACGTCCTCCGGCCAGGTGGAGCAATGACCTCCGAAAAATTGGCAGGCATCGACTGGATGCGAAAGGCCGGAGACGAGATGAGTTAGCGCTACTTCAAAGAGGCCTATGTTGGCTGATGATGATGATAATATTATAATTCAGACTGGATTTTTGATGAAATTAAAAGCTTAAAATGACATTCGTAGCCTTACTTAAACTGCTTAAAAGTTACATTCTTTGTGTAATTAATTTTAACATATAAAACTATTTATTAATATATGAAACTTATATTTACTCTTATAATCCTAACAACGGGTGTAATACACGTTATGGCAACCCACTCGTATAAAGTCGCCGCAAATAGTGTATAAACATTATGTACGCGAACTTTTAATCACGCTTTGTGGCAAAATATATGTATATTTAAAATTTATACTCCTATACATATTGATAAAATATCTAACATAGAAATCAATAACCCTAAAAATTTATATTGTTTATTTTGTATTAAATGCTTATTCAGATAACGTTCAATAGATGGCGTTTGCTTTTATAATCGTTCGGATTGCTTTAAATAGATGTTTAAAATGAACTTTACATTGTTCACCAGGTCGTCTAATTGTCAATAAAATCTTGATCTATCTTATTTCCCAACCAAATTTAACGCAGACAAATACAAAATATCTAAATAGTTAACTTTTCATTTGAAAAGCTTGATATATGGGCAGTTACTTTAAAATGCCATGTATATACAGTTTTATTCTGTACACAAGCATCATTAATTTAATTAACAAAATAGTTCGTTAGTCCTCAACGTTAAACGATCGAATTAAAATTCAATTTCACAATACAAAATACGGCCCTCCTAATGAAAAATAAGAGCGGCCATATTCGCCGGGGATTATACAAATTGGGCCTCATTAAACGTAATTGCTGGCACGCGGCTTTATATACAACTACCCGCAATCGGATCCAAATATTAATAGCTACCATTGTATTTGACGTTGCATAATGTGTTATTTGTTAAACTATGAAATCCGTATTTTGAAATTGTTATGTATATTGAAGCTAGTGTGAAGTAGTGTATTTAATAATTGTATCAATTGTAAATGGCCTGCTGGTAGTTTTACTACAACATTCCAGTCTACATTTGCTTCAAAGCTATTATTCTAAGAGACTCGCGTAATTTCGTCGAAATTATTTACTTACCCCAAATTGGATACACGTAAGCCTTACCCGGGGGACCATAACTCCGGAATAGTGGAGGTAAATTGCGGCAAATTGCAACAAAGTGGCCGGGACGTGCGGCCTCTCCAACTAATTCTCTCCGCGCGATTCGACGCTATTGTTGTGAATGGCCTCGTCCTTCAGAGCGGACTCTTATTCATTTATACTGTCCTGGTACTTTATGGCAATTTGTTGAATTGACACGTTTTATTTATTCCACACGGTTCAAATATTTTTAACATAGTTGGTTTGTTACCTGCACTGCACCTGATTGGAAGATTTTACCCAGTTAGCCGTCTAGGTCTCCTAATGATAAATGCTTACCGGCGCCCATAAAACCTGCAGAACCAGAGGAGCCGCCGAAGCTTTATCGGTTTCTACGCAACATCTCACCGAAAGGCTAAATAAATCGCTTGGCGATATGTCTTTGCCAGTAAGGTGGTAACTAATCAGACCCATCAGGCGAAATTCAATCCGGAAATCGGCCTAGAGACTTCCTACTTTATACCACTACAGCACACGCACTGCGCAACGGAGGTAGCAAGACAAAATATTTCATTAGTATACTTTAAAAACCTACTTTAGAAATTAGAATTAATTTTCTACGCGCATGTGTTGGCGTATATTAAATATTTCTAAGAAACCAAGCAGTACCTAGTCTCACTCAGAGCATGAGTAGGATGATTAAGTACTTCACCAACACTGATTTACTTATTTATTTTCATATTTTCAACAGATATGAAATATTTCATTAGTTTGGAGTGGATGCTTAAGGCAATTAAATATTTATATGAACGTATTTAAGTCATTGCTAAAACAAAACAAAACATATTAGTGTCGGTACATCTGTTGAAATCAACAAATTAATTGGTTCATTTTTTTAATTCATTTATTTGTATTTCAACGGATAAAGCAGTAAAATATAGTAAGGACCACCTAAAATCGAAAAATGAATTTATGGGATTTTATGATATTTATGGGATTGTAAACCATGAACTCCGCGTTTAAAGTAACTGAAAGTCTTATGCCATCTTATTATATGTATACTTATGTCTTCAAAATATTTATTTTAGCTGCATGCTAGCATCCGATGAAGCAATTATAAGCTTTGTTAAGCCAACATCACCCGAGGATATTCCGGTGTCGGAGCAAAACGTGCATTAAGAGGGCCTCCAGGGTGATCTGCATTATGATAAACATTTTTAAGTGTGATAAAGATTGGAGATATTATAAATTGCACTTTATTATTATTGCAGATTAGGGCAAATTAAGTTTCATGCACCAAATTCAAATTCAAATTCAAAATAATCTTTATTCAAATAGTCCTTAAAAAGGCACTTTTGACGCGTCAATAATTTACATAGTAGTTATTTCATGGTGATAACTATATTCGTAAACTTAAAACTAAAGCTATGAGGGTTCCAAACGCGCCCCGGTCTAAGAAGAAGCCCACAACAAACTTAGCCGGGGGAACCATTTATACCATGTATATTGTATACCATTATACCATGTGTTCCGCAAAGTACTCCTGGTTCTATTTAAATATCCTGGCTTTATATTTCTGTTAGGTTATTTCATTGTAATATTAATCAATCACTAATCTAAGCTGTTGATGATGATTTATAATTCTATACCCAATACGAGTTTTGGCCGCCTAAGTACCGAAATTTGGTTTTCGCAATAAGTAGCCAAACTACGTAACGCTACGTAGTCACTAGACCAACGAAGGTTAGATTTGGTAATATAACAATAAGCAATCATAGCAAATTTCTGCGAAGTAGCAATCTTTTTTTGTGGGTAGGTTGAATAACAAGCATCTAAAGTTAAAGTGTCCCCAGTTTTTAGTCTTTTTAAATAATTATAAAGTAGTTATAATCGTAATTTTGTTATAAATGTTCTATTAATTACCTGCATCATCTGGCACACATATTTCCACTATCTTATATCATCAATAAACATCAATGATGGATCTACACAGTCAACTAGCAAAAGGCATGGATGACATTGCAAAAATGGTTGAAGAGAGAATGAACCGTTTTGACCAAGCACTTGCACAACAATCGGGAGCTAAAACTTCAGGTATCTCAAACACTTTTAATGATATTACTTCTTTGGCCGCTGACTATGCTGAATTCAAATCCATAGGAAGGTTCTTCTGTTTCATGGCATACCTGAAGACAATAGTGAGCAGCTGGATAACAAGATAAGCTCCATATTTCGTGGTCAACTAAAGTTAACCAATATTGATCACTTGTGTATTGATGTTTGCCATCGTTTAGGTGTGAAAAAAGATAAGCCCAGGCCCGTACTTGTCCGTTTTACTGCTTTAAAGTACAGGAGTGCAGTATGGAATTCCAAAACCGCTCTTTAGGGTTCCGGCATAACGATTTCAGAGTTCTTAACTAAGCCAAGGCAAGATGTATTCATTTCCGCCAGAAAACACTTTGGCTTAAGAAGTTGCTGGACCGCTGATGGCACCATAATTATAGCCTTGCCGGACAAGAGTCGAGCGAAAATCGTTTCAGTCTCGGAGCTGGACTTGTTAAGAGTTAAATATCCTCCTGCTCAGGCCTCACAGGAACAGAAAACCACAAGATTACGACGTAATGCGAAAACATTAGTTAAGTAAAGTTATTTGTTGTTGACAACAGTGTATTTTTAACATAGTCGAGTAATCACCTTTTACATCAGGTATCTCTTTATTATTTTTCTATTGTGCTGACGAAAACTTGACGGTATTTTAATTATTAATTATTGATTTACTTTGGCTATAAAACTGCAACAATAATATTTTCACTTTACCATCTGTCACTCAGCTTAAGTAAATAATTGTATGTCAATGTCCGCTGTCAGCTGTCTGCTGTCAACTGAAAATATTGTCAAGTGGCATTTGATTTTTCTTTCCAATGAACATAGAAACCTCGAACTTTGCTTATATAATTTTTGAAGATTCTGTGTTGCTCTTCTAATTTTTTATTTTTTTTTTTTTGTTTTCTGTTTTGAAGTTGTATGTGTTAATTTCTTTCATTGATTGTTTTTGTTTTCGATGATCTCCTAAGTTTGCCAGAGATTGTGGGTAATTTGTATTTTGTAAAGTTCTTTTTCTTTTTATCCATAATTTATTTATATTATATACTATTTTATTATTTATTTTATATACGTATTCCTATATATTTGTTTTTTTTTTTTATGTTAGTATGTCCGACTTATTAAGTTCGGCCTATGATGATGAATATTTTTCTTGCTCTTCTTCTGATGAGTTCCAAAGTGTTACAAATAGTTTATCCTCTGACAGCAGCTTCTCCCTTGACTTTAAACTAAATTCAATTTTTACTTCCGATTCCCGCGTTCTTAACATTGTTCATATTAATGCACAGAGCATTCCGGCACATTATTCTGATTTCCTGGCATCTTTTAGTGGCGTCCTAGTCGATGCTATTCTTGTATCTGAATCTTGGTTGAAGCCATCTCTGTCCTCTGAGCTTTATACCCTACCTGATTTTACTCTAATTCGCAACGATCGAACAGGCTAAGGAGGCGGTGGTGTATGCATTTACCTCCGCAAGAATCTAACATTTAATCTTGTTTGTCAATCTCCTTCTGCTTATTCTGGCAGTCTTGAATACCTTTTTCTCGAAATTTGTACTAATCACTCAAAACTTCTCCTTGGTGTGGTGTATAGTCCTTCATCTACTATTAACTACTTCGATCTTTTTGAACAGCTCCTAGAAAATTTTACTCCCTCGTTCAACGACGTTTTAATAATGGGGGACTTCAATACGTGCCTTATGAAGGACGATGGCAGGTCCCAAAAATTGAGATCGGTTGTATCTTCTACCAACATGTCTATACTCCCTCTATCTGAAACACACTTCCCTCCGAACTTTGATCCCTCTCTTCTTGACTTGATAATTAGTTCCAACCCCCACAAAGTTTTAGCCCACGGTCAACTAACTGCTCCCTTCTCCTATCACGATCTATTGTTTCTTCGCTATGAAATGCGTACTCCAAAACGAAAGCGTAAGGTTATTTTGCAGCGTAACTTCAAAAATATTAATTTGGAACAACTACATAATGATGCATCCAATATTGACTGGTCAGATGTTTACAAAGCTACGGACATCGATGTCAAAGTAAAACTTTTTACAACAACACTTACTGGTTTGTATGATATCCATGCTCCTGTGAGACCTGTTACGATTAAACACTTACCAGCGCCTTGGCTCAGTGACAAAATTAAGAAAATGATGAGAAAACGGAATAAAGCCAAAACAAAATGCAAGAAAGAACCTACGATCGAGAATATTGCGACCTATAAGAAGTTGCGTAATCTCTGCAATAGGATGTGTAGAGATGCTAAGCGTCGTTATATCCACTCTTCTCTTAACAAATCTTCAATCCCTGAGAAATGGAGATTTCTTAAGTCTCTTGGGGTCGGTAAATTTCACAATACATCTAATTTACCTTTTGACCTCAATGCATTAAATACACATTTTGCCACTCCCCCTGTTACGCTAACTGATTCCCAAAAATCTCTGACTCTCCAAAATTTATCAAACATAACCTCACATTCCTGCGCTTCTTTTAATTTTAATGACATCACGGAGAGCGAAGTTAGGAAGAGTATTCTTTCCATCTCAACTAAAGCTATTGGTAGCGATGAACTGAGCCGCAATATGTTAGTTCTTGTGGTGGATCACATAGTGCCTATTATCACTCACATTATCAACTTCTCCCTCGCATTTGAGATCTTCCCCACTGACTGGAAAATGGCTCATGTCATTCCTTTACCAAAATCCCCTAATGCAAATTCTCTGTCTCAGTTTCGGCCTATTTCAATTTTACCTTTGCTTTCAAAAATTATAGAAAATGCTGTGTTTATTCAATTGTCCTCATTTCTTTTTAATAATGATCTGTTAAGTTCGTATCAATCAGGTTTTCGCCCATTTCATAGCACCGTTACAGCTTTAATTAAAGTTACCGATGACATTCGGTATGCTATGGATAACAAACAGCTTACTTTGATTATATTGTTAGACTTTAGTAATGCTTTCAACTCTGTAGATTTTGATATACTCCTTGGTATCCTTCGCTCTCTTAACATCTCCTCTTCTGTAATTAATTGGTTTCACTCTTATCTCCATGGACGCCAGCAGCGAATCTACATTGATGGGGCATACTCGGAATGGGCTAACATCTCTGCTGGTGTTCCTCAAGGTGGCGTACTATCCCCTCTTCTTTTCTCAGTGTTCATTAACGAAATTACTAAAATTCTTACCTCTCACTACCATCTTTATGCAGATGATTTGCAGCTTTATAGACATGCAACTTTGTCTGATCTGGAAAGTGCTATCCTTGGGATTAATAATGATCTTGCAGCCATTAAAGATTGGGCTGAATCGTACGGTCTTTTAGTTAATCCAAGTAAGTCTCAAGCTATGATCATTGGTAGCAGGCCGTTAAGAAATCGAATTGATTTCAATGATTTGTTACAGGTTTCATACAATGGTGTACCCATAGCATATTCATGTACATCCAAAAACTTGGGACTTTTTATTGACAGCAATCTTTCTTGGTCAGCCCATGTAAACCAGGTTAGTAAACGGATGCATTATACTATACATTCATTGAAGAGGCTGCAGAATTTCCTTCCGTTTCACACCAAAATTTTGCTGGCTCAATCTCTGCTGCTTCCTATTCTCGACTACGCTGATGTCTGCTACTTAGATGCCACTGAGGAGCTACTTGACAAACTTGAAAGACTTCAGAATTTGTGCATTCGCTTTATTTTCGGACTGCGCAAATTCGACCATATTTCAAATTTTCGTCGTCAATTAAAGTGGCTGCCGATTCGTTTTCGCCGGAATGTGCATATTTTAACATTGCTCTATAAGATTCTTCACAATTCTTCTCCTCATTACTTACGTGAGCGTATTAAACTTTCTCCCCTTCCTTCTCGACCTTTACGGTCTTGCGTCTCAAGGAATCCTCTAGATGTCCCTTCTTTTAATTCTATTTTCTATCGTAGATCTTTCACTGTTAATGCTGTACAACTTTGGAATTCTTTACCTGAACTTGTTAGAGACAGCCAATCGGTTCATTCTTTCAAAGTCAGATTAAAAGAGCACTATCTATCTATTTGTTAATATTATATTTAACATTTATTTATTATTATTAGTTTTCTTCATATATATATATATATATTTAATATTATATTTTAAGTATGTTTATTTATTTATTTATTGATTATTTATATATATTATATCATATATATAAATATTTGTTATTTGTATGTAGTTTAAACTTACCTTCTTTGACCTATTCCACTTTCTAAATTCATCTTACTCACATCTAAGGGTAGCTGGAAGAGATCTCTTATAGGGATAAGCTTTCCTTTGTATACTTCTTTTGTAAGTTATTGTTATAACAAATTTGGTACAAAAATAATAAAAATAAAAATAAAATAAATCTATCCCTATCATATTAACACAAGGAATATTATACGTAATAAATTCAAGCATAAGATTAACCTTTGCAACTGAATTGTTTATTTTGTTGGCGAACTCTGAACAAAGCGAGCCAAGAAGCTTTAGGGGCTAGTTATTGTTATTTTTAGTTTTGGTCTTAGTTCTATTCGAAATTATGGAATTTTACTACAGCACTTGACTACTCGTACGTTACTAAACAGGTAATAGGCGGGGCACGTAATTCGAAGAGTGGATAAACTGAAGTTCCCAATAATAGCTAGAAAATGGTATATGTATATCATATCTATTGTATCTTGCAAGTTTTAAGTAACATCGAGATCAGAGAGCCGGCGAATAATTACCAATGCATCTCCCACACACACAGAAAGTAAAACATATCCATAATCTGTAATAGAGTGATTAAAACTTTTTTATCAATTAAGTTATTTGTTTTTAACCTTTTCATAAATATATGAAACTTTTCCTTTAATTTGAATTATGAAAAATTTCTAGATGAATCGACTGAAACGATGCCGTCGTGACCTCTCAGTGTAGAATAAACTATTTCACGGAACGACATGGAAAAGCTGAGGTTTGATTTTGTTGTAAAAGCATCAGCAGTTTTACCCAAGACGTTCATAATTGGTTAATAATAAAGAAATTTTAAAGATCATCATCACCATCATCATGATCAACCCATTACCGGCGTACCCGTGCTCTGTAGTGATACACGGGTCTCCTCTCAATATGAGAAGTGTTTGGCCATAGCTCACCATGCTGGCCATGTGCGGATTGGCAGACTTCACACGCCATTGAGAACATTATGGAGAACTCTCAGGCATGCAGGTTTCCTCACGATATTTTCCTTCACCGTTGAAGCAAGTGATATATATATTTTTTAAAACGAACATAACTCCTAAAAGTTAAGAGGTGGTGCGTGCCCGGATTCGAACCGCCGATCTCTGATTAGGAGGCTGACGCCCAAACCACTAGGCTATCACCGCTTCGCTTAAAGATCATACAATGTTACAATCCAGAAGAAAAAAAAGTGATGCTATAATATAGCAAACGTCGATATTCGTTATGTACTGGATGACAATAATGAAGAAGGATTTTATTTACATACATTATTAATTTTTTTTTTTCGTGGCAAACTACCTACTTTGGGTTTAGTTGTGAGAGTAGAAAAATCAACTTAGGCGCTATAAACTTTAAAAATAAATGTGATCGGAGTCTATACATATCGTTGTATAGAAATAACATTCACCTTGTTCCCAAAAACGTATTCTATTTTACCATGACATGATGCTACTCTATAAAATAGCAAAAAGTAATATCAGAAGGCAGCAGTTTCGGCAAGGTTCGATATCGATGTGGCGCGTACCACATATCGTATTGCCGCCGGCGGAATAACATACGGGCTGGGCAACCGGGCAATGCGCTACATACTCGTGTATATATATATATAACGAATGTGCGGCTATCCCCAAAGCACGGAAGACATGTATAATAGGAACGTCCGGATACCGCACCGCAGGCCTGAGGTTAGTATGTCGGTAAACGCCGTGTATCAGCGCCGCCCATCAGAGCTGTATGGCGTGCAATTATAAAGGCAGTGCATACCCCAATAGCCTCCAGACTATGGCAAGATATTCGTGAGAAAACTATGTAGGATTCTTGCTGTTGAAAACCGTGCTAAGAAGCATTAGGGCGCACTTACCTTTTTTTTTATATCCACTACAAGTTAGCCCTTGACGGCAATCTCACCTGATGGTAAGTGATGATGCAGCCTAAGATGGTAGCGGGCTAACCTGTAAGGGGTATGGTAAACCCATACTCCTACCTGTTTCTACGCGACATCGTGCCGGAACGCTAAGTCGCTTGGCGACACGTCTTTGTCGGTAGGGTGGTAACTAGTCACGGTCGAAGCTTCCCACCAGACCAGACTCGAGCCGGGAATCGAACCCAGGACCTCCAACTTTATAATCTGACAGCCCGCGCGCTGCGCCACGGAGGTCGTCAAACGTCAGACTTCACGCATGTTCATAAGCACTGTCTACCCAAATACCCATATAAGATGTTTTCCTGGTGAAAACATCTTATATGGGTTTCCTGGTTTAGATAGATAGAATATGTTCAACAACAATTGAAACTATAAGCATTATTTTGAGAGGATATAACCCTTATTGGAGTATTTACATCAAAGATATTTCTACGTTACAGAAAATTATAGAAACAACAATTTTTAATTTAGATTTCTATTTTTTATACTTTGTTATTCTATTGTTTTGTTTAAAGATAGTGTAAGTGTATTACCCAAATAGAGATTTATTATTTAAGAACTTAAGAGCGTCATAGTTATTTTTTGCATCTGTTGTTATGAAAACAAAATAAATAAAAAAATATGAGAGTAAATTCCTTTCGCACCTAATAATAGTTCGCAAAGTATTATTCCTTCGAAACATTTCTATAGAGATGTAGTACAGCGCAGTGCATTGTTAGCATCTCTCGTAGAATAGACAACAATGGAGCGCAAATATGAATGTGAATTCAACTTTCAAGAATAATGTACGTGTGCCAGGATTTTGTGGAAACTTTACATAATATTTTCAATAGAATATGAAGATCTCGTTTATTGATTTTAGATTTAAATTATAGCGTCTCTCTGCACGGTCGAATCTGTAAATGTGAGAATATAAAGGTGATTTTCACTTGGAATACTACAGACGTGCAGTCAGTATCTTATACGGAATACCCACACTTGTTCATTTCTACACACACACACACACACACACACACACACACACACACACACACACACACACACACACACACACACACGCGCACGCACGCACGCACGCACGCACGCACGCACGCACGCACGCACGCACGCACGCACGCACACACACACACACACACACCATATTCAAATCCTATGTATAATATCCTGTACCTACCGCGCAAAACATCATGAAATGAGTTTGAATAATGGTCGGACCCTCCTTAAAAGTAAAGTTAGGTGACCTAAATGGCCGCGAGTGGCCTGAGCGGGCGGCCCATATATGTACACAAGACCCTTAAACCTAAATTAGGATAACACGTGGTTATATTTTATGCTGATGAGCGGCTGTTTGCGTACCAGGACCCCCTAGAGTGGTTGGACGTTGTTCGAGGTTAGTTTGACCGAGATTCATCATAATTAAAACGGGTCCACAGGCAATTTGCGAGACATGAAGCTTAGGATCTTTATGACTTTGATGAAGCAACGTTTAAATGACTGTTTCTACATCGCCCCTTGCATAAATTACTTAACCTGGAACTGTCGTCCAGTTTTTGTATGTTTTGTAAATATTTTGTAAATGTTGATTCTGGGAAGATTTAGTTTCAATATAGATTTTTATTTCGTACGTCAGTACATCAGTTTCATCATCATCATCATTAACAACCGATTGACGTCCACTGCTGGACATAGGTCTTTTGTAGGGAGTTCCAACGCTCACGGTCTTGGGCCGCTTGCTTCTGGCGGCTCACTGCGACTCGTCTGATGTCTGTCCACCTAATTGGGGGTCGACGTCAGTTTACCTGTCTGTTATACTTTCACGAAAAATCTAGTGAACGGATCTAAATGCATTATAGTATATTTATATCGGATACTTGGCTTGGATTATTCATTATTCTGGATTTAGGCTATTTTTATGTCCCGAAAACAAATAGAGTTTCTTTGTGATTGAGAGACGAAACATGTTATCAATTTGACTCTACTCCAATGAAGCTTAACAGATTTGACGATTCCTTTCATGCAACAAAGCTTGTATCATCATATTAGCTAAATTTGGTGAATAGGTAATCATCGAGAAGAATAATTACTTAAACAGTTACTATAAGCTTAACGTACAATGTACCTATATCATGGCCATCCCCTAAGCATAGCCTTCTTCCATTCAGTGTGCACTAAATGTTTGTATTTTTGGTAACAAGATTACATGATAAAGACGTTTAAAGTATACTTTAATGTCAAAAAAAAAACAGAGTAAAGAATCCGGGGGATTGAAAAGAATGTTGCCTTTGTTAGCGATGCACGCCTTTAAAGCTAAAACGTTCTTTAGCAAAGTACTGACTGATTCAAATTCAATTTTCAGAAGTTGGTTGTTTGCAATAAAAATAACAGAAGAAATTTGACCTCTGTGGCGCATTGGAATCGGTTCATTCGTTTAGAGCGACCGGAACAAACAAACAGAGTAAGTATGCCTCTGATATCTTATAGCGACAGCGGTTAAGATAACTGATTAATATAAAAATTTGATGTGTGCCTGGAAATAAAATGAGCAATAAAGATGTTATTTGAGTTTATAGCGGCATGGACGGAAACCCTTAAAGAATTCATTTATTGGTGACCGGAAGCGGCGCTGGCTAGCGAATGTCCCGTCATATCCGCTATGTACCTACGGTTGCTCTTTAACGTCGACTTCGTCAAATAAGTGTTTATATATTATATTTCACCATTTTAAACCGATTAACGACACAATAGCGCGGTTGTCCTCTCACCAACGATCAAATGTATATTGGTAGAATTCTTACCCATAAAGAACATTATGTATATAGACAACTGTCAGGCATACAGGTTTTCTCACACCGTCTTCCTAAACCGCTGCTTTAAGCAAGATATATTTACGCACATATATCCAAAAAGATAGAGGAGCGTGCTCGGTATCAAACACGTTCCGCACGACGTAGCGCGTTTCGCGTTATAAATCCCAGCAGGGCTATATGGGAATTTATAGTTTATGTATTTTGTCCGGTCCAGTCTGATGGGAGATTTTAGCCGTGGCTACAGAGATGCGTGCCTTTTTTACAAATAGGAAATCGTCGACCTTATACACCTTAAGACTACGTCATCACTTACCATCAAAAGAGATTTCAGTCAACTTGTATTGGAATAAAAACAATGCAAGTAAGCAAACCGACACAGTGCCTGTTTGCTTACTTTTACACTTAAATCCACAAAATGCATTGCCATTTAAAGTTAATCACTGGCAGCAGTTCTCTCATACATAAAGATGCGTAATTACCGAACTAATTGGTGTTGTCTCGTTAATTGTTACCGAGGAGACAGCGTAGATTCCAGAGAATCATTGCCGCTATAAACGACCGCACGCCTCTAATAAGATCAAGCCTGCTTAATGCTGACTACAGGCTTCGGGCAACTGAGTTAGCAGTTGGTGGCAATACATTTTTAAATAATGAATAGAAGCAGGCGTTACTTTGCGGAAGTCCATGATAAACAATAAACAGCAAGTATAATTTGCTATATTCCGTTGACTTTTCGTCGAAACGTGCGTAGAGGTTCTAGTGGAGGATTTTGTGTGGTGTTATACTATACTAATCTCCCGGTTGTCGGCGGAATATAGCAAATTATACTTGCTGTTTATTGAATACATTTTTAATTAGTTTTTCAGCGCTTTAATTAATATTCATGGAGTTTTAAATCATCAACAGAGCTATGTTGCCTGTTCAGCAGATCACACAGGATAAACACCAGTGGATGTGCTCAAGAACATCGCAGTCTTATTTTTCTTTGTCGTCTTACCACAAGATGTGACAGTCTCGTTTGGTTGACATCCAATCAACTTGTCATGTTTTATCAAGATTTCTGATACAAACCACTAAGGTGTCGAATGTCCTTCAGGCACCTGTGCACTGCCTCGTACAACCCGAACTTAGCTGATCAGGCTTGTTCCGAGCTCCAACGCTCCGTGTCGAGCTGTTTGCTGCACTCCTGAACTCTTATGTTGTTTATTGACATAATATTTTCTGTTCGACATTAGATGCATGTTCATGATTAGAATGGGTTTGCGGACTTTTTAATAAGCTAGTCAGTTAGACACCACAGCAGTATGTATGTACAACGGCTTGTTTTACAAATACCATTATTTGAGGCTCATATCTCAGTTATTCTTAAATAAAATACATAAGTAATTATGAAAATCGGCTCAGAGTTAATCGAATACCAATTAAATAAAAATACTTTTTGTAATATTGTAATTTATATTGGACAGGGCGCAAGCGAATTTACGTAATGCTTAAAATTAATTTATACACTTAAGTTCCAAACTTCATTATATACTTACTACCTATTTTAAATACTTGCCTTTAGAGTTTACTTGAAGTTACGGCTGCTTTCAGTTAATAACATTATAAAGAGCACCTAACTTAGTTCAAACATTAACTTTAGCTTCGGTATAAAGGAAGCTTTTGGCAACAAGTTAGGCTAACATCTTATTTTACTATCGAAAACAACGTTAGTACTTACTCGTAGTTAGATAACACATCGCTGCCCCGGGCATGAGTTAGCAGAGTTCACAGACGTCGACCGTTTGTGTTTTTCGAACTTAAACATACGACAGGGTTTAACATGACCAACATTCAGGAAAAAAACAAAATTGCACGACGGTTAAATACTTTGAAACAAAATGTCATCATCATCATAATCAACCCATTACCGGCTCACTACAGAGCACGGGTCTCCTGTCATACGAAAAGGGTTTGGCCATAGTCCACCACGCTGGCCATGTGCGGATTGGCAGACTTTACACGTCTTTGAGAACATTATGGAGAACTCTCCGGCGTGCAGGTTTCCTCGCGATGTTTTACTTCACCGTTGAAGTATGTGATATTTTAATTTAAAAAAACGCACATAACTCCGAAGAGTTAAAGGCGTGCCCGTGTTCGAACCGCCAACCTCTGATTAGGAGGCTGACGCCCTAACCACTAGGCTATCACCGCTTCCAAACAAAATGCAAATAACAATGGAAAATAAAATATGATTTCCATTGTTATTTGCAATTGCGTCATCAAGTTAAGGTATCGAATGGTGTTTCTTCGGTTTCTTATAGAAACGTAGACTTATACCAACGTTCTTGTAAAAAGTATTTTGTAGGTCCAATGTGGTTTTGTATATTCAAATTCAAATTCAAAACAATCTTTATTCAAATAGTCCTTAAAAAGGCACTTTTGACGCGTGAATAATTTACATAGTAGTTATTTCATGGTGATAACTTTATTCGTAAACTTAAAACTAAAGCTATGAGGGTTCCAAACGCGCCCCGGTCTAAGAAGAAGCCCACAACAAACTTAGCCGGGGATTTATAAAAAAATCATTACACCGTACATTTGTCGGGTTGGGTTAAATGTTTATATTTATATATCTAAGATGTGAGAGCAATACCTACTTGTATGAATTAGATCTGTTTACGGAATGTGCCAACTCGTGCTAAGTAGGGCCGGGCGGGGGCGGCGACTCGAGTCAATTCGCAGGCAGCACGAGGCGCCGCGATGTCGCGCCGCCCGCCGACGTCACGGCTACAGCTCCCTGTTTTCGCGTAACTTTAAACGGGAAAACTCCGCAGCGAGCCGCGTCTCGCTACAAATTTTTATTTATCACAATCCACACACGTTGAGATAACAATTTTAATCAAATTTATTGCTGTAGTGTGTGATATCGAACACTGCTTTGCCCTCTCGGAGTTGTGTGATTCTTTTTTTTTTATTCACCATAAGTTAGCCCTTGACTGCATTTCACCTGATGGTAAGTGATGATGCGGTCTAAGATGGTAGCGGGCTAACCTGTTGGGGGTATAGTAAATCCATACTCCTAATTGGTTTCTACACGACATCGTGCGGGAACGCTAAATCGCTTGGCGACACGTCTTTGTCGGTAGGGTGGTAACTAGCCACGGCCGAAGCCTCCCACCAGACCAGACTCGAGGCCGGAATCGAACCCAGGACCTCCAACTTTAAAATGCAACAGCGCAAGCGCTGCGCCACGGAGGTCGTCAACTAAAACCGACTGTTGCACCTGTAGGGTATTAAAAATATATTTTGATAAATTTTTTCGTCCCCCATTTTTGTAACAGAAAATATTATTTGTTATATGTTCTGTCACAAATCCAATAAAATCAAAAAATATTTATTCATGTTAATTATTACATTAATGTGCGATGGTGGTGATAACTAGAAATTCTAAGTCTAATAAATAACATGACCGCACGGTCAATTACTTCTTAATTAGCTAAGAAGGTCATACCGAAGGTTTTGTGTCGATAATGTCATTCTTTATATTATAATAGGATTTTTCGTGACATAGCACGATGTCGCGTAGAAACCAATGAGGAGTGTGGGTTTACCATACCCTTAATAGGTTAGCCGCTACCATCTTAGACTGCATCATCACTTACCACCAGGTGAGATAGCCGTCAAGGGCTAACTTCTAGTGTATAAAATAAAGTGCTTTATGAAACATTTCAACAGATTAGTTTTACACCAGAGTTACTTTCAGAGGAGCCACTGGTGGAGGAGTAGTAGGCTGCACATATCCTCCTAATCGGCGGCATCTTACTGGTACGCTAAATCGCTTGGCCGGCTTGCATTTTTTTTTTTGTGTAAATATGCAATTACTATTAATAACGTATATTTTACTAATCATGTAAGTAAAATTACTTCTAGAATTTAAAAGAAAATTAGCTTAAATTAATATATAACCTAAACGAATGACTGTGGAGATGGAGTGGTACAAAAAATTGGCTGCACTTTCGTTATAAACATGAAACAGCACTTGACAAACATTTTATCTCAGAGTAGGTAATAAATTTACCGGAAAGACAAATTACATGGAAGCTGTAATTAAAAGAATTTGGTAAGTACTTCAATTGTTAGCGGCAGCGGAGATTAACTAGATTAAATCCTTTCCAACGATTCAAGTTGCAAATTGAGACCAAGTTTTCATGCTCTCTCAAAAATTCATAGAACGAAAGACGCCGAGATACTTCCTTATTAAAATATAATTTAAAGTACATTTTAGAGATTCGAATTTGTTTCGAAACTTCTTAAGAATCTCGTCTTCTAAAGTTCTTGCATAAGAAAGTGTACTTTTTAACTCGACGATGTTGTTTCAAAATAATAAATAAAGGAATGAACAGCCACATTAACATTGGTAGCTATTTTTTTTCCGGACTGTCTATTAGCTGTACAAACCCTACTGGTTGCCACAGCGTAACCGGGCTGTTTGGCGAGCTTCGGAAAGAAGCTCTACCAGAAGAAATTTTGAATTGGTAACTAAGCGGTGATATCTGTATATAGGAAAGGAAAAGGTGATTAACTGACTGACTGATCAGATAACTTTAGCGAAGATTGATCTGGATAACTTACGTGTAAACTTCTGTAGTAATGCAGACTTGCATGATGCTAAATCTCAAACTGCGATTTTCTAAGCAAAAGATGATATATTTTGGAGATTGTGCTAAGCAGCTATTTCATTTGGTCTCATTAATTATCGAACCGAGAGTCAATAAACTGTTACGTGCAAACTTTATAACGCATAAACACGTACGATTCGCATCGTTTCCTTGTTTCTAGTGCGTATCGTGAACGCAAGATCTGGAACTAACTTTAGACTTCCGTTTCCCCCAGCACTTTAAACATAACAAAAAGGATTGTTAGTGAGATCACTGTGCAGAACGAGTCGTGAACGTTTGATAATCTATATATATAAAAGCGAAAGGTCACTTACTTACATACTTACTGATTAAACACGAGATCTCAAAAACTATTGTACGTATAAAGCTATAATTAAATTCCACCCCTAAGGGGATAAATTAAGGAGGTTGGAAGTTTGTATGAAATTTCTTTGTTTCTAGAGTTAGAGACACAAAAATTTGCATTAAGATAATAATAAATAAAAAACATGTACATCATTTTTTTTTTAAATATTACCTGTTAAGGGTAGTAAAAAAGGGGATGATAGTTTTTGCTTATTTTTTAATTATATACAAGCTGAAATTTAGAAAATAGGTTTCTTTTAGGGCGTAAGTATAAGGTTAGAATTGTTTTTCATCCAAATCTACCCCGAAGGGGGTAAAATAGGGGTTTGAAGTTTGTATGAAAGTCCTATGTTTTTTTATTTAGAAACACGAAAATAGGCAATTTGACATTTGCCTGTCGCTTAAAACCTCAATCTCATGGGAAATCAGCAATTCTACACAGACGAAGTAGCGGGCAACAACTAGTTGTAGATAAACCAAAGTTTATCCTAGACAACTATTGAGGCTGCGTTGTGAGTTTTGACGACCTCCGTGACGCAGTGGGTGCGCTGTCGCAATACAAAGTTGGAGGTCCTGGGTTCGATTCCCGGCTCGAGTCTGGTGGGTGGCGTCGGCCGTGGCTAGTTTATCAACCTACCAACAAAGACGTGTCACCAAGCGATTTAACGTTCCGGCATGATATCGCGTAGAAACCAATTAGGAGCGTGGGTTTACCGTACTCCTAACATGTTAGCACGCTACCATCCTAGACAGCATCATCACTTACCACCAGTTGAGAATGCCGTCAAGGGCTAACTTGAAACTAATAATAATAACTGAAATATACTGAATATATATATAGTGAAATATAGTGAATGCTGAAAGTAAGCGTTACCGGTGCATCAATCCACGCGCCACCACCAGTTGAAACGATGTTTTCAAAACAAGGAAACTACCTACGTACCCTGGAGAAATAACACTCGGCTTACAGAAATGTAATAGCATCGCCGAGTACGCCGTCAAATTAAATTATCATAAAGGGCCGCAGCACGCACCGCGCGGGTTCCACTGAATCTACTGCATAATTCACGAGCCTTCACAAGTTCATCGCGACACCCTCTCGCGTTTATGATCTACCAGTACTCCGCCATTTATTCTGCGATGTAAAACAATTGTAAAAATTAATGCTACACTGTGAAAAATATATTTTTTTCACTCAAAATTACTAGAAAGCGCAACTAAGAACCATTTTGTGCCAAATATAACCTTAGAAAAGTTATGTAAGTTTTCGGAGTGATGTGCGTTTTAACAATTAAAATATCACTTGCTTCAACGGTGAAGGAAAACATCGTGAGAAACCTGCACGTCTGAGAGTTGTCCATAATGTTCTCAAAGGCGTGTGAAGTCTGCCAATCCGCACATGGCCAGCGTGGTGGACTATGGCCAAACCCTTCTCATATTGAGAAGAGACCCGTGCTCTGCAGTGAGCCAGTAATGGGTTGATCATGATGATGATGATGATGATAACCTTAGAAATGTTCACTGCTCAATTGTTATCCTTGCGTATTCGAAGCTATGACCATACAACCTGATAATCAATTACTGGCCCACTGTTAGTTTTCGCTGTAATATTAAGTAATTTCATTAAATTGCATTATCAACGTAGTGTAGAAATTACTTTGTATGGAGAATCCAAAATGACTGCTGCTCACGACCATTACCACATGATGAGGTTATTACGAGTTCCTTCAGATCTTATCTCAGTGCTTATGGCCGACATTAATAATAATGAATCTTGTCTAATTGTAATTGATCTGCAAAGCGGGTCACACGTGGGAGCCTCGCCGGCCGAGCGAGTAGGTTTGAGGGTGGAAGTGTTTGATGACGTAATGTCTAAAAAGCCCACACATGAAAAGACTCGACGCTTTTCCTCATACTATTTAACAGCAGGGCAGCGTCGTAAAGGGCTGTTGGCGAGAGCCACGAGCCGCATCGTCCCTGGACGTACTTCTGGGCATCTGCCTCCATCATGCAAAGAATTGCTCAGGAATGGTAGTGGCTAAATTGCCGTAAAACTGAGGATCATCATATCCTACAAGCTAAATGGCTTAAAGCACCCACACATTCTAATTTAAAAAGTTAGGGTCTATTCCTTTTAATAGTACTGCTCCCACAGGAGGTTATCTTTCAATGCATCATAATATGTTGTATGGTATGATCTGTTAATTGCATTCATCATTTCCCGAACCTTCTGCGTGTTACTATACTATGACCAATCATATATTACTATATACATACTTCATTATTTGAAAATATTGGATTATATTTATTACTACCTTCGCTATGGGGTTAAACACAAGCCAAAGATAACTATCAGAGGTAACTCCCGCGTTTTAGCATCGCGATTTTACAACCAAGTGAGTAATTAAAGTCAGTTTTGAGTAAATTTGAATAATTTCTCCTCGTTACGAAGGTACAAATCAACTTGGAATCTAATTGCGGTGTCGCGGAGTTCTCATGAGTTGAGCAAATCAGCACAAACGCCGAATTTAATGATCTCTATAAACCTCTGATTTCAAATTCAAGTTTTCGAACTTATGTAAATGAAACAAAATTATTTTAACATACTCTCTTTTACTTCATCTCTAATCCTTGAAATGAATTTCATAATTATTACCTTTACATGACATTTTACAATTTATTTATACTAATATCCTTTGTTTTAGAGTATAATTTTTTGTCTGATTGCGAAGCAAAAGTGTCTTTTCTTATACAAGGAATTTAGGGCATAATTGCTACGTCTTATTACTATAATATTCACATACTTTTCGTTGTACAAACGGCCGAGATAATTTGGATAAAAAGATTTTAATGGTAAATATAAACTATGTATGAAAAACAGAAAACATAATGAAACCTATTGTGGGGCCGGATTTGGCGAATCCTACAGTAGGTTTTATATGATATCACATTTGACTTAGTAACTTAACATATGACATAATATACTTTAAAATTTTCATCGCAAAAATGGAATTCAGAAATTTTAATATAAAGGTTCCAATTTTCACGGAACACTAAAACTTAATAGTTTGATTTGTTCATCACCCCTAGAATCCAAGACCTTCACTAAATAATTAAATATTTTACCCGTGAGAGTAGCCGAGGTCTTTAATTAAAATCGTACTTCAGTGGTTTATTCTTGCATTTTAAATCATCAAACTTAAGAGTACTAGACAAAAGAGGTATTTTATTTGACGCCACAATATTATAATTCATTATATAATACAGAGTGGCTTGGTTTCAGTGAACATGTAGCACGACTCGGGACATACGTGCAGCTAAACTACACAATTCAGTCTCTGTCAGAACTATATGGTACCAAAAGTACCAATGCGAAATATATCCATTCTTCCAGTATTTGCTCATTTTTTGAGCCGTGCGTCGGCATCTGTGAGCAGTGCCGTCGTCATAAACACGTCAATATTAGAAACGGCGCAATCGAAAAGTGGGCGAAATTGCATCGGATTCCCCATCCATATATTTTTCAGTGGGAGAAATATACGCGAAAATGAAATACCATTCGTTCAGGGAAAGCATTTCATTTTATTTCAATAAAATGACTCACGTATTTTTCCAGTTAGCTGAGAATTTCGCTTGTATACGTACCTGAAAAAGAAAATTTACATTTTTAAATGCAATTTCATGCCGAATTAATACTAATGCATCACTAACTCACAATATATGCATTAGAGAAACAAAAAATTATAGAAACAATTACTATGTTAATGAATAGAAGCAGGCGTTACTTTGCGGAAGTCCATGACAAACAATGAACAGCAAGTATAACCTGCTATATTCCGCCGACAACCGGGAGATCAGTACAGTACAACACCACACAAAATACTCCACCAGAACCTCCACGCACGCTTCGACCTGACACCGGATCATCCCCAGGAGATGTTGACTTCACAAGCGCGACAAGCAAAGTCAACATCTCCTGGGGATGATCCGGTGTCGGGTCGAAGCGTGCGTGGAGGTTCTGGTGGAGTATTTTGTGTGGTGTTGTACTGTACTGATCTCCCGGTTGTCGGCGGAATATAGCAGGTTATACTTGCTGTTCATTGTTTTTTAATTACTATGTTATTGCAACTACAGATTGAAAGGGGTTTACAGTCTTGCAATATCTCTGAAAATTCGAAACTAAACATAAGTTATACGCTTTGTAATTAAATTAATTCTTGTGTTCTGCCGGAAATGTGATCGTGGTAAAGTCAACCATAACAGTAAACATGTGAATTATCCATTTAAACGTGCGGCCGATATGGCAGCCGGCCAATGTGAGCACTGAGAGAGCCAGTCCCCAGCACCTACTCTGGACCACTTCCAACCTGACAGTAGCAAGCGCAAATATATAACTCGTAGGGATCATAATCTACATGAGAGTATACATACATCGTGATTTACACGTACATGGTGATAACGAAAAAAAAGAAAAACCCCGGCTAAGTTTGTTGTGGGCTTCTTCTTAGACCGGGGCGCGAAGGAACCCTCATAGCTTAAGTTTTAAGTTTACGAATGTAGTTATCACAATGAAATAACTACTACGTAAATTATTGACACGTCAAAAGTGCCTTTTTAAGGACTATTTGAATAAAGATTATTTTTAATTTGAATTGAATTTACCTACGTTTAATGATCTTGAAAAACATAAACTTAATACGACTCGTATAATTTTGTAGGCGAGCAGTAATATTACTAATTGGCAAAAAAATCGGAGAGTCTCAATTGAGCGGTATTTCTGATAATTTAATTTTTAATCGGGATAGCATGGGTTTGGTCGTATAATGCGTGTAAAAGGTGTGAGTAGTGAAGTGACGGCTGATAGAAGTGAATTAAAGAAGAAGACATAGTGTGCCGAGCTCACATAGCATGGGATAAGGGCAAGAAGATGAAAAAGGTCAGGTGGGTATCCACATCAAGTCAAATCTGGCACGGGAGTCTTCTCTAAATAAGATAGGCTTCGGCCGTTCAACACGCTGGCCTAGACCCATTAACATTATGGTGAACTCTCAGGCATGCAGGTTTTCCCAAAATGTATTTGTAAACCGTTAAAGCAAATTATAATTAATTGCTTTAAAACGCACACACATAATTCGGAAAAGGTGGTTGCGTGCTGCGAAGTAACCTCGGTCCGCTCACCGCTTGTATGTTTGTTAATACAATTACTTAAAATAGAGAAGGTAAGGAAACGACAAAGCGTTATGGAGCCTCGGGAATTATTCAGACACTGCAGTGCGTAACGCAACCCTTATAAGGTACATAATTCAATTTGACACAGCACTCAGGGATCATATTACATCCCTAATTAAAGCACTTGATAATTGAAGCTTCATATCTACGAGTATATATAACATTGGGGCCAAAAAGACGTTGGTAAGTTTCTAGGCGTTTCTCAACTTAATATGGAAAAGTTCAGAAAAATTTAACCCATGAATGTTAAAAATTTATAATTGTTTAGTATCAAAACCAGAAGTATTTAAATTTAAAACTAGTGGGTATCTTTTTAAACAATAAAGCAGATGTCTCCATAAACTTCAGGTATTTAAGAACAAATATGTAAAATGTGATTGAACAAGTCGATATTTTACTTCCTGTTTAAATAACCAAAAAGGTGCAGATGAACTAAAAATTTATATATAATGATTCCAATAACACTAAACTGCGAGTACATTGCAAACATGTAGCATACCTACTCCACCTCAAGATCGCCTTAGTTCTCAGTTACATTTGTTTTTGTCATTAAGCATGATACACGTCTAGACCAAGCAGTGAGTAGCTTCTCCCAACTCCCAGGCTAAACAACACTGCTAACCGCAAAGTTCTAAATACTCTCGTCACAGAACGCGGTGAATCTGTATTTTCGTCATCCAGTTATATACTGTAATTTTATCGAATTTGTTCTACTTTGCTCTTCTACTATTTACTGTAAAGCAATGTTTACTCTTTACGAGTATAAAAAACGTGTAACATATGTATATATCAAATTCAATTCAAATTCAAATAATCTTTATTCAAATAGTCCTTTAAAAGGCGCTTTTGACGAGTCAATAATTTACATAGTAGTGATTTGACGGTGATAACTACATTCGTAAACTTAAAACTAAAGCTATGAGGGTTCCAAACGCGCCCCGGTCTAAGAAGAGCCCACAACAAACTTAGCCAAGTAAATTTTTTTTTTGTTATATATATTTCACACCCATGCTTGTTTATCATTTACGTAATCCTTTACACTATAGTAGGACTTATCCACAAGCTTACGTTTTATATAAACTTTGAACTTATTGAGAGAAAACTTTATGTACTCGCTCTTTTATCCATATCATATGTATCGTAGGTATGAATAAACATATAGTAAAACAAGGATTTCAGTGTTTACATGATATGTACGTTTGTTCAGTCGATTAGGTACTTTATTACTAACGCATGCAACCTGAAAATTAGGCATCACAATCAAATGTTTCTTCCTAAGAGCTACACGATCAATATATAAACTTAGCGTTGTTATTATTTAATTGATAAAATATCTTGGAGGCAGGCTGCTTCGCGTTCATCTCTCACAAGATAGTAAAACATTCTTATAATGAAATAATAATAATAGTTTAAAAAACTAAAAAAACACGCTACTGCACGCATGCGTAGTTCGCGCACTAGCTCTGTCTCTCTTACTCGCATGCAAAG
The DNA here is from genome assembly GCA_928268935.1 of Lasiommata megera. NCBI lineage: Eukaryota > Metazoa > Arthropoda > Insecta > Lepidoptera > Nymphalidae > Lasiommata > Lasiommata megera. The sequence goes on from OV743329.1 coordinate 13,110,650, forward strand.
GATGCGGAAAGAAATTAATTAATCCTGGCGAATCTAATTAGGATAATCGGATATTTTGATCGGATTATTGCATTGTCATCGACCTTTGACAGGTGTGCAAAGTTTGAATCAAATCTGATCGTTCAAAGTAGGGCAAAATCGAGCTCAAAGGAGTCGGTTACAAACAAACAAACAAACAAACATACATACATACAGGTGAAGCTAATAAAAGCGTGTTAAAAAGCAAGTTGACATTTTTACGCCGGCTTCTCACGGTAGAATCTGCCTTCCAAACCGATTTAAGAGTCCCAACGAACCGACAGACTTGACTTATCAACAGTGCTCATGAAGCAAGCGTAAATTTATAAATTAACCAACAGCAATTACAAAACAGTTTGACATTGTCACTTGGGAGAATGGTGCAGAGCTCGCGGGCACCCAACTATCAAGTGAGTTCCATCAACAACCAAGTATGGCTTACAGAGTTATACCACCTCGAGCCTTAGAGATTTAACCTGATTGTCTGAACTTCAAGTAAACTTGTCCGAGGAACGTTGTCTTGTTCATGAGTTTGGAAAGCGTTCATCTCCGAGAGGTAGCGCTTAGATTGATATGAATATTTGTATGTAGTACAGTCGCGTACAGTCGGTGCTGCCAACTATGTGCTCATAGATTTTTTACTAATATTTCTCACCACTGTATCACCTTCTTACTTCTTTTGCCATTAAAAGTTGCTCTAAAACTTACATTTATGGCTTAAACAGGCTTCGTCTGGTTTGAGGCTTCGGCAAAGACGTGTCACCAAGCGATTTAACGTTCCGGCACGATGTCGCGTAGAATCCGATTAGGAGTATGGGTTTACCATTTCCCTAACAGGTTAGTCCGCTACCATCATACCATCAGGTGAGATTGTTGTCAAGGGCTTACTTGTAGTGGACAAAAAAAATAAGTCAGTTTTTTATGCCCAGAACATTAGAGTCTAAAGTTGATGGCACATTTATTCGCACCGCACGAACTATCTCCAACGGATATAAGTCCGGCAGTATTTTAACAAGTTGTCTTAATTAACTGAAAGGCTAGCCGTAGTCCATGTAGCAGTTCTAAGGTATAATCCAAATAGTCACAAAACTAACTCCAAAGTTGAAATAGTCGCTTCAGAGAACACAGTGAATTAGGATAATCGATCACCGCCAGCAGCGCTGCGAACTCCGAACAGCCAACTACAGGGTGTCTGGTAGCAGATTTATATTTTGAAACTTAAATAAAAAACTGAATAATTGACATAAAGTTTTATTAAGAAAATTTAACGATAAATTAGTAGTGCGGATTTTACTTTTTGGTGAGTATGTCATCCAAATGTCTTCCGTCAAGTTGAACACACTGTTCAAAACGGAGCTTTGTGTTCTGTGCTACGCGCTGCAGTAAACTCGGTTCAATTAAGCTGATTTCTCGACTTATGTTTTCCTTTAAAGCCACAAGAGATTGGGGATTGTCATTATAAACCCTCTCTTTGAGGTAGCCCCATAAAAAAAAATCCATAGGGGTTAGATCGGGCGATCTCGGTGGCCATGGGATGTCCCCAAAGCGACTGATCAGTTTTTGGGGGAAAATTTTCTGAAGCAAATTCATCGAAGCTCTGGCTGTGTGTGCAGTCGCCCCATCCTGTTGAAACCAAGTGTGCGAAGAGTACGATGGATGAGCTCGTAGGTTTGTCAAAAAGAATTCCGTAATCATGCGTCGATAATTTTCACCATTGACATTCGTCGCCTGGGCTCGAGAATTTTCGAAAAAAAATGGTCCAATTATTCCATGCGTGGATAACGCACACCAAACAGTTACCCTGGGGCAATGCAATGGTTTTTGATGTTTTAAACGAGGGTTGCGGGTTCTTGGCGACCAGTAACGGCAGTTTTGCTTGTTGACGTGGCCGTTTAGGTGAAAATGAGCCTCGTCGCTCCAAAAAATGGGATTCACAGAGCGAAAATTCTCCAACATCGTTTCACAAAATTTTTTGCGTAAATCAAAGTCACTTTCTTTTAGTTCTTGAACGATTTGTATTTTAAAAGGATGGAACTTCAGATCCTTTTTTAAAATTTCATGCATAATCGCTCTTGGAAGTCCCAGTGAGGCTGCTCTTTTCCGTATTGAAAGCCGCGGATTTTCACGTAAACTGCTTTCAACCCGTTCAATGGTTTCCGGAGTCCTTGAAGATCGACTGGGCCCTGGCCGTGGGGCATTCATAGCCGAAGCAGTTGCGCGGAATCTCTGCACCCACGAACGAATTAAATTTACACTCGGTCCATCGCGTATTCGCCGAATACCGAACTTTGAACAAAATTGTCGACGAGCAATAACGTAAGAATCATTACTCTTAAAAAACGTCTCCACAGCGAACGCGCGATGCTCACTCGACCACTGCGACATCGTGAATGACAAATCCGCACGATCGATAATTCCAACGGCGCCACCCTCCCCCCGCACCGTTTATTACTTTTTGAAATAATTGTATTTAAAAACATAAATCTGCCACCAGACACCCTGTATCACGTGTGAGTTGCGGAGTTATGTCACTTCAAACAAACTTGCCGGGGAGTGATCCTACCTCATGTATTAGTTTGGATACCGGCCAGTCTCAGTACATATCTATAGCTTGTAACATTGTGTATTGTTGATGAACTAGCGCAATTGCTTCGAATAAAACCAGGGTAGCCACTCTTCAAGTCTTCTTTATTGGGTACCGCTACTTATTTTCTTCTATTCACTATTTTCACTGTTATTATAAAAACCTATTATAAACTATGCTACTATTCAAATAAAAAGGACAAACTATACTATTTTGTACATCGTAAGTGCGCGACCCGCAGTCGGTCCTGCAACTTACGTACTACGTTTTCTAAACTATTGGAACGAAGTTCCTTATCGCGCGTTGTGAAAGGGGATTAGACGGAAAAAATTCTTACGAAAAGTTGTCACGACACTTTTTGTTATTGTAAGCTGTGCGGCGTCGCATGTTTCTCTGTCTGTCTCTCTCTTCTCTCTCTCTCTTATAGAAAGCAAGCCAGATATTTTCATTTCTATTTCGCATTGAACAGTGTGGTGTCGCGAATCCTGACAGTGTTTCTGCACAAGTTCCGGATATTGCTGATGGAGTACAAAATTGAGCCTACTGATTAAGTTTATATAACATTATATTTGTTAATAATAAAAAAAAAATTATTATAACTTAAATAAAATAAAATTTTATTACAATTCCTTCACTAATTAATCGAAAGGAACTTCGTTCCATCCGGGTGTCCCTTGACACCTCTCAAGGGTTTTTTTAACTATGAAATGCGCGGTTTTTGCTGTCCCGCGCAAGTTCCATTCAAAGTTACATAACGTCCAAAACACATTGTTTTGGACGTTATGTAACTTTGAATGGTGTCAATAGCGAGGCATGCAGCCGTGCAGTGGTCGAATGGCCGGAGCCGATCCCTCGACCGATTGAAAAACATTCGTCAAAAGGCCGCAGTGCGCTTTGTCAAACCGTGAAAAACCTCTCCGTTGGTGCTGTGCCTCTGGTACGTACGTGCTCTGATTCGCTTTTTGCTTTTAAAATATTTTTTGCCAACGAATTTTTGAAAGCAGACTGAACATCAATATCATTTTTGTATTTACATATTAACAGATAATAAAAAATGAAATGCAAATTGAAATCAACATAATAAGCAAAGTGCCATAATATATACCTACTGATTTCAAAAATTGTAACGTTATAGTACTTTTGACCCGGTACATTAATTTAACTGAAGCGGTGATAGCCTAGTGGTTAGGGCGTCAGCATTCTAATCAGAGGTCGGCGGTTCGAATCCGGGCACGCACCTCTAACATTCCGGAGTTATGTGCGTTTTTAAAAAATTAAAATATCACTTGCTTCAACGGTGAAGGAAAACATCGTGAGGAAACCTGCACGCCTGAGAGTTCTCTATAATGTTCTCAAAGGCGTCTGCCAATCCGCACATGGCCAGCGTGGTGGACTATGGCCAAACCCTTCTCATACTGAGAGGAGAACCGTGCTCTGTAGTGAGCCGGTAATGGGTTGCTCATGATGATCTAAATAGTAAATGAACTTTTCAAAGGAATTGGTTCAAATGGAGTTTGGTTGTAAAAGCTAGAGATATATATTAGATAGTTTCCGAATATTGCACTTAATGACTTTGAAATGAATTTACCATCTAGTCAAAAGCGTACTGCGGTTTAACATAAACCTAGAGATGAAATCACAACAAGATATTCCGTTTACGTTTTACCCATTTGAATACAAGCCGACCAACGTAATCTTAACTTTGATCCGTGTTGTCGGAAAGTTCGCCGCAACTTACCTGACTTGCGTACCGCTGGCTACCTACGGCTACCTACGTCTTGTATACGATATTACAAACTTCATCGCCGGCAGAACGTGATCGTAGGTAGGTTTTCGAGTATCGATCGTAAAATATTTTACTCAAATGAGAGCGATTGTATCTATATATATATATATATATATATATATATATATATATATATAAGCGAAAGGTCACTTACATACTTACACACTGAGGTTTCTTGAAGGGCGTAAATATAAGGTTAATATTTTTTTTCATTTCAATATACCCGGAAGGGGAGAAAATAGGGGTTTGCAGTTAGGTTTGCAGGGGTATGAAAGTCCTATGTTTTTTTATTTAGAAACACGAAAATCGGCAATTTGACCTTTGCCTGTAGCTTACTTTCTGAAGCCGGGCATTGGCCGCACGGGTAACCTCAATCTCAAGGGAAATCAGCAATTCTACGCAGACGAAGTCGCGGGCAACAGTTAGTTGCGATAAAAGTAACTTACTGGAAGACTATTTTGTCGAAATATTCAAATTGTTTTACGAATATTTCGGCAAATGCGCTGAACGCTCAATACTTCATGACCTCGCCCTGTATTCACCTTTTTCTATAGAAACACTAAGTCTGTCGATTGTGATTGACGTGCGGCCAATACGGTCCAAAAGTTCCAACCGTTTGGCTTTTCAGATAATGACTGTTCAGTTTTCAATATTTCTTGGCAGTAATAATTCGATAACTCAATAAATTTGCAACTTTCGGTAAAATTGAGTAATTTTCTCATTTAAAAACCATCAAACAAAAGTCTACAAACAAAAATAGAATATAAACCACGATAAACACGACTGATACGCCCTTTATAATATAATATCCCTTTCGTTCTATTTAAGAAGAAAATTTATCATATGACCGTATCGATATACGAGTTGACCAGTGACGGTTTATCATATTGCCATACTAGATGGCGCCACTAGTTTCTATGTCTTTACATATCTTTATGCTATTGAAGCTTTCATAAACAAACACCATACCGTATGACGGTCCTCTAACTTACCTCTGGTACGATCAATGCTTAAGTACATGATTTTATTATAACTCAAATTGAGTATTCCTTCAAATACAGTTGTATTTGAAGGAATACTCAATTTGAGTGTTACAGATATGTTACTTATTCCAAATCAATCCACGCCCACGGCGGCGCAAACAAATTCAACCTTCAAATTGGCGTACCAAATTTCACAAGCCGTTCCATATTTTCCGATAATGTTCATAATGTTCTTTTTCTTCGAATTATGGAGGAACAAGTCCCACCTGGCTTCCGGGACCCTATTTTAGGAATAATTTCCCGGCTTTTGTTGGCTGACAAAATACGAGATATTCGAAATATTACTCGCTGTGTTGCCACGGTTACAAAAAAAATATTTCGACGATGTCACGTAGGGATAATGAAGCCACGAGTGAAATAAGTGTGTACGTTGGGAACCTGAATTTTGTTGTAAAGAATACTCATGCAAAAGAAATTTTTACAGCTTTATCTTTCTATGTTTGTGCTCGTTCTGCTCATACTGAGATTTGAGGGCAATTAAGTAAGACTCTTATAAACCGTATATATAGCCATTTGTAATAAATATATATATTTTTTTATCCACTACAAGTTAGCCCTTGACGGCAATCTCACCTGATGGTAAGTGATAATGCAGTCTAAGATGGTAGCGGGCTAACCTGTTAGGGGTATGGTAAACACACTCCTAATTGGTTTCTACGCGACATCGTGCCGGAACGCATAATCGCTTGGCGACACGTCTTTGTCGGTAGGGTGGTAACTAGCCACGGCCAAAGCCTCCCACCGGACCAGACTCGAGCCGGGAATCGAACCCAGGACCTCCCTCCAACTTCATAATGTGAGAGCGCGCACACTGCGCCACGGAGGTCGTCAATACGGATCAAATTAAATGATAACCTTTGCTAAAGATGTGGTATCTGTATATTTTGCGATATGCTGGTCTCCCATTGTGAAGTGGTGCCGAGGGGGCGAGTGCAACGCACTCCCGCTGTTTGTTTCCCTGTGCGGAGCGCGGCGTGTCAAGAGCCTCGTCTCGAGAGCATGTGTTTTCGTTTCTTATGAAAACATTAAAATAACCGTGTCGTCGCGCGCCCACTTGTCTATCTTCTTCGTAGAGTGATACACGATATCAAACAGAAAAATGTGGTTGAAACCCGTCAGTGAAAGGCGCAGCTTTTTACAATTACTATCACATGTTAGTGATAAAAGCCGGTACTGAGGGCCAAAAGTGCTTCGAGACACGTCGGAGGGCACCGCCACTTACCTAACAATTAGTGGCCCGCACCGGAACTCTCACCCAGGACCTGTCATCCGTTGTAACTAGCTGTAACGAACGTAGCGGAACAGCTAACCACTAGATCAATGCTTTTTTGTCATCTGGTTATAACGTTCTTTTCACTTTCATGGTACTGGAACAACCTCGATGGCCTTAAAGTAACTGTAAGAATATTGATGACTATCCAATCCAGGTCCAGAACTGGAATAAACTAACCGGACCCAGAAACACGTAGACAGTGAATCGACTGCTACTACTAGTGATCGTCATCATCACCATAGCAACCGATTGATGTCCACGCCTGGACATAGGTCTTTTATGAGGATTTCCAGTTGGAAATTGAATCTAGCTACGAACATCGGTTCTCCGAGAAAAGTGTCCCGCCGATTGCCACTTCAAATCGTTGAGCTCTATGGTAGTAACTTTGGACACAAAAAAAAAACAGTTTTTTTTATTGACTTATAAACTTATGATGCTACTACTTTGAGAACACAATTGAGGAATATTTTCCTTCTCAAGCTATATCTACTTACTTATAAATAACATAAGACACCTGAGCTAAATATAACTTCGCATTGTTATTTGAGTCGGGGCGAATGCTCCGGAAACTTTCCAAGAAAGAAATAAGGAAACAGTATCTTCATCGAACTAGATGTTGTGTACACATCAACGTGTTTTGTTTGGGACAATCGAACGTGGCGCTCGCCCTAGTCCGACCGTCTGCAATGGCTTGCGGGTACAGGATCACGTTACACCGCCGTAATGGACGTGTTTGTGCGCTGTATCATGTACCTATCTGTGTGTAGGCCACTAATCCATGTATACCATTGGTTTAGGTTTTGTCTGGTGGGAGGCTGCGGCCGTAGCTAGCGTGGTTAGTGACCCCTAACAGGTTAGCCCGCTAACATCTTAGACTGCATCATCACTGACCATCAAATGAGATTGCCGTCAAGGGCTAAGTTGTAGTGGATAAAAAAAAAAAAGGTTTTGCTCTTTTGCTATTCTTGCAAAGCTAGAAGATTCTACACTAAACAACACACCGTGGACAGAACATATTGAGGGAGCTGTAGGAAACCCAGGGGCACAAGTAGATTGTAGAAATTTTCCTCAGCGACGCCTTAAATTGGACGTCCGTCGGTCATAATGAACCAAAACAGTGTAATTTGCTTAAATTTTTTTATTGCTTATATTTTTTTTTTTCTATTTTTAAATTATAAGGTTTTATATGGGTCCCTGACCTGCAATAAAAATATTTTTCTTATTATTTTTATTGCAGGTCAGGGACCCATATAAAACCTTATAAAAGCGGTGATAGCCCAGTGGTTAGGGCGTCAGCTTCCTAAACAGAGGTCGGCGGTTCGAATCCGGGCACGCACCTCTAACTTTTCGGAGTTATGTGCGTTTTAAAAAAAATAAAATATCACTTGCTTCAACGGTGAAGGAAAACATCGTGAGGAAACCTGCACGCCTGAGAGTTCTCCATAATGTTCTCAAAGGCGTGTGAAGTCTGCCAATCCGCACATGGCCAGCGCGGTGGACTAGGGCCAAAGCCTACTCACATTGAGAGGAGACCCGTGCTCTGTAGTGAGCCGGCAATGGGTTGATCACGATTATTTTTATTATTTAAAATTATTTTTTTAAAGTTTGAAATGAATGTAATCATCGAGTACAACCCAAATATCCACCAGGAGCCCAGAATAGTAACAAACGACAATTAATGGAACGGTTCATTTCGCCGCAACTATCGGATCGCGAGCGACGAGAACAATGGGAGTAAATCATTTCGGAGCCGAGAGCGCTCACCGGAGCGGTGCGGAGCGCCCCGCCCGGCAGCGGTAATTAAAAAACTTTCAACATTATTTTCATTAAGAAGTATCTTTCTCTATTTCCTGCGCGCCTAGTGTTTGTTGCGCACGTAACGAACTTTTCTTGTTGAAGGAGCGCTGCGTCCGAGCCCCGGACTCCGAACTTAGGGAGAGTGGACTTATTGTTTGTAACAACTTATTTATTAACATAGTTACTCGATCTACTTCGTTGAAAGTATCGTTTAAATTTTAGAAATTCTCGACTAACTTAAGTTTCTTGGGGAGCAGCTACGAGAAATAATATGCAAGAAATGTTCACCTTGCCTATTTATCTATATAATATAAAAGCGAAAGATCACTTACATATTTACATACTGACTTACATACATACTGATTAAACACGAAATCTCAAAAACTAGTGCACGTATAAAGCTGTATTTTAGCAAGTAGGTAGTTGATAGTTAAGAGATGTCAGCTAAGAAAGGATATTTGGAAATTCCACCCCTAAGGCGGTAAGATAGGGGTTGGAAGTTTGTATGAAATTTCTTTGTTTTTAGAGTTAGAGACAGAAAAATTTGCAATAAGATTAATAATAATAAATAAAAAACATGTGCATCAATTTTTTTTTAAATATTATCTGTTAACGGTGGTAAAATAGGGGATGATAGTTTTTGCTTATTTTTTTATTATGAAGTCTACAAGCGTGAAATTTTGAAAATAGGTTTCTTTTAGGGCTTAAGTATAAGGTTAGAATTCTTTTTCATCCAATTCTACCCCGAAGGGGTAAAATAGGAGTTTGAAGTTTGTATGAAAGTCCTATGTTTTTTAATTTAGAAACACGAAAATCGGCAATTTGACATTTGCCTGTAGCTTATTTTCTGAAGCAGAGCAATCACGGGAAATCAGCAATTCTACGCAGACGAAGTCGCGGGCAACAGCTAGTTTTTATTATTTATGTACCAAATTTGTGACATCAAACTCTTACAAAAGAAGTATACACAGGGAAAGCTTATCTCTATAAGAGATCTCCTCCAGCTACCCTCAGATGTGAGTAAGATGATTTTATCAAGTGGAATAGGTCAAACAAGGTATGTTTAAACTACAAACAAAAATATACTTAGATAATTTGAAAAAAAAAAAAAGTATTTTTTATTATTCTATTGCGATCAATACGAACCAAAATCCACGAGATTATGTTTTAACAGTTACACCGCTACAGAACTATGCAACGCTTCGCTTCCTTAGTCTGTTCTGATCACAGAATTCATCCTCGCCTAGATAGTTACGCAGTTCGAACGGAGCACTAAGCGTCTTAGCTTACTGTGCCATGACAAGCCAATTAGGAATATGTGTCTATTGAACCGTTATAGCTAGTTATTCCTCACACACATGTTCAGTGTACCTCATTTGGCAAAGTGATAGTGGTAGGAATTACATAAAAATAAATTGTATGAAAAATAGTTTTACTAACTAACAACAAGAACAACTTACCACAAGTTGTTAGAATAATAATAAATTAAAAGAGAACCAAAAAGAGTTCGTTACCGGCCTACGATAAAATAATCATTCTCTTAATGAGCGAGTGCGTTTTTTCATAATCATCATCAACATATCGGAAGGATGACTACATCCTTCCGATCCGGAATCTATATATCCGAATACTAATTCGGATTAGATTTCGGATATCTTCAAGTATGCCTACAGTTAATAAATTTAATTGACAATGATTTTGTGCCTTCAAACTTATTGATCAGATGTTAGATTTGACCGAATTTACCATAAAACGACTAATGAAATCTAGCAGTCTAAATCTAACTTGTAGAGGAATAAAAATAAAACAACAACATGCCGATTAGTGAACCTTATTTTGAAGCAGAACGAAACATTGAAACTATTACAGCCTCTCGCGGTCAATTTCACCCGATTTAGTTTGAAATTAATTTAACAACGGTAATCACTCACAACTTGAAATTACCTGCTCCTCTTACAGCGGATTTATTACATTACTCAAGTCCGCTATTGAAATTGGACTTCGTATGAGTTATTTTCGCACAACCCGCACGAGTAGGTGCTTTCAAATAATAACAAATTTCACTCTGAACTCACGTTAATTAATGAGTTATTTGTCTAGATAAAGGTCAGGTGATTGTTGTTTTATTATTTAAAAAGTACTTTTAATACACTGACATACATGAACAAAATTATACAGCATTAAATTCTATTGAAGCGGTGATAGCCTAGTGGTTAGGATGTCAGCCTCCTAATAAGAAGTCGGCGGTTCGAATCCAGGCACGCACCTATAACTTTTCGGAGTTATGTCCGTTTTAAAAGAAAAATTTAAATATCACTTGCTTCAACGGTGAAGGATAACATCGTGAGGAAACCTGCACGCCTGAGAATTCTCCATAATGTTATCAAAGGCGTGTGAAGTCTGCCAATCCGCACATGGCCAGCGTGGTGGACTATGGTCAAATCCTTCTCATACTGAGAGGAGACCCGTGCTCTGTAGTGAGCCGGTAATGGGTTGATCGTGATGATGATGATGAAATTCTATTAAATTAATAACTTTAGCTAAAGGAAGAGGTAAGTGGTGCATTTCCTATTTTTGTTATTTTTGCAACTGACGCAATTCTATTGAATAAATTAAGAATTCAATAAAAAAGAAGCTCTTAAGTTCATGACTCTTACCAATAAGTAATAAACTGCATAATAAAACTAAAATCACAATAAAAACTTCTCAGAGTAAGTCCTCGAATGGGCGGGGCATTAAATGTAGAGTGGCGCGCGTTATGAACCGCGAATGGATTGTAAAAATGGAGATTTTTATAGACATGGCAACAATACGCGGGTTTTATAACCGCAACTTGATCGTTGCGCCGCGTTGTTGTGACCATCGTCATTACTCTGTAAATAGACTGCAACGTGCAACGAGAACATGTTGTGCGGAAATGTAGCATAAGCAGACGTAGGCAGGCGCCTTCTCTGTCTACCGACAACAAAACATTTTAAATCTGATGTTGAAATATTTCTGCAGAAGCACGTTGTGTCTGTTACAGTTTTAGTAGTCATACTTCTTTTTTGTAACTTAGTTTTAGTTATAAGTTTGTTTGTTATTTGTTTCGGAGATAATGGGGCTGGCACGTTCGTTTCGGACAAGTCCCGAAAAATATAAATTAAAAAAAGAAAGACGAAAAAACCTACATTTATGTGTTAAAACGAATCGAAGCAGGAAGTTACTTTGCGGAAGTCCACGACGTAGGTAGGATCGACATCGAGCTTAATTTGCCATCGTCGACCGAAATAAATCTGTATGGTGTTATTACAACCTTACTTGGTTTTGATCACGGCATCATGCAATTGACAGCATGAAAATGATTGAGAACTAACAAGGGTTCTGTCCGAAAAATATGTCCCACTAGAACCGTACAATCTGGCTTAGCTTCCAGTATAAACAGTACCTTTCTAGGCTTCAGCTTAGGCCTATGTATCGTTCTGGAAAATAATCAATCTCTTTTTATGCAACAGCGGGAAGGCCATGGGCGTTTACTGAGCTGTTGCATTGTAAGAGCAAACCTATTCCGTTTCGATAGTTTGACAGCTTCAATGAGTTCCAGAACAAAGAGTTATTAATCACATTAGGTACAAAATTAAAATGAGATCAAATCAGGGTACAATTTAATTAACTAACCAAACCCCTACGAGCTTTTTAAAGTATCCATGTTAGTAACTTGATTTCTACTTTTCGTTTCACACCTAAATAATAAAGGCCGAATCACCAAATACAAAATACATAAGTGTATCGCAGCTGTTTATCACTGATTTGCAGTGGCTTCAATCTATCTATATATATAAAAGCGAAAGGTCACTTACATACTTACATACTGATTAAACACGAGATCTCAAAACTATTGCACGTATAAAGCTATAATTTAGCAAGTATGTAGTTGATAGTTAAGAGATGTCAGTTAAGAAAGGATATTTGGACATTCCACCCCTAAGGGGGTAAAATAGGGGTTTGAAGTTTGTATGAAAGTCCTATGTTTTTTAATTTAGAAACACGAAAATAGGCAATTTGACATTTGCCTGTAGCTTAAAGCCGCAATCTCACAGGAAATCAGCAATTCTACGTAGAATTCATATCATTCATTCAGCTAGTATTTCATAAATCAATAACATTTCAAATCATACACTCGACATTTTTCTTGAGAACTTTTGCTGTAAACTTGTGCAAGGAACGCAGAAACCAAGCGTCCATTCACGCCGCCTAATTGAATCCCAACTCTTTTCCAAGTTCGCTCGCTCACAAACATATAAAGCGAACACTGGATTCCGAACCTCTATTCGCCACGTCTCATGGAACATTGATTTAGTGGAACGAATTTGTCGTTTCCCCTTATCTAATACATGCTGAGTCGAATATTGAAGGCGATTCGGGTTCCGGCCATATTCCCACTAAAGTTTACTTTATTTTCAATATTTTGACGACCTCCGCGGCGCAGCGCGCGCACTGTCGCATTATAAAGTTGGAGGTCCTGGGTTCGATTCCCGGCTCGAGTCTGGTCTGGTGGGAGGCTTCGGCCGTGGCTAGTTACCACCCTACCGACAAAGACGTTTCGCCAAGCGATTTAGCGTTCCGGGACGATGTCGTGTAGTAACCAATTAGGAGTATGGGTTTACCATACCCCTAACAGGTTAGCCCGCTACCATCTTAGACCACATCATCACTTACCATCAGGTGAGATGCAGTCAAGGGCTAACTTGTGGTATATAAAAAAAAAATTCTTTCATTTTCAAATTTATCGTATAATATTACTTACACTCGTAACCCACGAAAATTCACATAAATAAATATCAGCAGTATCGAATGCGGACATGGGATATACATTGCGCCGAATGGCACTCGATTGTATAAATACTCTGGCAAGCTGGTCTGCCAAAACACACACGGCAGTACCGATATTGGACGAGGCAAATAAGGTCCGCTTTTGCGATAGCTCAATTCACCAGTGCACTGGAAAGCGATCGGGAGGGCTAGAGGCGAATTGAAACAACACCCAGTGATGATTGACCTGCCTCACAATACTGAAGTGACTATCTGGATATATAAAATTAGCTGGAAGAATAGCAATAGATACAATAGCAAAAAAAGACGTGGTGATGTATAATAGCAAAAAAAGATGGACACCAGGTAGGAACGAAGTTCCTTCGGCTAATGTAGAATCGACACAATTTGCAAAAAAAAAAAAAAATCGTGCTCAAGTTTATGTAGGTTTTCTTGATTTTTCTCTTAAATTTATGTGTATTTATGAAATTCAGTATTTTAGGAAATAATAAATTACGTAAAATTATATTCTATTATTTCTCTTTATTTCTGTTTAGAAATAATTAAAGAGGGAGAAAGAGAAAGGTATTATACACTACTCGCTTGTGTATACGACTGTCGCGCCTGCGCACGTTTTATTCCACGGACTTTTTCTTACGGTTTCAGTATCACATTTTTTTCAGTTCGGTCGCGCAGCAAAATCCCTATCCAAGCCTGCCGTAAGGAACTTCTTTAAAATAATATAGAAGAATGATATGACACTACATAATGTACGTATTATAAAAACAGCCTCCACGCAGTTTAAAAAAAAAATCCGCACTCCAACTAGGGGTTCTAAATTAGAGTCGAGCCAGCGATAAAAAATATAAAATACGTCGTAACCACCGTCTTGGAAATGAAAATCCCCGCCGGGGAAAATGTGAGTTATGTTCATAAATAGTTTAGGAGGTGATTTATATCGGTCGTCCGGGTTTGAGAGCCGCGGCGTGACAAACGAGCCGCGCGACCAGCCGGGGCCCGCCACGCGTTAATCACAAATTTCAGCTTAATAAGGGGTATTTCGACGACTTTTACCATACCGTATCCCTCATTGAAGCGCGAAAAAAGGTTTGTGACGCATCGAAACACATAACGGTATTGTTCGAAGAAAACGGACGTTTACGATGAAGAAGCATCAAATCTGTTAGAATATCGTAGGTACGTATTTTATTTTATTTTAAGAAATATAAAAACGAATAAAGATTTTACTTAAGCTGTATCCACTTCTATGGTAGTAATAGGAATGAAGTGCCTCGTTGATTCTCTAGTAAAGAAAGATCAAAGTTCTACTCCCACTTCATTACTATACCTACAGAAACATAGACAATTTAGCAATATCACTTATATAATATTATAGGTAATGAGTATACAAACACTTTCTACATTGGTATACATTAATATTAATAGAAATATATTAGCTTTATCTATTGGGTAGTAATTAGGATATCTAACAATGTGACTTCACTTTTCGAATCCCGTTTGTATCACTTCTGAGATTTCAAATATAAACTTTCTTGATTGAACTCATATTATCATTTGCATTCAATCATGAACGCGAATTACAATGATGTGATTTAACAAAACTATAAACATCAGTAGGTACATAACTATATATAAATAGACTTTAATCAGGAAACTTGGGCGTCCGTTCAATCCCTCACGATAATGAGTGAGAATATCTTTATCGAATGACTTGGGTAAAAAATAATAAAAAACCGTGCACGCATTTCGGAGCTGCCCTCTCTTACGATCACAAACGCGTTGTACAATTCTGTTTTTTAATTAATTTCAGTTCGAAATAAAACAAAATAAGTAGAATACCTACCTGCTCCAAACATTGCACAAGTTCCCTGGGGTTGTTTTTGTTTGTGTCGCTGAATGTTCGGGATAAGATCACAGCTGTCGAAGTAATTTTGTTTGATAAGAAATCGTCGAAGCGAGCGAGCGGGTACCAGGGCGACATAAGGTCGGCGCAGTGAGCCGTCAAAATAATTCGTACGTATCACGAAAAGTGAGTGCAGGTAGGCGGGATCTTTTCACGCTTGGATAAATCGCTTATCCATCCCAAGATTTGTAAATATTTTGAGATTTGACACAACTAAAATAGATTAGTTTCATTATCAATGTAAAATAATACGAGTTTTTGTGTCACAGATGCAACCAGTTACATGGAAAGTAAATATCATCGTTAAATTAAATGCAAGTTCCTACCAACTGTACTCGTAACAGAATCTAAAACCAAACCTTTATTTTCAATCCGACACCCTAACCCTCTCGTAGTTGCGGCTTCTTTTAACTCCCCCGACCTAAGTGCTCCTCTCCGAAAGAGAAGACCTAAACATATCCTTCATGATCCTGACGATCGGATGACTACTGACAACACACTCGTACCACCTACCACACAATCATAGCTACACACCGTCTTCGCCGGCGAAGTGGAGGCCCCCGCTTTCTTACGTCATCCGGACGTGGGCTCCATCCACGGCCTCAGAGACGTACGGATCACTCACCGTCCGACCCCCCCGTTATCCCAAACGTCGCCTATGCCGAGGTTCGGCCTCAAAGGCGCCCTTAGGCAGTCGTTTCCTTAGTTTCTTCGAGCCCTAGGGCTCAAAATTTCTTCTGGCAGAGCTTCTTTCCAAAGCTCGCCAAACAGCCCGGTTACGCTGTGGCAACCAATAGGGTTTGTACAGCTAATAGACAGTCCGAAAAAAAAACCTATATTCGCAACCGGCGATAAAGTAAGAGGTACATATTTTCATTCACGTTTTAAAAAAGAATATATTACGAGAAAAGCTTCATACAAACTAGTAAATTAAATTAACCTGTGCATCATATGTCATATCTCTTTTATTTTAGATAATATTTGCATGAAACACTATCTAGAATATTATAATATTTTAAATTTCCGACAGTTTGACATCCTGGAAAGAGTGACGCCATTATCATACTATAAGTGTTCCTCACTTGTCAATTTGTAGTTAATTTTTTTTATTTTAACTTTTTACATAAAACTTAGATTAACCTAATATTATACGGCACAGGGGACCGAAGAGCTGCCAGCTACCTCGGACAAAGAATTAGTCTAGCAATTCAAAGGGGGAACGCTGCCAGTATCTTCGGAACCTTGCCTAAAGGGACTCCTTTTAATAATATATTTTAGTTATGATGTTATATATTTATTTATTTTTTAAGATTTGTAGTTAATTAACTATAGAGAATATTTGTATGACACTATCTAAAATATTATAATTTCATTTTATATTTGAAAAGGCCTAATGGTTTTTTTCTTTTTGTATATTTTGAATATTTTATTGCTCCTCATTTGCAGCCGGTTTTTGTTAAACTTTTGGAACATATCAGAGACTTAGTACGACTTATAATAATGGACAACCCTTCCGATCCGATAAGATCCGCATACCTCCCATGATCATCGATCCATCCTACAGTTAAGATTAAATGGTTAGACCCATATCATAGATTATGAGCGGGTGTATCGAACTTTTGTCGCATGAGTAAAAATAAGTATTAATTCCATTATTACCAATGCCTAAATATTATATTGACGTCCAAATGCGTTCATCCGCCCATTACTGAGAGGGGCCGGCGGGGAGGCGGGGGTGCTGCAGCCAGGCGCGCGTGAAATGAACCTGAACTTTAGATTGGGCACGTCTCTTGGTTAATGTATGCCACGCCTTGGTTTCCATTATACCTACGTGATTAAAGTTGGTCGCACACTGTCGCTTTAACCGCAACAGGCGCTCAGCGTTACGAGGACCCGTCAAAGAAATGCATACTTTCTTTTATGTAAAATATAATTTGTATTTATTCAAATAGAATTAATCTAAATGTGTGTTTAATATTTTGGTATTTAGAATTCAGCTGTTATATAGTATCACGACGTGCAACATCGTGCATAAAAGAAAAATAGATATTTTTAGGTACCTTGACTATACGGACTATTTACTAAAATTACGTCTTAAATTAAAAACTTGATATTTTTGATATATTCACGTATGGAAGACAAGGTGCTTCAGCTGAAGAGGCTCCCACTGAAACGTGATGATGATGGTGCAGTTTTTACAATTATAACAATAAATTGATAATCCCAATCTACTCGTAATTTGTTGGTTACATTCGCATTTCAGTAATAAAAAATAACAATACAAGTCTTTTATGACACAATGAAGTAACAAAACAAATATATTACAAGTTAAATTGTAAAATGCTTCAAATTTAACATGATTATCATCTATATCCAAGCTTTACTACCAATTTATACTACATGGTAGGGTGGAAACTCGTAATCACTCCATGCACACATGGAGTGACTGCTAGATCCGGTCCTAGTACAATGAAAGTCATTGGTTCAAATTCACGCTTTAAATCCTTTGAGCTATTCAAACTTTAAACCGGTTGAACTGCAAAATATCGTGATACCTATGGCAGTATCGACTCTTATTGGATAGTTCCCATTAGTGTAGTAACATTTAATTCCAGCAAAATAATCTAGTGCACCGAAATCAAATAGAAATCCAGTGATTTAGTTGGTGGTACTTGTCAATCTGGTCTGCCCTGGGTCAAGCACTACAGAAGTCGTATAAACGTCCAAAATAGTATACACTCAACGGCCTCTTATCAGCATCATAAACTATGAATGTCCAACCCCTACACTAGGCACTGGTCCACTCTCTCATACAGGAATATTGTTTTTTTTTACTGGTACACAGCATCATCGATACGATCTTGTTCAAGACGCACCAGCGCCAGAATTGGCCGGACCCGGAGACTGGAATTATTCCAAACCAGTGAATAATGCATGTCAGTGAAAACCATTTCTGCCGCTATCCGCGGGTCCCATCTCGGAAACAGATTTATCTAGCGAGTAGTTTCGTCTGATAGTTAGCTGTATGAACTGACACGTGAAATTAGCCAGCGACTCGCATTACTCCACTTGCGAGTACAATGAGATTAATTGTGCGCACAAGTTTCTTTGTAATCGAATGCAAAATATATTTATTTGACCCGAATGTCGGGGATGCGTAATAAGTTTATTTAAGTTGTAATATCTTTTACTCAGTGTTATAATTCTTCTTTAATTTTAGAAATAGTATATAATAATAGTGTAGAATACAATATAGTTTACAAAAAATACTTTAATTTAAATGACCACGAATATTTATGACATACATTTGTTATATTTTAGTTATTTCAATATGCACACTTGTGGGGAAAAGGAAGTTAAAACCTAGAGATGAAACTACTTTTTGGTGACCTTTTTCCATTAATTGACTGTAAGTTAAAATCACGATTATTAGTAGCTCTTATTAGTGTCCAGAGTTTTTCTGGCTGTGGCCGTCTTTAACGATTGGCTACAAAACTTTTGTCATACTAGATAATTGTACTATGTTATGCTTTGCTCCTTTATGATATATGACAACGTTTGTGTGACCATCTTAAATGTGTGGCCTGCTGATGTCATCTTATTAGCCGCATCATATATGCCATTCCAAACGACTGGAAAAGATGTCAGTTGTCCAGTACAGCAAGTTTAGAATTCGTAGCCGTTTCTTGAGTACAACCAGCACTCCGGATGGGGGTGATGGGGGGGGGATAGCTTCACAGGGTTTATTATACACCTAATTGTAGTGTGAAAGTTTGCGGAGTCGCAAACTTTTGTCATGATACTTGAATATTATAACTCTAGCTTAATTTATTTAATAGTTTACACAAAATAATTTAAATTATATTTGACTTGCCACGAATGTTCATGAGATATTGTGTGGTTGATTTTTGATTAAATATAAGTGCATTAAAAGCAGTCTTGTGAGAGAGTAAAGTGAAAATACCTCCTGGCGTCTTTAATCGTTTAATTAGTTGATCATTAGTTAATCTTGGTTCTATATAATTGCAAACGCTAGGACCTATAATATGTAGGTACATGTGTAAAATGTATTCATCAAGATTCCAGATTCCGGATTACTGGTCGATGTCAAAGGAGTAGGATCGTCTAGATGCTCGCAGACTCAGTTTGTGTAAGCCATTAACGATACCTCGGTACAGACGGTGGCATATATGTGCTACCTAACATATAATACTAAAACCAAAACCCGGCAAACTGGCAGCTTTGATTAAATCTGAAAGATTGTACCTTCTGAGTCACTCAGCGACCAAAGGACAGTCTACGTC
This sequence comes from Lasiommata megera, assembly GCA_928268935.1. Taxonomy (NCBI): domain Eukaryota; kingdom Metazoa; phylum Arthropoda; class Insecta; order Lepidoptera; family Nymphalidae; genus Lasiommata; species Lasiommata megera. The sequence continues at coordinate 13,130,170 of OV743329.1, forward strand.
TGTTACGTGATATATAAACTCAATGTTACAGATCTAGCTCAACGAAATGCGAACCAGTATCAGATGGATCTTATGGGTCGGACCGGTTGTCCGAGGTAGATATCGGTATTTGTAGACACCCCCGCGTGTTATCTCACAACAGCACCAAGCAGCAAAGCAGCGGTGACTTTACAGGCTGAAGTCAGACGGGCTGTCAATATGTGTATTCGATACGCATGAAATTAAGTACATATTTGATAATACAACACGGTCAAAACAAAAACCTAACCTAATCTAACCTTATCGTCATCATGATCAACCCATTACCGGCTCACTACAGAGCAAGGGTCTCCTCTCAATATAAGAAGGGTGTGGCCATAGTCACACGTCTTTGAGAACACTATGGAGAACTCTCAGGCGTGCAGGTTTGCTCGCGATGTTTTCCTTCACCGTTGAAGTTAGTGATATATATTTTTTTTTAAACACAACTCCGAAAAGTTAGAGGTGCGAGCCCGGATTCGAACCGCCGACCACTAGGCTAACGCCGAATCTAACCTCACCCCTTCTTAATTTGTATGCGCCTTACTTTGATTAATATGGCACTGTTATACAATTTTTTATCTGTAATTATCTGCCTGAGAAAACCTTAATCAAAGAAAATCGTTTGTTTAAAATTTGGTATCGTTCAAGCCACAGCAATCGGTGGTTATTGGGAAACCACCGACAGACACTTCTATTTTTATAAATTCGTATAGGTGGCAAGATAAAATAAGTGAAAAATTCGCTCAAACGTATTTAATGATTTAATTGTTAGTGACGTCAGCTTTGCGACTCATGCGGCAATGTGTGATAACCTTTACGCGTTTTAAATCTCGCGGGTATCAAAATGTAGCAAATGTGTAATGAGGTAGGTAGGAAACACTTCGACTTCGGTGTCAAAGCAGCAAAAGAAGCGACTCTACCCGTGCAAAGGGGAAAAAGGTACAATCCAATTTTTGTTCTGAAGACACGAGAGCAAAATGTGATAAAACAAACTTGAAAGCTTTCACCCAAATATATGCATAATGTTTCTCAGTAAAAGCTTTTAGTTTCAAACTCGTTTTATTTCATTTTAAAACGACTTTAAAAAGCGACGAACGCTCTTATTTCAGGCCGTTATTAGTTTTTAGTGTTTCAGATAACAACAATAATATAATATTGCAGCGAAATTATAATATGTAATTGAATGCATCAAAATCATCACTTCTCTCGTTGCTTCCCAAGAATATGGACTAGTCAGTTTAAAAAAAAAATGTGATATCTATTAACGTACGTAACGTTTAGTCGACTTCGCGGCGCAGTGCGTGCGCTGTCGCATTACAAAATTTGGAGGACCTGGGTTCGATTCCTAGCTAGAGTCTGGTCTGGTGCTAGGCTTTGGCTGTGGCTAGTTACCACCCTACCGACAAGCCAAGCGATCTAGCGTTCCGGCACGATATCGCGTAGAAACCAATTAGGAGTGTGGGTTTACCATACCCCTAACAGGTTATCCCGCTGCCAACTTAGACTGCATCATCACTTACCACCAGGTGAGATTGCCGTCAAGGCATAACTTGTAGTGTATAAAAAAAACGACTAATTTTTCAAATAAGATTCTATTGAATTTCAATAAAAGAAAAAATATAATAAAAACGTTATATATAAACTGAACTTTTTCCTCAACATTTTTTTCTTTAGGATTTAAGCTTTTATCCGTTCATCTACATCAACAATGGTTGTCCAGATGGACATAGGATTACAATTTACAAGGGCTAAGACGGCACTAGGATAATATACAAGCTAGCTATATATATTGAACGGAACATAGGGAGAGAGTTTAAAATATTAATATGTCGGAGGAGGCAGCGACTGATCAGAAGGTGAGTCGTCTCCTGAATACATGTGGTGGGCGTAACGTGGGACTGGAGCAAAAGACAGACAGTACTCAATCACTGATCACTTTTATTAAACAACGAGGCGTTATTACAGTTCCTAGTCGAGTTGATCGCACGGAGGCCCACACTAAAGTGAATAACTTTATTTCTGTATTTCTGCTTGTCGACGAGTCACTCGCACAACCCCACTCCAAACCGCCCCGCACGAACGTCAGACTAGACTCTGTAGAAGCGCCATCTTGTCGGCACGCTTGCGTCTCGTTGTCAAATCAACTTCCGTATCCTACAAATATATGTTTATGGTTACAAATTTTACTGTTGCCAGCCATTCGATGTTTGGAGTCTGTTTAAACAATCTCTCGTGTGTGACGCCGGAATATTGCGAACATAATTGCACATTGAAGCAATTCACGACTAAATATCAAAATTGTTTGGGCAGCGGTCGCTTTTCAGATGAGCTCGCAAATGAAACGTGTGTATAAATTTGCCAACCTTTAATGTTAGCCGGTGATACCTACAGCAATGTATGTTCAGCGACGGACTGGCAAAATAACGTGTGCTCAATGTACAGCCGAGTGCAAACAGGTTTATATTGATTTACCGATACTGTTGATACATCATAAAGTTCCGGGAATAGGTTATGCAAGAATAACTGCCTGCCTCGTTGGTCCAGTTATTATCATTGCTATTTATCCTAATGGCTCTGGTGGGAGGCTTTAGGCTTGGCTGGTTGCCACCCTGCCGACAAAGACGAGCGGCCAAACGATTTAGCATTCCTGAAGGTCTAACCTGTAGCGGGATAAAGTTTGAAAAACTGGATTGGAACGACATTCATCAGTAAGTGGGATACAAAACGTACTGACAATTAGTAATATCTCTATATATTTTGCGTTTTTAAGCAATTAAAATATCACTTGCATCAACGGTGAAGGAAAACATCGTGAGGAAACCTGCATGCCTGAGAGTTCTCCATAATGTTCTCGAAGGCGTGTGAAGTCTGCCAATCCGCACATGGCCAGCGTGGTGGACTATGGCCAAACCCTTCTCATATCGAGAGGAGACCCGTGCTCTGTAGTGAGCCGGTAATGGGTTGATCATGATGATGATCCACTACAAGTTGATAAAAATATATATCATAGTGGTGTCACCAGTCTAAGATAGTAGCGGGCTAACTATGGTTAACCCACACTCCTAATTGGCTTCTACGCGATATCGTGCCGGAACGCTAAATCGCTTAGCGACTCGTCTTTGTCGGTAGGGTGGTAATTAGTCACGGCCGAAGCCTCCCACTAGACCAGACTCGAGCCGGGGATCGAACCCAGGACCTCCAACTTTATAATGCAACAGCGCACGCAATGCGCCACTACTTCTAGATTATATAAATAATGAAAATTAAATTACATCGGTAAATGACTCACTTAGAAACTACTGTATCGATCTGACTATTTTTGAACGTGATAAATTTATTTTCTAAATCAAACATGAACACTCACCATTAGAGCGAACGGTTAACTATGCGGCAAGAAATCTTGATTCCATTTCCGGTGGTAATTAGATGTGTGGATTTGTGGAAGTCAATTAATTCTCGTTAATGTAGTTAGTTTTAGTAGATAACCGGTACAGGCCTCGGGCGGAGATGTAATTGAGCCGCAATACCCAGTGCCAGTAATCTATTACTCGGAGTACCTACTTGGTTATGTATTTATAAGGATAGGTCTACGTAAGCCGTTCATGTACATACATAGTTGGATCTATTAATTAGATAGAAACTTTGAAACCTCCCTTCTTTAGAGCTAGGCTGTAGAGAGCTCTGCTCAATTAAGAGGGATTCCAGGCCAATTCTGTCATTGAAGAGAGATCATTTGAGCATAGAACCACCGCGTTGCCGAAGTCATAATCACCAGACCAATGGCGTAATGTAGAGGGCTACACAAATTGAACTTTTTTAGGTCGTAACACAAGTCTATGTGTCTACACGTGTTTTTAGTGTGATTTTGCTCGGTCTTAATAAAGTAAATAATAAGTAGTGTTTCATATTAACGCAGAAAGACTATATGTTGTTTCCAACATTAAAATATTGTGATTATACAGATTTATCGGTCTCCGAGTGCTCCCGTGATGCCACCAACTGAAATCGCTGGAAGGAGATCGTAAGAGCTGCTGTGAAGGCCAAATCATAACCACGACCACTCTGCCAACAGTGAACGAATTAGAAGAAGAAGAATAATGATATCCTTGAGTTAAAACTAGTTCGAAGTACGTCATTTCCTACATGGCGGAGTGCGTGTGCTGCAGCATTATTAAGGAGGGGGTTCTGGGCTCGATTCTCGGCTGGAATCTGGTCTGTTGGAAGGTGCAGTTAGTTACCACCCTACTGGCAAAGATAAACTGCTAAGCGATTAAGAGGTTCGGTATGATGAAGATGGGTTCAACCACCAACGTATTAGGTGACCGGTGTACTTGTTTCCCCGCGATTTATATATATATAATATATATATTTTTAATAGATATTAGAATATAGCACCATGGAAGGAAGACGATTCATTATGCCACAATTTGCATGTGCCAGAAATGCGCCGATATAACCGATTTACTAACCCGCGTAACCCCGCGGGATTGAAGGGCAATATAAATCTATTTATCTAGCTCAAGGGACCTAAATCCGATTCTCGCTCCGGGCGACGGATCCGACCTCTTATGGTGACCTCCGCGCGCCGGTGTCGCGGCAAATTCAATAAAATGTAGCGGGAAATATTTTTCCCAAATTTGTCCTCTTGAGCGCGATCGCTGGTGACGATTGAGTTACCACGGCTCGGCGCCGCACACGCAAATCTGAATCGAAACGCCTTCCTAAAAACGTATCAAAACATTCGCAATTCAATAAAGATATTCCTCATGTCGATTCGCAAATATCTTTATACATTTCTACACGTGGAATAGACTTTTGACACAATGGAAATTGTATGACAGTAGTGTCGGTATTTACCTATGCATCAAGCATGGCTTATCTTATAGACGTGTTAAAAGTCGTTGTGGTGTATAACGGTGAAAATTACTGTGAAGAAAATGGTTATTTTACTGTTTTAACACTTAGTTACACAAACGCGGACTGGTTTGCGGTGAAGGAGCGGATATCGAACAATTCATACGTAGCTAGATAAGATACGGATCTCTTAACCAAACTTTAAATAATTAAGTAATTTATTGACTAAAATATAGATTTTATAATAAGTAAGTTATTACTTATTAGTAAATTCAAAAAAGACGGGGTAGGTTAGTAATAGTTAATAAGCAGCAAAATGACTGTAAGGTGGACAGACGACATCAAACGAGTCGCAGGGAGCCGCTGGATACAAGCGGCCCAAGACCGTGGTCATTGGAACTCCCTACAAAAGACCTATGTCCAGCAGTGGACGTCTATCGGTTGATGAAGAAGAAGAAGAAGAAAATGACTGTGCGATAGTATTGTATACCATTTCATATTAAAATTGTAATATTATTATTCGTTATTTACAAGATGTAGTGCTGTCATTTGTCATGATCAGCGACTCCCTAAGCGAATTATTTAATCATTTCAACAGTAGGTCGGCATCTCACACTGCGTTTTCCGGTGCACTGTGATCAGCTTGGGAGTCCGTGTCAATCCTGCGAGCTACTTGGCCGCTGTTGAGCTACTCGTATATCGGATACGGATGACGAATCATTTCTAATGTGATCCCTGACTACACGCCAACACGTTCTGTTCGAAGGCTTTATTAATCTCAGTTTTGGCATTTTTTGCTGGGTTTTTAATATTTATTTTATTTATTTATTATTGATACACTTACAATATACATAGAAAAAAATATACATTGCAGCAAACAAAAACGTCACATTCTTCTTCTTCTTCTTGCCCTTATCCCACATTATGTGTGGTCGGCACAACACGTCTTCTTCTTCCACTCACTTCTATCAGCCGTCACCTCACTACCCACACCTTTTACCCGCATATCCTCTTTTACACAATCCATCCATCTCTTCTTAGGTCTTCCTTTACTCTTTTGCCCTTCCACGTTCATATATAACATTCTTTTGGTGACATCACTTTCTTTCCTCCGCATTATATGACCATACCATGCCAGCCTGTTACTCCTCATCTTTTCTGTCACTGGCGCTACTTTTAGACTTCCCCTTATATATTCATTTCTTATCTTATCCATTCTTGTCACACCACACATCCATCTCAACATTCGCATTTCTGTCGCATGAACTCTTCTTTCATCCGTTCTTTTTGTCGTCCAACATTCTGATCCATACAACACGACAGGTCTTACGACTGTTTTATAAATTTTCCCCTTAAGTTTAAGGGGCATTTGTGGGTCGCAAACGTCACATTCACCAGTATGCATATCGGTTACAAGTGTACACGACATTGGCAGTATAAATTACATGTAAACGGCCACAAGAAAACAATTAGGACAGATTACAAACTAAAAGATGTATTATGTAATCCCCTATTCGGTTCAGCTTGGTCTGTTCCCGCCAGGCGGCGCGTTGGGACACTGGTAGTATGGATAAGAGTTAGTCGCTATGGTTGTCAGGCGTTACCAATGGCAGCTCTTGTGTTTTCGAGTGTCCATGGGGTTGATGACCTAAGTTTCAAAATTTCAAAATGCCCATACAGTATTGCGATGCTGCTCCTCACGTCTCAGCTGCACGAACTTGGTCCCGGGCGAAATCAGCGGCACAAACAGAGCATAATGAATTGAACATTATTCCGTCCTCGCGCGCCCCGCCTGTGTAATCAGATCACACTGTTTAAAATTGCGACAAGATGTCTTCAGCACGCTGCTTATTTTACCCACTGTTGATTTCCTCAGCGAAGAACTTCACTGTAGAACTTGCATGTAGGTAGGAAGGGAAACATCGAGGTTTGTAAATAAATAAAACTTAAAACACTTAAGTGCGGAATGAGTAGTGCCTAGAATAGTGGCTTGCTGACGAGGTATTGGTTTCAACTCCTGGGTTGGACTAAAACTTTTAAGGATACCAACTCACAATTTGTTGCCCAACCTAACATGGCTTTTTAATAATATGAGAAATAATTAATTAAATAGCAATTTGGTAAGGAAATTGGCGTTAACCAACACCGTGCCTTGGCCATTTTGGAGCTAACTGGTCTCCTACAAACTCTCTTTGGAGAGATAATAGCTGACCAGCCTCAGATATGAGCTAAGAAATGTAGGATTTGATATTCAATATCCTAAATAATATCCTGCACTGCACGACTGCACATTTTTTTTTCAGACTGTCTATTAGCTGTACTAAACCTATTGGTTGCCACAGCGTACACCGGGCTGTTTGGCGAGCTTCAGAAAGAAGCTCTGCCAGAAGAAATTTTGAGCCCTAGGGCTCGAAAAAACTAAGAGAACGACTGCCTAAGGGCGCCTCCTTTGAGGCCGAACCTCGGCTTAGGCGACACTTGGGATAACGAGGGGGTCGGACAGTGAGTGGTCCGTACGTCTCCGAGACCGTGGATGGAGCCCACGTCCGGATGACGTAAGATAGCGGGGACCTCGTCTTCGCCGGCGAAGACGGTGTGTAGCGTATGATTGTGTGGTAGGTGGTACGAGTATGTTGTCAGAAGTCATCTGATCGTCAGGGTCATGAAGGATATGTTTAGGTCTCCTCTTTCGGAGAGGAGCGCTTAGGTCGGGGGAAACGACTGCACTGTGATATCGCCTGTGTATACGGGAAACGGTAACAGGCAAATATCTTCATTATTATTTCAACGAAGCCGCCATCCGCGTCCCTGCTGAAACATCAACACGACTCCGGAGCGAACACGTTAAGTGTAATGTTTACCTGAGGCGCAGAATGCTGAGGACGGTTTACTTAGGACGGGGGAGGATCAGGGCCAACTTGGACGAACAAAAACAACCACTTGATTAACAATGAACTCCAAGACGTTCAACACGTTTGAGCAACAAATTGATTTACTGTTACCGTCATCAAAAAAGGATCATCTCAGTTTGATTTATATGTATTTACCGAGATACGTTGATATTATGACGAGCGGGGAAATTTTAGCGAATAACATACACAAGAAATAATTAAATAAATATTATTCTAGCATTTTTTAATGCATATTTAATATGGTATAATCGAAAGTTTATTTATCTGTTACCTTTTCACACCTAAAGGACTGATCAGATTTCCATCAAATCGCCAAAGAGACAGATTGCACTCTAGGATATTATAAAAATATAAGTGTTTAGGTTTCGATTAAATGATACTTGAAAGAATAAAGACACGATATAATTTTTCAACAGATAACACCGAATTAATTTTAATCGGCAAAAGATAATAACTGTATCAATAATATTGTTCAAAAAAGTGCGCGTTAATTTTTTCACCTAAAATATAATTTACTTTCTCTAGCAAGATCTTTTAAATAGAATTATTGTAATAAACGTAAGCTTTAAGTGAAATTATATATTAGGTAAAAAGCTTTAATACTCATATCCTTTTACGGAAACGTTGAATGTATTCAGCTGCAACAAGAGTTCAGGACTTGTGTAGAGTTTCGTATTAAAGGTGTTCCGCGTACTCGTTGCTTGGAAATTCTTCAAAGGATAATACTTGTAAGAAGTATATAGGAGGTAGCGTGCACGAGATAGGCCTCGTCGGGGGAGATACTAAACGCAAAATACCAGACCACGTGGTCTGAAAAATATCCGACCTATTATTATAAATGCAGTGTATGGCCATACCCTATGGCCTAACCCTTCTCATATTGAGAGGAGACCCGTGCTCTGTAGCGAGCCAAGAATGGTTTGATCATGATGATGAATATGATAGACAGGAATACTGAGTTTATATCTTTTGCATCTCTTCTTTGAGAGTAGAGTCACTCGACGGGAAGTAGGTAGGTGAGAGGCAAGTTCGTGAAGTATGCCTGGCTTCGCAACTCCGCCGGCAGCCGGCTCGCGACACCTTGTAGTTGCGAGTTACTCGATGTGAATGGCGACAAAATTGGATACAGTGGCTTCATATTGCATTGGAATTGCTTGCATTGCCGGGATTTTTTTCAGACGTCCTGTTGAAGATTTGATAATACAGACGCTTTTGCTTTATCCGAGGTGGATGTACGGTGATAGTAGCTTCATTTAAAAATATCAAAAAATGGCTGTTAAAATATTTTAATCGCTTCGTCCGACAGTGGTTTAATATTTTGCTCTAATAGCCCTTGACGGCTATCTCACCTGGTGGTAAGTGATGATGCAGTCTAGGATGGAAACGGGCTGACCTGTTAGGGGTATGGTAAACCCACACTCCTAATTGGTTTCTACGCGACAGCGTGCCGGAACGAATCGCTTGGCGACACGTCTTTATCGGTAGGGTGGTAACTAGCCACGGCCGAAGCCTCCCACCACACAAACTTACTTTTACTGAGACTTCGCCCCTCTGCCTGTTAGAAGACCGTACTCATAAATTGTACTAGGTAAAGAATAGGAAATTTCACAAAATGTGCATTGCTATTGCAAATATAACTGCAATTACTACAACCAAAATAAAGTTGCATGTGAAAGGCAGCCCCAAAATGTTTTTTTGGTCGAACTTTAATGCATATGTCTTTATGTTTCATATTATGGCACAGATTCCAAGTCTCGGTTCTCTCCATTTCTCGTTTCCAACTCAAAACTCCGCTTTGAGACTGACGTGAGTTAAAAAATTATTTTAAAACTGGACGGTCACTACTTTTTTCGTATACCCAACTGTTATCGCTGCGATTCTCGGAAGCTACATATAATATACATGTCGGCGCGAAGAAGTTATTGGCTTTATTCAGCGGCGCCAAAAACATCAAGAATTTAATAATTACCCACATTTTAATTATTGATGATTTTGCTAACACAATTTAGACAGTAACAATCAATTTTGTTCAAGCATGTTTTGTGCTATAAATACGGGTGGTCGATGCCTTTCGTGGCTTTTTTCGCTCGAGACGTCGGACTGTTCGTACCAATAGTTATTGTCGCAATAAAAGTGTAAACCCGCAAGTTGTGGTTTTAATTACTATGAGCGAAAGTAAACAAAATCGTGACGTCACCCTTACAAAAAAACAACTCTGACCCCCTTACCTCGACATACATTATGATGTATTTATTAGTCAAGACATATAATATTTTACAACTTGTTTGTAAGGGTGTATACACGAAAGAGTATAAAACTTGACTAGAATACTATTATTAATGTATTAATTTGGTTGTCATCATGTTGGACCGCCACGCTTTGGATCCCGCCAAAACGGTGGCCAGTGATTCACAGTGGTCCATGAAGAATAGCAATAACAATGGACGCCACGAGGACATTGCGAGACGTTTAATGAAATTTTTGGAAGAAAAATTTCAATTTAATTGGTGTATTATCTAAGTTTACACATCATCATTATCGACCCATAGCCGGCTCACTACAGAGCACGGGTATCCTCTCAATATGATAAGGGTTTGGCCATAGTCCACCACGCTGGCCATGTGCGAATCGGCAGATTTCACACGCCTTTGAGAACATTATGGGGAACTCTCAGGCGTGCAGGTTTCCTCACGATGTTCTCCTTCACCGTTGGAGCAAGTGATATTTTAATTTTTTTAAAACGCACATAACTCCGAAAGTTAGCGGTGCCTGCTAGGATTCGAACCGCCGACCTCTGGTTAGGAGGCTGACGCTCTAACCACTAGGCTATCACCGCTTACTAAGTTTAGACAATTGTCTTCAAATACGTCACGTTTCCTAATATTTCCTTTGCAAATTTTTGTAAACTACCCTTTTGCTTGCGGAACAGAGGACGAACGGAGAATCATAAGTTTCTTTAGTGAACGGCACGTACAGGCATTATTACATACAAAAATTAGATTTTATTGTTAAAAACCAAAATCATTTAATCAATTAGCTGATTGGTTTACTCCGGCACGTATTTGCGCCGCTCCGCTCCAGTGGTGACGCGCCATTACGCGCCCGTGTGTTCAGTCGGAGGTCATTGAATATTCCCGAGTTTGGGAAACAAGTTCGTGTTAATTAATAACTCCAAATTAATGTATTACAACTTTGAACAACAGATGCGCGTAATAGAGGCAAAGTTTCTTTACCTTGCGTAATTACTATACCAGAACGTAATTCACCCAGTTTATGTAACACATTAAAATTACTTTAATGATATAAAGTGATCGATTTGTGACTCACACACCCACACACCTACCCACTCACCCACTCACTCTCAGGTATGAATGTGAAATAAATTCCTAACATTGAGATAGAAGAGATACTTTCAAGAGAGAAGATAATACTGTAGTCTTAGTCTATTTTTTACTGCACTATTGGAAGAGACTGACCTCAAAGATACGGGCTATCCTAGGCCACGGTTGTTTGAGAAAAATTGTAGTAGATTGAAATAAATTATTATAATCGTTAATAATTGTTTCTTTATAAATGGCAGCAGACAAGTTAGTTCTATTCTATAATATAATGAGAGAATTATTATTCAAATTCAAATTCAAAATAATCTTTATTCAAATAGTCCTTAAAAAGGCACAGTACAGTTTTACATAGTAGTTATTTCATGGTGATAACTAACTAAGATAACTAACTGATATTCGTAAACTTAAAACTAAAGCTATGAGGGTTCCAAACGCGCCCCGGTCTAAGAAGAAGCCCACAACAAACTTAGCCGGGGTTTTTCTTTTTTTCGTTATCACCATCCCACATAATGAATAACAAACTATAGTACCTATGGAGATAGAGCAATTCACACCCAAGCTTTTTTATCGTTTATATAATCCTATATCGTAATATGATTTTTCTATTTATTTTTATTGTACCGTCGTTATGCTGTGATTCATGAATTAAATTCGATGTTGGTGCTTCGAAGAGGGTGCGATGCTACACGATCTGCCCTCTTACATATGAACATCATATATGTATAATTAACATTTGTGAATCAATAGTCATCCAAACAACGAGTGTTTATAAAGTTATACATAGATCTTCATAGTCCATTAATACATGTGGCTTTATCTTTATATCATTGACCAGTATAGTTTAAAACACATCGCGTATATATCGCTCGCCTCATGATCAAGTCAACATCTCCTGAAGATCCTCTACCGCTGGAACGAAACGTGCGTAGAAAGAGCATATGGGAGATCTGTATGATGATGGTATTTGTATTGAAGAATATATTAATTGCGCCGATTTGTCGGTTTTTCACGTATTATAAGGTCCTGTTTCTATTCTAAATGCAACAAAATATTTCGTAATTTATGGCCGGGAAACTTACTTAAAACACATTAATTATTTACTTTTAGATATATGTCTAAGCTCTTACACGGGTACCTCAAAATCGCTTAAGCAGCACAAATTGAAAGCCCTTTACCTGTTTAAGCTTAATAGTGTAAATAGGTCACATCTTTCTCGATATATTCGTAGCAGCTCATAATTAATGCAGTAATTAATTAGCAGCCTAGATTTAATCTAGAGCTAATTTAAACGAGCATTACTACTAGGAGATTAGGAGTACGTAGCTATATAACTTTTGTGAGCATTAAGATACACAATAGTATAATATCCTCATCATCATAATTATTAAGCAATGCGAGGGTTTCTTCTCAGAATTTGAAATATATGCAAGTGGCATTAAATCTTTAACGTGCGGTTTGGAGCGGCGTCTAGGAATAAACCCGGTCCACCCGGAAATATACCGAAGCAAATGAACCACTAACCCATTAGCGTCTAATGAATATAATAATAAATTGTTTGGCGGATAAATATTGAAGGTTCTCCCTCATTACAGATCGATTTGCAAATGGCTAATTAAGATGACACACCGATGCTTTGCTGAAGCCATCCTCTTAATCGGTATCCACGCAGAATTGCTTGACGTTGTCTATACCAGAACCTGGCAATGGAACCCTGGACCCTCCCGCATTATAATACTACAGTTCACGCGCGTGTTATGCAGATAGCTATTGAGATCTGGTGACTGGAAGAAGGAAAGAATTCATATAAGGCTGATGAAGCTATGGGAGGACAGCCAGCTGATAAATCATCATCATGATCAACCCATTACCGACTCACTACAGAGCACGGGTCTCCTCTCAATATGCGAAGGGTTCCGCCGTAGTCCACCACGCTGGCCATGTGCGGATTGGCAGACTTCACACGCCTTTGAGAACATATGGAGAACTCTCAGGCGTGTAGGTTTCCTCACGATGTGTTCCCTCACCGTTGAAGCAAGTAATATTTTAATTTTTAAAAACGCACATAACTCCGAAGAGTTAGAGGTGCGTGCCCGAGGTGATTCGAACCGCCGACCTCTGATTAGGAGGCTGACGCCCTAACCACTAAGCTATAGCTTCCCACTAGGCTATAGCTGATAAATAAATACAAGTAATTGCCTCATCAAAATGCAGGTTTTAATTTGGATTCAAATATTCCCCTTCGTGATTACGTCATCGTCTTACTCTAGTGGCGGGAATTTCACCGAGCCATTCACCAAAACAGATTTTTTAATTACGCCAAAATGGCGTTTAATTTGACGCAGTAATGGCGCTCCCGTTTTAAATGTGCCTAATGAATGAACGAACGGACGAACGACTGAATATCGCCGATTAAATTATAAACCTAAAAACTGGGTTTATTAGCAAAGGATTCCTCTTTGAGATATATTTTTTATGTTAATTTCTATTTACTTTATTCAATATACCAGACTGAAATTTCAAATTTGCTTAATATTTTTAGATCAAGTTTTAAGTACCTACTTAAGATTTTATACACAATCATCATCATGATCAACCCATTACCGGCTCACTACAGATCACGGGTCTCCTCTCAATATGAGAAGGGTTTGGCCACAGTCCACCACCGCCATTGTAAGAATCCTTTTACTTAGCCTACAAAGCCGCATTACGACCAGTGGTGGGTCCAACATATTATTTTCTGTAATGAGAACAAAAGCCCGACAGCGCAGCGGGGCGTCAGTCAGATGGGGATGATAAACCAAACACTCGTATTACAATTTGTATTTGAATGTTTCAAGTTCCAACCCTTCCCATGCCGAGAAGCGACCCGCGCCCTGCAATGGACCCATAAAAACATAATAATGATCATGGCGGTGATCAGTTTGTTACCTTGAGCATTCTGTTTAGAGCGTGCCGGCGCGGTAAAAACGATCCCTTCGCAGACGACATCAACGGTGACTTTTAGTACACTTTAGTAAGGTAAGGTAAGGTAGGACCGCTGTCAGAAGCTAAAGTGACATCGATAAAAAGTCTTTATTTTTGTTCTCACTAAATCAGTTCCAGGGGACCTCATTCTGACAGGTAATTACGTAATTCCTGAAGATATTCCCAATGGAGAGGCCTCGGTACCTTCTCTCGGCGTGTCTTCCTAGGAGGAGGGATCTTTGGGTATTAAAATACGAGCATTCCGACGTGCGCCGGTCCCACAAGCGAGATAAATGTCCGAATAAATGTATGCCTTCACATAAGGACGCCCGCAGGGGATGGAAAATTTACGTTCATTCTTTTGAAGTCGGTGAAACGTCGGCTAACAAAAGATCAGAGACAAACGTCTTGATTACCGTCGGGTTTTAACAATAAATGCTTAGGAGTCCTCGTTCCTGCCTTCTTAGAAAACTCGCAACTAATCAAATCACAGACCTTTATTAAAGTGATACCTGTATCACGGAATTCTATGACTCGTTCAGACATGTCTTCAGTTGAGAGAGCCTTTACTAAAACTAACTAGGGGTATTAACCTAAAAATTGTTACGCTTCTTAAAAATACCTTGGGCTAATAAGAAGATCCCCACTATTACTCTAAACGGTGTCGATACAATTTTGTATAATATTTAACTAATGATGAGGAATATATAACTTGTATTCCATTTAACGAAGCAAATTTCTATGGATCATCCATTAGGATGGCGAGATACTAATGAATTTAATAAAACCAAATGCCGACGAAAATTCTTATTAGGTAGCGTTGGTTTTAATATCGAGGGCACTTTTTTCCTATGGTAAATAAAAATAAGGTTGGGGTGATGTCGCAAACTGTAATGAAAATTAACTCAATACCAGGGGCGGTGAAGTGTGGAGATGAAACGATTAAATCACGGGGTAATGCGGCACACTTCGATGCACCGCGCCCCCAGGCGACACACGGCGTGGGGGCTGTGAGTCCTTGCAAAAATGCGAACGTACTGTTTAACAACTATGCGTTCCTGGTACCTACGGTGCAAAAACAAAAAGGCATTGAACTCTATCGGGTTATTTTTTATTAACTCTACTTTTAATATTTTTTTTTTTTTTAATTTCAATTATAAGGTTTTTTTTATATGGGTCCCTGACCTGCAATAAAATATTTTATTATTTTTTTTTTTTTATTTTATTATTTTGTCATGCTGCTCGCTTTGAGATGGCTTTTTTTTTTTGACTACGAGTCAAAGTTTAAAAATCAATGCAATCAAGCACTGTTTTATAAAAAAGACAACCGACACAAGAGAAAAAATTAAAATATGTGTAAAGTAATCGTCTTAAAGTTTTGAATTGCGTATAATTTCTAAATACATACTAGATGTTTCCAGCGACTTCGGTTATTTAAATTCTGCGGCCACTATTTTATTACCCTCGGGCTTCGTTCGAAGATATTAGCAATGTATACATTGTAGTTTCACGTTAGACTCGCCGTTTCGCACTTTATTTCGGAGGAAGGTAGACTAAAAACAATTTTGATGTTGTGCCACCCCGCCGAGATTACGTCATTCACAGTTTAGTGCATCGCTGTTTCGTACGTTTAAAACCTAAATTAGTGGTTTTTCTACATAAAAAGTAGCTTAAAAGGTATTATCATGCCGAAAAGGAAGAAAGAAAAAGGTGATGATAGTGATTTAGATTATTTATCGAAGACATTAAGAAAAATCGAACGTAAGATAAGAAGGAAGCGCCAACGTCGTACATCGTCATCGGACAGCGATAGTATTACGCTGCAAGACCCGAGCGGTGAGTGAATATAAAATGCAATTTATTTATTTTTGTAGATATATTGCTGAATTTAGAGAAAGTTCTCACAGGTTGCGTGTTTCTCACATGGGAGTTGCACATACATACCTTTACGATAGGGTTGCGTGTTTCTCATATCGGAGTCTCACATACACCCATACTATACAGGGTTGCGTGTTTCTCATATCGGAGTCTCACATACACCCATACTATACAGGGTTGCGTGTTTCTCATACCGGAGTCTCACATACACCCTCACTATAAATAACCGAAGCATATTGCTACACAGGTAGCGAACCGAATGCCGCCATTGACGGTGACGTCACAGAACCTCAGGAAGGATGTTCTTACTTGGACGAACGTCTGGAATTGGAACAGACCAATGTAAATACTCCTCATACCGATGTTACAGACACCGTTGCAACTGCGGCTGTTCTTGTTCCCAACACGCCGCCGCACCAACCCCCCTTGACCCAAATACCTCTGCTGAATCGACTGATGCTCCACCGCATCTTACAGAGCCTACATTAAACCCAGAACTACTGACTATTTTAGGAGAGGATCCGACCACCATCAAAGAATATGGTGAAAATATTCAAAAAGACTTAGCTGTTAGGTTAAGTCACATAGTAACTACTGGGTTGAATAAAGAAAACCGAAATGAACTTAGGGAGAAATACTTAGTTCCGGCTAATTGCAAGTTAATAAAAGCACCAGCGCTGAATGCCGAAATTCGGGCCTCCCTAGGAGAAAGTCAAGCTAAGCGTGATAAAGGGATAGAAAACAAGCAAGTTTTAACGACTTGCGCGCTGTCAACACTATCTGCAGCTATCTCCTTACTCTTAACATCTAATGATGCAAATCCAGAGCTACTCAAGCTCTTAATGGATACGGCTCGAATCCTATGTGATATTCAACACAGTGACTCAGTTCTAAGGAGATTTTTTATTCTTACTACGGTAAAGAAGGAATTAAAGGAACAGCTAGAAAAAACAAAAATTAATGAGTTACTTTTTGGTAATAATTTAGCTGAAACTTTAAAATCAGCTAAGATTATTAATAAATCTGGTGCTGATATAAGATATACAGCACGGCCGGGAGGTCCAAAAACCTACGACCGCTACTGCCGATACCAGCAGGCAGTCTTTAAACTACAGGGCGCCCCCCGCGAGAGCGCGCGCGCCGCCGCCACAGACGGCAGCGAGGGGCTTTCAACCAACAGCGCGGCAATATGTAGCGAGGCGAACGACGACGTCGACGCAGCACGCTGCCACGTCGAACACTTCGCGTCAACAGCTTCAACATCACAGGCGATAGAAATGGTAAAACCGGCAGGCTGCTTGTCTTATTTCTATAATGGATCTATCTAATGACATTGATTATTAGAAATTCCACAATTATATCTTGGATATGAAATTCCATTTTCAAACTCAGTGGTACACTCAGTGGTTAGTTACCTAATTAAGTAAACTATACTTTAACAGAAAATAATTCTATGAAAGTCTATAGATAATCTTCTGTCCATAGGAGCTGTGTCATTATGTCTACCATATGAAGGTCATACGTTTAAAAATGAAACGTTCTATATTTAATTTAAATGAGTTTTAAGTTTCTAGAACGTCTATTAAAACAATATCTAAAAATAGTTTTATGTACGCTACTTAAAAGATGCGTTATTATTAATGATTAGTTAATTATAAATGCAGCTAAATGTATATTTACACCACAGTCGATCTTCTTAATGTTTAGGCAATATTATAAATACAAAATAGTTAGTATTTAAATTACCAGATAGCTAATTAAATAAAAAGAAAAATGACACTAACAGATAATTTATTCTTTGTGTTTGATTGGCGGTAAAACAATATTATAAAATAAAGGGTATGTTTATAAAATAAAGGGTAGCTTTTGCCACAGAATTACTTACGGATGCCTCAACAATGGGTTTAGGGGGCTTATATAGAGGAAATACTGCCTGTGAGCCATGGAGTGAACAGTAACGACAGTTTCATATCAACTACAGAATTACTGGCAGTTTAATTTAGTACTTATATATATTGCAAATAATCACCAAAAAATTGACAAATTTTCCTTCGTATTGACAATAAAACGGCAATACTGTTTAAAAATAGAATGGGAGACATATAGTTCCCACTTTTGATAAATATTACACAGTAATTATGGAAATAATCCTTTTAATAAATCCTGTGTAATCAATGCATTTACTATATCATGCAAGGTTTTTTCTTTTACGCAATTCCTCCAATTTAGTAATTATGTATTCTTAAGACCTTGTGATAAAATAGGTAGTTAACAATAAAGGCACAGTGATCGATGTATCAATATTTCTCATTGTAGCGATCGCGCAGTGCACCCACAGATTACCCTGGTTGTAGGGATCTTATCCGGACTTCGCTACTCCGAAGAGGAGTGCCACAGTCAGCCGTCCCAGTGATGCTAGCATCATTTGCAGACAATACACTAAAGCAGTATGTCACTTGTTTAAAAAAAATGGTATACTTACTGCCAAGAACATAATTTTCATATTTTTAATGCCACAATTACGAATGTTTTGAGTTTTTTATCGCATACTTTTGAGTTAAATGCTAGATATGGAACAATCAACACTTGTAGATCCGCTCTTTCTTTATTGTTGGGGCAGGATGTGTAAACAATGATTTAATTAAGAGATATCTAAAAGGAGTTTTTCGCTTACGCCCTACATTGCCAAAATATAATCTGACATGGAATATTTACCAAGTATTAGATTATTTATCAGATTGGTACCCTAATGAAAATTTAAACCTCGATCAATTAAGTAAAAAATTAATCACTTTGTTGGCACTGGTCACCGTCCACAGAATTCAAACATTTTCTTTAATAGATATAAATAATATTATTTTTACAAATACCGAAGTGTTAATTAAAATTCCAGACTTGATAAAGACTTCACGGTTAGGAGCTTTACAACCAACTTTACATTTACCTTTTTTTTCGCAAAGACCGCAAATATGTCCCGCGAACACTTTGAAAGTTTATTTTGAAAGAACCAAGAAATTACGAAAAGATGTGAAGACATTGTTTGTTTCCTTCAGAAAACCTCAGACATTGAGTAGGTGGGTCAAAAATACCTTAAATTTGAGTGAAATAGACACATCTATATTCACTGCCCACAGTACTAGGCACGCTTCGACTTCTAAAGCCTTCAGGTCTGGAGTTAGTTTAGATATTATTAGAAGTACTGCAGGATGGAGCCCAAATTCCTTGGTTTTTGCAAAATACTACAATAGAATTGTATCTAATGAGACTTCTTTGAATAGAGAATTTGCTACGAATATATTAAACACTTAAATTGATAATGTATTTTACATAAACAACTTATAGTGTTTAATATATTCCGTTTCACAAAATAATAATGCAATTATTATATTATTAGTCTTAGTATATTATAAACATTTTTGAAATTATTATTTAGAGTTGATTCCGATCAACTTAAGAATTAATGTCTCAGTTATATTAATAATTTGGAAGATATTTGTGTTTATGATTAAAGAGATTTTAGAAATCAAATCTGTCTGATTTTAAGAAAAAACTTAATATCTGCTTAAAAGTATGTTTCACGACAATTAACATCTCTCAACATCTACAATGTATACATTGCTAATATCTTCGAACGAAGCCCGAGGGTAATTAATGATTAAACGAACTTACCTGTACGTGAAGTTCAATCATAATTACTCGAAGGGCTTCGTTCGAAGATATTAGCAACCCTCCCTCCCTTACATGGACTAGCCAGGTCCCAGATGTGAAACATACTTAAGATTTATTCTAAACAGCTCAGCACTCTCTAAACTTAATGACGTAATCTCGGCGAGGTGGCACAACATCAAAATTGTTTTTAGTCTACCTTCCTCCGAAATAAAGTGCGAAACGGCGAGTCTAACGTGAAACTACAATGTATACATTGCTAATATCTTCGAACGAAGCCCTTCGAGTAATTATGATTGAACTTCACGTACAGGTAAGTTCGTTTAATCATTAATTATACAGGATAAGGGGTATCATATTATGTACGACGCAAAATTTGAAACACTGCAAAATTTGCCAATATCAGTGTATCGGTTAAGGTTAACGGTTAAACACTTTCATATTTATCTTTATATATAAAAGCGAAAGGTCACTTACTTATTTACTTACATACTCGTACTTACTGATTAAACACGAGATCTCAAAAACTATTGTACGTATACAGCTATAATTTAGCAAGTAGTTAGTTGATAGTTAAGAGATGTCAGCTAAGAAAGGATATTTGGAAATTCTACCCCTAAGGGGGTAAAATAGGGGTTGGAAGTTTATATGAAATTTCTTTTTTTTTTAGAGTTACAGACACAAAAATTGGCATTAAGATTAATAATAATAAATAAAAAACATGTACATCATTTTTTTTTGAAGTGAAAACTTCTTTAGCGGCGTTGAGCACTTTTTCTGTAATGGGTATAAAATCTTAAACTCGCGTCAGGACACGTGACCTGATCGAAAAAGCGTAAGACGGATGGAGAGTAGACAGCTATCCCCTCTCTACGGCGCGGCGAAAATGTATGCCTGGGCCTACTGTTTCGTTTAGGCAGCGCAGGGCGCTTGCGCGAATGTTCGTGTATGTTACAGCGTGCCACGTGCATCCATGGATAGTTCTGGTAATGATGATGGTGAAAAAGTCGTTGAAATTATGGATGAAAGTTGATTTTTCGGAGAGATAAACTTTTTAATGTAAAATAATTGTAATAGTTTTAAAGTGTTAAATTTTTAATGTAATATAAATTGTCATGTTTGTGTACGATAGCGCAATAAATGAATATTGTATTCTACCTCATAAATGATAGTACTTTTATACTGATAAAGCAATTGGTGCAAAATTATTCCCTAACCATTCCAAAATATCAAACATGCTCAACGTTAATAATCAAGTTTTCACTTCTGCCGGCACTCCCGGAGTGCAACCCGTCTTTTTTTTAAATATTACCTGTTAAGGGTGGTAAAAAAGGGGATTATAGTTGTTGCTTATTTTTTATAATGAAGTCTACAAGCTTGAAATTTTGAAAATAGGTTTCTTTTAGGGCGTAAGTATAAGGTTAGAATATTTTATATTTTTATTTTTTATATTTTTTAATATTTTTTTTCATCCAAATCTACCCCGAAGGGGGTAAAATAGGGGTTTGAAGTTTGTATGAAAGTCCTATGTTTTTTCATTTAGAGACACGAAAATCGGCAATTTGACATTTGCCTGTAGCTTATTTTCTGAAGCTGGGCATTGACTGGCCGCACGGGAAACCTCAATCTCACGGGAAATCAGCAATTCTACGCAGACGAAGTCGCGGACAACAGCTAGTAATGATATAAATATTGATTGTTAGTTGATGACTTCTCATTAATACAGCCCGTTATCCTCAATAGACTTCATAACCCAACTATTTTGATTACTTACCTCTGTAGGTATTTAATTAATGTTATAGACATGTTCGCTCGCTGAACACAATATGTCTTGAAGTCAATTAGTAATTCTCGTTATAGTTTCGGTATATCTGAAGACTTATTAGTAAGGAGAACTTAATAATGGAAGGGTATATAGGGTATTGTATATTAAATTAGTTCTATGTAGGCACTCTGTAAATAATATTCGATTTTTAATATATTTTACCTAACCGCCGAGACTCCGTTCGTATTGAATATATTTCCGCAAGAAAAAAATATTTTAGCCTAATTAAAATAACCAACAAGTTTAACCAGCAACGGGTATATTGATCTAGAGACAATTTGTGCGTCGGAAATGATTTAAGAAGCGCTTAAAATCAATATCAGCCATATTTTTATTTATTTTATTTATTTATTTCGTTTTAAAATTAACATAACACTTTGGCTTACAATTACAATACAACTAATCAAATAATGCGGGGAAGCTACCGCCACGTCGCAACGCTTCGCAGCTGATCGCGTCGCGTCGTGGCATTATGTATGTATGTATGTAAATATAAAAACGTCGCACGGTAATATATAATACACAAAATAAACGACAAGTCATGAGTTTACAATTTATTGCTATGTTTTAGTCCAATACATCGCACTAAGTAAGTAGTTATATAAAGAAAGAGGATCAGTTTAAGATGTTTCAAAAAACACAGAGAATTTAAAAAAATGCACACTTTCCATACATTACTTTAAGGAAGGTGTGAGATGATACTGATACTAAGTTTAGATATTGTATTTTTTTAATTCTTTGTATACTTGTGAGAAACCAAGCGGCATTATTAGTACATCAAGGGGAGTTCAAAAAGAAAGTAATTTCACACCGCCTGTGTACCAAAAATGACAGAATACCTTTTCTTAATTGTCCTCGGTAATTACAATCTCTTTCGGGGGTAATGAATGAAGACGTCGCAACAAAGGCGATAACGGACATTGAGGCCGCGTCAAACAAAGGAACCCGACAATTTTTGAAAGGGATGCCGAAAAGACGGATTTCTCATTATGTTTTTGTGTTACTGACAGTTTACTTGACTGATTCTCTATTTATCTTGCTTATCACGCGTCTACGGAAAGGCATAAAAGAAAATATTTAAGTTAAAAAGTTTGAATTATATCTATAACTTAAAGACACAGCGGTTGAAGGACTGTGGAATGAAATATGATTTGAGGCAAGCTGTAGAAGACCAAAATATACATCCTTCTACAAACACCTCAAAATGAAGCTGGAACAGCAATTGGCGAAGCGAATAGTTTGCAGGAGAGATGATCGCCGGGAGATCATTCACGAACCCTCGCAAGATCTTCTACACAAGCGGCTCAAGGGTGTCATCGGGTGTCACCACGTTAAAATACTCAATTTTCGTCTATTAAATAAGCGCAAACTTAAAAAGTTAAGGGCATCCGTAAGTGCATATCGGAGGGAAGCAAATTCGTTGCCATACTCTCGTAAAGAATACAACACACGTATCAAAAAGTTTCCTCGTAGTACGCGAAATTTGTCAAATACTTTAACTTGAAAAGGCGCGGAGGGCGGGTAGAGACGGGCCACATTGATCGCAGAGCATTTAGATATATAGTATAGCTACTTCCGCCCCTGGCAACGGCTGCGAGCACCCTTGCAAAAATGCTAACGCAGAGCTCTTTAATCCTATGCGAACCTGGTAGTTTTATTGCATATTTTGGGGAGTCGTTGATCTTTCTTCCTCGTCGTAACTTACCTGAAAAGATAAAACTATTGTTAACACTCTTCATATATTTCATGTTCTGCATATGTTTCTTACTTTCTATTCATTCCGAATCAAAAATTATTGGATTTTATTATGAAGGTTTTACAAACCCAAAAAAATCGTATTAATTTTATTTAACAACCCACAATTACACAGATTTATAACCAAACAATTTATTTGACAAAAGTGCTCGTAGCGTTGAGGTATGAACCCCCATTTTGTTATCTTCAGGTCGACTAAGAAATCCCGTCTTTAATAATGAATTTAAATTAAGGCAGGGTAAATATTGAATTTAAAAATTATTTATTAAAATTAAGAAGAAGTAAAAATTACAGCTAAATGAGATGCACGTTTGTCAAGTTAGTAAATTCGGCAGTTAAAATTGTGGTTATCTTAGCAAGCGGCCACCAGGGTAGCAGCATCACGTAACAGTGCCGCAGTGCAGACCGCATGTGCAGTGCGCCAAGCGAAATGCAAACCTACACTTTTTATTTTGCATTTCTTTGAATTCAACGCTCCCAAAATTTACTGGAATCCGTTGAACATTTTTTTTTAATTGTGTTATTATAATAGGTGAACGATGAAAAGAGGTTTTAATCGATCATTTTTTGATTCTGTGTATATATTTTTTTTTATACACAAGTTAGCCCTTGACGACATCTCACCTGATGGTAAGTGATGATGCGGTCTAAGACAGTAACGGGGTATGGTAAACCCATACTCCTAATTAGTTTCTACACGACATCGTGCCGGAACGCTAAATCAATCTATGTATATCAAATTGCCAAATGAAATTTCTGGGATGTCTCAATAAGTTCAAAGTTTATATAAAACGTAAGCTTGTAGAAAAGTCCTACTATAGTGTAAAGGATTACGTTAATGATAAACAAGCATGGGTGTGAAATATTGCTCTAATAAGATAGCTCTTAATATAACTTTAAGTGGCATGTGAAATGGTGATAACAAAAATAAAATTTACTTGGCTAAGTTTGTTGTGGGCTTCTTGTTAGACCGGGGCGCGACTGGAACCCTCATAGCTTTAGTTTTAAGTTTACGAATCTAGTTATCACCATCAAATCACTACTATGTAAATTATTGACGCGTCAAAAGCGCCTTTTAAAGGACTATTTGAATAAAGATTATTTTGAATTTGAATGAATTTGAATTTATCTATTATTGTTACTATTTTATCTAAGCAAATATAACTGAATGCTAAAGCTTTCAGTTGTATTTGACGCAATGTCATTTGTATTGCACTTCAGGAATTACATAATTCTTCTATTTATTTTTTCATTATGTGTTCTCTATAAGAGTTTCACATATTGTTAAATGTTTGGATACTGTATTTTGATAATTATGATTTTACATTCAGAACTTATGTTCAATTAAAGTATACCGCATTCTTTTGTCTTATTGAATGTTCCATTGAAATTACATTTTTCGATAAATTGATTGATATCGAAATAATATTATTTAAGTGCATCATCACTTGCCATCAGGTGAGATGCAGTCAAGGGCTAACTTGTGGTGAATAAAAAAAAAAAAATGTATTTTTTTTTTATCCACAAGCTAGCCCTTGACGGCAATCTCACCTGATGGTAAGTTATGATGCAGTCTAAGATGGTAGCGGGCTAACCTGTTAGGGATATGGTAAAGCCATACTCCAAATTGGTTTCTACGCGACATCGTGCCGGAACGGTAAATCGCTTGGCGACACGCCTTTGTCGGTAGGGTGGTAACCAGCCACGGCCGAAGCCTCCCACCAGACCAGACTCGTGCCGGGAATCGAACCCAGGACCTCCAACTTTAAAATGCAACAGCGCACGCGCTGCGCCACGGAGAAGTATTATGTAATGTATATAATAAGTCTTTCGCAATATCGGTTGTAATCTTAAAGGACACTGCACTAACTTTTCTAAAGCTAGGTAGGAGGTCGTGGCGAAGCAAGCGAGCAAATCTGAGCGAGGTCAGCTTGTAATAAAATAAAACCCCATCAAATTGTGCAACATTTCGTTCAGAAATGTCAGTATTAATCCCGCGGTGGAGCGATGGCGTTTTATGGCCCGCGGGAGCTATGTCCAAACAGTAATAAAGCCGTTGTAGACCTCCCTCGAAGGCGGGGGATTTAAAAAAATAACGCTGGAAACCGGCGCCTTATTAATTTGAAGATGGCGTAGTAAATGCGTTACGTTTATTAATCTTTTTAATCAGGAAACCAGAGCACTGAAGGCTACAATGTGAATTATTAAATTATCTATTATATTTAAAATGAATCCCAAAAGGTTTGATTTTTCCTCTAGTTGGGCACTCCATTTATAGTTAGTATTCATAAAATCAGGCCATATTTTAATTGTCCTCTTATTAACGAGATTTACGCCTAATTGATTTTATTTGACTTTGATGAGGATTTTATGAAGTTCTTGGATTTCACAGTTATTCTACGAGCTTACTGTTAAACCTGACTTTAAAGATTTTCCTTTTTAATGTTAATATAGGCTGCGTGACTTTGGACTTATTATTAACCTACTTTACAAAAGATGATGACATTTTGTACATACTGAATATATTGAATCATCATATCAAGCCCAATAACTGTAGACACATATATACAGTAGCTATAATAGCTAATTAAGGGTCGGGGGTTCGAACCCGGGTACGCACCTCTAACTTTACGGAGTTATGTGCTATTTTAAGTAATTAAAATATCACTTGCTTTAACGGTGAAGAAAAACATCGAAGCAAAATTGAATCATGTGATATTTTAATAGGAAGCTGACGCCCAAACCACTAGGCTATCACCGCTTCAATATCCCCCAGTTATCCTCACAGCATCAGTATTGAAATTTTGTCCCAACAACTGCAGAAATTACAAGTTTCACCATTCCAACACAAGAAACAAAAGACAATTGCGGGGATAAAACGTCTAATTTATGCTGCATATATAAGCTTGTTTCGTAAAAATTCAACTCTGCTCGATTTTTGTACTTTATCTATATTGCCAACGAGATCTATTGCTGTTATTTACACAAATATCAACAATGTAAGTCACGGATTAGTCATTTTCAATCCATCAAGCCGCATTTAAGGAAGAGCCTTAACATAGATCAAAGGTTTTTTTTCTAGATCTAGTTTTACCATACAAGGTTCGGAACCACATAAACTTTTTTTTTATAAACTATTAGTTAGCCCTTGGCGGCAATCTTAACTGATGGTAAGTGATTATGCAGTCTAAGATGGTAGCGGGTACCTGTTAGGGGTCACCGTCCGACTATTATCCCAAACGTCGCCTAAGCCGAGGTTCAGCTGACGCCTCCAACCAGACCAGACTCGAGCCCAGGACCTCCAACTTAATAATGCTACAGCGCGCTCGCTGTGCCACGAAGGTCGTCAAAACTTGGAAAAAACGGTCAGACTATACTAGTAGCATGATATTGGCTCCAATGGATGCAAGGTTATATTCCCCTATCTCCACGGGTCGCATCTCGATACCGGCGGAGCGCGCAAATATTATATAGTCTCGTAACCGTAACGATATCGGCGAGCAGCTGCAATGCGGCCACTTGCATTGCAGCTAGGCGTAGATTGTTCTACCTTTTTCCAATACTCTTCAATACTGCAATTACATCATCGACGGTTCAAAACAAAAAGCGAAAATTGTACCACTTCGAGTAATACACTCACATACATTTTCTTTATCTTCATCATTATCTTTTCGCTCAACTTTTCGATTACGATTACGACACATTTTCGATTACGCACTTTTTTATTTTTTGTTATTGAAAAAATTTTATTCAAAAAATACGTTTTACTTAACATTTATCCGATGTTGGGACATCCTTTTAGTAATTATTTTAATTGTGCCAGGATGTCCCGCCTTCCGTAAAATGTATATAATATGTATTATATCTGTATATATTCTTATATATATAATCTAATCAATAACGAGGAGTGTTTATGTGTGTGTGTGTGTGTGTGTGTGTGTGTGTGTGTGTGTGTGTGTGTGTGTGTGTGTGTGTGTGTGTGTGTGTGTGTGTGTGTGTGTGTGTGTGTGTGTGTGTGTGTGAGAGAGAGAGTGTTTGTTATGCTATTGCAGTGTTGAGCTTGAGGTTTTTTTGACCTAAGTCAACCAGGGGATTGCCTTCAAAGAATGGCTAGAAAGCTAGCTTGTTTTTTTTAGTCCAGTAGACTTTGGACTTAACGTACCACCGTATACGTTTCTCTGGACGGAGCAACAGTTTAGAGTCCTTAACTTAGTTCCTTTTATGTGCTCATTTCAACAAAGAAAAACAAAAGTGTCTTTATTAATATCAAAATTTACTAACTGATGCTCGCCGCTACGTGCTAAAGCCAGCTAATTGGTTAAATATGAGAAGGGTTCGGCCATAGTCCACCACGCTGGCCATGTGCGGCAGATTTCACACGCCTTTGAGAACATTATGGAGAACTCTCAGGCATGCAGGTTTCCTCATGATGTGCTCCTTCACTGTTGAAGCAGGTGTTATAATTTGCTTAAAAACGTACATAACTCCAAAAAGTTAGAGGTGCGTGCCCCCGACCTCTGATTAGGAGGCGGACGTCCTAACCACTAGGCTATCATAGCTTCTCAATTCATATTATTAACAATGATTTGAAACAATCATTCACAATTCATTGACTACTCACTTTTTCCATTGATGATTTCATTAACACCATAGAAGCGAAATCCCTCTACCTCCCCCTAATCCCTCTTTTAGCACACCCATTGGATGATAAAACTTTTCCAATTTTCACACAAAAAAAAACACTCGGTGTCGTAAGAGAATTTCCCGGGTTCACTGGGACGGAAAACAGAATAAAACTTAGTTAATATGGATTCGGTTTATTTTTATAAACAAATATTGAAACGAGTACGTAACGAACTATTTGTGTTAAAAGTTATCGAGTAAAAATTTCTATGATGACAATATTCGGAAAGTCACTCACTGAATGACTGACTACGCTAAAACAATCTAACAAAAATTGGAATAAGTTATAAAGAAACGGTGCGACTCAAACTAACTTGACAAAATATAAAAAATCTATATATATAAAAACGAAAGGTCACTTACATACTTACATACTGACATACTTACATATTGATTAAACACGAGATCTCAAAAACTATTGTACGTATAAAGCTATAATTTAGCAAGTAGGCAGTTGATTGTTAAGAGATGTCAGCTAAGAAAGGATATTTGGAAATTCCACCCCTAAGAGGGTGAAAGGGGGGTTGGAAGTTTGTATGAATTTTCTTTGTTTTTAGAGTTAGAGAGACAAAAATTTGCATTATGATTAATAATAATAAATAAAAAACATGTACATCATTTTTTTTTAAATATTACCTGTTAAGGGTGGTAAAATAGGGGATGATAGTTTTTGCTTATTTTTTTATTATGAAGTTTCCAAGCGTGAAATTTTGAAAATAGGTTTCTTTTAGGGCGTAAGTATAAGGCTATATTTTTTTTTTATCCAAATCTACCCCGAAGGTGGTAAAATAGGGGTTTAAAGTTTGTATGAAAGTCCCATGTTTTTTAATTTAGAGACACGAAAATAGGCTATTTTACATTTGCCTGTAGCTTACTTTCTGAAGCAGGGCATTGGCAGCACGGGAAACCTAAATATCACGGGAAATCAGCAATTCTACGCAGACGAAGTCGCGGGCAACAGCTAGTAGTTAATAAATAGAAGTTTCAGGTTTCAGGTTTTCAAGCACACCCCTTTACCTGACCGGAATAATGAATATCGGTAACGAGTGGACAGGAGCGTCACAAAAAAACAAGCAATCTCAGCACTGGCTTTAACGAGTTGGCTGTCCTGAGGCTATACTTTTACAAGATTACCGGACGCTCCGACGCGACGGGACAAGAGCAATCACAATGTTGACCGCAGCCTCTAAGCCGCCTTCTCTCATGTGCTTCGTGCTCAGCTGTGGGATAATTGATGGTGATAAATATTTTTTTTTTAACTACTACAAGTTAGCCCTTGACGACAATATAGCTGGTGTGAGTGATACTGCAGTCTTAGTTGGTAGCGGGCTAACCTGTTAGGAGTATGGTAAACCAATACATCGTGCCGGAACGCTAAACCGCTTTGCTACACGTCTTTGTCGGTAGAGTGGTAAACTACTACTTTGTCGGTAGAGTGCTAAACCGCTTTGCGACACGTCTTTGTCGGTAAAGTGGTAAACTACTACTTTGTCGGTAGAGTGCTAAACTGCTTTGCGACACGTCTTTGTCGGTAGTTGTCTGGTGGAGCGCTTCAGCCATGGCCAGACTCGAGCTAATAATCGAACCCAGGAACTAATAATCCGACAGCGCACGCACAGCGCTACGGAGGTCGTCGAGGTTTGAGTCGTGAAACAACGCGTAAGCTACGATGCCCTTCAAATCATATCTACCTCACCTGCACGTCATGTGGGGTTGCAGTATTATACTAGTGATACTTTACCTACTTAAAATGAATATCGACCTCCATAATATGTGAATTCATAACGATCCCGGGTTTGATCCCTGCAATTTGGCAATTTACAATTTCCGAATTTTTTCCAGCCTGATCTGACTAGAGGCTTCGACCGTAGCCTAGTTACCCACTGACAGAAACGTGGCGGCAAGCGTTATAGCATTCCGATATGATGCCGCGTAAACACCGATGCAGTAACTGCCATACCCCTAAAAGGTTAAGTTCCTACCATTTTAAAAATTTATCACTTTTAATAGTGATAATTTTTCATCGCATCGTAAGATATATTTTTGATATCTTCTTTTAAACTTCCTCAATATTGAAGCGAACCGGTGGAACCATTTTCAAGTTTATACAAAAAACAACCTACAAAAGTTTAATTGCAGTCTGAACGATGGTTTTGGAACGAATAGAGGACAAACATACAAGCATTTTTTTAATCTATATATATATAAAAGCGAAAGGTCACTTACATACTTACATACTGATTAAACACGAGATCTCAAAACTATTGTACGTATAAAGTTATAATTTAGCAAGTAGGTAGTTAAGAGATGATAGTTAAGAGATGTCAGCTAAGAAAGGATATTTGGAAATTCCACCCCTAAAGGGGTAAAACAGGGGTTTGAAGTTTGTATGAATTTTCTTTGTTTTTAGAGTTAGAGAAGCAAAAATTTGCATTAAGATTAATAATAATAAAAAAAACATGTATATCAATTTTTTTTAATATAACCTGTTAAGGGTGGTAAAGTAGGGGATGATAGGTTTTGTTTTTTTATTTTTATTTTGAAGTCTACAAGCTTGAAATTTTGAAAATAGTTTTCTTTTAGGGCTAGAAAGGCTAGAATTTTTTTTTTTTTTTTTTTTTTTTTTTTTTTTCATCCAAATCTACCCCGAAAGGGGTATAATAGGGGTTTAAAGTTTGTATGAAAGTCCTGTTTTTTTTTAATTAAGAGACACGACAATCGGCAATTTGACAGTAGCCTGTAGCTTACTTTCTGAAGCAGGGCAATTCTACGCAGACGAAGTCGCGGGCAACAGCTAGTTTATTTATATATACAAGAAAAACTAGAATCACAATTAGATATTGTACACCAGTCAGTCAAAGATACGCTTCGGTAGTGTAAAAGCATATCAAACGCCTAATTCACAAAGCTGTACTGCCAGAGCGCTGAGCGAGAGCCCATTCGAGTACGCTACGGCGATCCCATGATTTTATCCCCATGCGACAAAAGGCACGTAAAAAAAACCGCGCCCTAACGAAGCCGGATTCCGATGTCCACTAGTTTCGGTGCACTCCCGAAATTGAAGAAAATTGAAAAAGGCCGAATGAATTTTTCCATCAAACTCTCGTCCTCAAACATCAGAGCACAAACAAGGCGGGCGCTCGGACGCAGTTCAGTCGATTTACTCGCCCGACTTAAAGTCGTCATCGAAGCTAAAAAGCTTATCAATGACGAGCAATTTGGCTTTCGATCCAAACATTCTAGCGTCCACCAAGTGCACCGCCTAACGGAGCACGTGGCGCGAGGGCTTTACGATTGGAAACGTGGTCGCCTCACAGGAGCCGTATTCTTCGACGTAGCCAAGGCTTTCGACAAAGTCTGGCACGCCGGTCTCATTTATAAATTGCAATCCCAGGGTATCCCGGATAGGCTTTTATACCTATTAAAAGACTATTTAACCGATCGCACCTTTAGGTTTCGAATAGACGGCACTCTGTCGTCTAGGAGACCCCTAAAGGCCGGCGTACCCCAGGGTTCAGTTCTAGCGCCCTACCTCTATACGCTGTACACGAGCGATATACCCAAGAGCCCTTATGTAGAGTTAGCCCAGTACGCGGACGACACTGCTCTTTACACGACCAGTCGTTCACTACCGTACATAGTAGCCCGCCTTCAGAAAGCGATCAAGCGCTTAGGCGCTTGGTTCTGCCAATGGAGGATAGAAGCTAACCCGGAAAAGAGCAAAGCGCTTCTTTTTACCGGGTTAAACCGCCCTGACCCCAGATACAAAAAGGACCTTATATTATTTAATCGTGTGATTCCATGGGAACGCACTGTCAAATATCTAGGTGTAACCTTTGATAGTCGCCTGTCCTTTTCGCCGCACATACGTAGAGTCAGTCAGAAAGCCCGTTTTGTTCTTAACAGACTCTACTTCATGATTAATAAACGCAGTAGGCTACCTCTCCGTCACAAAGTGACATTATATAAAACTTGTATCCGCCCAATCATGTCTTACGCGAGCGCCGCTATAGCGCTTCGTCCCACGTATAAAACCTTTCAAACGATTCAGAATCGTTTCATGCGCACGGCAACCGGCTGTCCCTGGTATGTGCGTAACGTAGATCTGCACAGAGACCTAGAACTTGACACTATCGCTCAGCACTTTAAGAAACTCTCGAAAATCTATTTCGAGAAATCAATCCGACACCCCAACCCTCTCGTAGTTGCGGCTTCTTTTTACTCCCCCGACCTAAGCGCTCCTCTCCGAAAGAGGAGACCTAAACATATCCTTCATGACCCTGACGATCAGATGACTACTGACAACACACTCGTACCACCTACCACACAATCATACGCTACACACCGTCTTCGCCGGCGAAGACGAGGTCCCCGCTATCTTACGTCATCCGGACGTGGGCTCCATCCACGGCCTCGGAGACGTACGGACCACTCACCGTCCGACCCCCCCGTTATCCCAAACGTCGCCTAAGCCGAGGTTCGGCCTCAAAGGAGGCGCCCTTAGGCAGTCGTTCCCATAGTTTCTTCGAGCCCTAGGGCTCAAAATTTCTTCTGGCAGAGCTTCTTTCCAAAGCTCGCCAAACAGCCCGGTTACGCTGTGGCAACCAATAGGGTTTGTACAGCTAATAGACAGTCCGAAAAAAAAAAAAAAAAGTCGATTTAATTCCGGTTCGTGTACACGTGTGTGACTCGGTGTCATCCGGTGTGTGTGTGTGTAACGTGTTTTCGGTTCTGACTTCAGGAAATATATTCGCAGCTCCTCGAAAGCTGCACAGCATTGGTAGCGAGTTATTTCCAGTTTTAAATTTTTTTTTTTTTTTCCGCTGGGAAATGCTTTTACGCATCCCCTCCGGAGGCGACGCAGGCAAGACTGCGCCGCTTCCGACGGGGTATGTGGGACTCCCCGGCGGCCAGGCTGGCGACCAGAATACCCACTAAAACCCAGCGATGCTCCTTCGCGTCGTCTGGTGGCTGGGTCACGGGAACACTGATGCTCGACGGGTGAGGATGCCTCTCATCCATCACCCGGAGCTCCTCGTCAGGGGGGCAGGTGGCGATCGTGCGCCCGTCGCCTGCGCCCCACCCTACGACGCCGGAGAGGGTGCGCGTCTGCGTCATTCTCCCGGCGCCGTCCTGCCGGCTCCTTCTGCATCATCACCTTCTCACAGAAGGAGGCGACAGCGGCCCAAGACGTCTCGCTGGCCACCATGGTGCGAACCACAGTGGGCAGCGAAAACACTTGAAACATCTACGAGGAACATGATTTATTAAATAAACTTCATTGTTAACTGTACTCAAAGATGCAATTTGTTTTTTCTTTGATATTTCTCACATGCATTACATACTGGGAATCGGATAAAAGTCTTTCAAGTAAAATTAATGTTTAAGTGAATTTGACAGGGTTACGAAAGGACTATAGAAAGACGCGTTATCTCTCAAATAAACAAGTATGAACATGTTTCAGCAGCAGTTTATAATTCAAACTATGATTTATAATATAAACCAAGGGAGCCTTTGAAGTCCTCCGCCGGAGTGGCGGCACTGAAGCGACAGTTTGCGAAGGGCTGCCCGGCCGAGCGCGGTTAATGAGCTCCAACTTTATATCTCGGCCATCTAGCGGATCTTTAATAAAACGACTCGACTGGAAAACTTTTTAATTTTATACTAAAGGCTACTTTTTGCACCGATATTGCGTTAAATATTTGGAATATTAAGATCTGACGATTGTTTACATCTATAAGCTGTAAGTTTGCGTTTTACAAAAATGTAAAGGCAATTGTTTCGCGAATAAATGTTCATAACCGATGATACCACCTGTGGCCTATCGACCTAGGCCATATTTCAGGTAGAGGACCAGAACCGCAGTAATAACACAAGCGCAGCATACATAACAGACACACATAAAACGACCTACTTGCTGTTTCAGCCTGCCAACCCGCATTGGACCAGAATGAAAGGTCAAACCTCTAAAGTCTCCTCTCGTATGTGAAAGGTCAGTGGGACATTTAATTTCAGGATAAAGAAATTAAACAATAATGAGTTAAACAATAAACAGCGCGAAAAGTAAACTTTACTTTTCTCGCTTGTGAAGTCAACATCTCCTGAGGATGATCCGGTGTCGGGTCGAAACGTGCGTAGAGGTTCTAGTGGAGGATTTTGTGTGGTGTTATACTATACTAATCTCCCGGTTGTCGGCGGAATATAGCAAATTATACTTGCTGTTTGTTATTTAGCATGGACTTCCGCAAAGTAACGCCTGCTTCTATTCATTAATAATGAGTTATTAAAAGATTCAAAATAATATTTCAGAAATAAGATTAGGCACTGACAACACTATCTGTAAAATCTAATAAAATAAATACATTGCGAAATTGGAAGAGAAAATCTTCCAGTCTCATCATTTCTAAAGAGAATTTTAATACAAGTGTATCCTTGAACAGATATAATCAGCTTAAAGAACGTAGAGCGTTTAATAAGAGATAATAGATAAGCCACGGATTACATGAAACATGAAAATGAAAATCTGACATTAACAAATAACAATCCAGTTAGCTAGAAATCCTCCGATCCACCGTCAGCCCGTACCGCATTTATGTCAGCTAACTCACTGCAGATTATTAACGGCAATGTATGTTTTACTGTTTTAATGTATGAATAGGGGCAAAGCGGTTATAGCCTAGTGGTTAGAGCATCAGCCTCCTAATCAGAGGTCGGCGGTTCGAATCCGGGCACGCACCTCTAACTTTTCGGAGTTATGTGCGTTCTTAAAAAATTAATATATCTCTTGCTTCAACGGTGAAGGAAAACATCGTGAGGAAACCTGCACGCCTGAGAGTTCTCCATAACGTTCTCAAAAGCGTGTGAAGTCTGCCAATCCGCACATGGCCAGCGTGGTGGACTATGGCCAAACCCTTCTCATATTGAGAGGAGACCCGTGCTCTGTAGTGAGCCGGTAATGGGTTGATCATGATGAGGGGCAAAGTCCTGTTTACATATTGACCATACATACTTATGCGTATGCAAATACTATAAAAAATTACCCAAGCCATTTTACTCCCCGTCTAGAAATCTAACAAAACCTAAATCGCTAGACACTGTTTAGGAACACTATCGTCTTAACAATCTACTTCGAAGCTTACTAATGATAAACTGAAAGGCGCACGATTTATGGTCGACGATCTTGTCGGTGCTTAAGCATGATCTAACCAAAACTACCGGGATAATCATTAGTGGGTTGGTGAGATGGTAGACGGTAACTAAATCGGTTCCACTGGTGAATTATTGAAAAGCAAAACATACATACCTACTTTCATTTATATGTTTCGTTCACAATAACTATTTGAACATATTTTCCTCAACTTTTTAGCATCAAACTGCAACCTTGAATGGTATAACCATGAATGTAAACAAAATGCTTCCGTATTTCTAAAACACAAAAATCTGGTAAGCTCTTTCGGGATTCTGTTTTCCCCACATCCCTTAATTACCCATAACCATAACATCAAACATGAAAATGCAACACCAAGGTAATCGATTCCACCTTAGGCCATGATTTACTTATCATCATCATCTGGTGAGTTTGTATAACGCTAGTCTTTTATATTGTAGCGTACTAAATAATAATTCAAAGCAAATCAAAATTTATTAAACACGAAGTATCTAAGAGTTGAATGAAAGAAAATTCTTCTTTTAGTTCGATTAAAGCCGGGTTGTTAAAATAAAAACAACAAAAAAAAAACTGTAGCTCGGTCGTTAACGTCAGTCGAGTGAAGTTAAGCATCCGCGCATACCTAATTTGTTTTGAGATGCAGCGGCCACTACTCTGAGATGAATGCAAATTTCATCGCTTGGAAAAATACATAAACAGTCAGAAGAGACGGGGCTTTTAACAGCCGCCTTCTAAATTTTCTCTCTCTCTCTTCTTCTTTCAGTTCATCGTGTTTATTTTTTTTCCTTTCTTTGTCTCCGTCAATTCCGTTGCTTATTTATTATTTACACACTTTTATTGTACACAACGAAAAAGGAAAAATAAAACAAATAAAAGACAGAAAATAACAGACACAGTAGTATACAATTTGGCGGCCTTATCGCTACATAGCGATCTCTACCAGGCAACCAAATATGTAGAAGATATAGAGATACGGAAATAGGAAGGTGGTGCAAAATATATACATAAATATATACCAAACAAGGTTCTCTTCCAAACAGACAAACAAATAAATGAACGCACCCTCTAGGACGTTTTGCATACGATTATGGTTGTGTAGCAAACACATAAAATAAAATAGATCTTTAATTTCTTACGGTCGAAACTCTCAATGACTAAAACCATATTATTTTAGACGGCCACTGCTACAAATCATACCGACGTTTCATCAAAACATTCCTGATGCTTAACGCAATAAACTGCTGTAAACAAACATAATATAATAATAAAGTTGAAATACATCGAATTAATTAGGTACAACTATGGAATAAATCCATTTACCGATAACATAAGGGCGTTTCCCAAATACAGAGCATCAGCCAAATTGTATATTATTTTGTACAGATTTTTCAGTTTAATTTATACTATATTTACTTTTGTGTGGTGTACGATAAAAGTATAATCACTAAATCATTCATAATTACCAAAATTTGTTTAGTTGGTTTATAATTTCAAAATAACTTAACAGCGATCGATAGTTCAGAGCGAGAAACCATGAGACGAGAGCGACGATATCAGACTAGATTGGCAACGTCATTGTCGTTGCAGTTATTTTCTCGTGCTCCTTATAAGTTAGATAAGTACGAAATCATATTTCATTTCACACGTGTTTTCACCTCTAAACGAAAAAAGTACATCTCATCTAAAAACGTATGTGTCTAGACATTGGCTGAACAGGGCGCTGCCTCGGCTTGATGCTGCGTCAAAATTGACTGCAGTGCTGATTTTCAGGCATAACCCATGCTGATATCACGGAATGACTGGGAAAGTGCTCCTTTAGTGTGTGAGGGTGTGTGCGCGTGTGCATGAGGCAGGTACGTGTTTGGTTGGTTTTTTTTTTGTTTAGGCTAAATATATATTTATTCTATACATAATTGTAAGTAATCCTTCATGATTGTTTTGTTTCAGATGTTAATAAGTAATAATACACCCACACTTCACGCTTGGTCGACATTTACTAAGCGACCTATCTCGAAGATCTAACAAGTCTGAACAAGCAGTACTAAAGTAAAACCGTGCTGTTTCTATTTTCAGTAACGTTCGGTTGCCCTGTTGACCTTCTAAATAACGAACCTATTCCGATCATTTGATCCGGCTCAGTAACAAGCCCGCAATAATAAGCGTAATCTGGGGTGGGATGGATTTGTTCGACATGCGGATTCAATATGGAGGTTGTGATAGGGTCTCTCAGCCGTTGTCGAAATTAATAGGCCCTGCGTAAGGGTATCTTCGATGTTATTTAACAATTTCATGGCTTTTATGACACCGGTGTATTTTTGTTGATAAAAGTAGCCTTTGTAAAATGGTAACAATGAAATGGAAATGTCAATATTGGCAAAAACTGCTCTGAAAACCAGTGAACGTTGGGGTTCGAGGCTATTTATTTTAAATAAAATGCGATAATCCATTTAATCAAATATTTTCCAGATGTATTCTTTACAATCGAAAAAGATTTCAAAAGCACAAAAAGCAATCCAATTCCTTTTTATTTACGAAACTGTTTTTCTTAAATAAAAAGAAACCCTAAATCCGCTGACAGTGGCACCTACCGGATCCATAATTGAATCTTAGCCATCCAGGAATCTTTAGGAACTTGGTGACATACACATGTAGAGACAAATAATTAATCTTTAACTACTAACAAATAATAGCTGTTAAATTTGCTTTCTATTTAAACGCGTTAATCTCTTGATAGCTCTATTCTTGAGGGAAATAGTTATTTATTTAACTATGGGTTATATAATATAACGCGAATTTCCTTAGAGTCAAGCAACGAGAGGGCGATGTGACGCGAATGGGACTTTACTTATCAGAAGTTGTACGCGGAAGACGTCGCGATCAAGCACTAGTTATATTTATATATATAAATATCAAACAAGTATGGATTCAGTGTATCAAAGAGCAAGTGGGAGGGAATATAAATATCACATATATCTGAAATGATAAAGTGCGTAGGTCGGTCACCTTTGAACTATACCTGCACGCGAGTGGGTGTCAACTTGACGGGAATGACGTCAGCAGCCTAAAACATGGACGCGCCACATTTATTGTTCCTCAGCTCAGAACTTCTTAATATCTACCTTTTTGTTTAAAAACCCAACTAGACATAGTTAATACTAGCTGACGCCCGTGACTTCGTCTGCGTTGAGTAAGTGTGTTTGTTTGTCTTTCAATCACGAAGCAATAGATTACTAACCCAAATTACTTGAAATAATTACAGGATAAACATTAAATTATCTCCTTCCTAAAAAAAACAGAATGAGTGAAATCGGATATTGATTTTGCTGGGAGAAGTTGTGGGAGGAGCCCGAGACGTGATGACACAGGCGGTGGCATGCGCGTGAGCTGCGCGCGGTACTGGACAGTACTTGGACATTGCAACTTACTTGATTTTTCTAAAATAAAAGACTTTCTAAAATAAAAATAGCCTAAGTTACTCCTTTTTACATCAATTTTATTTATTTGTATAGATTACTACAACTGTATAGCTATAGGACGAGTACGGCTAATTGTGATAGTACGCCTTCTGCATTGTGGCCCTGTAAAATGTATTGCGCTAGGCATGCAGCTTGTACCTGGGAAGAATGCAATGGTGTTCCCCGGGCGTCTGGAAAAACTCAGCGTGAGGGACACGCCGTGGTGGTTTTTAGTTCGGGTATACCCCTAGGGGGGGAGTCCCACATAACCTCTAGTCCTGCCCAAGGGACAGAGGTAGCAATAAAGCTTTTCCACAAAAGGCATGCAGCTTGTGCAGCAGGGAACCCCCTCACTAAAAACGCACATTATGCGTATCCAATTATTATGCGTACCTATCTAATTGAATACTTGTGTGTCGGTTTTCTAGTTACCAATTACCTAAAAATAAAACTTGCAGCCGGGTTTTTTTTGTTTTTACATTGAAGGGCTTCGTAACAAGGCGCAATATGACACACTTCATAGCATTGGCGTTAAAATTACAGTTCATCAGATAGATCAATTTACAGTGACTATCGGTATTCGGTATCGGAAAGTCATTTAACAACAGCCGTACTATAATAAGAAGGAGGTCAGCCGCCGAATTCAGCTCGGATGGGCAGCGTTTGGGAAACTGCGCAACATCTTTTCGTCCAAAATCCCTCAGTGCCTGAAGACTAAAGTTTTCGAACAGTGCGTGTTGCCAGTGATGACTTACGGATCCGAAACGTAGTCGCTCACTATGGGCCTCATAAGAAGGCTCAGAGTCACTCAGCAAGCAATGGAGAGAGCTATGCTAGGAGTATCTCTTCGTGATCAAATCAGAAATGAAGAGATCCGTAGAAGGACCAGAGTTACCAACATAGCTCAGCGAGTTGCGAAGTTGAAGTGGCAATGGGCGGGGCACATAGCTCGGTGAACCGATGGACGTTGGGGTCCCAAGGTGCTGGAATGGCGACCTCGCACCGGTAAACGTAGCGTTGGTCGACCCCCCACAAGGTGGACAGACGACATCAAACGAGTCGCAGGGAGCCGCTGGATACAGGCGGCCCAAGACCGTGGTCGTTGGAACTCCTTACAAAAGATCTATGTCCAGCAGTGGACGTCTATCGGTTGAAATGATGATGATGATGATGATGTACTATAATAAAATGTACAAGTTGCTACCCCAATGAGTTACATACGACAATAACGTTGAGGTTTCGCTCAGTAACACGAGCCAGTATTTTAGATTACACGGACATTTTGCAGATTTTTCGATAATTCCTTAATGATGCGAACAGAGGTCAGAACGATTATAGGGTAGCCGACATTCGGCCTTCATTATATATTGTTGTAATTTAATGTACATGTACCGAAAGAGTTTTATGTTTACAAAGTTGATCGCCTCTCGTGTGTTCAGCGAACCTTTAGCTATTACGAGCGCGTTTTTATTCACGTTACTGATGGGAACAGTACATAACAACAGGAGCATCTTTAAGACAAGAGTGAAGGTATCTTCTACGCAAACGTCTGGATTAACACCCATTAACCGTGATAACCATCCAGCGCAAGCTTTTCTTTGATAAATAAAACACGACAAACCCACGTCGACTACAGTGGATATCATAGTACGATTATCCTTCATTCTCAGCTCTATATTATTGCATCGTTACCGAGTATTCTCCGGATTTATATACAACATTAAGAAGCAAATAAAATTAAAGCCTAAAACGCCAGCCGTAATTACATGTATAACTGGCTGTATCATTTTGAGGAAAAAACCTACGAAAACATATTTTATTACCTTAGGAGTATTACTTAGTGCGTTACTTTAAGAAGCTTGTAGGTACAACACGTTATGATCATTAAAAGTGGAACTAAAAATAATTATTGAAATCAAATGTTTCTTAAAAACTAAATACTTGTGATGAATAAAGTAATTGTTCGGGTAATGATTATATCATGTTTATGAAAACACCACACAATGCATTATTTTAGAACATTTTATTGCCATAAAAAAGGAACATAAAGTCTTAAAAAATAGACGTACAATGTGGCAAATCTTTCATAGAAATTCCATCAAACATGATTTTTGCGTAACTTTTTGTAACCGTTTACTCAGCGCACGCAACGAAAGAATTAATTTATTTTTCCACTTTTTCATGTATACTTCGCTTCTATTGATCGTAACTTGAGTTGGACAGTACGTCCTGAGCTTACCGCGTTTAACCAAACAAACCCGTCAGCTTAAAAATATGAGTATAGATCAATAAAGATAACAAAACACAAACTTGACACATGTTTGGATACATGTTGGGTACAAGACAACAAACGACAAGCGACTACAAGGCCTGGCGATGTAGACTAGTGACTAATTAATCCTACTAGGCTACATCTGTGTTCGATCACAGTGGATTGCTTGTACGAGTTGAGACTCCTGTAACGATCAAATAATTACGAGCAGGCAAAGGACTTAACGATCTAGTTCAACATAGCCTGAGGATATTAAGATGAATATGAATAAAAGAGACCATCCATTTCAGTATTATTGGTGAACTTAAATTCAAATTCAAAATAATCTTTATTCAAATAGTCCTTAAAAAGCCACATTTGACGCGTCAATTCAAATTCAAATTCAAATTCAAAATAATCTTTATTCAAATAGTCTTTAAAAAGGCACTTTTGACGCGTCAATAATTTACACAGTAGTTATTTCATGGTGATAACTATATTTGTAAACTTAAAACTAAAGCTATGAGGGTTCCAAACACGCCCCGGTCTAAGAAGAAGCCCACAACAAACTTAGCCGGGTTTTTTTTTTCGTTATCACCATCTCACATAATGAATAATAAATTATAGTATAATACCTATGGAGATAGAGCAATTCACACCCAAGCTTTTTTATCGTTTATATAATCCTTAATATCGTAATATGATTTTTCTATAAGCTTTCGTTTTATAAAAACTTTGAACTTATTGATAGACATCTCCAAGATATCAAAAGGTAATTTATTATAAAATAAAATACGATTTCCTTTGAATGAGTTCCTTAACATAAACTTAGTATACTTACACACAAGTGAAGATAAGTTTAAGCTTTTATGAATAGGGAGAATGGAAGCTAAACACAATTGACTACTATAGAGACATTATTGGCATAAAGTTTTATAAGTATTTTTTTCAATAATAAAATATTTAATTCATTCAATATGCATCGTTAGGCCGGCGTCGCGAAGTGGGCTTGCTTTTCATCGAGCTGTATGGAAAGAAGCTGATATTTTTCGAGCTATTTTATCTATTTGAGTGCAGAGCTCATTCAATGTCGTTGGCTTTTGTCTGGTCACAATGAAGTCAAGTCTTAAGATGTTTCCACGCCATGGAATACTTTATAATAATAAAATTTCCATCCGGATTTTCTTTTAAAGGTTACCTATAAAAATAGCAACTCTCAATGATTTTGAATAACATTTTAACATAGAAAACTTGAGTTTTCACATCTCTAGTTTTTTCAGTCACTCAGTTAATTCGATTGAATTCGGAAGCATATTATTGTCTAATCGAAATACCAGGACTTCATAACCATAAAGGGCATTCAATTGCGTGGTTTCATAGCTCGTTTTAAACCCTCGTAATATGTCGTGAAGGGGTAAAGAGGACGATCGAGTAATACTAAAATGTATTACTCTATCTTATCCTGGTTACTACATCAGTAAACCATCCCCCAACTATTAAGCTTCGTCTAAAAGGGACCAATATGGCCCTACTTATAGTGAACGGTTATTTACTAATGCTTTTATTTTATTCTAGTATCAAATGATTATTTGAGATTTCATTCGCGTTATCAATGGGCCGTAACATCATGTTATAATCTAACAATCGCTACTTTAGTTACTGTTATCTTCATCTAACTTTTACTCATCTTTCTGTTTTGGTTAAACAATAACTATATGAATATATAAAGCTCATGTTATTTTGTTGTAAAACCTTTGGATCTGTAAAGCTTTATTAAACTTTCATTAGCTTACCACAGTAGTAACCAACCTCCAATCCTCCATAAAAAAATCGCATCTAAGTTATCCATTTAATAAACGTAGTCATTAAAAAGTTAAAAGCCTATATCTTGAAAAAGTACCAACTTAACAGATTCAATTGAAGTTTTATCAATAAATCTTGAGAAAACTATTGTTCAACCATTTTATTGACCAAGCTAAGTAATTGCCACAAGATTATTATCTTTTGACGACCTCCGTGGCGCAGTGCGTGCGCTGTCGCATTTTATAAGTTGGAGGCCCTGGGTTCGATTCCCGGCTCGAGTCTGGTCTGGTGGGAGGCTTTGGCCGTAGCTAGTTACCACCCTACCGACAAAGACGTGTCGCCAAGCGATTTAGCGTTCCGGCACGATGTCGCGTAGAAACCAACTAGGAGCGTGGGTTTACCATACTTCTAACAGGTTAGCCCGCTACCATCCTAGACAGCATCATCACTTACCACCAGGTGAGATAGCCGTCAAGGGCTGACTTGTAGTGTATAAAAAAAAAAAAAAAACTGGCGTAAATAACGATTATTTGTTTTGGCTTTTCGAGATTATCACCTTTTTGCCTGTTCTGTTACATGATTCTTTCGACACCATGTAATGTGAAAAAAAAAATAGATGTCTTTATATATTATGTAAGTTGTTACTTTGTAAGACGTACTCGTGTTGCAACGTAGCTTGTATGGCAGCCAAGTACTCTTAAAATATTCACCGTGTATGTACGAGGGGCATAGACGTTTGCTAAAGTTCGCACGGCGGCATTTTAGAGATACTTTCCAAGATCTCATATCTCATAAATAACACACCTACTACTTCTTAACTATTTCTTATAGTTTTCTTACCAAGACTTATACGTTCCAAAAGTCTATCGTTATTTAAAAGGCTTCTTATCTATACATATAAATTAAATTGGAGTGTCTGTTTGTAATATTGAAATAACCGTTTTTTACTACATGCATACGAATATGTATACGGTACATACACCAAAATAACATTTTTTTTCAATTTTTGTCTATCTGTTTGTCTGTCTGTTTGT
Source organism: Lasiommata megera (assembly GCA_928268935.1). Lineage (NCBI taxonomy): Eukaryota > Metazoa > Arthropoda > Insecta > Lepidoptera > Nymphalidae > Lasiommata > Lasiommata megera. The sequence continues at coordinate 13,173,780 of OV743329.1, forward strand.
TCCGGCTAATCCTGTTTAACCTGTAATTATTTCAAGTAATTTGGGTTAGTAACCTATTGCTTCGTGACTGAAAGACAAACAAACACACTAACTCAACGTCAGCTAGTTATTATATAAAAACCCAGAGGATTGGATTGTTGAGATCGTGCGAACTTTACAAAAATAAGTTTATACAATTTGTTATAACGGTAGAAAAATGCAGTAAATTGCGGATGTTCATGATTACAATTCTTTATCCTTTGCTAGTTAATGCCCGGGACTTGGTCGCGTCGAATGTGCAACGTTTGTAATTAAAGATATTCCCATGTCGTTTTCCTGGATCCTTTATCGTTTCCGCTCTTAGTATTCAAATCCAATTTCGAGGAAGTTTGCAGTGGCAAATTAGCTATAGTTTTAGTTATTATTTGTGAAAATAAGTTTTTAATAAATCCCACTGGAACCACGGAATTTTCCTCTATATAAATAGCAAAATTAAAAATCAAGATCAAACTAGGTTATTTTCCATTATTTCTATTTGTGAAGTGATGGTGATAACTGCACTCGCCAACTTAAAACTAAGAGGTTTCCAGTCACGCCTAGGTCTTAGAAGAAGCCCACAACAAACTTAGCCGGTATTTTTTATTGTTCTATGTATGTATTATTCATCTCACATAATAAATAATAAATTATAATTTCATAATAGGATTTTTATAACCTTTCGCTTTATAAAAACTTTTAACTAATATATAGACATCTCCAAGATATCAGTAGGTAATTTATTATAAAATAAAATACAATTTCCTTTATATGAGTTATTAATTTTGTGCAGCCTACTAAACGGTACAACAAGTTTACTTTTACTTCTAAATGTTCAGTGCGTAGCAGTCCATTTTTTTTTTCAATTTTCCAATATTTTTATGTTCATACATTAATTTTTGGTAAGGCACTGTTATTATTTTATATTTTTTGAATTTATCTTCTAGTGACTAGCTTTTGTGATACTCCAGGCACATTTTTTTTATCCATTTAAAATTTCAGCCATATTGTTTCAGCAGTTCTAGCGTGAAGCATAAACACATACCTAAATACGCACTTTCCCCTTATAATATCAGTATGAGACGCCATACCAAAGAGACGTCTTCAGCACGATCTGTACGCCAGTTTCGCTGTCACACCTGATAATCCTCTGGAGGCATGTTATACAACGCACAATTGCAAACTAACGCTATACCATACCCATGTCTCAAATTATTAGTGTATGAGTATATAATCAACAACTGACAATGAATATATTTCCATGAAGCCAAGCTGGTTAATATTAATACTCTTCGTTCGAGAATTTGAAATGAGAATCCTAACAACTCTAGATGACACTTTGATCAGCTTCAGTACATCTTCAAACGCCGGTCGCAGTAACTGTCCAGAATGGTACACTCGATCACTTGTTTCACTCAGTTGTTGTTCAGAGTGACTTCCGCGACGAAGGCCGATATTTTTACTTCAGATGTAAATCGCAAAAAGTACTCACCCTTGAATGTTTTTTAGTCAAGACTGGCAGCATTATCCCTTTTTTATGTACGATTAGCTTATTAGTATATCGTTTATTATAGATTTCACGTAAATTATTCAAATAGTCCTTTACAAGGCACTTTTGACGCGTCAATAATTTACATAGTAGTGATTCGATGGTGATAACTATATTCGTAAACTTAAAACTTAAGCTATGAGGGTTCCAAACGCGCCCCGGTCTAAGAAGAAAATAATATTGATTTTTTTTTTAAATATAATATAATTCAAATATTGTTTAATCTTTATGGCTGGTTATGCACTTCTTTAGTATATGTACCTTGTCAGCATTCACATGGTTTTTTCAATTCACAGGAAAGAATAGGAATGGTTAGGATTCCAGCAATTGCAAAGAATTAGTTTGCTCGTTTTTTCGTTGTTAGTTTAAAAATGAACTTGTTCCTATCTACAACTTGTTACCAATACCTTATTAACCCTTTTCACGTCATAATAAACTTATAACTTACATGAAAACAATTGTTATTATTACAAGCTATAGCGTGAGGAGTAATTTTCTCACTGGGCCTGAACCTACTGATGTTGCCGTTGTTAAATTGATAGTTAAGGGAAATTATCACAAATAATTAATAAATATTTTTGGTCTTTCGCGCCGTACTTTTTATCAGTTGTTAAAGTGTTTAAGTTGTTAAATTGTGGAACCAGCTTCCATCTTCTGTGTTCCCTAATGGCTATAATATGGGGATCTTCAAAGGGCGGATTAACAAATTGCTCAAGGGCCAGCAACGCATTGGCGGTTCCTCTGGTGCTGCAAATGTTCATGGGCGGCGGTAATCACTTACCATCAGGTGACCCGCCTGCTCGTTTGCTCGCTTTGTATATAAAAAAAAAAGTCTCCAAAACTGTATCTAACGTTTGCTCGGTATTTATCTTGTAGTGAGATAACCGTGACAAGTTGTCGGCTGTCAGCGCAAATGGACGGCTGATGGATGCGGCGCGCTAATGCACCGCGCACATCTACAGCCACACGAGAACGAGCTCTCGGGAGATAAGTGCCCTTCACTATTTGTTACGCAAATGTGAGCATTTTAAAAAAATATACTAACCTTTTCTATTTCCAACTTTATGCTGATATACTTTGGAAAATGAATAAAAAAACGATCCATAATAATCGTCGAGGGAAAACGCTCTACGGTTCTTCTGGTAAACATCGCTTAAGTAATTCTAAAAAAATTAATAAATTCAGATTATTTTTTCCAGCGTTTAAATTTTGAGTGATATATATATGTCGCGTCAAGGGGGTCCGAGTTGTTTTTGTAAGGGTGACGTCACGATTTTGTTTACTTTCGCTCATAGTAATTAAAACCACAACTTGCCGGTTTACACTTTTATCGCGATAATAACTTAGAGGTCCGAACAGTACGACGTCTCGAGCGAGAGAATCTTTGAAAGGCATCGACCACGCGTATTTATAGCACAAAGCATGCTTGTACGAAATTTATGGTTACTGTCTAAATTGTGTTAGCAAAATCATCAATAATTAAAATGTGGGTAATTATTGAATTCTTGAGGTTTTTGGCGCCGCTGAATAAAGTTAATAACTTCTTCGCGCCGACATATATTATGTCACCTTTTTCTGTTAAGATTAGACGAAATATAAACAGATTAAATACCATTAAATTAAATATTATGCCACGCACCGGTTCAAATCGTCTTTTCAACATACAATTCCTTGTCTTAACCGACGACGCCTGCTTAAGTATGCAGTTTCCCGAGATAAAGTTAGCATACAGATGAAAAAGGGCCAGCGATAAATCGGCATCGACGTCTACATACATAGGAGGCGGTCACTAAGAGGAGCGATGAGCACCATCGGTCTCCGTAGGGCGGGCAATTACCCGCGCGGGTGACGGATGTCCTCGAAGGACATCTCCACACTACGCGGAAATATCGTTACCTGTGACGACCTCCGTGGCGCAGTGAGTGCGCTGTTGCATTTTAAAGTTGGAGGTCCTGGGTTCGATTCCCGGCTCGAGTCTGGTCTGGTGGGAGGCTTCGGCCGTGGCTAGTTACCACCCTACCGACAAAGACGTGTCGCCAAGCGATTTAGCGTTCCGGCACGATGTCGTGTAGAAACCAATTAGGAGTATGAGTTTACCATACCCCTAACAGGTTAGCCCGCTACCATCTTAGACCGCATCATCACTTGCCATCAGGTGAGATGCAGTCAAGGGCTAACTTGTGGTGAATAAAAAAAAAAACCTTTCGCGTCTGGACTCCGTTATTTAGTTCATTGCATTTTTACATATTGAACGCGTCACTTCCAGCGTACTCATCTGTATGAAGGTTACCTTTGCATTGCTTTAATTCTACTTATACCGAAAAAGGGGAGCCGAGAACCGTTGACGATGGTGTCAAAAGTATCCTGTCTTGCTTATAATAGGGCTTCAGCGGGTTAGGAGACGGACAGAGGATCCGCGCAGTGTGGCGCTGGTCCACCCCGCACGTGACCGCTCGGACCCTATCGATTGCTGCCTGAGAGTAATGTGGATACAATGTCACACGCCGCGTTCGTTTTATTGTGAGGAGCGGAATGAGCCAATTATCGACAAAATATAAATCCCGCACTACGACGCAACATAATATACAATATAATACAGAAAACGGTATATAAACGATTTTATCTAGCCTAGCCATGCAAGATGACCTTGAGTTAGGAAATTGGCGTTGGACACTTTGTGTCTCATAGAGCACGCCAAACTGTGAGTACTGTTTATTATCACTGACATGTGTATTCATTTTCGAGCATGAGAGGATCGTTGTAGTCCATGCTATACGACTAAGGAGATGGGAGGCCTGTGAACGGGCTGAACATTATTGTTATATACGTTTATAACATATATCCAGGGAGGAGGGATACAGTGGTCGATAACAGTACAAGCTGGAGGCTTATCTAGTAAACTATACCTCGCATATGATTATCATTTACAACGGAAAAGAAATAAAGCGGTCACTTTGAGGACACCTATAAAAAATGAACCTTTTTACCCGCCAAAAGTTACAGGATCAGGAGTAACACGTAAATTTCGAGGAAACTCCTGCTAGGTAAGAAAATGCTCTTGAGGTCATTAAAAAAATTGTAAAAACGGATTCTGTTCTATCTACTGGAATCAGTTTTATACTTTCATTAAACAAGTAACCAAGCTGTACAACTTTGTGATAACACTAAGTTCTGCTGATTCGGTTATATGAAATCTTAATGTGTTTCACGTCGAAACAACTTAAGGATTCTGTTTGCGAGTTCGAGTTTTAACACACAAATGGAACACGCAAAGTTTTCCACGGCCTCATACAAATCATGTCTGTTTTTGCATAATGTAAGGGAAACAAAATTAATTTCGCTCGAGAGGCCGCGTCGGGTTACCACACAGATTTAATATGATGAATCTGGAAATAGGCACAGATAGTGAAGATAGCACATTTGATCAAATTGCCTGAAAAGTGTACATTGACAAATTAAGACTATGAGGTCGGTCCAATAACTTATTAAAGATTTAACTAGCCTGCAAGCCATAAAACTTTTAATGGCCCTGTGACAAAAAAACGCAAATAAGCGAGATATGTGTCGCTTTGCACGACCACCATAAACTAATAAATTCCAAGCCAGAACAACAAATGGTGATACTAGTTATTCTCTTAATAGGCGTGTATATTTTTGTTTTATATTCAACCTTTTTGTCCTGCAATTGTCTAATCTGTACCGAGCCACCACATTATGACATATGGTGAACATTCGAGTCTGTCTGTAGTGTTTGTTTGAGCGTAAGTATTATTAGTTCCACAATAGATTCAACTCTCTCATACATACATCATGTTTTTTCTATGATTTTTCTTTAATGCCAATGAAAATATAGCTGATATTATTAAACAGCCTAATTATTTTCCTATCGTCTAAATATAAAGCAATTCAAGTAGGCCCTTAGCAACAGTAGGTAGTTGGTACAAAAGCCGATCGACGCAGATCCGCTTACATCTACTTAGGAACTCCCTCGAGGCTGCTGTTATTTGTTCATTAAAAAGCGCTATTCTCCTTCAGTATCCAGGATATTAAAATAACAAATATATTTTAGTCAGGCTTGTTAAAATCAACTCAACTATATACAAAAATTTTATTCTATACAATTTATGTTCACCACAGGACTTCAGTGATGTATGATTTATCACTGCATTTTATTAAAAATGATATTGCACAGGGTCGACAGCAATGAGACCAGGACAAGCAGACTATTAGCTAAAATAAAATAAAAAAATAAAATCCCTTTGTCTGTTTGTAATTTTATCTCATATTTAACCATGATGCCTGCGGCTTCGATTGCGTATGATTTTAGAAAATCCTGTAGGAATAAGCAGAAAGTTGACAAATCAGCAAATGGATGTGTGACCGACTTTGAAGTTTAAAAGAAAAATTATGCACAAAAATTAACATCGTTCCCAGATTCCTTTTAAACAAGGAATTGTACAATCATCAACATAAACTATTAGTGATAAGATCACATATTGCTTGTTATTTTGTTATTTTCACGTTATCTAAGTCTAAGTTTTGCAATAAAGTTGTTTAAAAAATTAAATAAATGGTAAATAAAATAAACCAACGGTCGAAATCGCATTCTTAGTAACTTGTTTGCAGAAAGTTAATAACAAATAACTTCTATCACTCGTTTTTATCAAGTATGGCCCAAACGTTATATTGACCAAATCGATTGAGACGAAGGTACATTATCTCCTATGCCGAAAAATTCCTATTCAACTTCGGCTCCAAAATGAGCATCAAGCCTGAAACCAGAGTATGAGCTAAAAGTGCACTGACAGACAGATTATCTATTTCAATGATAAGATTCTCCCGATCAAATTTCCATATATATTTCAACCAATGTATGGCAATTGTCAACTTACAGTTCTATAATATGTTACAATATAGATTTTAGCACAATAATAGTTTATCTAGACATACAACTGAATTGCATTTATTTCTATTCTTTACATACTCGTAGCTATTAGATTACCGATTCAATATATCAGGCCGTGTATCGATCGTTGTCGGGCCACGCTATCCAGCGCCCACTTGTGAGTCGCAAGGCCCGGGCCCGGCTTGTGTGAAGCGCCTTTAATTGGACAGAGCTCTGCAGCGCTTAATGCAATTGAGCCAAGAGCGCTTCAACAGCATCGCAATACAATGAAACCAATATTCGGGCCCAATTACGGCCGCTTTGTTAATTTTCGCCAACGGATTCGTGGAAAACACGATATACCTCTGAAAAACATTCATTTTTCATCTGTTACGGTTACTTTAGTCGGCCTTGAATAAATCTACTATCACTAACCGTAGGACTTAGAAATTCTACCGTGTATCGATTACCATGACGATGCTAATGAGGCTCACTGTAATAATAATAGCATTTTTCGATACAAACTTAGAAGTCGAATTCGCAATTTTCTTCCCAATTCATAATAACACATACATTCGTTTATACAATCTAACAAACCTTTATGAGTGGACTTTTCAATGAGCTTACATGACTGAACCTTTGAGTTTATTTCGATTCTCGCGATAGAAACAAATCTAAGTTTATCTCGCCAAATCGATACGTGAAAAGCTGCATACCGTTAGAACACAAATTCTATTTGCTGTTCAGTTTCTGAATATAACTATATCACTAATAATGAATAGAAGCAGGCGTTACTTTGCGGAAGTACATGATAAAGAAACTTTAATGATCTCCTGAGGATGATCCGGTGTCGGGTCGAAACGTGCGTAGAGGTTCTAGTGGAGTATTTTGTGTGGTGTTATATTATACAAATCTCCCGGTTGTCGGCGGAATATAGCAAATTATACTTGCTGTTTGTTGTATATCACTAATGTTTCAATACATCTGCTCAGTGGTGAAATATTCGATCTTTAAAGCGAGAGATACGGGTTGGGTCTCGTAGAAATAATTCGTGCTGTGTTATTAATCAAAATCTAGCCCGCGACTTCGTCCGCGTAGATTGAGAGTTGCTAAAAAAGTTGTAAACAAGCAATTTTGTACATTAAGATTATCTCATGTCTATCCTATTCTATTGCAAATTATCGCTTATCTTAGAGAAAGTCACTTTTTCACATAGTGTGGGCTTTAACCGTGAAATTCAAATTCAATTAATAATCTTTATTCAAATAGTCCTTTAAAAGGCGCTTTTGACGCGTCAATAATTTACATAGTAGTGATTTGATGGTGATAACTACATTCGTAAACTTAAAACTAAAGCTATGAGGGTTCCAAACGCGACCCGGTCTAAGAAGAAGCCCACAACAAACTTAGCCAGGTAAATTTTCTTTTTGTTGTCACAATCTCACATGCCACTTAAAATTATATTAAGAGCTATCTTATTAGAGCAATATTTCACACCCATGCTTGTTTAAAATTATCGGGATAGCAAGTAGCTTAATCCAGGGTATAATATATGTATTTTTGAATCTAAATTTCAGCCAAATTGGTTTTGTAGTTCCGGCGTCAAGGGGTGACTAACACACACACTGATCTACAAACTTTACCCTTTATACCCGCAATGGAATGGCGTGATGAAAAAGCTCTATAATCCTATATCCTTTTCTCTTCTTAAGAGAGAGGACGTGCGCTCATTAATTAGGCTACAATAATGATAATGAAGCTAATAAATATGCCAAGTAGTTATTTTATTATTAGATTTAACAAAATATGATCTCATTATGAAGCGGTGATAGCCCAGTGGTTAGGGCGTCAGCCTCCTAATTAGTGGTCGGCGGCGGCGGTTCGAATCCTGGCACGCACCTCTAACTTTTCGGACTTATGTGCGTTTTTAAGCAATTAAAATATCACTTGCTTCAACGGTGAAGGAAAATGTGAGGAAACCTGCACGCCTGAGAGTTCTCCATAATGTTCTCAAAAGGCGTGTGAAGTCTGCCAATCCGCACATGGCCAGCGTGGTGGACTATGGCCAAACCCTTCTCATATTGAGAGGAGACCCGTGCTCCGTAGTGAGCCGATAATGGATTGAACATGATGATGATGATGATGATCTCATTATCAACTACTTGCAATTTAAAGTTCATTTAGAAAAGATTTCAGTGAATCATTTCAAGAACCAATATTTCATTATTGTTGATAATAGTGTAATACGTACCTAATAACTTATTCAGTACAAATAACTTAACTAACTTTTTAAGTCGCTCTATACAGCAGCTCCTCAAGCGTAATTTCGACAACAATGATTCTCACTTTAGCTGGAAATCAACAGACCTCGCCATTGGATTTTATAGAATTAAGTCTTTTAAAGGGAACCCCCTCTAAAATCGTGATGTTTCTGAAACTCATACAGAATCGGGAAAATGACGGTTGGGAAACTAAAATGATAAATTTTTACTTTATGTTTTAAACTGTATGGCTGTTTGAGATCCCCACTTTTTTCATTCTCAAAAAATATTTCTGTTATTTTAATTCACCCCATAATCACCGTAGCTCGTTAAGTTGATTTTAGCAGAAGTGAAAACGGCTCTTCGGGCTAATTTAAACGTTTGAAAGTGGTTGAAAGTAAATCTTTTTGAACGTTTGCTCAAAAGATTTTATGTTGGGAGGTAATGACATCGGAAGTGCCGCTCTGAATTGGAATCTTTCAAACGCGATCATTTGAAACAAGATGTCTTCATTATTGACTCGCTTTCATCGGGAGTTTACGGCCTTATGACGATCGGGAGCCGTACAGTTGTCAGATAAGAATTTCAGTACATCAAAACTTTATACTGTAATGATTATACAGAGAAAAATATGATCCAAGAAGCCATTTATTAAACAAAGAAGTTTTAAATAATGAATAGAAGCAGGCGTTACTTTGCGGAAGTCCATGATAAACAATAAACAGCAAGTATAATTTGCTCTATTCCGCCGACAACCGGGAGATTTGTATAATATAACACCACACAAAATCTTCCACTAGAACCTCTACACACGTTTCGACCCGACACCGGATCATCCTCAGGAGATGTTGACTTCACAAGCGCGAAAAGTAAACTTGACTTTACTTGTACTACGGTGTCGGGTCGAAACGTGCGTAGAGGTTCTAGTGGAAGATTTTTTGTGGTGTTATATTATACAAATCTCCTGGTTGTCGGCGGAATATAGCAAATTATACTTGCTGTTTTAAAGAACTTTTAATCAAAATCATACTATAACAATACATGATGATAACTAACGTGTGGCATCTGGCTCCTTAGGCATCTGTATATCCTGTCATTCTTCAAGTCAACCAAGCCCCGACATAGGCCCACATCCTTGCATTACATGACATTGAGATACTCGAGCTTTTTCCATTGCAAAAATATGCGATTATTTTCCAACCAGAGCTGCGCTTCAAAATCCAGAATTCAGACCGAGGACGTTCGAGCGCGTAATTAACTGAAACACCGTCACAAATCGGTTCTCCTCTGAACCCTCGTCAGGTGTCATAAGGGGATACAAAGGGGACACACGCGAGCAGAAACATAAGGCCCGGCCCACTGCTTTATGTCTACCTGGTGATTGCACCTGACTTAAGGCGAATTTTCCCTTTTCACACGAGACAGCATTTGGGATCAAAGTAATGCCATTTTTAATAATATAACGCTACTCTGCTTTGAAGAATATAATTGGGCAAATATCATTCATTTACGTGGAAAAAAGTAACATAATCAATAAAAGAGAGCTTTGTGAGAACGGGTGCCCGGCCATTGAACAATACGGGGCAATGAACTGGCTGCCAAGCTATCCCGCAAGGAATCAGAACAAGGATTCATAGGACCTGAACCATGTAGTAAATCGAGAACTATCAATGAATGTTAAGAAAACATCAAAGTAAAATGTAATTGGCATGTCTGTGTATAAATAAAAAAGAGTTGACAAAGTCGGTTTAGTAAATTTATTAGAGCAAAATTGACAAAACCGTTTACCCACTATTCCGATGAAAACCCTAGTATTTTTAGGGATAAAAAAAAGCCTAAGGAGTATACTAAGTGGCATCCAGTACTTTGTCATATTAAATTATAAATATTATATATATGTATTAGATGAGTATTATTGACAACCCTGCATGCAGACACGCGTGTGTGTTTGTTAGTCGCGATTGCTAAATGAATTAACATATTTAGGTTTTAACTGATTACAGTTAAAACCTAAATATGTTAACATTTTCTCGAAGGGAATGTACCTCTGATTTGTTTTATCAGTATGACACGCATCTCGTTAAATGTTGGTGATCTGGATATAATCTAAATATTCCGATTCGTCAATGAGTCATTTTAAATTTAAAAATAAACGTGATTACCTGAGCAAAATTGACAACCCCAGGGAAAATAACAACACCAATACATAAAGGGAGGACATAAAAGAATACAAAAAAATTGGGTGTACCCACCGTAAACAGTCGATCCACGAAACATTTCCGATTCAGAACTGTCAAATAAGAATTGTTGCGTAAATAAACGGGAACTCTTAGCGGGAATAGAATTAAGACAAAGTGCGTCGGAGACGAGTCGTCAATCACCCCCCTCCCGCGGGCGACCCGCGCCCCGCCGACGTCCCGGAGGAAAAGGAAAAATTTACAAGTTTTGCAATTCACTCATTGCTTATGTCCCCACAGACCGCAGTAAAAGTTAGACGGATCGCTTACGAACAAACATGCAAACAAAGTGTTCAATGCGTGTGCGACAATTCGGATTGCATTAAAATATATTTACACAACAAATTTTACATACTTATGTATAGGTCCGTAAGTGCCAGCGACTTCAGGTTTAAATTTGATGTCTCTGTGGGAGAACTTTGAAAAAATCAAATCCATACTAAACACTGTGAAATAATAACAATCTATCCGAAATGCAGTCTTACTTTTTGTATTTGTATTAAACAAATCCTCCACTTCACTTTATTTAGCACGCCTTTACTGTATCTTACAACAGTTCTATTTAACGTTTACTTAATGCATATTATGTTGAAGCAACTCGATTAAATTATTCATTAGAAGTTTTTCATTACAAGCTTTGTATGATTACCTAATAAAGCCCCGTCTATTGTTTCCCTTTACGCTGAGTCTGTCTTTTACATATTTAACATGGACTTTGCAAAATGAACACAGAATAACAGATTGCTGGTTTATTTACTCGTTACTGAAGACTGAAAATATTTACTCAAAATATACGACAAAATAAAAATTTATCACCGAAAAGGATAATGGCAAATTAAATAAAGAATGCATCGACATGTTAACTACTACAGTGTAGTAATAAACATGGTGCTGCAGTAAATAACTTTTAATTCTACAATAAATTAACTAATTAACTGCATCGAATTATTTTTTAAGACAATCTTTATTTAAATAATAGCTTCTACAGTTACTTCTACAGATTACAGTTTAAAAAAAAAACCTTAAGACAATCTCAAACGAAGTCAGTAAATGGATAAAATACTAACTGTGAAGGTTTTAAAAAAAAATAAAGCCTCCGTCGTTTAGTTCCGAATAATAATACCCGCGAATAATATACGAAAATCGAAATATATATATGGTCGAAAATCTTATTTACGGACGAGGACTACTTGTATCACCACTTCCAAGAAACACCCATAGAGACTTGTTATGAGTTTCGAAGAAATATCGCCATGTTTATTTATATTGATATAAATATGGAATATGGATGACACAGAACAAGCAAAGAGAACCAACGACAGCTTGTATATCTAAATCTAAATTAGAATTAATTAGGAACATCTCCATAAAGATCCGTAACGATATCATGTACGAGTACGGGTAGGTACTCCTATCTCTTCGAACTGAAGGCTGTTATTTCACCGACAAAAACGTTTCCAAAGAAGATCGTAAAAATATGCCAAAACCAAGACAATCTTTCTTCGGGTTTCAAGAAGATATCCTGGGCCGATTGTCCGGGATAAGGGCAAAAATAAGAAGAAGATATATTTCTTAAGTAGTTGGACGCTAATAATGACACAAGAAACGATAAATTTTTGGGTTTTACTTTTGTATATTTAGTACCATCAATTCCCTCTCTTATTTTAAGTAAGTCCTATAATGTTTTAAAAATTTAAATTACAATATTATCTAATTCTTCGCAAATAAAGAGGGTTTAATGTTCCGAAAATCCAAAATTAGTTACCGCAAACATCAACATTCAACGACTCATTTCAAAAATTACATATTAAAAATGTTAAACAGAAATTAAAAGAATATTTTTTGGCTGAGTTGGATGGTTGACTCATTTGTGTCGACCGTCTAACTCAGTTAGGAAATGTTATTTTCATGCCTAATATGCTTACTCAGTTCCTCCAGTTTTAAGCTGTTAAGTTACAGATTAGCACCGAGGACAAACCTCTTTGGTTTTTTCGGAGCCGTTTTTGTATAATTAATTATATTCCTTTTATATTAATAATAAATAAATAAAAGCATACCCGCTTACACACAACTCTTGTTTTGTGGGAATCGACTGAATATAAAGCAGTTGTATTAAACAGATTTAAACAATGTCTAGCAAGTTCGTTTACTGCAATACAGAAACGTGACGTCATCGGGACCGTTCCCTCGGGAGGCAATTATGCTTGTTCGCGGATGGAAACTGCGGCAGTCGCACAGCGCAGAGGATCCACGGACAAAGATCCGCAGTAGACCAGAGCATTGCTAATTTGAGTGTAGTTAATTAGAGCTTATATGTTATATCACTATTAGAGCACGATAGTAGGCCACCATAGTAACTTCAATGTGAACACTTGAACGATAGAAAAGCAAGGCCTTTTTACTTAAACTTAGAACTGAATACAAATAGGAAAAATTTTCAATCATTTGCCTCTAAATATCAAGAAAATAGAAGGGAGCATAATGTTTAATAATATGTTAAGGTTACGGCTAATATGCCAAGCATTTTCTGATATTAATGAGTTTTTCTGTAAAGAATTTGATTATTTACGTAAGTATTTAATAAGTACAAATATTTCTTTTCTTTTTTTTTCTTTTGCTTTTTTGTAATGTTATGTTTTTATTATGTGTATTAAGTGTGTCAAATAATAAAATTGTAACATTAAAAGTACTTAAAATATATTGTAATCAAAAATGTTGCACGCGAGAACGTGGCAGACTGTTAACAGTTAAAGCAATAAATTTATTTCTTATTCTAATAACGAATCTTCATTAAGTACGTTCATCCAAATGATTAGATATTCAATGAAAAGTTAATTTCTACGACCTCCCTGACGCTGTGATCCCATAAAAAGGATTTTCTGGGTTTGTTACCTAAAGCGGAAACAAAAGGAATTTAAGTGCCGCCAAATGATTGAGTGTTTAGTACGATATCGCGAGGAATAGAATTATTATAACCCTTAACCAGGTTAAGTGTGAATTGGAATCGTATTCGAAGTTCGGTACAAAACAACGCAATCTGAAAATCTATATAATGTAGTTTCATATTGCGTTTATATAAACATAATTAGGATTGAGAAAAAGAAACCATAAAAACACGTTACTTCTATTATTCCCGCCATTTTTATTTTTAGTTTATTTTGTTACAGCTATAGCAGCATTAGAATTACGTGAAAATTTCTGCCTTTCGGAAGTACTGAGTGCGGAGGCTTTGTAATACAGTCCGACCCTTTGGGTACGGAAACCTAAATGTACGTAATAAACAATGAATAAATTGTAGTGTCGCTAGAATTTGCGATTACACCAGAATAAAACCCACCGTCCATCATCATCATGATCAACCCATTCTCGGCTCACTACAGAGCATGGGTCTTCTCTCAATATGAAAAAGGTTTGGCCATTGTCCACCACGCTGGCCATGTGCAGGTTGGCAGACTTTACACGCCTTTAACTCTCAGGCATGCAGGTTTCCTCACGTTGAAGCAAGTGATATTTAAATTGCTTAAAAACGCACATAACTCCGAAAAGTTACAAGTGCGTGCCTGGATTCGAAGTCCCGACCTCTGATTAGGAGGCAGACGTCCTATCTTAAATGCACAAGAGACAGTTTAAATAGTTTCTTTCTCCGCAACACACCAGCACCACAGATTTGTCTCAATCTTTCATAAACAAAGTAACCCGAATCACGATACATTCTTTGCTATAGGGATTTAACTTGTGGGATTTACAAAACTGGAATTAATTATAGACAATCTTAAATCTTGTTAAACTCAGAAAAAAAAATAAGTTTCGACAATGGTAGATATCATTTCTATTATTTGGAAGTGTTAATTAAACTGAACTGTGACAACGCCGATATCAAATATATGCTTATCACTAAATTCGAAAGAAATAAGTCGTTTTCTAGTAAGAGTTGAGTATCATTGCTGCGTTGTATTGTCCTAACCTTTCCACTGCATCGCCACTTACCATCAACTGAACCCATTACCTAACTGAGGCATCCGTCATACGTCAGAGGGTATGCTCCGTGCTAACAAACCGATATATGTTAATATGCCCGATACGTTAAGCCTCGCTTTCAGAAGCTTATGTTCACTGAAAAGTGCTCGCTAAGAGATGTTCGATCGGCTCCGAAAGGATTAACCGTTGTCAAAACTTCAAAGCAAACTATGCCGGCAGACTCTGCAATAAACATATTACCGCACAGGCTATACACAACAACCGCGCGGTAATAACTTTTCTTTCAAGTGAGCCTTTCAGTGAGTAAGGAGGTAAGGAGTTTTAGCTTCGTAATTATAACTATGACTCTTATTGATAGCTGATTTTGCATCACACGTTTAAATGACTAGGTTCCAAGATATGACTTAAGAGGTTTTCCCACTACTAGTTAGATCTTGATGGCAATCTCACCTGATAGTAAGTGGCACACACATCGGCTAACCTGTTAGGGGTATGGTAAACCCACACTCCTGATTGGTTTCTACGCGACATCGTGCCGGAACGCTAAATCTCTTGGCGACACATCTTTATCGGTATGATGGTAACTAGCCACGGCCGAAGCCTCCCACCAGACCATGTTCGAGCCGGGAATCGAACCCAGAACCTCCAACTTTATATTGCGACAGCGCACGCACTGCGCCACGGAGGTCGTCAAAAGGTGTTGACATGTAAGATTGTACTATGTTACCGTGTTTATAAAATCTACCAGGTAAACCAATTTTAATGATGTAATTTTATGCAATGCACAAAAGCCATGTCAGGGGATTCTTTGATATTATGTTTAAGATACTCTTATATAAATATCCCGGATAGATTTTAACTTTTTTGGGATTTTTTTGTTTTCATAATCAAAGGCTAGTGCACGCATAGGCTAAGATATACTCGCCACTATGAAAACTCTGCCCTATCTATTAACTTTAGTGAGTGATTGCACATTTATATCATAAAGAAACATAAAAACAAGTTTAAATAACAAAGAAGAACAGCCAAGTATTTTCATATTAATGTATTAGCCCGCCTCGACATCAAACAAGTATTCCGAAGGGAAAATTCCGATATAAAACAATTTTACCCAAATTGTCATCCGACAAATTGACTCGAATGGTATAGAAACAAATAACAACTCACATTGAACGCGGTTTTTTCACGTAATTAGATTCTGTATGGTCTTATAAACATAAGACTATGTCAGTCTAGCAATAGCTTGGATATACTTGAGTAACCTGCACGCCTGAGAGTTCCTTATAATGTTCTCAAAGGCGTGTGAAGTCTGCCAATCCGCACACGGCCAGCGTGGTGGACTATGGCCAAACCCTTCTCATATTGAGAGGAGACCCGTGCTCTGTAGTGAGCCGGAAATGGGTTGTTCATGATGAAAGTATAACCTCAAATTTACCTGCCAGAAGTCAGCCCAATGCGGGTGCGAGGCAAAACAGACGACCATCGCCAATTCAATTTGCAGAGCATTCCAAATCTACTGCCGGATTACGCTCCGCCCGCACACCGCTACAGCCAAGCGGCGAGAACGGGAAAACTGGTTAAGCTTGTAGTATGTACACGTGTTTTTTTGTTTTTGTCACAGTCTCCAAAATTCCTACCTTGGTTCTTCTGCATATAGCGGTCAATTAATAAGTTTTTCGAGTATTCATTTAACCAAATTAATATAATTGCTTGTCAAAGGCCTTCCTTTTGATACCTCTATACACAAAATGGCAGCTTCAGGCAACCAACACCGGTAAAAATTACAGTCAAATGTTGGCGATAATGACCGGGATCTAATGCCTATTTATTGCCTTGTCTCCTAAGCCCTTTCAATGCACGAACTGTCAAGTTATAAAGGGGTAAAGATCTGAATTTATTTACTGCCCCAAACAAAGGGCCGTGTACCGCAAAACTGCAAACATTTTGAATCCCATCTCACTAATAGAATAAACTTTTGCCTCGTTGAGTACACTCGACCTTTCACAAACAAAGCAAAAAGCTAATAAACATAGGATTTATTTGTTTCTATTACCGGAGGGCAAGACGCTCGATACTACAATAATATTATTTCATCCGAAGAAGTGGTTCGAGGTACCGTCGAATACCATTACAGTAATATTCTTGAAGAGGAACGAGTACGATTTATTACAAAGTCATACTTTTGGTATTTATCGGTTCCCGATTTTCGCAAATGGAAAATGAACTTTGCTAAATTGGCTGTAGTCAGATTATTCAGCGATTTCACTATGAATGCGAGAAAATTAGGCTCAGGGGCGCCGATTTGAGAAAAGTGTCCGAAGCATCTTATACACTTATGGTACAAAATATCTTTTTAATATTTATGAGCCACTAACATTATTTTTAAAACCGACATGAATTCAAGTTTCTCTCACATCCTAATGTTAATACATACCCATAGCACATTTAGACTCCAACATACTCGTCAAGCCTGTTTCAAATCCTGGTGGATATCTTTATCTATTATTATTATCAACTACAAGTTAGCCCTTGACGGCAATCTCACCTGATGGTAAGTGATGATGCAGTCTAAGATGGTAGCGGGCTAACCTGTTAGGGGTATAGTACACCCATACTCCTAATTGGTTTCTACACGACATCGTGCCGGAACGCTAAATCATTTGGCGACACGCCTTTGTCGGTAGGGTGGTAGCTAGCCACGGTCGCAGCCTCCCACCAGACCAGACTCGAGCCGGGAATCGAACCCAGGACCTCCAACTTTATAATGCGACAGCGCGCGCGCTGCGCCACGGAGGTCGTCAAAATATCTTTATCTGCCAAAAATCTAGCAGCAGCATTACCATACCAACAAGAACAACAACAAGAAGCTATGATATTCTTACATTCCTTACATAATTCCTACTAGAAATTAATTTTTAATGAATAATTGGAATTTTCTAGAACAAAAGTTACCACCGTGCACTAGTTAGAAGTGAAACTTCCCGCGAACGTGAATCCTTTGTGTGATAAACAAAATTCGGTTGAAGCAATTTTAATGACGTAACACCGAGTTGACTTTGACATAATCCATTTTATAACTGACACGGTTTTCATACTCGTTTCAGCGAGCGGGCGACGTGTTAAGGTCGCGAAGGTAATCGTGTCACACGTGGATCAATATGGAATTTAATATCATCAAAAGTTTTACTGTATGATTATAATTAAGAACTATTAATACGACAGCGAATTTTGACTGACTTGATTCCTTATATCGAGTAGATTTACTCGTATGATGACTGATGAAGAGCATGGTGGTATATATAAGAATACTAGCTGTTGCCCGCGACTTCATCTGCGTAGAATTGCTGATTTCCCGTGAGATTGAGGTTTTAAGCGACAGGCAAATGTCATATTGCCTATTTTCGTGTTTCTAAATTCAAAAACATAGGACTTTCACACAAACTTCAAACCCCTATTTTACCCCCTTCGGGGTAGATTTGGATGAAAAAATATTCTTACCTTATACTTAAGACCTAAAAGAAACCTATTTTCAAAATTTCAAGCTTGTAGTCTTCATAATAAAAAAATAAGCAAAACTATCATCCCCTATTTTATCACCCTTAACAGCTAATATTTAAAAAAAAATTGATGTACATGTTTTTTATTTATTATTATTAATCTTAATGCAAATTTTTGTGTCTCTAAAAAAACTTTTAAACAAAGAAATTTCATACATACTTCCAACCCCTATTTTACCCTCTTAGGGGTGTAATTTCCAAATTTCCTTTCTCAGCTGACATGTCTTAACTATCAACTAGCTACTTGCTAAATTATAGCTTTATACGTACAATAGCTTTTGAGATCTCGTGTTTAATCAGTATGTAAGTCACCTTTCGCTTTTATATTGGTATATAGATTATATGAGCGTCCTGCTCAAAGATTTATGAGAGACTCTTTCATACCTATGGTTCATATATCAGATTTTCTTATGACTGCCAGACAACGCATAGCTTAAACCGTTTGGCAGTAACTTTCGTTTTATGACGTAAATAATTTTTGAAAACCCACACCCAAGGGTTGTAATTAGAGGTTGAAAGTTTGTATGAAAGTCTTATCATTTTTAAAATCACAGCCATGAAACAAAGTACTTTGGCATTTAGATTAAAACAAATAAATATGTGTGTTCACAGTTTTTGCCAATATGGTATACGGTACACTCACAGTATGAAAAAGTACACCACGTTATGGCACGTGTCGGTCAAATTTAAAGCAAAATTAGAATTAATAAATTATTGGAAACGTTACAGATTCGTTTATAATAATTTATTAATTACATTACGAACTACAAACTGATCCTCATTAAAACTGTGAGAATTCTGTTTTTACCGTGAAATAATTACGCAGAATCAACAGAACGCCGCTAACGAACCCATTTCATTGAGGCTTTTTCATATTAATTAAAAAGAAACGATCATTTTCATGATATCGTAGGTACGAAACTTAACTCAGCCGGTGACTTTGCCACCAGCAACTGTAACTTTAAATTGAAGTAACAAACATTCCCAATAAAACACAACGAAAAATGGATACAACATATAATCAATATTATGTTGTATCCATTTCACGGGTCGAGATTCATTATCTCACGAATCTTCGACGCAGGTACTACGGACATATTCTTAAAATATTACTGCATTAAGACTTTTACACCAGTATTCTTTCTAAATTAATTTAACAAATTCACTTCTATCTATAATATTTCAAAAGTTTGCCTTCTGAAGATTTGTGAACTTTTAACGTAATACCACTGAATTGTTCTATCTAATAATACCAATCACGAAGAAGTTATGTGGATTGCTTGCTTTCAGGAGACCGGTGTAGAAACGCGGAAAAATATCAAATAAAATAAATAAACCTTGTTAGAAAAAAACCTCTGACATTAGAGTCTCCTCATTTTTACGAAGTCGGTTATTAAGAAGGATTTCATTATGACAAAAATATGCACAAAGGAGTCAAAAGGGGAATTACACAATATGTTGAGTTAATATGAAGCCAGTCTTAGATGCGAGCCTTTCACGTTAATTACCGAGAATTAACCACCACGAAATAAATAACTTAACCACATGTGATCAAATAAATAGTCTACTACGATACTGCAAAATATTTGCTATATTATATGTCGGCGCGAAGGAGTTATTAACTTCATTCACCGGCGCCAAGAAAATCAATAATCCAATAATTACCCACATTTGAACTCTTTAAATCACTAATTAATCATTTCTTTTCTAATCAGTGTATTTAGAAGGTAGCAATCAATTTTGTACAAGCATGCTTTGCTAAAATACGGTTGGGCGGTTGTTGCCTTTCGTGGCATTCTCGTTCGAGACGTCGGACCATTTGGACCTCTTAATTATGGTCGCAATAAAAGTGTAATCCCGCAGGTTGTGGTTTTAATTACTATGAGCGAAAGTTAACAAAAGCGTGACGTCACTCTTACTAAAAAACAACTCGGACGCCCTTGACTCGACATATTTATTATTATTATAAACTAAATTGAATTTAGACATTTCGCAGTAATATGCCAATAACCATATATCACATACATATGCACATAATATCTTGTTCCAATACCAAACGTAAAAAAAATGAAAGACGTGCGCTTAGTATACCTTTCACTTCGCCAGCGTGATGGAATACAGTCACAAATCTTTTCATGCTGAGAATAGTTCCGTGAACTGAAGTGGGGCAGAAATGGGTTAATAATGATGATGATGGAGCGGATATCACATGTGAACTAGCCACGCCAAATAATATCAACACGTAGAAGAGTAGGCCGCGTCAAATATTGATCTCATCCACTCATTTGGCTACTTTAGAATAATCTTTTATGCGTCCATTATTTTCCATCAAAAGCGAGTAATCAAAAGTGATAACCACTTTTCAAGGGCCGAAGATGGAGTGAGACGAATTCGTAAGTCATTACACGTAACGTCCTCATTTACATGATAACTCGTTTCCAAACTCCACTCCGTTTTAATCCCGACATCGATTTTGTTTCGAATGCGTAATGACTGAAGCACATATTCGGTTTTATCTTCGAATTCGGTAACGGCTCGTACCTACTGGTAGATATATCCCTTAACATAGTTACGAGTATATTGACCGTAACTTAATGTACTTTAACAAAGATTACATATAAAGCTGTCATTTCATGTCAAATAATTTATATTTGATGATGTGACAGTTTTACTTAATATTGCGAAGGTAATTTATACCAACGTAATGTTTTGAACAGCCAAAAGCCTTGCCATATTTTGGCGTCTTGATTTGACTATCATATTTGTCGGCGCGAAGAAGTTATTAACTTTATTCAGCGGCGCCAAAAACCTCAAGAATTCGATAATTACCCACATTTTAATTATTGATGATTTTGCTAACACAATTTAGACAGTAACAATCAATTTCGTACAAGCATGCTTTGTGCTATAAATACGGGTGGTCGATGCCTTTCAAAGATTCTCTCGCTCGAGACGTCGTACTGTTCGGACCTCTAAGTTATTATCGCAATAAAAGTGTAAACCGGCAAGTTGTGGTTTTAATTACTATGAGCGAAAGTAAACACAATCGTGACGTCAGCAATGCTGATGTCACCCTTACAAAAAACAACTCGGACGCCCTTGACGCGACATATATATGCACATTTCCCGACAAAGACGACACCCTACCGGCAAAGACGTGTCGCCAAGCGATTTAGCGTTCCGGCACGATGTCGCGTAGAAACCAATTAGGAGTGTGAGTTCACCATACCCCTGACAGGTTAGCCCGCTACCATCCCAGACTGCATCATCACTTACCACCAGGTGAGATAGCCGTCAAGGGCTAACTTGTAGTGTTAATAAAAATACGTTTAACATGAAATAAGGCTGAGCAAAAGGTTACCAGATACATTTCATAAATCAATGCAGGTTGTTCTTGCGGCCGTGTCTTCTTACGCGATTAGTTGGCACGTTGAGATCGCTATGTAGCGTTGAGGCCGCCAAACTTCCTGTATTTGTGTGGTGAACTGTCCAAGTTCATTCATTCATTCCCAGCCTAATATTAATACATGATTCCTTAGCCGATTACGATGCGCAGTCACCCCGTGGCGCCCATCTAGTTACGCGTATTCCTAAGTCATTACACGTATCGTTCTCATTTACATATCGGCTCGATTTATTTCTCACTGAGGGCTATTGCGAGACAGAAATCGCAATCGTTTGCCGGCGGCCGGCATATGAGATTTAAGTTTGTCCACGAGTAAAAAATACTACAAAAATATACCTGATATCTGATATTATAATAGAAAAACCTACCATTTTCTCACCTTTACTCATGTAAATAAAAGGGAATGATAGATACAAATATCTAGTGGCACGCATGTTTTAAGCAATTAAAATATCACTTGCTCCAACGGTGAAGTGAAACATCGTGAGGAAACCTGCATGCCTGAGAGTTGTCTATAATGTTTTCAAAGGCGTGTCAAATCTGCTAATCCGCACTTGGCCAGCGTGGTGGAATATGCCAAATCCTCTTCTCATATTGAGAGGAGAACCGTGCTCTGTAGTGAGCTGGCAATGGTTTGGTCATGATGACGCATGTTAGCCCATTGCAATAAAAAGCTGGCAAGCGAAACACAACCACAAAGCTGTAAAGTTTTAGGCATCATAGATGAAATGCAGGTTTCACTTGTTTATTTTTGTCTCACGCTCTCGCGTTTCACTTTTGCTGTCTTTTTCCTCAAATGTCAATATGTGTGTAAATTTGCTTCATTTGAGAAACCAATATGCCTACCTAAAACAGAAATTACCTAATTACATTATGACGACCTCCGTGGCGCAGTGCGTGCGCTGTCGCATTATAAAGTTGGAGGTCCTGGGTTCGATTCCCGGCTCGAGTCTGGTCTGGTGGGAGGCTTCGGCCGTGGCTAGTTACCACCATACCGACAAAGACGTGTGGTCAAGCGATTTTAGCGTTCCGGCAGTTCCGATGTCGCGTAGAAACCAATTAGGAGCGTGGGATTACCACACTCCTAACAGGTTAGCCCGCTACCATCCTAGATTGCATCATCACTTACCACCAGATGAGATAGCCGTCAAGGGCTAACTTGTAGTGTATAAAAAAAAAAATAAGATTTTATTCAATTTTTATTTTCCGGATTGACTATTAGCTGTGCTAACCCTTGGTTGCGACAGCGTAACCGGGCTGTTAGATTTATTCAATGTTACAGATTAAATGCTACGTACGTGGGATCGAGCAGATCTACCCCACAATTTACCTTCAGAGTTCTTTTCAACTTCGAATCCGATCTCGACTGGTGTGATCACAATCCGTGTCCAGGTTCACCCCCGCACGTGTGGGATTCGTGTCACAGTAATCGCGTACGACAAATGGCTTTTCGCCGCGAAGCGACGCTGGCGTAATGAATTTACACCTTGTTTATCTATATTTGCTTACTAAAAAGTGTTTTTTAACAAGAGCTCAAATAGCGGCAACACATAATAAATATTTTTGTTATAAATGTAAAACCATGCTACATACTCAGTATAAAGCCGTGATAGCCTAGTGGTTAGGACACCCGCCTCCTAATCAGAGGTCGGAGGTTCGAACCCGGGTGCGGGTACCTCTAACTTGTCGGAGTTACGTGCGTTTTTAAGAAATTTCAATATCACTGGCTTCAACGGTGAAAGATATCATCGTGAGGAAACCTGCACGCCTTTGAGTTCTCCATAATGTTATCAAAGGCGTGTGAAATCTGCCAATCCGCACATGGCCTGCGTGGTGGACTATGGCCAAACCCTTCTCATATTGAGAGCAGACCCGTGCTATGTAGTGAGCTGGCAATGGGTTGATCATGATGATGATGATACTTCGCCTGCCGTGCCTTCGAAACAGTTAAAACCTCTAATAACATTACAATAGTATTTTATATTATATATAACAAGCAGGCAACATTATCTGTGGCCACTTAATCCACTAAGCCTATGCGACGTCGATGGTTAGCAGGTAACCATTGGCAGTATTAGAACACCATCGTACTATCAACACGATTGGCCTAAATCATTTAATTTTAAATCACGGTGATGCACTTAGTATGTGTAAGTTATCTCCCTCGGTTACCTCCATTTCGGTTCAAATGGGCGGTTCAAATCAAATTTCGAGTATCAAAATCAACAAATCAATAGTGGCTTATAAAACAATACAGCTGCTTAAAGCTACGAATGTTTTGAAATTACCCAGCACGGAGTAAAACTACGCCGGATTTTATTTTGTATTATGATTCCTTAATTATGAATAAAGAAATTAAATATTTAATAATATACGAGTTTCTTGCAAAATTACCTATTGCAGTCAGCCGTAGGTCACTTACCTGAAACAAAAACATTATATCAGTTTAAAATAGCCGTTTTCAAAAATAAATACAACAGGTTATATCGCCAAAACATCACGATGCCGGGGATATGATGACCAGTTTATCAAAAAGTTAAGCAAAACTAAAATTTACAATATTCTTTCAAAATCATTTCTAAAAATATGGATACATCCAAAGCGTTTTGCTTTCTAGTTACTAATACGCAACGCCCTCCCAGCAT
Organism: Lasiommata megera; assembly: GCA_928268935.1. Taxonomy (NCBI): domain Eukaryota; kingdom Metazoa; phylum Arthropoda; class Insecta; order Lepidoptera; family Nymphalidae; genus Lasiommata; species Lasiommata megera. The sequence continues at coordinate 13,198,313 of OV743329.1, forward strand.
CCGTTTCCCCCACCACCTTTAGTATGCTATCCACACTAGGCTGCAAAATCTCATCACTTACCATATGAAAAAAAAATGGCTGTTCACGCATCGCTGAACATACCTACCTTCCCGAACAACCGCCTCTACACCAAATCATAATTGACAGTTGAACTAGTCACAAATAGTTATACAACTATATTTTTTATCCTATAGATCCCAATATATATTTTTTATCCTATAGATCCTATAGATGTATAAGAGAAACCTGAACAAAGCGTTCGAATCCAACTTTGATGATTATTTACTCAAATGGAAAATTATTGAGAGCTTAGCTGTCAGAACAAATTGAGTTACCTCGGCTGTAATCATCGGTTGCAGAAAATTATCTTCATTTCCAGAAAGCTTTCACTAATTTAACAGAAGAATCCATTTTCAGCTACGTTAAACAAATTATTAATTATCACTAAACAACAAAATTCAATACACAAAGCATCTACATCGCACACACGTTAATGGTCCAGTAGCGTGCTCTTCATAATCGTTTATGCATAAAACTTGTAATAATAAAGCTATATAAACAGATCTAACGCACAAATAGAGAAACGAGCAATAAAGTGGGCACTGCGCCGCTTAATGCAACGATGGCATTAAGATCGTGTCTCTCATCATAAACAAGACGGGGTTTGGATATTTTACTATGATATTTTGCCTCTTGTATGCAAGAGGTCAGTAATAATCTTGAGTTCTACGGTAGCCTAATCTTACTCTGTCCTAATACAGTATCGCTGAATAGTAAGACATTTATTATTTATACATACACACGAATCAATCTCGTCAAACAACCACTTCCTCGTAACATTCCTCCCAGTTCCGTTGCATTAATATTTTATGAACCCTTTTCGCCCTCAGGCATGTTTAAGGATTCAGAAAGATGGATTTCGTCTTGGCTCCGTTTTTGGCATATTTATATATTATTTATTCATTTCAACGTTACACTAATAATAGTCAAAAACGTGCTAAGATTTGCGACTCAAGATAAAATAAAAATAGACAGATTTGACTGCAATTTATACATAATACAAAGCTTAAAGCTTATTATAATTTCCATATTTATAATTTTACTTTTTATTCTTTGATTGTGTGCGCTAGAGTAGAAAACATACCATGCGAAACTACTATGTGGTACTAAAAAATAATCACTTGAACTATTTTTTGCTCTTCAGTGTAATGTTTACTAGCCAGAGCTAGATAGTAGTTGACAGCTTTATACATGAGATCAAACGACTATAACAGGATGGCAATATAAAATTATTACTTAGAAAATATTATTTTTGTCATATGTATGTATGTATTGGATTCCTTCGAACATAGATATGATTTGGCACATATAGTTTTTTTTTTAATACACTACGAGTTAGCCCTTGGCGGCTATCTCACCCGGTGGTAAGTGATGATGCTGTCTAGGATGGTATCGGGCTAACCTGTCAGGAGTATGGTAAACCCACGCTCCTAACTGGTTTCTACGCGACATCGTGTCGGAACGCTAAATCGCTTGGCGACACGTCTTTGTCGGTAGGGTGGTAACTAGCCACGGCCGAAGCCTCCCACCAGACCAGACTCGAGCCGGGAATCGAACGCAGGTCCTCCAACTTTATAATGCGACAGTGCACGCACTGCGCCACGGAGGTCGTCCAAAGTTTTCTATGATCGCTTGTTCTGTAATGAAGGATGCCGAAAGATTGAGATATTAATACCCACGGTTGTCTTTACACATGTGATTAAACTGTGGCAATGGTTGTTTATGATTTGTTGCTGTTGACTAGATCTGTCTGTCAACCTAGATCTAGATCAAATGAATCAAACCTATGAAGACATTAAGCTTAACGTTCAATCCTTTCGAAAGGCAACTCTTGCTTCAATTTAATATGCATATGAAGACTTACATGTCCTATTCCTATTTTGACACCCTCCGTGGCGCATTATAAAGTTGGAGGTCCTGGGTTCGATTCCCGGCTCGAGTCAGGTCTGGTGGGAGGCTTCGGCAGTGGCTAGTTACCACCGTACCGACAAAGGCGTGTCGCCAAGCGATTTAGCATTCCGACACGATGTCGCGTAAAAACCAATTAGGAGAATGGGTTTAACGTACCCCTAACAGGTTAGGCCGCTACCAAATTAGACTGCATGCATCAGGTGAGATTGCAGTTGCCACCGAAGGGCTAACTAATAACAAAATAAAATAGAACATCTGCTATATCGTTTATTTTCACACAATCTTTTTCCAAGCATATGCAAATTGTGGAACCAGCTTTCACTGGCGTTGTTTCCATTAAACTTTTAATTTGGGGAGCGGATAAACGAATCCCGCAAATGTCGGCAACACATTCGCAGTTGATCTGGTACTACAGTTCCAGAGCAACTGCATGGGCGGCAGTAATCATTTATCATCAGATGTGTTGTGAATTATATTCTATAACTAGCTGAGGCCCGCGACTTCGTCTGCGTTGAGTTAGTGTGTTTGTTTGTCTTTCAATCACGAAGCAATAGATTACTTACCCGTGTTACTTGAAATAATTACTAAACTAAAACAATTGGTGGGAGAAGTGGGAGGCGCCCGAGACGTGATGGCACAGGCGGTGGCATGCGCGTGAGCTGCGCGCGGTACTGGACTGTACTTGGACATTGCAACATTACTTTATTTTTCTAAAATAAAAGTAGCCTAAGTTACTCCTTATTACATCAGCTACCTGCCAATTAAAGTCCCGTAAAAAACAGTATAGCCATTTCAGAGATTAGCCGGAAAACAGACAGACAAAAATTGAAAAAAAAAAATGATACTTTGGTGTATGTATATGCATGTAGTAAAAAACGGTTATTTCAATATTACAAACAGACACTTCAATTTTATTTATTTGTATAGATTTGTAATCTGTTTAACAAAATTAATAAAAATATTATTAATAAACTCAATTCGACAAAAACTATAAAACGCATAAACGTGTTGCCTTGTCAATTTATTCGGATGTCCGAACGTAGATGAATTTTTGATTGCGGGAATGACGCTAATCTAGAACCAAAGCTAAGCCTAGAAACCTGATGTCAAACGAAACCTCATGGTTATATGACGCGTGGCAGACGAAGCCTTCAATTCCTAAATTCAGATCACAACAAATCAAATGATAGCTAGTGATTATAGCGAGATGACAGGCGAGGTGCCGCGGCGCCGGGCGACCCCAGATGAGCGAATCAATACGCAATCAGCCTGTCAACCGCACGATCTGTCGTTATATTTTCTCCGCAACCGGTTTCTATATCAAGCACAAACAGTTGTATTATATAATGAATATATAATAATCAATGTGTAATCAGAAGAAACTCTTTAAAAGCTCTGTTTTTCTATGTATGTATTATTAAACTAATTTTTGACTCTTCGTGATAGAGTTCCGAACTTCGAGCGTCATTGGTTATAAAGTGTTAAGATACTTCACGTCATAGTGAAATGGAAAAAATGTAAATCATATTGTATTCATCGAATTATATGGGGCATTTCGAAAGGAGCTGTCGAATTGGTCAAACTACATCGAAAAGTGAAGAGCTTCTGCCCCGACCCCCGATCGTTGCAAAATCAACTGAAAGGACCAATATTAATGAAAACACTGATATTTTTTAGATGTTGTTATTAATCATTTCATTATCACTGTGTTTACTTCGAGTGTAAGTCGAATTGTAAGTGTATATGATTACGTCAGTTCAAAGATGTATCTTGTCTTATTTCTATAAACTAAAACGGGGACGCGAGTAAATTAGGGTTAAGATATCTAGATCCGATTCGGTAAGCTCCGAACTGAATTTTATCAGTCAAACCTGTTATTAAATTACTATAAATAGGGTTACAGAAAAGAAAATAATCATATTCTATGTTATTCATCTTTCTTCGAGGCTCTTAATTTTGGAAATCGGTTAATACTCGTAAAACGCCGCGTCTCCGGGGCGCGATCAACCCGGCGCCGAGGGCGCGGCGGCTGGTCGAGATGAGATCAATAGGCAATCAAGCTGTCACTCGCACAACTGCTAATATTTTGATTTTCCCGCGCGACCTGCCCGCGCCCAAGAGGAGCGTTATTTCATCAATCTCATTTCGAGAGGAGGCCCGTATCATTTAATCAATTCGGAGCCTCCCGCCACTAGCGAGGAAATTAAAATAAACCGTAAGTGTGCTCAGGTTTTCTTAAATATATATTCATGAAACTCGAAATTTATAAAAACGGGTTACTAATTTTGTTTTTAAGTAAGAGAATGAGACTGCGTCCGAGAAAACATGCTTCTACACCACCTGTATTTTTCACTAATTTTAATTTTAAAAAGTAAATTCTAACTTTATTTTATATATATAATGTAACGACTATCTTCTCAAATACAAGGTATGAATAGGAACGCTAGAAGTCGTTAAATATCAAACTGCCATCGTACTCTATACGCTAAAGAGTAACCCTATTTCCGATTGCGACATTTTCGTGTTGATAAAGTGTTAATTAAGATTTCAGGTTGAAATAAAGGTCAAATACCTTTGAACATAGTGATAGAAAAAGCGCATACAAGCTACTTCTGACTTAATGGTACGTTTTGCATAAATACTACTACAAGTACTAAAACAATAAAATAACTAAAAACTTAAAAGGTGATTTTCAATAGTTATTACTTAGTAGAATGTAAAGTGTATCGTTACAAAAAGCTCTGTACCACATGTTATTTATACGAGTACATATGAATAATATCTAATGTAAATGAAACGAAAATATACTACTTTATTGTACACCATAAATATACTACAAATACATAAACAGCTATGAGTAAATACATAAAAAAGAAAGGCAAGGTATAATAGGCGGCTATATCACTATAAAACGATCACTATCCGACAATCAAACGATATATATAATTATATAGATTGAATTCATAAATTATGATACGTATATTATGACGTAAGTTTAGGAGATAATATAAAATTAAAATTCACATAGCTCTATTCAAATTCGCTGAATAATGTTACGTCACGACTCGTCGTTACCGCGGGCACAGTTATTTAATATATTATTATTAATTACCCGCTCATTCAATATACTTTTCAGAATGTCCATAAATATAGCAAAAACTTATCAATCAGAATGGCAATATAAAAAATGAATTTCGCAGAGAAATATCGCTCAAAGAGCTCGCAGATTGCTAGGCATTGAGAAATACGACACTAATTGCAATATAAATCTTTTCAACTTCGGTTTCTCCGGCAATCAGTTTCATCAATTGAACGCCTATATCGTAATAGCGCGTGCCTAATATATATATCAAAAATATGCGCCTATTATATTTACTTACATAAGTCTTGGAGGCAAATAAAATGTCTGATAAAGACCTTGCACTTATAGAGATTCTATAGCACTTAAATCTTAATACACGAATACAAAAACTTCGGTACATGGAAGTATTTACCTACACTAACACGTCGCCGAGGTTCGGCCTCACAGGAGGCGCCCTTAGGCAGACGTTCCCTTAGTTTCTTTTGGCAGAGCTTCTTTCCGAAGCTCGCCAAACAGCCCGGTTACGCTGTGAAAACCAATAGGGTTAGCAAAGCTAACAGACAGTCCGAAAAAAAAAAATCTACACTAATATTATAAAGTTAAATAGTTTGTTTTATAGCTCGTGACCTTTTCGCCACGTAAGTTTAAGACAATCTCTTACATGTACACCATCTAGATCAAATAGTTTATAAGCACTCTGAAATAAATCTTATAAATAAACGACATACATCGAACCCCTGACTTGTGCGTTACAATAAGAAAAAAAAGTATACGTTTATATGTAATAAGTTCCTTTTTGTGTTTTTTGTTATTTGCTGTTAGTTAATTTCCATATTATATAATTAGCGACATATTAGCGTCGACTTAAGTTATTATATTAGGCATGCTGTAGTTACCTCTAAATTGATTTATATGTATATCCTAGCACTTAAATCTGTTGGTGGCGGTTTGGATAAATAAATAAATAAATAAGTATACCCAGTGGTGTGTGGCCTGTGTCCATACACCGTTCTTCAGTGCCGACTGGACCGTAGTGGACACGTAGTCTAATAGTACACTTACCCCACGGCAAGCAGAAACACAAGTGGAAAAGAGCCAAGAGAGAGCGGTCATTAAAAAAGTTCAAAGAGCACTCAAGCAAACAGCCGCGCCGCCGGGCCCTCGTCAAATGACCACAATTAAGTTAATTTTCCTATTTTATGAGAAGGCAGCCTGCCCGCGATGCTTACTGGACATTTTCCAGTAGGAAATATTTTTATGGTGCTGTACTGTAATATATCTGCAGTAATTTAATATCAAATTGAAGCGGTGATAGCCTAGTGGTTAGGGCGTCAGCCTCCAAATCAGAGGTCGGCGGTTAGAATCCGGGCACGCACTTCTAACTTTTCGGAGTTATGTGCGTTTTTAAGCAATTAAAATATCACTTGCTTCAACGGTGAATGAAAAACATCGTGAGGAAACCTGCACGCCTGAGAGTTCTCCATAAGGTTCTCAAAGGCGTGTGAAGTCTGCCAATCCGCACATGGCCAGCGTGGTGGACTATGGCCAAACTCTTCTCATATTGAGAGGAGACCCGTGTTCTGTAGTGAACCGGTAATGGGTTGATCAATGAATATCAAATTGATTTCAAATTTAACGGAACCAGTGTTCGTTTAATGAACTTTTAGCGTTTACTAATCACTGGTTACTTTATTGATCCAAAGTTCTTGATCAATTGGTCAACTGGGTCACGAGTATTCTACCATTTAGGCAGACATCTGCAAATAAAGTGAACTTAGCCTTATGCCGGACAGTAAGTAACGCTGTCTCGTTTGAACTGTTTTTGTTCAGTCAAAGTCAGAGGCAAGGCTAAGCTGACTTTGGGATAGTCGGTGAATTAGTAGATTGACACAACTTTTTAACGTTTTTGGAATTTTGATTGTTGTTTAAGACGGCAATTGCTCTTAATTAACTAAGCCTGTTTAAGCTTAGTATCAGCATGTTTGTTATACTGGCATCGACTAATTAACTAGAATTAAATATTTAAATTAAGGAACAAGAATATTTAAACAACAATGCTTTTTTAATTAACAAAATCCCGACTTAAACCGTAATACCGCACCATGTTTTTATGATCAACTAAGTAGTAAATAAATTATTGGTCAAGTAGTTGAAATTATAGGGTACAAACCGCGAGAAAACCCAGGTTAAACCAGGAATTGGATTTTTCAGTTAAAAATTTTCAGTATTAGCTCAGACTTAAATATCCATCGTCCGCTTCCAAATCTCGAAGATCACGTAGTCGGTCTCTTTTATATTTAAGCAAACATTTCATTATACTCGTTAAAGCCAAACAATTCGGAAATTCAACTAATATTACCTAAACAGAAATTTTGGTGCCAAATCATCTATAAATATTTTATTATTGTCATCTAACATCAAAAGTAATAACACCAAGGAACGTGCCACATTACCTACTTTTGTACTCCCAATTACCTTGACGCTCTCATCGCGGCGTGTTTTATTTTTCCACGAGCGAGTCCCGCATCCGACGCTGAATATTTCAAGACTTCATTAGCTAAAAGATTTACAAGAACAAAGCGGCAAACCGACACGTAGGAACGAGTCAAGCCAAGATGTTTATTACATTATAATATAGACGTATTAGGTATTAAGATATTAATAAACAATAAATATTATTACTTTCTTAAGAAAAAAGATCAAAATTCAAGACCAAATATACGATACTATGATAAAATGTCCAGTTGTCGGGTATTCTACAAATTGACTGCAGACTGGTTACAGCATCAAGTTAAATCAGTCAATATAATAAGTATTACTAATTCGTGCAGGTACCAAATTTTCATTCGTAGTGGTTTTATAAAGGCTCATTGTTACTGAGAAAAATGAATTTTGAAATAAAGCTTCGGGATCACAAACTCATTTTTGAAAGAAACCCGAATTTCATCGGTCCATCAGCCTTAAGCATTACAAAGACATGAACATACATACATACAGACAAAGCGATCTTATGTAAGACCCCCTTCTTTTTGCGTCTGGTTTATCGTTTCGTATCGGTGAATTTTTAAGTACTCAACGCGATGAACCTATCGTACCTAGACCGTCTCAAGCTTAAACTGGCCGGACATTTTGTATGACGATTAAGAAACAAAACATGGACGCTTACTTTGTATAAAGGGCTTGATAAGAACAGCTTCAAACGAGAGCGTTATGCTCGGAGTAAATCTTCGTGATCATATTAAGAAGTGGAAATCCTCAATAGAACCAGTCATCGACACTTAGGAGGTAAGGGAGGGCACTTCCATCATAGCACTCCAAAAGCCAACCTCACCTGCTCGCGGTACCACCTGCTGATTGACGAACGAGGCTCTGGCGACCGATGAATGGCGGGATAACCATTCTAAAACTAGCTAAACTTGAAAAAGAAATGGCAATGGCTGGTGTCGGGCAGCAGCGATACCAGTGTAAGTCAGGTTTAGTCCTGCGATCGCCAACCCGCCTGCCCAGCGTGGCGATTAGGGCAAAATCCTTATGAGTAGCATAACAACAAAAAGGCCCCTAGTTCCCGGTAGCCCCACTTCTTTCGGCTTTGGTAGCGGTCGAGGAGATTGTGGGGCGGGGGGTGCTAAGAATCTCCGGGTGACGGCAGGCTACCTAAATCAACTGACCTTGGCGACGTATAACGGACGGACACTAAGACTCGATGAAAGCATCGCAGAACTCGAGGAAGAGTTGGATAATGTGAAATGGCATGTCCTGGGATTAAGCGAAGTCCGTAGAGAAGGAGAGGATATTACAACTTTAGAATCCGGACACCTTTTCTACCATCGGCAAGGAGACAGCCCATCACAAGGTGGAATCGGATTCCTCGTCAACAGAATCGTCACTAACAACGTTGTCGAAATATCTAGTGTGTCATCACGTGTTGCGTATCTTATAATAAGACTGACCAAAAGATACTTATTGAAGGTCATCCAAGTATACGCACCAACATCATCATACTCGGATACTGAAGTCGAAATGATGTATGACGACATTGGTACAGCCTTAAACAACACCACTAAGACCCACTTCAACGTTGTCATGGGAGACTTCAATGCGAAGGTTGGTATGCGGAGCGGTTCTGAATCGGTTTTAGGGCAGCATGGATATGGTACCAGAAACCACAGGGGCCAGATGCTAGTAAATTTCCTTGAGATGAAGGGCTTTTACCTGATGAACTCGTTTTTCAAGAAGAGTCCTCAAAGGAAGTGGACTTGGAAAAGCCCAGACAATAAAACAAAAAATGAAATAGACTTCATTATGACAGATAAGCGCTACATATTTAAGGATGTCTCTGTAATTAACAGATTAAACACAGGAAGTGATCACAGACTTGTTCGGGGCACTCTTAATTTAAATTACAAGGTAGAAAGAAAACGAATGATGAAGTCTACGCTCCGGCCTACAATGCTTCAGACCAACGCTGGCTCGGAACGTTTCCAGATGGAACTTAAAAACAAGTTTGAAGCTTTGGAACCTTCAATTGATATTGACGAGGATTTTGAAACCGTGGCAAAAATCATCAGAGAAGAAGGTGGCAGGTTCTGTGAAAGGAGATCTGTTGGCAGAAAGTCTAAATTCACAGGCGAGACTCTACAACTCATGAAAGAGAGGCGCGAAAATGTTCTTTCTAATGTGGCAGAACAACAAGCCATGAACAAAAAGGTCAAAAAATCGATACGCCGAGACCTTCGGTGCCTCAATACACGAAATATCATGAAAGCTATAGAGGCAAACAGAGGCACCAAGGTGTTCACTCAAAATCTTGGAAGAAGCAATATTACTAAGCTTAAGACCTCAAGTAGTAGAATTGTTAGCACAAAGCCCGAGATACTCGCCGAGATAGCAGACTTCTACGGTCAGCTATATGAGTCGCAAGTTCCTCAGCCTGAGGCCAGCGACCAAGACCCCCGAGCTAAGCTAGCCCGCCACTTTACTGAAGATCTTCCGGAGGTAAGTATGGATGAGATTGCGTTGGCCCTGAAACAACTAAAAAATGGAAAAGCCCCTGGTGAAGACGGGATCACCTCAGAGCTTCTAAAAGCTGGAGGTATACCAATACTGAAGGAGCTACAGAGGCTATTTGATTCTGTTATTCAGAATGGGAGAACTCCGAAGGCGTGGAATAGAAGCATAGTGGTTTTGTTTTTTAAAAAGGGTGACAAAACTCTTTTAAAAAACTATCGTCCTATTTCGCTCCTTAGTCACATTTATAAGTTGTTTTCAAGGGTCATCACGAACCGTCTATCACGAAGACTCGATGATTTCCAGCCACCGGAGCAGGCAGGGTTTCGGAGTGGCTACAGCACCATAGACCACATACACACATTGAGGCAGATTGTACAGAAGTCCAATGAGTAATGAGTCCCTCCAGCGATGCCAAGTAGATTGGCGATACATCAAAGTGTTGAAATGCTTGTACAGCTCAGCGTTTATGTCTGTCCAGTTACAAGGTGCGTCTACAAGACCGATCCAATTGCATCGAGGGGTGAGACAGGGCGATGTTTTGTCTCCGAAACTGTTTTCTAATGCTTTGGAAGATGTCTTTAAGACGCTTGACTGGAAAGGACAGGGTATCAACATAAATGGTGAGCTTATTTCACACCTCCGTTTTGCTGATGATATCGTTATCATTGCAAGTTCGCTGCAGGAACTTCAACAGATGCTCAATGACCTTCATAATGTTTCCCAGCGTGTCGGACTCCGGATGAATTATGACAAGACTAAGGTTATGTTCAATGATCTGGTTGTCCCGGGGCCGATCACTGTCTGTCAGTCTCTTCTCGAAACTGTTCAAGAATATACATACCTTGGACAAATTCTCCAGTTAGGAAAAAACAGTTTCGAGAAAGAGATTGATAGGAGGGTGCAGCTAGGCTGGGCAGCGTTTGGCAAACTCCGCCGAGTCTTCGCTTCATCCATACCACAATGTCTAAAGACAAAAGTCTTTGATCAATGCGTCCTACCCGTCATGACTTACGGTGCCGAAACGTGGACACTGACAGCGAGGCTAGTTCACAAACTTCAAGTCGCTCAGCGTGCCATGGAAAGAGCTATGCTTGGAATCTCTTTGAGAGATAAAGTCCGTAATGAGGTAATTCGGCAAAAAACAAGAGTAACCGACATAGCTCGAAGGGCTTGCACGCTGAAGTGGCAGTGGGCTGGTCACGTTTGTCGGAGAACCGACGGACGGTGGAGTCAGAAGGTCCTTGAGTAGAGACCACGTCTCGGCAAACGGTGTGTGGGCCGTCCTCCGGCCAGGTGGAGTGATGACCTCCGAAAAGTGGCAGGCATTGACTGGATGCGAAAGGCCGGAGACAGGATGAGTTGGCGCTACTTGAAAGAGGCCTATGTCCAGCAGTGGATAAATGTTGGCTGATGATGATGATGATGATGATGATCGACACTGAACAACAGGGTATGAAGATGAATTGGTAACTAAGTGGTCTGGCTACAATTAAAAGAATTGCGCTCGTCTTCACAATACCGTGAAATTTGGTAGTAAATACACAATTATTTCTGTACTCTTTATTGCACACTACAAACATGAATTCAAAATAACTAAAACAAAAAATTTAATTAAAAAACGAACATAATGCGCAAAGGCGGTCTTATCGCTACAAGCGATCTCCTCCAGACAACCTTTTGTGAAAGGAGAGTTAAAAGGAGATGGGGATAGTGCAATAGCTAATAGAATATAATAGAAATTACACATATGTGTGAAGTCTGCCAATCCGCACATGGCCAGCGTGGTGGACTATGGCCAAACCCTTCTCATATTGAGAGGAGACCCGTGCTCTGTAGTGAGCCGGCAATGGGTTGATCATGATGATGATGATGATGATGACACATACAGAAATAAATTACTAAAAAAAATATATATTGATGTTCTTTGTAAAACAAACAATTCCTACATATTATGTGATCTCCACTATTATGTCAGAAAAAGAACTGTGTATAACCTAAAAAATGTTCATCCATCAAAAGTTAAAGTTCAGGGGATTACAGCGCCCTACCTCGTTCTGCTTCCGGCATGGCCCTCGTACATATTTAATCACCCGGCGCCGACCTTGTTTGAGCGTCTCCAGAAATCCGTAATGTAAATACGTCCCTGCAGAATTAATCATTCGTCTCGGAATAAAATGTTGCTAATTTCTACAAAAGGAATAAATGAATTCCAAATTTTTGTATGTAAATACTTCCAGTGTAACGATTACTCTTGATGAATAAAAATGTTTGGCGTACAATTCGTTTCTTAGACCAAAGCTTTCATCAGAAATATATAAAAATAGCTTAACTTCATGAAGACAATGATTGCTTCACAGGCAGGTATGTTGATTATTACAATATTTTTTGTCATTTTTACAGTATCATTGGTAGTGTCTTTGTTTAGATAAGTTTAGATTAAGTATAAGAAGTGATTGTATCACCGTGCCCCGCCGCGCCAGTTCATAAAACTGATTCTTCCGAGAGGAATCCATTAACACGCTTAATATGTAGATAGTTACTGTATTGTTAAGGACAACATTTTAGCGTGTCCTATATGTTAATATAAATTTACATACAGGGGTAGACTTCAAATCGCTTAACGCAAAAAAATAATTAAATTGTTAATCAACGTTAATCTATTTAATTAATACACTACATAAGAAAGATCATAGCTATATAAAGCTTTTTTTTTTTTGTAAGAAATTTTACAGTGAAATTTTACAGTACAACATTAGCCTCAACCATTGTGACGGTTTATTTCTACTTTTATTAGTATCTAATACTAGGACAGTAGAAAGAAAAAGAGATTATAAGCTTTAGGCTTTTGTCGCAGTTAGTACAAAGATACAATCCCACGTAATGCCGGGCTTTGCATACTTGGCGCGGAACAATACGGATTGTGGACTGCGGTCCCGACGTCACTATGAAGATTATCTTCCGCGAAGATTTGCTCTATGGCAATAGCTTTATTGTATTTTTGGACACATTTTTCATTAAAATATAAGGAATTGCAGGAAGTGGCTTCCAGAACTTGTAATTGGAATATGTTCACGTTTCTGCGTTTTGAACCGCGAACATAATTTATCACTTGGCGTTTGTTTGCTTACGATCACTCGTCATAAAGACGAAGCACGAGAAAGACTACGCTTCATAAAGCACATGACTGCAGAGCATATAGAACACAGATCACTCGTAACAATAGTAGCAGAAGGACAGTGGGAGATTATAATTAATCTTATAAAATAAGCAGCAATCTAGGATTTAAGAATAGAACATAGAATAGAATGTCCGATGGAAGCACTTACACTTTTTAATTTATCCTCGTATCCTGATTACATTGACTCCTACGGTTGAGATTAAACTTTGGTACTTCCGTGTACATCTATATTGCCATTTCCTAATTCATTTTAGCAACTATTTTTCTTGCTATATCACTCTGTTGGTTTTTTTCACAAACAAAAAGGCTCAGATACAAAAAAAAATGTGTCAGAACTTGATAAATGAAATAACAAATAAATTTTACGCCCTGTGCCATGATCGAAACGCGATCGTAGCCAAACTTCAGAAGATCTCCAAATAACGGTGTTTTATTCGAATTTCCTCATTCTCTGTCTCTCGTAACGACGTCTATACAATCATCTCTATTTACGTTTCAAAGACAATCACAATTTTTCCTTTGATTATTCAGTATTCTTCTTTCTGAAGTATGACTTGTTCTGCCGCGTCAATTCTCTTGTTTTATTCAAAACAGACAATAGTTATAGTTAACCGTATCATTGGGAATCGAATCACTTCTGTTTCATTTTTTTTTTTTAGTTTCAAGTTTTATTACATCTACTGCGGTTATTACTTTCAATAGAAAAAATGTAAATTCTTAATTCATGACAATTTTGTATAAAACGTTTCATGCGGATGTTAATATAAAAAGTCACCAACAGCAAAAAAGGGAGGCTCTATTCTTCCTCTTTTTAAACCCAACGAGCCCTCCCTATACAGATAAGCTTAGTCAAATCCTCCGGTAGGACTCCGGTAGGTAAACATAAACATTGCCACGGACAGAAGAAAGAACAGAAACCTTAAAAATAATTTTTCATTAAAATATCTCCTCTGGCATTTATATTAACAGATTTCAGAATTGGATTACTTATTTTTCAAGGGCTTATATTTCTGTTGAACCATAAAATTTCACAGATTAAATTTCACTACTATCCTCAATACGTCAAATACTTTCCTCATAAAGATCATTTAGTTATAAACTATCACCTTTTTAATAACAAACAACATACGAGTACATTACTACTTTAGGTATTTTGACAACCTCCGTGGCGCGCGCTGTCACATTATAAAGTTGGGGGTCCTGGGTTCGATTCCTGGGGAGGCTTCTCCCGTAGCTAGTAACCACTCTACCGATAAACACGTGTCGCCAAGCAATTTAGCGTTTCGGCACGATGTCGTGTAGAAACTAATTAGGAGTATGGGTTTACCATACCCCTAACAGGTTAGCCCGCTACCATCTTAGACTGCATGATCACTTATCATCAGGTGCGGTTGCGGTCAAGAGCTAACTTGTAAAAAAAGGTTGAATATTGACATTGTCCACAAGCGTGCTTCGAAAAGCGCGTTAAGGTTAGGTTGGGGTTTTCTTCACTGATAAGTTTAATTAAGTGAGAGATGAGCCCTCAGCTCAGCATTGGGATATAAATAGACCGACGATGAATAACGATGATTAGTAATCATTTCACCTAGCATACCTTACTGCTTTTTATAGAAACTTTCGCATAGTGAAAAACTTCGCGCAGATCATAAATCTATACTAAGGCCAATAAAATGATCCTCGCTTGATGATGAAGGAGGCGGTTTTATTGAAAATAAATCAGTCCCTCGGCGCGGCGTTAAGGCGCCCCTGAGGAGTGGAGTGGCCGTGCGATATGAGAGGGCTTATAAGAGTTAGCCATGATGGCTTTAAATTGTTGTAACTCGCGTGCCTATTGTTAGTGACTTTTTTTATATTAATAAAAATGTTATCAAATCAATGCTCATCTTAATGCTCTGATTAAAAATGTGATGTGAGGTCGACAGTCAAATCCGAAGTTTATAGTAGGCTTTATAGGTCTAATTGAGTTAGAATGGTTTTGACTCTTGACTTGATACTTGCTTGGGTTTACTTTTAGCAAAACATCTTCGTTTTTGAAACCGCAGGCCGCTCAGGTTGTTTACGACTTCCGAAAATAATACTTAGAAATACAGAACCACTTTGTATGTATAACAACAATTATATTGTCTTCACGAATATATCATTGGCAAGCGATATTTGTTCATTTTCTAGTTACGTATTTTGCGTCCTGAAAACCCCTAATGAACTTAATTTAATTTAAGAAAAAAAAAGACATTTAATATTATATCTACTGAAGCGATACTGATTCGGCGGTGATCTTAATATAAACAGAGTCGGGCTTATATTTGAATGTGTCTAGCATGATTGTAATTTGCGATTGTAAAGACGTGTGCGCAAGTGTTCCCATGACCCAGTCACCAATTTTTTTTTTCGGACTGACTATTAGCTGTACTAACCCTATTGGTTGCGACAGCGTAACCGGGCTGCCAGAAGAAATTTTGAGCCCTAGGGCTCGAAGAAACTACTGTGAGGCCGAACCTCGGCTTGGGCGACGTTTGGGATAACGGGGGGGACGGACGGTGAGTGGTCCGTACGTGTCCTAGGCCGTGGATGGCCACTAGTCACCAGGCGACGCGTAGTAACATCGCTGGGTTCTAGCGAGCTTTGATATTTTCTATCACATTTAGTATCGACAAGAAAGTACGACAGTGTGAATCCAACTTTATAGCGCCGTTCGTAAATAAACAAAATAATATTTCATGTTTAATTTTCCGTATACAGAAACCTGACATTGCTGCTAAATATCATGAAGTACATCATACCGAGGATACAATGAATTTAAAACATTTTCATATTTGAATGAATATGAAGCACGTGATCTGTGAAGCACTTATATTCAGTAAATACGAATAATTTTCATGCTATTTTTGATTATGATAGATAATAATATTATATCAAGACGTATTGCCTTTGATCGGCTTAACGTTGATTGATAGGATACTCTCAACTCTCTGACAATTTTAATAATAATTTAATAAAAAGCTGGGCCTTGTGGTTTCACCCGTGTTTATTATGGGTTAAAGCATAACGCCATACCGACAATCCGAAACCGCCATTATGAAAATATTGTGACGTGCTAAGGTTCGAGGATTTGGAATTAGAACACGTGACGGCTCCTGATGAGACTTTAATCAGCTTCGATTTTTCACAAGAAGATATCTACGTAATTTATTGGGGATCATGAACTTAAAATCCCTAGTAATAAGATTCTTTGTAACAATATAACCCAAAAATATAACTTGTTATTAATAAATAATACAGTTGTAAATGTACCATATTGAAGTTTCAGAATTTGTTTTGATTTATATCTATATAGTTATTTAATTTATATCAAAAGTAAACATACCCTCAGTTTCAATAGCTCCCGGCGTTATGATAGCGTTTCATCCAGACGACTCCTCAATAAAGTTTGATGACTCCTAATTTAATAATAATTACAAGCTCTCCTGTAAGAGAACGAAATTCATCCCTCCGATGAATTGCTAATACCAATTTATTAAAATCTGTTTGGGAAGGGCGTTTGATGTAGTGCCATTTATTTAGTATCTACTGCGGATCAAGCGGGTAGAAATTTTCGAAATCACATACTATTTCCTACATTACACCGTATTTCCTATTGCTCTGACACATAAGCTTCAAAAATATATATGATAGTAAGACTATAGGTATTGGAGTTGTGAACATGATTTCCTTCTAATTTGATCTCGAAAAAATTTGTTCATACGTAATCAATAGAGGTTACTCGCCTTTGTTATAGATACATTGAATAATACATACATAATAAATACATAAAACGTTGTGTTTGGAGAGGAAACGTGGGTTTTATGTTAAAACGCTATCGTAATGGAAACTTCGACTTTAAGAAGACCCTCCAGATGATTAACGCTGATTTGAAAAAGATGGAAATTGATCCGTGGCAAACTTCACGGGAATCAGCTGCATGGTTTGTCGTTGCCCCTACCTACAGAATGCGAAACTGAGTGCAAACATTTTTACAATATTGAAATTTGTCATTGATATTTGTGGTGACATACGAGTATATACCACGCTTCCAGGCATAAAGTTTTCCCCACGAACCTTCATATAGTTTTTCATAAGTGGGACAAAATATAAACAGAACAAAAGCATTGACAATTCAAAAGCATTTTGACTATACAATTAAAACAAGACCTCATTATTTAACTTGAACCAGTTCACAACTGCAAATAAATCAATTCGTCATCGCCTGTTATTCACGACAGCATTAATGCGAGCTTTCACATATCACGGTTCATGCTAGTTAACTTATATGTCTGCATGCGAGTCTTACGGCTCAATTCACCTCACGGATTATTTTTATTACGTCATTTCCTGTTTCCGACGCTCTGTCATGGACACTCTACTGTTGTGCTCAGAGAGGGCAACACCGATGGATCGTTATTGTTATGAAAGTGTTGTAAATAGTGCGTTGGGAGGAGACACGGCACCGCGATTAGGATTCAGTCGAGATAACAGGGCTGTTTCTCAATTTAACGACAAGCATTAAGGTGATGGAAAATAATTGATCTGTTTAAAGTTACCACGCGATTATGTAATAAACCCCTTGGCTTAATTCCACATAATATGATATGATAGTTGAATCTATTAGTTCCTCAAATTCAAAGGGTTAAAGATACCCTATTTCTATTTAAGTCGTGATAGTCTAGTGGTTAAGACATCCCTCCTCCTAATCAGAGGTCGGGGGTTCGAATTCGGGTACGCACCTCCAACTTTTCGGAGTTATGTGCGTTTTTAAGATATTAAAATATCACTTGCTTCAACGGTGAAGGAAACATCGTGAGGAAACCTGCACGCCTGAGAGTTCTCTATAATGTTTTCAAAGGCGTGTAAAGTCTGCCAATCCGCACATGGCCAGCGTGGTGGACTATGGCCAAACCCTTCTCATACTGAGAGGAGACCCGTACTCTGTAGTGAGCTGGCAATGGGTTGAACATGATGATGATGATTTTTATTTGCATTATTAAATATACGTTAATGTAAGTCCAAATGGTTTCCCACAGTATTCAACGGGCCTCTTGCAAGTGCAAACTCGGGATAGGTTTTCGTCGGATGGCTATACATGAGGCGGCTAATGCGCTCAGCCGGTCGCCCGGGGGATGCGCGCTTAACATTCATTCATTCATTCATTCACTTCAACCGATAGACGTCCACTGCTGGACATAGGTCTTTTGTAGGGAGTTTCAATGGCCACGGTCTTGGGCCGCTTGTATCCAGCGGCTCCCTGCGACTCGTTTGATGTCGTCTGTCCACCTTGTTGGGGATCGACCAACGCTACGTTTACCGCTAAACATTCAACAGGAAGTAATTAAGCACGTCAGCCAAGCAGCGAGACAGATCGCCGAGCTGAGCGGTATTCGGATAATTTGCTAAGTGCTTTGAAGTGCTTGTATTGATCAACGGTTTCGGAATTCTTTACACGCCTTCATTTTCTACTCTCGTGTAACTTAAGAATTTTACATTTTTATTTTCATCCCTCAGTACCTTCCTGTACATTTTTTTTATACACTACAAGTTAGCCCTTGACGGCTTTCTCACCTGGTGGTAAGTGATGATGCAGTCTAGGATGGTAGCGGGCTAAACCGTTAGGGTTATGGTAAACCCACACTCCTATTTCATTTCTACCGGAACGCTATATCGCTTGGCGACACGTCTTTGTTGGTAGGGTGCACGGCCAGACCAGATCGAAGATCGAACCCAGGACCTCCAACTTTCGTCCGGGAAGTATACAACGGGTCCCCCGGGTGTCCAGTAAAACCTGCGAGAGGGACATGCCGTGGTGGTTTTTAGTTCGGGTAAACCCCCCTTCGGGGGTGGGAGTCCAACATAACCTCCTTCCCGCCCAAGGGTACGGAGGTAGTCATAAAGCTTTTCCACCACGACAAAAAAAAAGAACCTCCAACTTTATAATGAGCACGCACTGCGCTACGGAGGTCGTCAGGTTACACTCATGAATGCAAAAACACACAGTCTGTCCCTGTAAGTTTTTCATAATCCGTATTGGTTGGAAACCAAAGTTTGAAGAGCTTAGTAAGAAGTATAAATTGACTAGGTCAAGCTGGAGCCTTTTCTTGACTGATCAGGTCATCACTGATCCGTGTCCATCGAGGTCCACCTAAAAAATCTTTGTAAGCCATATTGGTGGAGGATTAACCAATACAGATACAGAACACCATACAGCTACGAACAAACTGATAAAAAATACATTTAATTTCTATTTAATTTCTTTAATAAAATTTTCTATGAGGTAGAAAGACCAATTTTTTTTATATCATAAATGTGAACGAATCTTCTATAAAAGAGTCGTTAAATATTCAAATCACAAATGCTTCATTCCATATCAGCGATAACAGGTTATTCGACAGTCGGCGGCGCGAGTTTTTGTGCGCCGCAAACGGTAATAGGGCGGTAAATGTTAAACGCTACCCACCGGAGATTATAATCCAATATGACATGAACATTACGCAGGCATTACTGCCGGTTCGTTTGCAATAATAATGTAGGTAATATTTGTACAGATATCGAAAATATCATCAACTTTAGCTTATTAATGTTTTTGACGACCTCCGTGGCGCAGTGCATGCGCTGTCGCAGTATAAAGTTGGAGGTCCTGGGTTCGATTCCCGGCTCGAGTCTGGTCTGGTTAGAGGTTTCGGCCGTGGCTAATTACCACCCTACCGCCAAAGACGTGTCGCCAAACGATTTAGCGTTCCGGCACGATGTCGCGTAGAAACCAATTAGGAGTGTGGGTTTACCATACCCCTGACTGGTTAGCCCGCTACCATATTAGACTGCATCATCACTTACCACCAGGTGAGATAGCCGTCAAGGGCTAACTTGTACTGTATTAAAAAAAAACTCATAATTGTTTTATTCGTGTAGATTTAGTGTACAGGCATCTATGAAGCGTTCATATATTATATTTTCAATATTTTGATTCAAGAGGTGATTTTGATATTTATTACTTAGACAGGTCCAGACACACACAGCTTGGTATATATCCCTGTTATCCCGTAGGAGAAATGTATTTAGATTTTAGACATTACATGTTGCTTCAATGCTAAATATCGTAAAAAGGTTCAACGTGTTCTCCGAGGCATAAGTTGGACGCCATTTTTGACATACATATACGGTACTAGGTTTTTCAAGGCAGAAAAAACGCCCAACAACGTATTGCCTGAGCAGGTATTTAAATTATGTAACTATTTTGATGCGTAATCGAAAATGCTCACCATTAGATTATTGTAAAAATATATCTTTTTTATTTCGTGACAATTAGTTGTTAGGAATACAAATATAACTTAAAATAAAACTTAGATTAACCTAAAACTAAAAATCTTAAAAAAAAATCATCATCAATATAAAATCTCAAGTCATTTAAGGTCTATTTAAGTGCCTATTTTAGGTAAACAACAATAACTAAAAATCAACTCTTAGTATATGAATACAATCAATCTAATAATATGGTCTTGTATGAGTTTTTATTGACTTTAAACACTGACTCAAAATGTTACTCTTTCAATCCATCCGTAACGGATTTAGTTAAACTCCCATATTCCAAAAGTAAACTATTTAGTTTTTTTTACAGCGTAACGGGAGCTTTTTCCCGAAGCTCTGCCAGACGAAATTTCGAGCCCTAGGGCTCGAAGAAGCTAAAGAAACGTCTCCTGTGAGGCCGAACGCTTGGGATAACAAGGGGTCGGACGGCACTATTTGGTGTTTCCCCATGAGCCAATTGCGTTTGCTGTTTAATCTTCAAAATAGGAGCTTTTATATATTTATAACAGATCATCAACCATATCAGTAATTGGGGTGTATAGTAATTGCGCAAAGCATTGAATTTTAATAAAGTCATTGAGTAATTGAGCAAAAAAAGTAATTGAGCAAAGAATTTTTTAAGACTATTTAATAAAAGGACCTTACAACCAGTTCAATCGTAATATATACCAGGAGATCATAAAAATCTAACTACTTACCGAAAAAGCCTTGAGGAAGACAAGACACTGAATAATGCCTTCCATGGTGTCTCCGGTAAGGCAGAAGGTACCGGTTAGGTGCCTTCCCTTCTTATCCCCCAAATGGGGGGCTGCTGCCAGACTCGCGTGTACCAGGGCACCACGAGGTCGAGCGTCTCTCGTCGCGCCGAGAACGCCAGGTAGGGGGGCACCCTCCATTAGTCTGGCGAGCGGGTCCATTGCCCGCTACACTTATTTGCCACTCATCCTTTACTTCACTTTGTCACTATGCACTAAGCTAACATCAACACACTTAGAACTTGGGCCAAATTCTTCCACTACATCACTTGTTAATAGTACCAATTCCTTTTCTCTTATCAGTATTGTTTTGATACACAGGATTTGTCATCAGTTGTAAGCTATTGTTTTTGGCACTATAATAGTTAATAAATTATGAAATACTTATTCAAAATGCTACTTCTTAAGATCTAATTTATATTTTGGCACTGACACCCTTGTTATTTACTTTATATCTACATTTGAAAATACAACCTTAGATTGAGCGTCTTACTAAACGACAATTGAGTTCGAACTTGGTTATTAAAAGTTTTAGCTTGGAGAGTTCAGGTTTTTTTATTTACTTAATGACTTTTGCAGAAGTTTCTATTGGTGCTCGAGATTGTCGACACGGGAGGAAACGGAATTGACAGACGGGACGACAGTGGAAGTGAAGTCTTGGCAGAGACTCTTGCACTCCTCACATTTGCACTTGTCGTTCGATTTCCAACAGCTGCTGCTGATGAGGAACGCTACCACGGAGTAGATGAGTATCGCCATGCCCACTACCAAGTACAACTCCATCTTGCGCTACAAAACTTGGCACTCGATAGTTCTTTTGACATTACACAAATTCTACTTGCCACTCATTTTTGTGAACATGAAAACACCTATAGACATCAAAAATTGGAATAGTTATTTTATATTAATAAAAGCGGTTGAAGGGGTTTGCTACCAATTTAATAACCTTGATACACAATGGATATTACCTAGTACAGACTGCAGTATATCTAAATCGCCTAACGAAACGTGTTAATTCTACTAATTTGACTCATCTTATTTACAGTTTATGCAAGAGCGTATACTGCAATGAATTACCCTGTATGTTAAATTATGTTTGACCTACCTTAGGTAAAGATATGTTTGTATATATATGGAAAGGAGATACTAGTAGGCATTTGAAACGTAATCTTTTATAAATAGAATTGTATTGTAATTTATTATGTTCCTTACAAAACATCTCTCAGTTGAAAGCAATATTTTGATGAAATTAAGAAATACATTTTTGCGAAGCGGTGATAGCCTAATGGTTAGGGCGTCAGCCTGCTAATTAGAGGTGGGCAGTTCGAATCCGGGCACGCACCTCTAATTTTTCGGAGTTATGTGCGTTTAAAAAAAATTAAAATATCACTTGCATCAACGGTGAAGGAAAACATCGTGAGACGCTTGAAAACGCTTGAGAGTTCTCCATAATGTTCTCAAGGCGTGTGAAGTCTGCCAATCCGCACATGGCCAGCGTGGTGGACTATGGCCAAACCCTTCTCATATTGAGAGGAGACCCGTGCTCTGTAGTGAGCCGGTAATGGGTTGATCATGATGAGGATGATGATGATTTTTGCGACAAATGTAATAAAGCTAAGGAAATAATACAAACGCCTTTAATGTGCCAAAATATGCACATATAAAAAACACTGACGATCCCCACATTTGTAAACCACAGCATGTCGCAGAACGGAATGTTAACCAGGGTCCGTGTATACGCGCCACTGTTCGATGTTAAGCCTCTGATTTACATACGATACTACAGGCGGGCTGGAATCTGCAAACAAGCAAGCCGTCGACGCCTCACACGAAAAATATACCTACAGCTACATGGGAGATATCTTGTACAGCTACATTGTTTATTTCTTAATGGTAGTTTTTCGTAGATATACACTATGCATTATCAAATCTAGTTTACTTATTCATACAATTTACAGTGAATTTATTCATATATTAATAAAAAATATATATAATTGAAGAACCTTTTGACGACCTCCGTGGCGCAGCGCGCGCGCTGTCGGATTATAAACTTGGAGGTCCTGGGTTCGATTCCCGGTTCGAGTCTGGTCTGGTGGGAGGCTTCGGCCGTGGCTAGTTACCACCCTACCGACAAAGACGTGTCGCCAAGCGATTTAGCGTTCCGGCACGATGTCGCGTAGAAACCAATTAGGAGTGTGGGTATTCCATACCCCTAACAGGTTAGCCCGCTACCATTTTAGACTGCATCATCACTGATCATCAGGTGGGATTGCAGTCAAGGGCTAACTTGTAGTGGATAAATAAAAAAAAAAAAAAGAACAAAGGGTTTCACTAAAACACATGCTAACTCCAATAGTGATACAGGGGAAGGTTAATTGCGAGTTTTTCTTCCATCATTATGAAATCGTTAAACTTTAGCTTAAACGACGTTACTTTTATCATAATCAAAGATCCTATCCCACGTGAAGTAATTATGTTTATTTTTTCCAGACAGGAGCTGCTGTGGAAACATCTCCAAGAATCAAAGAAAAAGTTATGTATATTATATAACCTGTTAGTTGTTAGAGGTTGTATCATTAAAGGTTGTATGTACCGAATATCTCCGTAACTAAGTCGTATGATTCGTTATTCGGCACAAAGGCCTCTATATGGTTACAAAGAGAAATTCGATGACGGGATCAAACATATCAATAACGTCATAATACTAAAGATTCACAGAGTTATCACGGATTATACCAATCCTTGCAAGTCTATCAACTAATAATAATGAATAGAAGCAGGCGTTACTTTGCGGAAGTCCATGATAAACAACAAACAGCAAGTATAATTTGCTATATTCCGCCGACAACCGGGAGACTAGTATAGTGTAACACCACACAAGATACTCCACTGGAACCTCTACGCACGTTTCGACCCGACACCGGATCATCCTCAGGAGATGTTGACTTCACAAGCGCGAAAAGCAAAGTTGCTTTTCGCGCGTTGTCGGCGGAATATAGCAAATTATACTTGCTGTTTATTGTTTATCAACTAATAGTCTCGATTTAGTGCATAAAACTATAATTTTTATCGGAAGTACCGGCTTGTCTAGTTGTTCGTACATCGGCTATTTCTTACCGTTTCTATTAGCGTTATATACTATATATATATATATTTTATACAAAGTTATGGCAAACACCAAATGAATCTCGAAAAAGGTAAGAGTTTAGAAACAGAATCGTCTCAAGCCTGAGGTTAAATAATCAATATAATCCAAAATCCTCAGACAGCAGATTGAATTTAGTAGCGCCTTAGTGACTAGAAAGAGTCGAGTAGATAAAATTTCGTATTAAATTGATTATTATTTTCGACCGTAAGGCGACAGCTCGGTAAATATAAATGTTAGATGACAGTGCGGTGATGGCCTGAAAGCGGTGATGGCCCAGTGGTTAGAGTGTCTGCCTCCTAATCAGAGGTCGGCGGTTGGAACCCGGGCACGCAACTCTAACTTTTCGAAGTTATGTGCTTTTTTAAGCAATTAAAATATCTACTCGTACTCGTACTCTGTAGTGAGCCGGCAATTAGTTGATCATGATGATGATGATCATCATCAGATGATCAGTCGAATGGGCCCACGAATGAAAATACAATGAATAGAGATGGACAACAACCCTTCATTCAAAGATTAATAAATTGAAGTATTGGATTTTATATTTTAACAAATTGACGGCAACACGATTGCAGCTAGAGATTGCCACAAAATCTCACATGCGAACAACTCAAACGATCTGTAAACAACAGCACGCACCGATACGCGAGATGAGCCCCGCAGCGCGCGATCTGCCATCAATCCCACCCATTGACAGCTGCTTTGCATACAAAAACCTTTCATCCTTTGCGGAGATTTATAGCTGCCCGTGTGTTACCGATAAAGCAGCCCCGGCGCGGGCTGGGTACACTTTATTTCGTGTGTTCATATTAATTGCCCGATATGGTATCAAATAATCTCTTACATATTAACGAACGAACGCAAAACGAAGGTAACCGACATAGCTCGAAGGGCTTGCACGCTGAAGTGGCAGTGGGCTGGTCACGTTTGTCGGAGAACCGACGGACGTTGGAGTCGGAAGGTCCTCGAGTCGAGGAGACCACGTCTCGGCAAACGGTGTGTGGGCCGTCCTCCGGCCAGGTGGAGTGATGACCTCCGAAAAGTGGCAGGCATCGACTGGATGCGAAAAGCCGGAGACAGGATGAGTTGGCGCTACTTTAAAGAGACCTATGTCCAATCAATGTTGGCTGATGATGATGATGATATTAACGAAAACAATCTGGTTACTATATTATATTCCTGTAGTGATTTACGTTCTAATATGTAGACTTATGTGAACTTTTCGAAATTATATTCCTTTTTAAAGCAATTAAAATATCACTTGCTTCAACGGTAGAGGAAAACATCGTGCCTGAGAGTTCTCCATAATGTTCTCAAAGGCGTGTGAAGTCTGCCAATCCGCACATGGCGAGCGTGGTGGACTATGGCCAAACCCTTCACATATTGAGAGGAGCTCCGTGCTCTGCAGTGAGCCGAGATTGGGTTGATCATGATGATGATGTAGATCTATATAAATATTAAGAATTGTCCAAACTGACTGACTGAGTGATCTATCAGCACATAGTTTTAAGCACTGGGTGGATACCGCTAAAATTTGACAAACATATAGCTATTGATTTAATAACGTAAGAGTCCATTTTGAACGGATTTATAAAAACTGTAAGGATGCAAGATAGGGGTCGTATATATTATGAAACTTTATTGTAATGTAAGCGAAGTCTGGGGCAATATATTCTAGTTTGTCGTTTAATATCAAATGTTTTAAACTACTTTTATTGTTTTCAGAATAACTTAAAAAAAACGCGTAAGTTATCAATAAATAAAATAAAAAGATTGATAATATTATCGTGTACAAATTGTTATGATATCGGACCGTTACCACTCTTATATGGATACCGTCCGACCCCCCCCAAACGTCGCCTAAGCCGAGGTTAGGCCTCAAAGGAGGCACCCTTAGGCAGTCGTTCCCTTAGTTTCTTCGAGCCCTAGGGCTCAAAATTTCTTCTGGCAGAGCTTCTTTCCGAAGCTCGCCAAACAGCCCGGTTACGCTGTGGCAACCAATAGGGTTAGTACAGCTAATAGACAGTCCGAAAAAAAAAACTTATATGGATACTTTTTGCGGTCCTCTCTATAGTAATTGTGTTGATTACATGCATTTCCAATGGACTAAGCTAGTTGACAGTAAAATAAATAAATTGGGACATTGAAAACATAATGCACTTTACACTAGGTACACAAACTGTTTTACAACAAACAGCATTTTAAATTGTGGCCACAATTCAGAATCTGTATATATTACGAGTAGGTATCTAACTAATTATGTCATAGATTTGTTTGGTGGTCGCGGATTTTAATAAACTTGGTGTTTTAATATAAAATTTTATTGGTACAATATTTTTTGAATAGTTTTTCCTAGCAAACGTAAAAAATGAACTTGCGTAGGTATAACATAAAGATTATAAGTTGAAGTTGACTGGGTCTTTAAAAAATAACTTGCATGCGAAAACTAGCCAAGTGAAATTTGAAGCTTTATTCTAAGTAATTTACTTTTTGTACATAATTCCAACGAATTTTGTACGAAGTTATATTTTCATAAGCAAATATTGTTTTAGCAGAATAAACAAGAAATTGTGTTTTGAATTATAATATTAATATTTAGAATGTCGCTTGTAGTTACAATTAAACTTCAGGATTATCTACAGCACTTGGCACTCATTACGATTTCAATTCTTTTGTGATTGTCATTATCATTACATTTTTCGTAATTAATAATATCATTTGGTACTTAATTTATTTATAAAAAAGCTGTGATAGCCTAGTGGTTAGGGCGTCAGTCTCCTAATCCGAGGTCGGCGGTTCGAATCCGGGCACGCACCTCTAACTTTACGGAGTTATGTGCGTTTTAAAAAAAATAAAATATCACTTGCTTCAACGGTAAAGGAAAACATCGTGAGGAAACCTGCACGCCTGAGAATTGTCCATCGTGTTCTCAAAGGCGTGTGAAGTCTGCCAATCCGCACATGGCCAGCGTGGTGGACTATGGCCAAACCCAGCTCATATTGAGAGGAGACCCGTGCTCTGTAGTGAGCCAGTAATGGGTTGTTCATGATGATGATGAGGTTTGCTTTCCATGATGATGCTGATGACTTAATTTATATACGAAAAATGAATTTATATACCGAATAATTACCGTTTATAATTACTATTATAGGGAAATGTGAAAAAGTAATTGCCATTGAGATAATTCATTCGGGAGACATCTGCCTCGATATCTCGTTGTAGGCTACACCTTTTTTCAAATTCAAATTCGTTTATTGCAT
Organism: Lasiommata megera; assembly: GCA_928268935.1. NCBI lineage: Eukaryota > Metazoa > Arthropoda > Insecta > Lepidoptera > Nymphalidae > Lasiommata > Lasiommata megera. The sequence continues at coordinate 13,226,050 of OV743329.1, forward strand.
GAAAGTGGTACATTCATATCAAGATCTTAAGATTAAAGGGTAGCCTAACACATTCTGCCTAAAAGGCGTGTAACAAAAATCTTACAACGAAAAAAACAATAATGTCAATTTAAAATAAGAGTTATGAAATCAATTAATAAAATAAAATTAAATAGAAATAAATATTTAAAATTTTATTTTATATGAGTCACTCAGCGAGCAATGGAGAGAGCTATGCTAGGAGTATCTCTACGTGATCAAATCAGAAATGAAGAGATCCGTAGAAGGACCAGAGTTACCGACATAGCTCAGCGAGTTGCGAAGTTGAAGTGGCAATGGGCGGGGCACATAGCTCGGAGAACCGATGGACGTTGGGGTCCCAAGGTGCTGGAATGGCGACCCCGCACCGGTAAACGTAGCGTTGGTCGACCCCCAACAAGGTGGACAGACGACATCAAACGAGTCGCAGGGAGCCGCTGGATACAAGCGGCCCAAGACCGTGGCCGTTGGAACTCCTTACAAAAGACCTATGTCCAGCAGTGGACGTCTATCGGTTGAAGTGATGATGATGATGAAATATTTAAATATTAATTTAGGTTAAAATAAATTGTATATTGATTCGGAATGTCATAACCTTTTGATTTCAAATATCTCTATATTGTGGAACATTATGATGACAGTAGATGTGTAGTAGGTAGTGCAGATGCGCGAGTCCGGATTTATCAGATGGAAACGCTTTATCTGCCCGGGGAATGGTGCATTTGGCCGCGGGGATGAGTGTGATCGATGCGCTAATGCGAGACGGTTGCGGCGATCAGTTCGCTGAACCTCCTGTACCTTCCTGCTAGCTTGGTAGTTATCTACAACTTTTTCGTGAAATTTTCCGTGGTCTTCATACTGGTAGGATAACTAGCACACACCATACTTAACGACCGGTAGCTGTGCCTGCTTTTAAATTAACAGTTAATGCCAATTGAAAATTATTAATCCAAGTTTGCGCATCTTTATTATTAATGACATTAAAATTTTAAATATAGGACTTCCCTGGTACCGAGAGAACTGTGGCAGTGGTTTGTTTTTTTTATCCATTAGTTAGCCCTTGAATCTCACCTGATGGTAAGTGATGATGCACTCTAAGATGGTAGCGGGCTAACCTGTTAGGTAAACCCATACTGGGTTTACCATACCTCTAATTGGTTTCTACGCGACATCTTGCCGGAGCGCTAAATCGCGTGGCGACACGTCTTTGTGGGTAGGGTGGTATTAAACCACGGCCGAAGCCTCCCACCAGCCCAAACTCGAGCCGGGAATCGAACCCAGGACCTCCAACTTTTTTATGCGACAGTGGTCGCCACGGTGGTCATCAAACATTACATTAGTATCCACAACTTCAGCAGCACACATTATATACGTAAATCTGTTATATTAGATAATAAGTAACTTTGCATATTTCTTTATGAGTTAGTCCGATATATAAACATTATTATTCTAGTTAATTCATTTCCATCAACCGATAAAGAGTACCTATTTGAATATATCGACTAAATGGGCTAATTTCCCTCTTTATTTTACTTGGTACCACTGCAGCCCGGCACGGCTGACAACTGGCAACAGAATGAATTAAATTCTCGCTTCCAAAAATGTACATAAAATTTGCAATGTTAAACACCTGCCCGTCCAAATGTTTTGTTCCATTTACTCCACATTCACTATTATTACGGAATTTCCTTTGAAATGATTGAAAAACTTCGCAGCTTGGCGGCGTCAAGTCCGCCGTTTTTGCAAAACGCGACGTTCTCATAATAAAAAATTGCCTGAAAACTGTTTCTAAAATGAATTTTCACTTTGTCGTGTGATCAATGAGGAAGTTTTGAATCTGAACGTTTAAAAGTTATTTATTTTTGAGCGAATTCCAAAACGGACGGAGGTTCACGGCTCGTTGTTTTATGAATTTATGGTGATAAATAATTGTGATGCATAGGTACCATGACAATTTTTCCTTTTTTCATACACCACAATGTGTATGGTAAACCCATACTCCTAATTGGTTTCTACACGACATAGTGCCGGAACGCTTAATCGCTTGGCGACACTTCTTTGTCCACCACCTCCACCAGACCAGACTCGAGCCAGGAATCGAACCCCAGGAACTCAAACGTTTAAAATGCAACAGCGCACGCGCTGCGCCAATGAGGTTGTCATAAATATATGCGACAGGTATAGCACATACAAGAACTTCGATTGATATATGTTATTTAAGTGTATTATATGGGCCTAGTTGCCTAAAGCTTAAATTTAGCACTTCACACACCCCTAAAGAGATAAATAAGAGCAAAACTATAGCATTGTAAAAACTCGACAGTCTCACGGTAAATCCGAAACCAAGACATCACATGACATATTATGTAATTAATAGTCAGTGACGCGGTACACGCCGAACTCGGGAATTGTTAATAAATTAATTAGCACACGCCTGCGTCTCGCGCGTGACGTCATGACAAATGACGCCGCGTGCTTGCTTTATACTATTTGGTATTATCCGCAATGGCATCTTTATTGGCAAGTCAACACTGGAGCCGTAATGTTAGAGATAATTTAGTGGCAGGCGTCGATCGTATCAATCGATCGTGTCAAACGTATTAGCTGTACAAACCCTATTGGTTGCCACAGCGTAACCGGGCTGTTTGGCCAGCTTCGGAAAGAAGCTCTGCCAGAAGAAATTTTTAGCCCTGGGGCTCGAAGAAACTAAGGGAACGACTGCCTAAGGGCGCCTCCTTTGAGGCCGAACCTCGGCTTAGGCGAAGTTTGGGATAACGGGGGGGTCGGACGGTGAGTGGTCCGTACGTCTCCGAGGCCGTGGATGGAGCCCACGTAGCGTATGATTGTGCGATAGGTTGTACGAGTATGTTGTCAGTAGTCATCTGATCGTCAGGGTCATGAAGGATATGTTTAGGTCTCCTCTTTCGGAGAGAAGCGCTTAGGTCGGGGGAGCGCCCAAACGTACGTCGCCCAGTTGCCCAATCAAACAAATTGTGTCCCCTCTGAAATGAATCTGAAATGAATCTCGAAAAAGGTAAGAGTTTAGAAACAGAATCGTCTCAAGCCTGAGGTTAAATAATCAATATAATCCAAAATCCTCAGACAGCAGATTGAATTTAGTAGCGCCTTAGTGACTAGAAAGAGTCGAGTAGATAAAATTTCGTATTAAATTGATTATTATTTTCGACCGTAAGGCGACAGCTCGGTAAATATAAATGTTAGATGACAGTGCGGTGATGGCCTGAAAGCGGTGATGGCCCAGTGGTTAGAGTGTCTGCCTCCTAATCAGAGGTCGGCGGTTGGAACCCGGGCACGCAACTCTAACTTTTCGAAGTTATGTGCTTTTTTAAGCAATTAAAATATCTACTCGTACTCGTACTCTGTAGTGAGCCGGCAATTAGTTGATCATGATGATGATGATCATCATCAGATGATCAGTCGAATGGGCCCACGAATGAAAATACAATGAATAGAGATGGACAACAACCCTTCATTCAAAGATTAATAAATTGAAGTATTGGATTTTATATTTTAACAAATTGACGGCAACACGATTGCAGCTAGAGATTGCCACAAAATCTCACATGCGAACAACTCAAACGATCTGTAAACAACAGCACGCACCGATACGCGAGATGAGCCCCGCAGCGCGCGATCTGCCATCAATCCCACCCATTGACAGCTGCTTTGCATACAAAAACCTTTCATCCTTTGCGGAGATTTATAGCTGCCCGTGTGTTACCGATAAAGCAGCCCCGGCGCGGGCTGGGTACACTTTATTTCGTGTGTTCATATTAATTGCCCGATATGGTATCAAATAATCTCTTACATATTAACGAACGAACGCAAAACGAAGGTAACCGACATAGCTCGAAGGGCTTGCACGCTGAAGTGGCAGTGGGCTGGTCACGTTTGTCGGAGAACCGACGGACGTTGGAGTCGGAAGGTCCTCGAGTCGAGGAGACCACGTCTCGGCAAACGGTGTGTGGGCCGTCCTCCGGCCAGGTGGAGTGATGACCTCCGAAAAGTGGCAGGCATCGACTGGATGCGAAAAGCCGGAGACAGGATGAGTTGGCGCTACTTTAAAGAGACCTATGTCCAATCAATGTTGGCTGATGATGATGATGATATTAACGAAAACAATCTGGTTACTATATTATATTCCTGTAGTGATTTACGTTCTAATATGTAGACTTATGTGAACTTTTCGAAATTATATTCCTTTTTAAAGCAATTAAAATATCACTTGCTTCAACGGTAGAGGAAAACATCGTGCCTGAGAGTTCTCCATAATGTTCTCAAAGGCGTGTGAAGTCTGCCAATCCGCACATGGCGAGCGTGGTGGACTATGGCCAAACCCTTCACATATTGAGAGGAGCTCCGTGCTCTGCAGTGAGCCGAGATTGGGTTGATCATGATGATGATGTAGATCTATATAAATATTAAGAATTGTCCAAACTGACTGACTGAGTGATCTATCAGCACATAGTTTTAAGCACTGGGTGGATACCGCTAAAATTTGACAAACATATAGCTATTGATTTAATAACGTAAGAGTCCATTTTGAACGGATTTATAAAAACTGTAAGGATGCAAGATAGGGGTCGTATATATTATGAAACTTTATTGTAATGTAAGCGAAGTCTGGGGCAATATATTCTAGTTTGTCGTTTAATATCAAATGTTTTAAACTACTTTTATTGTTTTCAGAATAACTTAAAAAAAACGCGTAAGTTATCAATAAATAAAATAAAAAGATTGATAATATTATCGTGTACAAATTGTTATGATATCGGACCGTTACCACTCTTATATGGATACCGTCCGACCCCCCCCAAACGTCGCCTAAGCCGAGGTTAGGCCTCAAAGGAGGCACCCTTAGGCAGTCGTTCCCTTAGTTTCTTCGAGCCCTAGGGCTCAAAATTTCTTCTGGCAGAGCTTCTTTCCGAAGCTCGCCAAACAGCCCGGTTACGCTGTGGCAACCAATAGGGTTAGTACAGCTAATAGACAGTCCGAAAAAAAAAACTTATATGGATACTTTTTGCGGTCCTCTCTATAGTAATTGTGTTGATTACATGCATTTCCAATGGACTAAGCTAGTTGACAGTAAAATAAATAAATTGGGACATTGAAAACATAATGCACTTTACACTAGGTACACAAACTGTTTTACAACAAACAGCATTTTAAATTGTGGCCACAATTCAGAATCTGTATATATTACGAGTAGGTATCTAACTAATTATGTCATAGATTTGTTTGGTGGTCGCGGATTTTAATAAACTTGGTGTTTTAATATAAAATTTTATTGGTACAATATTTTTTGAATAGTTTTTCCTAGCAAACGTAAAAAATGAACTTGCGTAGGTATAACATAAAGATTATAAGTTGAAGTTGACTGGGTCTTTAAAAAATAACTTGCATGCGAAAACTAGCCAAGTGAAATTTGAAGCTTTATTCTAAGTAATTTACTTTTTGTACATAATTCCAACGAATTTTGTACGAAGTTATATTTTCATAAGCAAATATTGTTTTAGCAGAATAAACAAGAAATTGTGTTTTGAATTATAATATTAATATTTAGAATGTCGCTTGTAGTTACAATTAAACTTCAGGATTATCTACAGCACTTGGCACTCATTACGATTTCAATTCTTTTGTGATTGTCATTATCATTACATTTTTCGTAATTAATAATATCATTTGGTACTTAATTTATTTATAAAAAAGCTGTGATAGCCTAGTGGTTAGGGCGTCAGTCTCCTAATCCGAGGTCGGCGGTTCGAATCCGGGCACGCACCTCTAACTTTACGGAGTTATGTGCGTTTTAAAAAAAATAAAATATCACTTGCTTCAACGGTAAAGGAAAACATCGTGAGGAAACCTGCACGCCTGAGAATTGTCCATCGTGTTCTCAAAGGCGTGTGAAGTCTGCCAATCCGCACATGGCCAGCGTGGTGGACTATGGCCAAACCCAGCTCATATTGAGAGGAGACCCGTGCTCTGTAGTGAGCCAGTAATGGGTTGTTCATGATGATGATGAGGTTTGCTTTCCATGATGATGCTGATGACTTAATTTATATACGAAAAATGAATTTATATACCGAATAATTACCGTTTATAATTACTATTATAGGGAAATGTGAAAAAGTAATTGCCATTGAGATAATTCATTCGGGAGACATCTGCCTCGATATCTCGTTGTAGGCTACACCTTTTTTCAAATTCAAATTCGTTTATTGCATGAAAGTGGTACATTCATATCAAGATCTTAAGATTAAAGGGTAGCCTAACACATTCTGCCTAAAAGGCGTGTAACAAAAATCTTACAACGAAAAAAACAATAATGTCAATTTAAAATAAGAGTTATGAAATCAATTAATAAAATAAAATTAAATAGAAATAAATATTTAAAATTTTATTTTATATGAGTCACTCAGCGAGCAATGGAGAGAGCTATGCTAGGAGTATCTCTACGTGATCAAATCAGAAATGAAGAGATCCGTAGAAGGACCAGAGTTACCGACATAGCTCAGCGAGTTGCGAAGTTGAAGTGGCAATGGGCGGGGCACATAGCTCGGAGAACCGATGGACGTTGGGGTCCCAAGGTGCTGGAATGGCGACCCCGCACCGGTAAACGTAGCGTTGGTCGACCCCCAACAAGGTGGACAGACGACATCAAACGAGTCGCAGGGAGCCGCTGGATACAAGCGGCCCAAGACCGTGGCCGTTGGAACTCCTTACAAAAGACCTATGTCCAGCAGTGGACGTCTATCGGTTGAAGTGATGATGATGATGAAATATTTAAATATTAATTTAGGTTAAAATAAATTGTATATTGATTCGGAATGTCATAACCTTTTGATTTCAAATATCTCTATATTGTGGAACATTATGATGACAGTAGATGTGTAGTAGGTAGTGCAGATGCGCGAGTCCGGATTTATCAGATGGAAACGCTTTATCTGCCCGGGGAATGGTGCATTTGGCCGCGGGGATGAGTGTGATCGATGCGCTAATGCGAGACGGTTGCGGCGATCAGTTCGCTGAACCTCCTGTACCTTCCTGCTAGCTTGGTAGTTATCTACAACTTTTTCGTGAAATTTTCCGTGGTCTTCATACTGGTAGGATAACTAGCACACACCATACTTAACGACCGGTAGCTGTGCCTGCTTTTAAATTAACAGTTAATGCCAATTGAAAATTATTAATCCAAGTTTGCGCATCTTTATTATTAATGACATTAAAATTTTAAATATAGGACTTCCCTGGTACCGAGAGAACTGTGGCAGTGGTTTGTTTTTTTTATCCATTAGTTAGCCCTTGAATCTCACCTGATGGTAAGTGATGATGCACTCTAAGATGGTAGCGGGCTAACCTGTTAGGTAAACCCATACTGGGTTTACCATACCTCTAATTGGTTTCTACGCGACATCTTGCCGGAGCGCTAAATCGCGTGGCGACACGTCTTTGTGGGTAGGGTGGTATTAAACCACGGCCGAAGCCTCCCACCAGCCCAAACTCGAGCCGGGAATCGAACCCAGGACCTCCAACTTTTTTATGCGACAGTGGTCGCCACGGTGGTCATCAAACATTACATTAGTATCCACAACTTCAGCAGCACACATTATATACGTAAATCTGTTATATTAGATAATAAGTAACTTTGCATATTTCTTTATGAGTTAGTCCGATATATAAACATTATTATTCTAGTTAATTCATTTCCATCAACCGATAAAGAGTACCTATTTGAATATATCGACTAAATGGGCTAATTTCCCTCTTTATTTTACTTGGTACCACTGCAGCCCGGCACGGCTGACAACTGGCAACAGAATGAATTAAATTCTCGCTTCCAAAAATGTACATAAAATTTGCAATGTTAAACACCTGCCCGTCCAAATGTTTTGTTCCATTTACTCCACATTCACTATTATTACGGAATTTCCTTTGAAATGATTGAAAAACTTCGCAGCTTGGCGGCGTCAAGTCCGCCGTTTTTGCAAAACGCGACGTTCTCATAATAAAAAATTGCCTGAAAACTGTTTCTAAAATGAATTTTCACTTTGTCGTGTGATCAATGAGGAAGTTTTGAATCTGAACGTTTAAAAGTTATTTATTTTTGAGCGAATTCCAAAACGGACGGAGGTTCACGGCTCGTTGTTTTATGAATTTATGGTGATAAATAATTGTGATGCATAGGTACCATGACAATTTTTCCTTTTTTCATACACCACAATGTGTATGGTAAACCCATACTCCTAATTGGTTTCTACACGACATAGTGCCGGAACGCTTAATCGCTTGGCGACACTTCTTTGTCCACCACCTCCACCAGACCAGACTCGAGCCAGGAATCGAACCCCAGGAACTCAAACGTTTAAAATGCAACAGCGCACGCGCTGCGCCAATGAGGTTGTCATAAATATATGCGACAGGTATAGCACATACAAGAACTTCGATTGATATATGTTATTTAAGTGTATTATATGGGCCTAGTTGCCTAAAGCTTAAATTTAGCACTTCACACACCCCTAAAGAGATAAATAAGAGCAAAACTATAGCATTGTAAAAACTCGACAGTCTCACGGTAAATCCGAAACCAAGACATCACATGACATATTATGTAATTAATAGTCAGTGACGCGGTACACGCCGAACTCGGGAATTGTTAATAAATTAATTAGCACACGCCTGCGTCTCGCGCGTGACGTCATGACAAATGACGCCGCGTGCTTGCTTTATACTATTTGGTATTATCCGCAATGGCATCTTTATTGGCAAGTCAACACTGGAGCCGTAATGTTAGAGATAATTTAGTGGCAGGCGTCGATCGTATCAATCGATCGTGTCAAACGTATTAGCTGTACAAACCCTATTGGTTGCCACAGCGTAACCGGGCTGTTTGGCCAGCTTCGGAAAGAAGCTCTGCCAGAAGAAATTTTTAGCCCTGGGGCTCGAAGAAACTAAGGGAACGACTGCCTAAGGGCGCCTCCTTTGAGGCCGAACCTCGGCTTAGGCGAAGTTTGGGATAACGGGGGGGTCGGACGGTGAGTGGTCCGTACGTCTCCGAGGCCGTGGATGGAGCCCACGTAGCGTATGATTGTGCGATAGGTTGTACGAGTATGTTGTCAGTAGTCATCTGATCGTCAGGGTCATGAAGGATATGTTTAGGTCTCCTCTTTCGGAGAGAAGCGCTTAGGTCGGGGGAGCGCCCAAACGTACGTCGCCCAGTTGCCCAATCAAACAAATTGTGTCCCCTCCTTACAACATTATTCTCCCACCAGTCGCAACCGTTAATATGATATAGTTTAGTGCACGTCGTGACACAAGATCCGACTGTCGCGTCTATCAAGCGTATTCATTATCTCACAAAGCGTGCACGTTAAGGTTTACATTATAATGCTAATGAAGTCCGAATCCTATATGTTTTTTTTTATTTATTTTTAAAAAATATAAAACTACGTCCGAGTAATCCGCATGGTTGCAAGGACAACGGGACGACGATTTCAAATTCAAATATTCTTTATTCAAATAGTCCTTTAGAAGGCACTTTTGACGCATCAATAATTTACATAGTAGTGATTTGATGGTGATAACTACATTCGTAAACTTAAAATTAAAACTATGAGGGTTCCAAACGCGCCCCGGTCTAAGAAGAAGCCCACAACGAACTTAGCGAGGTAAATGTTCAGTTTGTTATCACCATCTCACATGCCACTTAAAATTATATTAAGAGCTATCTTATTAGAGCAATATTTCATACCCATGCTTGTTTATCCTTTACACTATGGTAAGACTTTTCGACAAGCTTACGTTTTATATAAACTTTGAACTTATTGAAAGACATCCCAGAAATTTCATTTGGTAATTGGTAATCAGTAATGAAAGAACGACTGGAGAGAGAGAGAGAGAGAGAGAAAACTACGTCAAAACTGTTAGTCAAAAATAATGCTAGAATAAAAGTTTTAACAATTACCTCTTTACCTTTCCTAAGATGAGGATTAGTAATAAAAATTGGATTTTTCTCCTCTTCTTTTGTTATGTAGGTAAAGCTAAGTAAATTTCACACACACACACTCACACACGTCTACACCCATTATACAAGCATACGCCCTTCTGTAATCGTATACGGGTATCTCTGTGCTGACAAAATCCTTTATCCCGTACGGAACGTGATTTCGGCATTATCTCATTATCCACAATAAACATCGTTATCTATTCTCATGTTTATGTTATTGATGCCCGTTCGGTATACGCAGAATTTGGGTTTAAGGTTGCCGGGGAATCTTATAGTAATTCCTCTTAAGACCTTAAGACACGCTTTGTTTACTGATAACAGATTTGGAGTATATTGAATACTTTAGACTAATAGTTAGATAAGATAGATAATAGATAATATTTTATTGTTCAAAAAACGATTTACAATAATAATTTGTCCCTACCCTCTGCACTAGGAAAACCTGTATTGCAGAGGGTAGTTCCTTCCAGCGATATAGTAAATTACATCTTAAAGATAAATTATCTAAACTAAAGCTATCATTTTATAGTATGAACGTGTGCGTGTATGTATGTGTGTGTGTTAACGAGTGTGAATGTGTGTTTGTGTATGTGCGTTATGTAAATTATTTTAATATTTTTAAAATATCCTCAGTTTCAGCATACCCCCTAGATGACAACCAGGCCCAAAGCGTTTTAGTTAGATTTGACCTATTCAGCCTGACAATGCCCTTGTTAGACCTACAGAACTTATGATAAACGCAAAATGAATTAAATTCATATTGTGACTTGGCGAAACTAGTGCTTGATAAAGGTTTAGGAAATCTGAGCACTCTTTTGCCGTCATCTACAGTGTTGGGGTCAATTCTTGAGTGGAAATGCAAGACTATTGAATACAAATACAGCTGGCGAACATTGAGTAGACCGCACTCATCGTACAATTTGTCAGTGGGATATCTGAAAGGTTTTTTATATATAGTTTTAAGTATAGTTCTATTAGCTCGCTCTAACTGTAGTAAAGATTCAGGAGAGTATCGCAATTTCTGCAATAAGGTTAAGATTAATTAGGCAAATTATTTAATAGGTAATTGAATAGCTTAAAACTGAGAACAATGACTAAACCACTGCTCATGCTAACTTCAGAGTGTAAATGTATCTAAGTATGCATTAACTAGAATCTTGTTTAATATGACGGCACTCAGAGAGCAGCGCCATCTAGTTTTAGAATCATGTACGACAGACAAGAGAGTGGCATCGCTCCCTCTCTTTACGCAACACTAAGTAACGTATGCAGGTTCTTATAAGACTCATGGCATTCATTGCATTCGGTCGGTTTGGATCGGTGGTCAGTCGCGGTAGTGCATAGTCGTACTTGGTGGAGCGTATAGTCTGCTCCTTATAAATTACCATACTAATAATTGTAATTCTGTTCTACCAAGAGTATCTGGTCTCTTTGCCCGAAACTACCCACGTCTACCCAAATTACCGACGAAGACACGCCCCCGTCCCGTAGTCATCTTATAAATAGATTATCATGTATTTTTGCTTTGTTTATTTTATCCGCCATGATTAATGTTAACATCATCGTTTTGTTGATTTTGTATAATATACATTGACTAAAAATGAATTCTAAATCATTTACCAACATAGCATGTTACTAGTTTGCATTCGGCGATAGCTTATTAGTTTAGCGCAAAATACATAAAAGTCATTCGTTTAGCGTTTTAATTTTTTTTTTATACACTACAAGTTAGCCCTTGACCGCTATCTCACCTGGTGGTAAGTGGTGATGCAGTCTAGGATGGTAGCGGGCTAACCTGTTAGGGGTATGGTAAACCCACACTCCTAATTGGTTTCTACGCGACATCGTTCTGGAACGTTAAGTCGCTTGGCGACACGTCTTTGTCGGTAGGGTGGTAACTAGCCACGGCCTAAGCCTCCCACCAGACCAGACCCGAGCCGGGAATCGAACCCAGGACCTCAAATTTTATATGACCGCTCACGCACTGCGCCACGGATGTCGTCGAAACATTATTAAACATAATCCCAAGCAGGCATTCGCAAAGTATGTCAAATGAGAAGTGGCGAATAACCGGATTCACAGGTTTATATACATAGATACTACACAGACCCAACTGTTTATGTAATTATACTTAACAGGTGGTCTCAGCGTTATCGGACACTAATATGTGAACGAATAAATTTTCATTTTCATTTAATTTTTTTATGTATTCGGGTGGAAGTCAAACCTATCAAGAAAATTGCTCGACAAAGCTCGTATCATACAACGTGCCGGTGTTTCACTTGGCGAACTTTAAAAGTATTGTAGGAAATAGTAGGTAAGCCTCGACCAAGGTTTATACAAGCATTATCTCAGATCGTAGGGTCCTAGTCCTTGCCTAAGAACGAGACGCTGTCTCTCCGTGGAATCACCTCGGATTCCTACTGAAAATCACACCGTTGTGACGCAACATTTTAATTGTCTGTTTTTTTTTATTTGTTGTTTTCATTTGTGTTATTTGTAGTCTTATTTATGTAGGTTTCGGTATGATTATAATAATTATATTCCTCAACTCAAGTATTGCTTCTTCTTCTTCTTCTTATTCGTTCACTCTTGGCAGAGTGGTCGTGGTTATGATTTGGCCTTCACAGCAGCTCTTACGATCTCCCTCAAGCGATTTCTGTTCGTAGCATCACGGAAGCACTCGGAGATCGATAAATCAGTAGCGGAACGGATTGAGTCCGTTTACCTAGTAGGGGAGCGACCACGTGGACGTGTGCCCTCGATTCGACCTTGTACCACAAGATGTTCCGGTACCGGTCTTCCTGGTTATGTGCCCAAAGAACTTAAGGATTCGCAGTTGTACAAGGGACGAAAGCCTTTGATTTATTTTCAGCTCTTTGAGTATGGAGGCGTTTGTTCGATGCGCTGTCCAGCTTATTCGCAATAGACGTCTCCAGCACCACATTTCCAGTGCGTCTATTTTTCGTCGGTCAGATTGTCTGAGGGACCATGTTTCAGTTTCAAGTATTGCTATTCCCCTCCAAAACTTTAATGGTTTAAGCCGCTACAGCTCAAAGAGAACACGGGTAGAACCACCGGATAGAATAATTAGTAGTAGTATTTCAATTTCCAATCTGCAGCTCAACCGCACAACGATTGCCGAGTGGCGCGCTACACACGCTCTCAATTTAGCGCCATTTCTGCCGCGTCAGCGCCAAAATGTCAGCACTTTCCGTTTTCACTTTGAGCGCATAATTAAAGGCAGCTCGAAATCACTCACAAAGGACGCGCGGCGCCGCCCGCTCAGCCGCCTCGCACCGGATGACACGGCTGCGAGTTAGGAGCTAGAAAAATGTCCTCTGCTATGTCAATTATATTATTTCAATCAATACGCTGATGAAGCGGCTTCGTGCGCATAATTCAAAAAAACATGGCAAACGTAATTCAAAAGTAAATGGATGGATCATTTTTTTTTCACGCTGGGAAGTGCTTTTACACATCCCCTCCGGAGGCGACGCAGGCAAGACTGCGCCGCTTCCGCCGGGGTATGTGGCACTCCCCGGCGGCCAGGCTGGCGACCAGAATACCCACTAAAACCCAGCGACGCTCCTTCGCGTCGCCTGGTGGCTGGGTCACGGGAATACTTGTGCACTCGACCGCGGCCAAATGGATGGGTCTAGGCCTCAAACCATCTTCGGGTGCCTTTCTGATGAAACCCGTTTGGGGCGGACGGATCAACGAATACATGTATTAGTAATTTTTGTGATACATATACGAGTATATTATTATTTTTGAATTACACATCAAAATCTTGTTTAGGTTAATTTTAATGAGTTTTACTATAATATGTGCCTTAATTCATTTATTAAATTTTTACCACGTTGGATACAATGTGATAAAAATTAAACAATTCCCGTTTATTGTTACTACAGTAGTAAGAATTACCAAACGGTACGGTACCTAGACCACCGATGTATTTTTAGACCGGGCAAAGGCTGACAATCCATTATTACGACCTTTGTTTTCGGCAACCGACACCAATGACCTGAATTATTAATCACTTAATGGGTTTTACCGGACGCGGGCGGATTTCTGGCGAGCATCGAAATAAACGTCGATTCAGTAGTACATCCCAATCGCTCACTACGAGGATGACCAGCGACGGCCGCGTCAAAGGCTGTCATTCTACAATAGAAATGCGAGGACTCGTGTCAGGACGTGTTAACACGGCTCAACTCGATGGAGTCGATGACAACTTTTCATAAATTATTGTTTCTATGAGTGGAGCTTGGGAGGGTGCCATTTAGCACCCTCCCAAGCTAAATGTGGCGTCTATGAATGTCACACTACGAGGTTATTACAGAAATCCTCTTACCAATGAACAAATAACTTGCGCCACGTCGTAAAAGGAAGGTACAAAAATCAGGAAATTTATGTCACTTTAAAAAAAAATAAGGCATTTTTAATTAGGTAAAGATAAGAAAAAGGTTAGGATTATTAGGGAAAGATATTTCAGTGCCCGCAAGGAGTTACAAAAATCTACATTTTCCGCCCCCGTTGCTCGGCGCTCCCGGATTCATTGATCACTAAAACATGATATTAATCGTTTAAGCTTGTCAAACCGCCACTAACCAGAGTTCGAATGCCCTAAATATCACACTACTCTGAGTGAGAGGTGGCCTGTTTCCAGGAGTGACACTATTAGGTCATGCTTGACGATTTAGAAAGTGTTTTAATTACAGTAATCACATTTTAATTGGCGTAATATTACAGTATTAGTAGGGAACATTAAGTTTAATTTGTTATAATCCGTAAACACCAGGGAAATCCGTACAGTTTGACTAACAAGTCTTCTATATTTACGCGCCCATACTCGTAAACATAAATTTTCCAAAATGTGTTATATGCATGTGTCGCTGACACAGAAAATACTCAGGTGATATTGACCTTACTACGATAACTTACATTTTATGTTTTATATTAATCGTATATCATGGCCTTCATGAAATCAATCTACATGGTACTTGTGACAGCCCTCGAGCAACGAGTAATGGGTAAAAATAAACGCAAAGCCGGTATCGATCACGGCAATCCATCCCAGCTTCCGGCTATCCCTCAATCAATCCACAATGGCGTCATTTTAAACGTCGCTGTAGGAACTGATATTGCTGTGCGATTAGTAGACAACTAAACGTGGCGTTCAAATACTACACGCTGATAACCGTAGCTAAGTTAGGGACACTATTAAAATAATGCGTAAAGCAACGCAAAGTAAAACCCTAGAACGCGATTGTACTTTACGCAGGGTTCGATGGTTTCGCATATCAAATAATACCCTAATTTCAGTGTTCCTTAATATCCACTGTGCTGATCTAATATAGATCTTATCGAAGATAGAGCATCAATGAACATCAACTAGTAACTATTTATTATTGTACTATTTAATTACTCGAGCAAACAGCGTAAAACAACTTTAGAAGTCAATTTAACTAAAGAAATCTAAAAAAGCATTTTTTTTAGATTTCTTATTTAGATTTAAAGTTAAGAAGCAATTATAAAAATGCAGTTCTGTTTGCTTAGTTCCATAAAATTAGCAATTTGTTGAAAGGAAGACTAATTTGAAATTAATTTATTTATTTTTAATCCTTTAATAAAGTCCTAAATTTAGTTAGTAAGTACTACCCATATTTCTATCACAAAAAATCCGCTGGCTTTAGATGTGTGTGTAAACTAAAAAATCGCTATTTAATGGCAAAGTTATCAATCATGCCAGCCTTAGAATTCTTTAACTCAAAAAGGGCCATGAAAAAATCTCACACACGTTTTTATGACAGATTTTCTGTATAAAATAGCATACGTATAAATTTTTCCTTTTCGAAATCAAATTGGCATTGAGCATAGATTGCAGCATTTTTTATGTATCACAGACAGGCCATTATACGAGTATTTGCAGTGAAGCTATTATTAAACTATTTCTACTTACATTATTTTTTGTTCGATTCTTGTTCAAATTGTTTCAAGAATGAGGAGGTTGGTAATTTTATATTATTACTACGTTCGTTGTATTAAGTTCGTTGTACGCCAAAGCTTTGCCGTATCTCTTCGTCAAGGTTTTTAAAAATTTAAGTTATTATAATGTCCACTTATTAATTTTATGAGAATCTGATGAGCAGCTTCCGCGGAGAAATTCCGTTATTGACCATCGAAGATCAACAATATAAAGAATGTAATCACTAAGATAATAACAATAAATCACTAGCTCTACTACACTGGTTTTGTTAACAGTGATCTTTCAACACAAGTAGATTTAATTTATGAGATTTTTAGTATGGACACTATAGTATAGTATTATTTTAAAGCTATAGATGAAAATTCGGTGTTCGACTGCGATATAAGTTAACTCTGAACGGGGTAGAAATTACAATAGTTATTAAAATAAAAAATCGAAAATTTTATACCAAATAAATCCGCTCTTCCATTCGAAAAAAAGTCGTTGACATGATGTGAGATGAGCGTCGGATTCTGGATCCATCGGCCGCTAATCTCAGGGGGTCGGTCGCCCGAAGGACATCAGTTAGGGCGGCCTTTAAAGAAATTTTCCCGCTCGACTAAACTTTCTCAATTAGGACTGCCAGGCGCAGGGCTGTGACTTTTTTATAGGAGCATAACAAATATAAATGTCCATAAAAAATTTTGAATTGCCATATTGCCATTTTTTTCAAATCCTCATTCATCAACCGACGAAGTCCATTACCAAAAGTCTGATCATAAGGCTTAAAAGTATATATACTTTTAAGTATGTACTATACGATTATAGTCTTTCGACTAAACTTTATAATCTTAATTTCACTGGGATTCGTCTATTATTAATATGTATATATCTCGTGACTGATTTTTTGTTCAAGCTACACCAGCATAAATGCATGATTACGTCAAAAATATAATTTTAGAATGAAAAATATATAAAAGCACTGAACAAGAAATGAAAGACAGGCAGTCTCGTATTAAATATGATTCATAATTGCATGTAATTAGATAATTAATGTGAAAGGTGACAAATGATATATACACTGACAACAGCCCCAAATTGTGTGGGCCGAGCAATATGTTGACGGTTGTTTATCAAATTATTTGTGAACAATATTTCAGACTATATGGTACAATTTCGGCACCAATTATCACTTTGATTAAATTCAGTGCAGAAAAAGTTAAAATTTCGGAATCGTGCGGTTGAAGTTTTTAAGGTTTTAGTTTTTGAAAACTTAAGTGCGCGAGGCAACCCTTGCCACTCACTGTCGTACGCTTTAACGAGGTACCTCGGGAAAAACTTGCTCGAATCTGTTGGACATTCAAATTGACTATTCAAACCTTGTGCGTTTCCGAGATTTATTAAGTTTCCCGAACGGACCAGTTACAAGTTACGCTGGAGTTGTACTTTCGGGGTCAATTACTGGCCTCACCCCGTAACACTTGGAATAACTCACAAACTAACTATAATTCGAGATCATCAGAATGCGACCGAAACGAGATAAACCACTAGATGATACATAAAGCAAGCAGTCGGATGGAAAGATCCTTCATTTCTGTCAGCTTTTGTGCAAGTAGAATATGCCGATGGTTGAGTCAAATCAAATCAAATAAAAAATAGCTTTATTCATATAAACCCATTACAGGCAGGATACATCTATGTATCGTTCATATCACAGTTTTCATTATTTCTATCGACAACCTAAACCTAAAAGCTATGAGGGTTCAAATCGCGCCCAGGTCTAAGAAGAACCCACAACTAACTTAGCCGGGGGTTTTTTTTGTTATCACCATCTCACATAATCAATAATAAATTATAGTACCTATGGAGATAGAGCAATTCCAACCCAAGCTTTTTTATCGTTAAGTCTTTATAGACAGGTGCATACTGGTATTAAAATAACCTGAACATAAGGCCAAAGTACGAAGTTCAAATAAGAAATATGCATATTTGTATTCATTGTCTTCACGACATTATGCTCATAGTATTTCAGATTATTATATTCATAGTTTATTTGCAGTTAGAACGTGAATGCAGTGCACGTTGCTTTTAACGAGAAACCCCGGCGATTTGTCAATCTTTTATCCAACTAAGGAAAATAAACTATATTTTGCAGTCGCTATTACAGCGGGGACCCGCTGCGTACGATTGCTGCAACACTACATTATTAACGGCACACTGCATGCGAAAGCCACAACGTTACGTCGGAAACAGATGATTTAACGCGGCCGCCTCTACAGCTGGCGCTCGAGGAAGCTCAAGAAAGGATCGAGTTCGCTCGACGTCACGAGTGTTTCATGAGGGCCAATAAACATCAGAAGTGGGATGCTCTATCAAACTTTTAACAATTCAGCAGTGCTCGTAGATTATAAAGACAATTCCTTGTTTAAATTGCAGTATTATATAGAAGGATTACTTGTGTTCTAATCATGAGTATGTATAACAATGTCACGAATATTTTTAACGGTTACAGTACTACGAGTTGTTTTGATGAGGATTGTCAGGGTGACACTAATTAATTAACAGGGTAATTTAGTAAAAAAAATATGTAAAGATAACAATGCGACATAAATTATAATCACTGCCAATAAACATAAATAAAAACCTATACCATACCCAAAAGTACCCTTCAAATTCACTGACATTAGTAGAATTGACACACTACGCGTAAAAACCCCTCGAGAATTTGGAAACCTCATAGTAATATTTGTAAATATAGGTGTAACTCAATCAGTTAGTCATTCAGGACTTTGAATTTCATATATCCACATACGTAAATAAATAAATAAAAAACATTCCTAACAATATGGCTCGATTTTCTTTTACTTTCAAGTAAAAACTTGTAATGTTAAGCCTGATTGATCCAATTAAAGCGAAAGTTTCAACAAATTTATTTCACAAAATAAACAAGTCAAAAAGTGCTTTCAGACCATGAACAAGAGGCGTAATTAGAAACGCGCAAAGTTTATCAAATCTCAGCAGAACCTTGTTGAAGTTGGGATCAAAGTTTACACCGTATTGGCTTACGTAAATGCGATATCTATTAGTTGAAGTTTGTAGTTATAACCCCGGCCCACGAACTTGGTCTTACGACGGATTTACGCAGCATGGGTACAAAAACACTTAAATACAAGGTCATATGAAAGAGAGGCTGCCACGAAACCAGCCTTAAAAATTCTTTTTTATGACTTTCATAGTAATCTGTTGCCCAATTTGTCCGTAATTGTAAACAGTTTTTGTTCTGGACCCGTCCCGTTGGTCTTGTCGTTAGAATTAGATGAGGTTGCTAGGAAGCAGTCCTCAACGCTTTCATTTACCCGAGACACAGTAATAAAAAATTATGATGTTGGAAATGAGTAACTGCAGAATTTCCAGCTTCTTCTCGGAGGAATCTGTTACCGAACTGGTGCTACTAAAGGAAACCCATAAATGGCATTTCTGCTGTGTTCTTATAAAAAATCTCCCATTGTAGTGAGACGTAAGTATTAGTGAACTATTGATGCTAGGATTCCATTCGCGACCTAAGTAAATAAACGATTTTAATCTAGTCCTTTGCGTACTTGGGCAGATTCTTGGAAAAGTACAGTTTACGGCGACAGGCCATCTTTTACTTTATTACCATTTTCCAGTACACTACTGAACCGCGTTTGAAGCGGGAGTTTGGATAACGTAAGTATCTTTTCAGCAGAATTTAAAATATACGCACTTTATTATTATTTTAAGTTAAAAAGTTTTGAAGCATTGCATAAAACTATTCAATGTACGTTCGATTCGCTTTGTGTAGACTCCGGCTGTCGCTCTTGAAAACCTTAGCATAGACATTTGGCAATAAAATTTATAGTATATAAGTTGCAAAGCCACTGAATGTTGCGCGAGAAATTTCGTTCACTTAAGCAGCCGTAAGAATAAAAGTTACAAGCATACGGAAAGTAAATGCAGAATTTCTAAACCTTTCGTCTACACTCGGAACTCAAAGTCCAAAGTGAAAAGGTCACCCCTTCCCGGAAAGAGGAAATTCTTCGATTTAACTTTATAAATCCAAGTCGCCAGCCAACTTCCACGTTACAAAGGGTCTATTTTGTAAAGAGCAATATTTATATGCCACAGCCGTAAATATATTTATATCTTATGGAAAATGTGAATAACATGATAAGCTGTGATAGCCTAGTGGTTAGAGCTTCAGCCTCTTAATCAGAGGTCGGCGTTTCGAATACGGGCACGCACATGACTATGTGCGTTTTTAAACAATTAAAATATCACTTGCTTGCACAGTAAAGGAAAACATCGTAAGGAAACCTGCACGCCTGAGAGTTTTCCATAATGTTCTCAAAGGCGTGTGAAGTCTGCCAATCCGCACATGGCCAGCGTGGTGGACTATGACCAAACCCTTCTCATATCGAGAGCAGCCCCTTCTCTGTAGTAAGCCGGTAGTGGGTTGATCATGATGACGATGTAAATAACATTTTAAATTGTAATTAATTAAATCAGCTATAATAAGCAATACAGATGTTTTTTAATATTTACTCAATTGGGTGTGTTTAATTATTGATATAGAAAGGATTCGTTGGTTACATATAAGTTATTAATATCATTATTTAATATTTTATCAACATTAAAAAATTATAGTCCAAACAGTGAGTATTTCATTTGTATCAGTAATTTATATTAGTATGTAGTAGTTTTTAGTTAAGTTTTAAGAAATTATAGTAAACTTAATCATACAGCTTTTTATACTAGTGATAAAGTCAAAATTATTGAAATATACGTAGTTATAATAATCCTTTTTGGAATATCATTTTATAAATTATATAAAGTATTAATCATGGCGAAGCTGACGTTGCAAATTCAAATTCAAAATAATCTTTATTCAAATAGTCCTTTAAAAGGCACTTTTGACGCGTCAATAATTTACATACTAGTGATTTGATAGTGATAACTATAGACGTAAACTTAAGCTATGAGGGTTCCAAACGCGCCCCGGTCTAATAAGAAGCCCACAACAAATTTAGCCAGGTAAATTTTCTTTTTTTATCACCATCTCACAAGCCACTTAAAATTATATTAAGAGCTATCTTAGATTGCATAGACATACGCGATCACTTGCTTAATTTGACTACGTTGCGATGGGGCGGGACCTGGACAGAATGCTATGAAGTCACTGACTGACCGGTTTACCATACATTTTCAATGAAACATTGTGACGTGAAAACCCGACCGGTTCAGTCCGAATTGAAACACGTTACGTATGCAAATGCCTTTATTTGATGTACTGAAAGCCAGAATGTTTTGTCAAAACAATTTTCCACTTCAGCGGCAAGCTTTTCCACGAAGGTGGCTACAGTGAAAATGTGTACTTTATAAACTAGGTAGAGGCATTAAGTAATTTAGAAATTACGCAAGCCTCAGAGTGTGCCTAATGGAAACTTCGTGTGCTTTTACTTCGTTATGACATGCTATTTTATGTGAGTATAAAATGAAAAAGGCATTATCACCCCTTGATTTCGCACTGCCTTCAGCGAGAACAGATTCTGGCAGATTCAATCTCCCTAACTAATAATAATTGAATAATAATCCCTAAATTAATAGTAATTGAATAGCATTTATAATAAACTAGCTGTTGCCCGCGACTTCGTCTGCGTAGAATTGCTGATTTCCCTTGAGATTGAGGTTACCCGTGCGGCCAATGCCCTGCTTCAGAAAGTGAGCTACAGGCAAATGTCACATTGCGTTTGTCAATTTTCTTGTTTCTAAATTAAAAAACATAGGACTTTCAACCAAACTTCAAACCCTTTTACCCTCTTAGGGGTGGAATTTCCAAATATCCTTTCTTAGCTGACATCTCTTAACTATCAACTACCTACTTGCTAAATTATAGCTTTATACGTACAATAGTTTTTGAGATCTCGTGTTTAATCAGTAAGTATGTAAGTAAGTGACAACTATTTATGATTTACTATACTGCTTCATATTTTATTATTGTATTACATTATATTTTGTGTAATAAAGACAATATTGAGTAAGTAGCTGGTTGGTAACTAGGCCGAAGCCAGACCAGTCACAAGCTAGGAATCGAACCCAGGACCTCCCACTTCATAATACGACAGGTTATACACCGATAGTACAGTCAGGACTGCGACCTACCTATCAATGTATCTTGTATCTGTATCTTTAAAGAAAAGAAACACCACGCTTTTGTCACTAAAGACTTCGAAATAGGGTTAAAAAATTAAACTGCAAACTTTGGCTGTAGTAATCATCATCTTCGTCATTTAACGAAGAGGGTATTTTGAGTTAAGTCTTGTTTGCTTCTCTTGGTTCGGTTTTGATGGATTAAAAGCGATTTGAATGCCCAAGTTTAAGTAATCCCCAAAGTTCAACCAATCCTGGCGGTTTTATTGCTAAAAATAAGTATTTTTTTAATTTTGTAATCGTGTAAGTTATAGTAATGAATGTTTATCATGGTCATACGCAAAGTAACTACTGATTCTCTAAACATTAGTTGAATATAAGGTTAGGGTTAGAACATTAGGACGCAGGACGGACGATTACGTATGGTGGGAGGCTTCGGCCGTGGCTAGTTACAACCCTACCGACAAAGACGTGTCACCAAGCAATTAAGCGTTCCGGCACAATATCGTGTAAAAAACCAATTAGGAGTATGGGTTTATCATACCCCTAACAGGTTAGCCCGCATCATCACTTACTATCAGGTGAGATGCCGTCAAGGGCTAACTTGTTGTGTATATATATAACCAACATACAACAATGGTCGACGTGCACAATTGAAAGCACAGGAGTACGAAAGCTGCCCACCGAGCACCGAGTGGGGAGTGGAGAGGCAGCGGGGGCTACGTTCAACGTGGTGTGCAGAGAACATGTACTCCAGTACAGAATAGCGGAGTACAATAGAAATCCAAACAATGGATCACGGCCGTATCAGTACAAGCACGTCGAACATCAATGTTATCAATAAATCCCGCATTCAGTTCTAACTTAATTATTTATTTAAGCAGTCCTTTTAACATGTTACTCGAGGAGATTTCTTAAATTCCCTTAGAAATCCCTTCTTACGTAAGTGGCCGATCGAGCCGACCGTGGTGGGAATTTGTCCCCTTCATCCGAATAATTGAAACAAAAAAACTGACGTAGAGGAACTCCTTTTGGTTTATATATATATATATATATATATATATATATATATATATATATATATATATATATATTGTGGGTAGGTTGGTTTCAAATGATAATAGGTACTGGATACAATATTCACTTTAATTACTATTCTAGTTACTCTTATTATATGAAGACTAATTTAACTAATTACACACACGTGATACGGAACACAGACAGTTTCTACGAACACTCAGAAGACACGCCTGGCACGAAACTTCGTGGCGAACTGTGTGCCCTTATAACTGAATTCACACTTAAGTTAAATTCCTAACTTCAGTCTTCCGGTTCATTCCATAGACTCCGTCTAACGCCTATAGATGGCGTTTGCGTTCCGTTCAGGTCAAATCGGCAACATTTTCCGACACGGCCATCCTGCTAGCACACGCCCTCGTGTGTTAATCTGTCAACAAAATTCCAAACACAGTATTTGCTCAACTCGGCTATTCCTGACTACTAAGAATTCAAACTATAGTAAAAATTAGACAAAGTTTTACTATCAATGATCTTTTTTAATCCATTAACTAAACAAATTATCAATTGACAACAATCAATTACCAGATTGAAACCGTAGGGATCATGTACCATCACACAAACACAGCAAAACATTTGACCATACTTTGGTTATCAACACCACGAGTGAACCCCTCTATCGCCACGAAATATTGCTCACAGACGCACATCCACTCACTTGGATGGCACGTGTGCATCTCTCTTAGACTACACACGATACGGTCTCACAAGACCCCGACCTCCGCCAGAGCTAAACGCGCATCGCGCACCCACGGACTACTTGGGTTTCCCCAAGAGACACCGATTTCCAACGGGCTACGACTACGTTATAACACCTGGTACGGTCGACAACATACGGCCGATAGAGTTCACACTCGCGCTCACACCATAATATAACTTTACTCCGTTAAACTTCAATATCATCTGGTACATGTCCCGCAGGCATCCTTCTCAAACGATCGTGTGCATATTTGTAAGTTCTTTTACAATTCAAAGCTTGTAACACATAACGATCACCGTCCAACACTTCAATAACTTTAAACGGACCCTTAAACTTCGGGTCTAGTTTAGTTTGGTTCCTTTCTTCGTTCTTTAATAAAACAAAGTCACCTACGCAAAATCTAACGATCTGAGCCTACGTACGATCGAATCTAGCCTTATCGTATGTAGCGCATTTTTTAATGTTTTCCGACGCTCTATCACGTATTTCGTCCAAGTTAACCTTTGTATCTACGTCACAAGTATTCATCAACGATAACGGTCTTGCTACTTTACCTATCAGTAGTTCTAAAGGAGATGCTTTTGTAACTCTACTGATGGTACAGTTAATAGCGAGTTGTACTTCACCGATCGCATCTTGCCATGACTTATCACCGTCTGTTTCTACAGCAGTTAACATTGATTTTAAGACGCTCATGATACGCTCTACTTGACCGTTAGCACGAGATGATCCTGTCGCTATGAGATGTAAGTTGATGTTTTTGCTCTCGCAAAAGTCACGAAACTCTTTACTAGCAAAACACCTACCTTGATCCGCTATTATGCGAGTAGGAGCCCCAAATAGAGATACACTTTGTGTTACCGCGCGAATACTACTTTTTGTGTCAATGCTAGCAGTGTGAAACAAGAGCACTAACTTTGTGAAAGCATCGATTATGACGAAAACATACTCTTTGTTATCGTTTTTACCGCTCAATTTGCCAGTCGCGTCAATGTGTATAGTGTGCCACGGAATCGTAACTTTAGGTATCGAATGTAGTTCGGCCTGTACTTTTCCCGAATGCGATTTAGCTACTTTACATGTAACGCAATTATCGACAAACTTTTTCACGTATTGTGTCATATTAGGAAACCCTTAAAAATCATAAAGTTTTTCTCGCGTTTTATCAGCACCCAGATGAATCAAAGAATCATGGAAATTATTGATACTGCCTTTCCGGTGTAATAAAAGCGGTAGTCTCTATAGAGTCAACATTTACGGGGATTAAGTGAAAACCACTCGCGCAATCTAATTTACTAAAACAATTGGCACCACTTAAACGAGCAATCTGTTCTGATATCAAAGGAATAGGATACCGCCCATGAACATTTGCAGCACCAGAGGAACCGCCAATGCGTTGCTGGCTTTTGAGTAGTTTGTTTATCCACCCTTTGAAGATCCCCATATTATAACCATTAGGGAACACAGAAGATGGTTAAAAATAAACACGGGATAAAATTCGACAAGTACACACAAATTGAACTGTTTCCATGGTGCGAATCGAATCGACCCGGAAACATCCCGATATGTTTCGGACGTTTTAAAATTACAGGGATTCAAACTGCGGGGGGATCCTACGCCCGCCCTGTCAATCACTCGATATCGCTTTGTTATCAATTTTTCACCGGAACAATAAAAATAACATTATAAAACACTATCGCGACAGACTTCTGGCGCGCACTTTACCTACTGGATTAATCATCTATACAAATAAACAAAATTGGAGTGTCTGTTTGTAATATTGAAATAACAGTTTTTTACTACATGCATATGAATATGTATACATTCACCAAAATAACATTTTGCCTGTCTGTCTATCTGTCTGTTTGTTCCGGCTAATCTCTGAAATGGCTGGACCGATTTTTACGGCACTTTTATTGGCAGGTAGCTGATGTAATGAGGAGTAACTTAGACTACTTTTATTTAAGAAAAAATAAAGTAATGCTGCAATGTCCAAGTACTGTCCAGTACCGCGCGCAGCTCACGCGCATGCCACCGCCTGTGCCATCACGTCTCGGCCGCCTCCCACTTCACCCACCAATTGTTTTATTTTAGTAATTATTTCAAGTAATAAGGGTTAGTATTCTATAGCTTCGTGATTGAAAGACAAACAAGCACACTAACTCAACGCGGGCGTCAGCTAGTATACATATAAAATATATGAACCTTAGTAAAAACATAATTTAATGATGGCCATCGGTGTAAAATATTGGTACAGAATATGCGCTTGCATGGAATCCTCACTATCAAGTGCACAAAGCCGGGATAGAAAGAGTACAAAAAATAAATTTACGCCGCTCGTGGTGCATGGATAAGAAGATGCGGGATAATACTCATTTTAATGAGCTCTTAATATTATAAAAGTATTTCATTTTCTTATCTTTATCTTTATTTCTAGCACAAAATTAATATTATTGATTGTTCAAGTTTAACCAGTGGGGTAAGTACGGTAAAGCCGTATTAGGCAACTTACCCGGTTTATTTTTTTCATAATTTGTAATTTTAATAATATAGTGGGGTATACAATGTATATTAACAAGTTTTTTTTTTTAATTATTTTGAATGTCCACAACCACCACCATTGTACACAACGTTGGATTTAAATTGACGCTTATATGACAGACAAAGCAGTGAACCATTCCTCTTCTTGCGTTTCGGTTAAAATGTGTGAGCAAAAAGTAGGGAGTCACAATTATAATTTGCGATGGTGTCGATATTTAGAACTCAATAATCATTAACAGTAAGATTGTTCTTATTTTCCGGCTTTGATGATGAATATATAAGACTCGACAGTTGATGCCGTTTCGGTTTTGGCGCTGGAACTGTCTATATTGCGAGCCACCTCTATGCTAGATTTAAAATCGGCGCAGCGATTAAGGTGTGCATAGGTTAGTAACAAATAAACACAAAAACATTGTTGGCGCTGTCCGCGTACAAGTTCTGATGAGTAAATTACTCCCATACAACTTTCATTCGCTTATTCCACACTTCGTTTGTGTAGTATCCAAAAGTCTGGGTCTAATGTTAGCCTATAACCTTCTTCAAGTAGTTCCAGAAATAAGCGCGCCTGCACGGAAAATATATTTTTTATTTTTCTGTCTAGTCATCATCATCGTGATCAACCCATTATCGGCTCACTACAGAGCACGGGTCTCCTCTCAATATGAGTAGGGTTTGGCCATAGTCCACCACGCTGGCCTTGTGCAGATTGGCAGACTTCACACGCCTTTGAGAACATTATGGAGAACTCTCAGGCGTGCAGGTTTCCTCACGATGTTTTCCTTCACCGCTGAAGCAAGTGATATTTTAATTGCTTAAAAAACGCACAAAACTCCGAAAAGTTAGAGCTGTGTGCCCGGATTCGAACCGCCGACCTCTGATTAGGAGGCTGACGTCCTAACCACTAGGCTATCACAGCTTCGCAGCTTCTGTCTAGTACCTACGTTTATATTAAAAAATTGGCCAGTATGGCCTTGGCCTGCAGCTCCCCGTCACGTAGATGTCGCGGTGCGGAGCGCCAGCGTATCATTACCGCCGTCAAAAGCCGACGGTTGTCGACTCGTGTACCGGGGGCGAGCAATTAAACTGAACATCGGTTACATCAAACAGGATCGCTCTTGTTTATGAACGCCGCTAACGAAGCGGGGCCGCTTTACATATTTCAGATTTAAATTCCATCCGCACGTGAACCATCCGCCGATGTACCGACTCCTCTCACAGCTCGATGCAAAAAGCTCTATTTTTTCTTTGCAAAAAGCTGTGTTGTTCATGTTATCTTCAATTAGTTTGCTTGCTTCTCTATCCGCCTCTAGGCTAACACAAAAAATTGCAAATAGGTTCTCGAGCTAATTCGATTATAACCAAAGGGTCTATAACTTGTAATATAATGATTGATACATTACGCTAATGCAACCGACTTGATGACACTTTGAGCAGCCTTGAGCGTCATTTGAACCACACGAGGGTGGCATGAAGGTGCCTCAAGGGCTGCAATGAATCACTAACACCACACAAAGACTCTTATGGCCGCTATTTTTGTGAGCAAATGAACGAACGAATGAATGACGTAATATTTTCTTAGCGGTTATCTGTTTTGTGTCGGGATTTATGTCAGCGATTAAGTGCTCATATCGGTTATTTCTACGCAATATATAGCAAAGCGCGACACAATAGTAGTAAGCGGTGATAGCCTAGTGGTTAGGGCGTCAGCCTCCTAAACAGAGGTCGGCGGTTCGAATCCGGGCACGCACCTCTTACTTTTCGGAGTTATGTGCGTTTTAAAAAAAATAAAATATCACTTGCTTCAACATCGTGATGAAACCTACACGTCTGAGAGTTCTCCACAATGTTCTCAAAGGCGTGTGAAGTCTGCCAATCCGCACATGGCCAGCGTGGTGGACTATGGCCAAACCCTTCTCATATTGAGAGGAGACCCGTGCTTTGTAGTGAGCCGGTAATGGGTTGATCATGGACACAATAGTGTAATCGGAACACAGAAATCAGGGAAATAAAACTGCACCACGCGGTTAGGTTTCAGTAATTAATGAAGGCACCAGCAATGCTGAATTAATTATCGCACGCGAACTGTAGTGTTTCCACTCAATCAGGCAGCGGAGCACTCTGAAGCCCCGATCCAAGTAAAACAATCTCAATAAAAGCAAAACAATAAATAGTAATGTTCATTAGGAGCGCAGAAACACAAAGCCCGCGCGAACAAAAGGGGTTTCGGAGTAATCCCTACATGTCTCTACCCGAGGGTTTTCTTATAATACAAGTCTTAGGGACTAGCCGCAATCATCTGGACCAGTCGGACTTAAGTCGTGTATGTCCATAGTACGTAATAGTATTTTAGAAATGACAATATAATTTAAACAAGTTTTAATTAACTTCACCCGTAACTGTTCATTACAAGTGAAGCAAACAAAAACATTTGAAAAAAAATCTTATTACATTACATTTATTTTAAGGATGAAAATACAATATTTTTGTACTTGGGACGCAATCTGATAATGGAGACAGGAGATGGATTATTGAACTCAGTAGCTACTAAATGCTAGTAAATCCTTCGGTTTAGGCTCATACAATTTGTTTTGCCACAGCTTAGTGTTGTTTTTGTTTTTAATCATTTCTTATTATTATACCATTTACAAACCTAATTTCTAAGGATTCCCAATCCAATTCAAAATCCAATCCCACTAGAAACTTTCTTATTTCCGGTATAAAAAGTCCCTTGTGCTATTCTAAACTGCAATCTATATCTTTGCCAAATTTTATCCAAATTCGTTTGGCCACTCTTACGTAATTATGTAAGAAACATATTCATTAAGATTTCCGCATTAAAAATAGATGTAAAATAACGTAATATTACATTTAAAACACCAGCAGAGCCACCAATGCTTTGCCAACTTTAAATGTATTAGATAAAGGGAGATGGAACCTCTATTTGGAAGTGCGCCACATATGTAATCTGGGTTTTAGTTTTAATATCGGTATAATTGTAATAATAATAAGCCATCGTCTGGATCATGTTGATCTCACATTAGATAAATACGAATAAAGAAGGGGATATACCTAATGGCGAAGAAGTCTTGTGTTTGAATGAAAGGCAACGGCCCTAAGTAAAGGCTTCTCGTGCTCTCTGAGATAAGGAGGAAAGTGTTAACAAAAACCAAAAGCATGCCAGCGCTCGCACTGAACCACACCACCAAGTGTGAATTGCCCCTTTCAAGTTTTTTTAGTGATGCAAGGCTCTTTCGTATATTTCCCTTCACGGGCAGAGCGCGTTTTGTTTTACAACTTAGTGCCTGCAGACTTGCATTATGTTAAATACGCTCGTGTGTAGAGTTCTGGAAGGCTTTTCACTCGGCGAGCTGAAGAAAGAATAAGCGTTTATTCCGGAATCGGCTAAGAGGTGTGGTGACCAGTGTACCGAGTCACAAAGCATCTGCTTTACGGCACGAGGAGTCAGTATAATATAAAAGATACTTAAATCCATTCCCTGCTAAGAGTTTATCGTTCAGTGCGACTTTCTGATGGACGGCAGGATAAGATCCAGTCGTTGCGACCATCCCAAAGTAAGAGAAGCTCTCAGGAACCCACAACGTGTTCGAGGAGCCAAGTGTAAAGAGGTTGGATTTGACAAAACTACATACATACTAACAGCCCGAGCGCACACATTATAACATCGATAAAATTTGCTTTAAGACAAAATTCTTTTAATTAAGATATGACCCTTAAATGTTATATACAAGTTTGAAAACAAAATGTATGGTATAGAAACTTACATTGGGGGAAATAATGATGTTTTAAAGCATGTAATTTTAGAGATATTAAAATATATTCTTCATTTGATGTCCTTAGGGATGCTTGATCGCGAGAATACAATTAGATTTGAATTTTCTCATCTCCGTTACATTCCAATAAGTTGAAATAACAGAAGGAATTGAGGTTATATCACAGTATAACTAAAACCATCTCTTATTACGTTCTCTGACCCAAAGGCGTCCAACCATGAAGTTAAATAACAAATTGAGAAAGTTTGGTACTGAAGTTTATTTGGCATATGAAACGAATTGTTATAATATTCCTGTGTGTTTATAGTTATTTCAATCTGTGTGTGTCCAATGTAGAAATAGCACACCAAACGTAGATCTAAAAACAGTAAAAGTACTCACTAACCGCAGATTGTTTTATAGAAGATCTAAAAGCATTATGTCATATGGTATTTTATTATGGGGTAATGCTGCTGATATAGACACTATATTCGTTTTGCAGAAGAGGGCTGTTCGTGCGATATATAAATTAGGTCCCAGAGAGTCATTAAGAGATAAATTTAAAGATTATAAAATAATGACAGTGCATAGCCAATATATATATGAAAATTTAATGTATGTTCATAAAAATATTGATAAATTCAAGAAAAAAATGGACTGTAACGCACTGAACATTAGAAGTAAAAGTAAGCTTGTAGTACCGTTTAGTAGGCTGCACAAAATTAGTAACTCATTCAAAGGAAATTGTATTTTATTTTATAATAAATTACCTATTGATATCTTGGAGATGTCTATCAATAAGTTCAAAGTTTTTATAAAACGAAAGCTTGTAGAAAAATCATATTACGATATTAAGGATTATATAAACGATAAAAAAGCTTGGGTGTGAATTGCTCTATCTCCATAGGTACTATAGTTTATTATTAATTTTATTCATTATGTGAGGTGGTGATAACGAAAAAAAAGAAAAACCCCGGCTAAGTTTGTTGTGGGCTTCTTCTTAGACCGGGGCGCGTTTGGAACCCTCATAGCTTTAGTTTTAAGTTTACGAATATAGTTATCACCATGAAATAACTACTGTGTAAATTATTGACGCGTCAAAAGTGCCTTTTTAAGGACTATTTGAATAAAGATTATTTTGAATATTTTGAATTTGAAAAGTGACAAAATTCTTAGCATTTTTTTAAATTTCAAAACGTCAAAGTCAAATATAATTTATAGCTTCAAGTAGATTCTACCGAGATAACTTTAAACTCTCTCAGAACGTATCAGTAATCTATTCTGTATACAAAGCAAAATCCGAGTGCTTCAGCTTCTGTTTATACAATAAATAACAATTCGTTTCCCAAACAGTACTATAACATTCACGACAAACTTAAGAGGTGCCTAATCCGTATAAATTAGTAACAGAGTCTTCGTAATATTCTGACTGTTATCTCTTTCACTTCATACAACCCTAGTATTAATCTTTTACTTAATGTGATCCTCGTAACTCATCCTTGTCTTCTTATCCTCGTTTTCCTTTTACGCCTCCTCAATGTTTTTAATAACACTGTCTTGTTGAATTAAGCATCTTATCAATTTCCTTCGCATGCTTTCTTTGCTCACATTCAATTCACTCATGATATTCAGGCAAATGCGTGTTACCACCCTTATATTTTTCCGGAATATTTTGACGGTAAGGTATATAATTAATACACATCTCTTTTTTTTCAGTGCAGCTACACAAAATACAAAAGCCAAATAATGCAAACAAACAAATACATTCTGAGTATTCTTTTGGAACAAAGAAATCATGACTACGCGGCAATGCAAAGAAGAACTCTTCCCAAATTGCTTTCTATTAAAGAAAGCAATTTGGGAAGAGTCATCATCATCATCATTATCATCATTTCAACCGATAGACGTCCACTGCTGGACATAGGTCTTTTGTAAGGAGTTCCATTGGGCCGCTTGTATCCAGCGACTCTCTGCGACTCGTTTGATGTCGTCTGCCCACCTTGTGGGGGTCGACCAACGCTACGTTTACCGGTTCTCCGAGCTATGTGCCCCGCCCATTGCCACTTCAACTTCGCAACTCGCTGAGCTATGTCGGTAACTCCGATCCTTTTACGGATCTCTTCATTTCTGATTTGATCACGTAGAGATACTCCTAGCATAGCTCTCTCCATTGCTCGCTGAGTGACTCTGAGCCTTCTTATGAGGCCCATGGGAAGAATTAAGATCTATATATTTATGAAGCTACAAAATTTGGTACAAAAGAAACCTTTCCTAAAGAGTTAAATCGTTTTGAACGCCACAGAACAGAACTTTTGCAGGTGCACAATCTGCAGGCTAAACAACTACGACTGTACATACGTTCTCTATATACTTGCTTTATATGTATATTGTTATCGTACCGGTATTTGCCACCATAGAACATAGACAAACATATCATTAGTTAACATTTTTTTTTAAACACTACAAGTTCGCCCTTAACGGCTATCTCACCTGGTGGTTAGTGATGCAGTCTAGGATGGTAGCGGGCTAACCTGTTAGGAGTATGGTAAACCCAAGCTTCTTATAGGTGGCTACGCAACATCGTGCCGGAAATCACTTGGCAAGACGTCTTTGTCTGTAAGGTGGTAACTAGACACGGCCGAAGCCTCCCAGCAGACCAGACTCGACCGGGGAATCGAACCTAGGACCTCAAACTTTTTAATGCTACAGTGCACGCACTGCGCTACAGAGGTCGTCAAAATAACCAAAAGACAAATGAGACCGACTAAGATAAGATAATAAATAAAAAAAAACGAATGGTTTAATAATTAAAAATCAATCAATCATAAACTTCATCCAAAAAATCCTTTAAAAGGCACTCTTAACGCGTCAAAAATGTACATAGTAGTATGTTGATGGTGATAACTACATTCGTAAAAATAAAACTAAAGCTATGAGGTTGAATCACGAATTAAGTTTCAGGACGTAAAATCGGGATTATCGGCTGGTAGTTTTAGATATAAAGGAATGCTTGGCACAGCAGCGACCACAGCGCGTGCCACGAGGCGAACGTTCGCTGGGAGACGAGTAAAAGCAGGCTATTTAATTACATTTTTCTAGCATTTTTCCGTACTGTTTTAAAAAAAAGGCTTTAGCACCGTAGTTTAAACCCTCGACATACCCATTTCATTAGCGGTATTCGCGGAATGAAAATATTTCCAACAAAGGCGACTGGCGACATTATATTACGTTTAAACAAGGTTTTATACATATATACAAGTGCATATACGTAAGGTGGTACAGAGAGTTGAATATTTTAGTACGTGCAAAAATACTGTTAGGTTAGGTTGAATAACCTAAAATCCCTCATGTTAAATCAACTCCCGTCACACCCTGGAAACGAGTGTGCTAGCGTTCCTGTAACCCAGCCATTAGGGGACGCGAAGGAGCATCGCTGGGTTTTAGTGGGTATTCTGGTTGAAACTCTGGCCGCCGGCGAGTCCCACATACCCCGCCAAAAGCGCCGCAGTTCTGCCTGCGGCGCTTCCTGAGTGGATATATGTAAAGGCGACCTCCGTGGCGTAGCGCGTGCGCTATTGCATTTTAAAGTCGGAGGTACTGAGTTCGATTCCCGGCTCAAGCCGGCTTCGGTCGTGGCTAGTTACCACCCTACCGACAAAGACGTGTCGTCAAGCGATTTAGCGCCCGGGCACGATGTCGCGTATAAACCAATTAGGAGTATGGGTTTACCATACCCCTAACCCCCGGTTAGCCCGCTACCATCTTAGACCGCATCATCACTTACCATCAGATGAGATGCAGTCAAGGGCTAACTTGTGGTGAATAAAAAAAAAAACGCATTTCTTAGCTTTAAAAACGGCTTAAAATTCTAAAAATAAACATCTACTATTTTATTTAACTAGTCCTCCAGTCATGGTAATATGAAATTTCTGCCAGAAACATAACTTTGTCAACGAGATCTAAATTTATCTTTTTAACTCTTCCGTCATTCGTCGTTCGTGATTCCGTCATCCAAAAACGAAAGGAAAATTTTGCTAATTTTAAAAAAGTTTTAGATTCTTTAATTATCTGGTTAATTCTAAATATGGCCAATTAACCAGTGCGCAGTTTTTTTTAAACAATTAAAATATCACTTGCTTCAACGGTGAAGGAAAACATCGTGAGGAAACCTGCACGCCCGAGAGTTCTCCATAATGTTCTCAAAGGCGTGTGAAGTCTGCCAATCCGCTCATGGCCAGCGTGGTGGACTATGTCCAAACCCGTCTCATATTGAGCGGAGACCCGTGCTCTGTAGTGAGCCGTGAATGGGTTGGTCATGATGATGATGATGATGAACCAGTGCGCGCTACGAAACGAAAGGCTTATTTTCAATTGTTTAAAAAGCACACACTGTTCTGTGTACTGTGTTCGCATCGCAACTGTAGGGTCGAATGTCGACACTAACACTGCTCGTACAAAAACAATACGCTTTGAGGGCTATTTGTTTTTCAGTCCAATAAATATAATATTGGTGGAACTGCGATTGTAATTTGTGGAGGCATGTACACAAACGTGTCATATTAAAAGTGTTGCAATCAGATTTAAAATAAACATTCAGCCTTTACTTTTGACGACCTCCGTGGCGCGCTGTCGCATTATAAAGTTGGAGGTCTTGGGTTCGATTCCCGGCTCGAGTCTGATCACGTGGGAGGCTTGCGCTGTGGCTAGTTGCCACCCTACCGACAAGGAGAAAAGTCAAGAGCTAATTTGTAGTGGATAAAAAAAAGCCTTGTTAATGCCATAAGACTCTCATAGAAAGGGGAATTCAAAGCGAACCCTCCCTCCACGCTGCTACAATGCAGGTTTTAACGGTTAACAATTGCATCAGGGATATGCAATATGCAATACGTGAATGTGTGTGACGACGAGTGGATGATGATGATGATATGAACTTCCTTGCTCCGGGTGGTGCAAGGGTGGGTTTGAAGTTACACGAGAAATAAATAAATATAAACAACTACATTAATAGTAGGTATAAATAACAATGGTGCCGAAACATGGACACTGACAGCGAGGCTAGTCCACAAACTTCAAGTCGCTCAGCGTGCTATGGAAAGAGCAATGCTTGGAATCTCTTTGAGAGATAAAGTCCGTAACAAGGTGGTTCGGCAAAAAACGAAGATAACCGACATAGCTCGAAGGACTTGTACGCTGAAGTGGCAGTGGGCTGGCCACGTTTGTCGGAGAACCGACGGACGTTGGAGTCGGAAGATCCTCGAGTGGAGACCACGTCTCGGCAAACGGTGTGTGGGCCGTCCTCCGGTCAGGTGGAGTAATGACCTACGAAAAGGGGCAGGCATCGACTGGATGCGAAAAGCCGGAGACAGGATGTGTTGGCGCTACTTAAAAGAGGTCTATGTCCAGCAATGGATTAATGTTGGCTGATGATGATGATAAATAACAAATAATAAACAACAAACCTAAAAATGTTCAATAAAAAAAAAAGTATGAAATTGTGACAGAGGCTAGAACTTGAAAACTTCTTAATCTTACGCTTAATCAGACATTCTTCATTGACATTATGTTTATGGGGTTATGGTTGATTAAATGATAAAATATCTCTCCTCTCCTGTCTTGCTATTATAGAATTAAATTTGATGGGAGTTCACTGGCAGGAAATATCAGTGTCAAACGAAGAGAGATTGACAAGAAATGGTCTTCGTTGCAATTTACAGTATACTGAGGGAACGGAACGGAATAACAGAAATTCAGCGCGGACACCCTGAATCACAGTTAATAGACTCGGGTAGTGGAATAATTGACACATATGAAACATTACCAGTGAGACCCGCCATTTTAATTTGACACGTCTATATAGTCGAACAAGGGTACGAGTCGGAAAGCCTCACGCGTATCCTAGAGCGTGAATTTCACACAAATGGGAGTTAGGTATAGCTTATTGTGTGACATTAAGCCAGGATTCAGCAGATTAAATCTGTAAGACTGTTTCTCTTTCGCATTCTTTATCTGGGCGACTTAAATAAATGACTTAATAATATTTTAAACGGATCTACAGACGACCCAGTGTCACTCAAAATGCCTTTACGTTGTAGGTTCTATTAACTAGTTGTATTTTGGATAATACACCGTCTGTAACGCTGCCGTGAACTATTTGATACATTTTAATGTTTCCTTGGGGGTTCACGTCATGAAACGTGTGTTCAACCTAACAAAGGATCATGTACTCCGCGCAGACGATTGGACGGTGTTCTGTCCGCTTCTATTATTTATTTTGCTAATATAACCGTCTAATAAATTCTTTAAATGTATTGTTGCTTGTTTAAAACAATATTGTTTTTTGCGTTCCGCATAAGAACTTATTAAAAATTTAAGATCCGTCAACGCCTTTGGGGCATATTTTGCATTAAATAATTTCCATCTCGGCGTCCCCGGGGTTAAATATTAAAAAATGTACCGAATCGTTAAGCGGTCTTTTCTTTATGGGATTTTTTTGTCAGAAAAACGGTAGCGGATGTATATTTAACTTTATGGTTTTAAAAGGTACTTTTTTAAGATAAGGTAGATCTTACTTACGCAAAATATTCTTTCCGACTCAATTAACAGTATTGAGAGTTGAAACCTTTATTAGAAAACGGCTGTATTTAAAAAAAAGTATTATTATAGTCTGTCATCACAAAGAGCGAGATCTCCTGGGATGACACGAGCTTCAGATTATACCCACCCCCCCCAGTTGCTCCCTCAGACTAAATGTTTGACTAAAAGACTTCACAGGGCAACATTTTCAGCCAAGTATTAGGAATGTAGAAATCACAGATTAAGTAACAGGTATTTGAAATATTATTTCTAAAGTTTAGACTCTCTTTCCTGAATACTTACGCATTTTCTTTTGGAAGTAAATTTTGTATGCTTAGTAATTTGACACTCGTTCGAGTTCAAGTAATCGAGATTTGCAGCGAACGCGGCACAAACGCTTCAAAATAACACCCAGCTGTCACTTCCTCATTAAACAGAACACACAGGAATTATTTTTATCAACAGAGCATTTTTGCAAAACGAATGAAATATCGTCCCTTCCTTCTGATCGCAGTTGTTAGTATGCCACTGTCACAAAGTTTGAATTGCCTGCCCACTTTTTTGTCGTAGCTACTTTGGAGGCTTATGCAGTCTCCATTTCATTTTACCTCATTCATGGCAACTTTAAACTGTTTAATTAGAACAAGTTGAAGGCACATTTACTATCGATGGGCTTCTTATATTTATCTTATGTATGTAGTCGTGAAAATCACACTTATTTCGTGTAGTATATTGCAGAAATATTGAGAAAAGTAGGTATCTACAACTAATAACAGCCAAAAACAAAAAAATACCGCCGTTTAGTGAGCGATACTAAAAATAACGATAAAAATTGTAAATCATTAATTATTTTCAAAGTGAAGGGATAATCCCGACGCCATTTTATTCTTTGGCCTTGCCACTTAAGCTCTAAGATTAAGAACGTAACTCTTAGCTGACAGCCGCAAATTACTCGAAACCAGTTCGTTTCAACCACTCATATTAAGTATGCAGATAATTTACATATTAGTTGTTCAATAAACATGTTCTTACTAGAACCTGAAATCATCGTAGATATCCTAGACGAATCCGGTAAACTAGAATTTATTTTAAACAAAAGAATAAAAATAACTATCGCCATAACTGAACTTCTATGGAAAAAAATATTTTAATAAATCAAAAGTTGCTTGCTCCGAGGCCTATTTGAAAGAAGAGAGAATTGATTAATGATGATTATTTCACTTTACAGTATTATGTTGACAATACTTTTGAAAATAAATAATAACCTTATACAAATTAAGCTTTCAATATAATATACCAATATTATTATACCGGAATATTTAATCAATAATAAAATTCCGAAAAACCGATAAAGTACAGATTCACAGTAAGTAATCAAGAAATTTCAACCCCAATACGTTTCAATCTTCGGACCATTATTGAATTTTAAACGTAAACCGCTTAAATCACTCCAAACGTCGATTTATATTCATTTACCTACTCAAATATTGAATATCATTAGAAACTCTGTCGAGTGATTGAGAGTTGCCTGCGAAAATTAACTAACAAACTAATCCGCGCATTAGTCGTGTTGCCGCGACATCACAAATAATGAGGACTGAAATGGAAAATAATAACTGTCATCGTCATATCACCCGCAAACAGGCACACAGAAAGTCTGAGGTTGGAGAGTCGCTTTTAAAAAAAAGGCAGGTTATTTTAGAAACATCAATGTCCCAAAATGCATTTTTCGTAAGTAACCTGGACCTAATCTATTAATATCTTTTTTGATGATAAAAACGGATAATCCGCGCACAAGATAAAAAAAATGTTGGATGCTGGAAAATTGTAAAATGTTTTTGGAAACAGAAGAGTATCGGCCTATTCTCAGTAAAACCTGTATTAAGAACCTATAGAAGAGCAGATACAAACTGATATATATGACGTTTCTTAATTCCTACAAGCAGGCCTACCTCAAACACGAAAATATATTGGCTTTTCTGTTTCCATACAGTTTGTTTATTTGTAGTTAACTCTACGTTTCTAAGCCTGCACATAATCACAAATCCATTATCGGTCCACTACAACGCGCGGGTCTCCTCTCAGAATGAGAAGGGTTCTCTATATAAGCCTGTCTTCTATCACGCTACCAAGTGCGGATTGTCACACTCCTTTGAGAACATCCCGAAGGAATTCTCGGCCATAGTTTCCTTCACCGTATAAGCAAGTGATACTTAGTCAATTGCTTCAATTAAATCAAAAACTCCAAAGTACAGTAGTGCGGGCCGGGGATCGAACTCGGTGCCCCGAAACACATATGGCATACCAATACACAATTGGACTGTGACAATCAAAATAATTAATTAATTAGTCATTCCATAATATATATAGTATATTTAAATTTAGAGACTCCTTACAACATGCCACAAAATTAAATATGTTAAAAGTAAAAGTAAATTAAAAACCAATTCATATGTTGAAGCCGAAAAGTATGACAGGTAGCTTATAAAACAAGCCGATCACGAGTTCAATTCATGTAACATTGCGGATTGTGGCACGGCCGTGACGCACGTCTAAACTGACTATTATCACCTGGAATACGAATTAAACTTGGGGCCGACTTCGGCATGAGTTTTTTTTTTAAACAACACAAGTTAGCCCTTGACGGCATCTCACCTGATTGTAAGTGATGTACGGTCTAAGATGGTAGCGGGCTTTACCTGTTAGGGGTATGGTAAACCCATACTCCTAATTGGTTTCTACACGACATCGTGTCGGAACGCTAAATCGCTTGGCGACACGTCTTTGTTAGTAGGGTGGTAACTAGCCACGGCCGAAGCCTCCCACCAGACCAGGCTCGAGCCGCAATGAGTGCGTTGAGAGGTATAGAGGAATGGTAAAGATAATTCACAAACCTTCAACGTACACCCATCTACCTAGTGACATGGATGACGGTACTTTACCGGACGCAATAGATCGTGTTTTACAGGCTATGTTCGTACCTAGTCTGTGAAATACATATTGATGTTCTGAATGTTCATAAGGCTCAATTTGGCTGGATGTAATTGTATCTATTGTAGAACCCAATTTAGCAATAAAAATTAAATGAATTGAATTGAATGTATTACAAACGTGCGAAAATGCATTTGTTATGGTTGTGACATACAGACAGATAGACAATATTATGTTCAGACGGACTGCAATCTCCCATAATATTATATTATACTATTAGGTATAAAGGCACACTTGATTACGCCGCGGCTGACAAATTGGCACATCACTCTTCTGCCTCCAAGCATTTCTTCTGCTCTAATACAAAACGTGACTTTCACCCAAACCCCATTGATAAACGGCCTCCGACATAAACGCGTTAAATACCTAATAGCCAGCCACAACACATCATGATTATTTTCCGCAATAGGAAAAAAAATTCAATGTAAATTGTATGTGTTAATTTAAAATGAATCCATGTTTTAAAAATAATAATAAATAAGTATTATGCATTTCATCGGTAAGTTCACGATACGTATTAATGTGACAAGTTAAATCTCCTTGCTACAAACATGAAGGCTAGACGATATTTTCTGCCGTTGTAAAATCTGCAGTAGGTAAATTATCCATTATGTAATTCGAGAAAACACGAAAACAGTTTTCGGTATACAAAGGGAACTTAAGATGGTACCGAAGTCGATGGAGCATCGACGTCTTCCACTGACAGGATGACGGATTGATTTACTCCGAAGCGCTTTAGAGATGTTATCTGTCAGTTTGGAAGGTGACACGTTTCACTGGGAGATCATAAGCGATCGGATGTTACAGCAAACTCATAACGTGTTAGGAGCGATAACGCACGCACACGAGGGGTTGAAGCACTCGTATATCACTGAGGTTATGCGGTCCTGGTAA
This sequence comes from Lasiommata megera, assembly GCA_928268935.1. Classification (NCBI taxonomy): domain Eukaryota; kingdom Metazoa; phylum Arthropoda; class Insecta; order Lepidoptera; family Nymphalidae; genus Lasiommata; species Lasiommata megera. The sequence goes on from OV743329.1 coordinate 13,266,777, forward strand.
TCACACACGGCGGAGCGCAAGGCGCAGGGCGGGAAGACCCGTGCAGGCGCCAGGGCGGGCGGCTGATCACTGACGTCCCGGGCACCCCGCCGCCCGCCCTGCTTCATCCCCGCAACCGAATCTCTCAATTATTTTATTGGGAAAGTTAATGAGCCGAAAGTCATCGACCGAATCGTCGTCTGATACTCCCATGGTTATTTATATGAGGAAACGTAAACATACTCGAAACACTTAAGTACGTATTTATTGCGTAATAGCTTTTGGGACTATTGCTTTCGTAATTTTTGTTTTGAAGCACTTTTATGGTATGCATACGAAGCTGGCGTATTACTTTAGCTTATTTGACGGACCACTTGTTTTTCTTCTTGAACTTGAATAATCTTCTTTCATATGATATAGATGATCAAAATACTGGTTTATTTATTCATTTATTAGGAAGGTTGAATAGGAACATTTAACATAGACTAACTCAGCCTAACTCAGCCTGCATTACTTAATGTGGCTGAGTTAGTGTTACTCTTTTGTTACTGTTAAGAGTAACGATATAAAAACCATTTAAATAACAATAAATTTAAATACTACATTAAAATAAACTTAAGTGAAGAACTACGAGTACGTAGAAAGAAATATATTTTTAATTACAGTCTTATCATATTCGTTAAATTTGAACTATTTAATAATTAAAGTTAGCACATTATATTTTCCAATTAGCAAAAAAGCATCAATAAAATTTAAAAAGTTTGAAATGTAATACGCTGGGCTATTAATTGATTTCAAAGATTTGCAATCGAATACGCCGGTTATTAAAATATTTAACTTGAAGGCGTGTTTTTACGATTGGTTTGAATTCAATTTCTATTGAGAAGAACAAATTTAGCAATTGATGTTTTTAAAAGCTCCAGCGGAGCTACTGCAACATACTTTCCTAAATTTTTTGTAGTTCAGGTTCGAGTCCTGCGGCCGATCAATCACAAGAATCTTCATGGAACAGGCGCGTCTTCTGGTCGCAAGCAGAAAGCAAACTGCTAATGTCTCATGGAAAACCGGTTATGCTTTATAACATCACGGTAAAATTTTCAGTAATAACTGTTTTTTTATTTCTAAGTTTGTCTCGTTTAAATTCTATGATGATATTTGGAGATCGAAGAGAGAACTTCTCAATGGATAAAAGCAATTTTATTTAATTCAATGTAGGTTTAACAAATTAACAAAATTGAGGAATTTATCTTTTCTCGTAACTCAATAGAGTCGCCAAACAATACTAAAAAAGGGATAAAAAAGGGGGACATAAAGGGACTCCTAATATTTGGTTATAGTAAAAATGTGTTTTATAAATTATGTTTGTAGAATGTAAAAGGTAAGAGAATTATTTTTCCAACATTGTTCTCGTTTAATTAAAAATATTTAGCCTTTATCCGAGGTGACATATGCAAAGGTGACCTGGAAAAGGCTTCAAGGGCGGTATCCGTTTGAACATGAAACAAAACAACGACACAAATAAAACGATGGCCCCGCGGCGGCGCTCCGCCAGCGACACTTACACGATACCCCGCGATACATTCGCGAGCGTCAACCTTTCACATCTTCAGGCTTCAGAAGAAATCAGTTTAGTTACTCCTCCTCTTTTTATCACCCTTCAACATACGGTAAAGCCTCTCCGTCAAATCGAAACTGATTTCGATAGTACCTGTTTTCATCTGAGAAGATGAACCGTTTAGTGTATAAAAATACACTACAAGTTAACCCTTGACGGCAATCTCACCTGGTGGTAAGTGTTGATGCTGTTTAGGATGGTAGCGAGCTAATCTGTTAGGAGTATGGTAAATCCACGCTCCTAATTGGTTTTTGAAGCGGTGATAGCCTAGTGGTTGGGGCGTCAGCCTCCTAATCAAAGGCCAGCGGTTCGAATCCGGGCACGCACCTCTAACTTTCGGAGTTATGTGCGTTTTTAAAAATTAAAATATCACTTGCTCCAACGGTGTAGGAAAACATCGTGAGGAAACCTGCACGCCTGAGAGTTCTCCATAATGTTCTCAAAGGCGTGTGAAGTTTGCCAGTCCGCACATGGCCAGCGTGGTGGACTATGGCCAAACCCTTCTCATATTGAGAGGAGACCCGTGCTCTGTAGTGAGCCGGTAATGGGTTGATCATGATGATGATGATGATGATGAATTGGTTTCTACAGGACACCGTGCCGGAACGCTGAATCGCTTAGCTAAACGTCTTTATCGGTAGGGTGGTAACTAGCCACGGCCGAAGCCTTCCACCGGACAATGTTCCCATGTTTAGGATCTTTATCAACACAAGTTAATGCGACAGCATTTGAAAACAAGTATTTCACAGTTAGAATACGGACGCAGTTCTGTACTGGTATAAAATAACCACATTTATACGTTGTAAAAGCCTATACGTGTCCGCCCAGGCGAGATGCTCGGAGGAAATGTTACTAAGCGAGCAAGTTACTGCCACAAATTATGGACATGTGTATAAATATTTATAAAAGCCTTTTTGTATGCAATAATTTTAACAAGTTTTTACATTTGTCTCTTTATTTTTAATTCAATACGTGACAGTGAATGAAAGCAGAACCATGTTTTACGTATGGCAGTTATGAACTAAAAATGTTTGTTCAGTGGTGGAATGAAAACATTACTATTACACCTTAGTCAGTTATTTCAAAAATTAAACAACATTTTTATCTTCAGAAGTGTCTCAGTATACGTGAAGTTATCCTTTCGACTTTTTACGATTTCAATGGCGCTTTTCAATTAAGAGGTTCGGAATAATATGTATATCATAATCAAATAAAAAAAAACATTAATGCTTTTTTATTTTTAACTAGCCGATGGCCGCGACTTCGTCCGCGTCGATTAGGGGTTTTTAAACCAATTTGAGGTAAATTTTTGTGTCAAGCTGAAACTATAGTTATAATATATGTAACGATAGAAATTCAGTTTTTCATAAATCCCGCGGGAAATGTAACGAGAAAAAGTATCCTATGTCCATCTCCTGGTTCCAAGCTACCTCCCCACCGATTTCCAGCCAAATCGGTTCAGCCGGTCTTGAGTTATAAATAGTGTAACTAACACAACTTTTTTTTACATATATAGATTAGTGTGCATATTAACAGAGATTTACTTCATAAAGAGAGTAACAATCTAGAGTAGTACAGTAGAACTATGAATGGTAGAAGTTTATTAATAGAAGACGCGGCGCCATCATAAATTCGAACGCTCTACTAAAGACTCCTTTGTCACGCTACCTCACACCGACATCATGGTATGTATGAACGTGCGTGTACGGGTCAATAATAATGGTTCCATATACTTCTGCGTGTAATACAATCAAAAGAATCACCGACGAAAAAATAAGTGTCGTAGAGAAATATAACTTTCAAATAGGTTTGTCTATAATCGTTAAGGCAGATTCTCATTATATTACAAGCTCATAACGTAGAGAATAAACAAAAGCTTTTATCGAATCGATGAGCGCGATTACGATGGAGGACCAGAATATCCTGGAGAGAGTTGTGGCAGCGTCAGGTAAAGGAGGCTGCGCGCGCAGATGTACGTCGTATCTCGAATGAAGCTGTCTCCAATGAGAATAATATAGATTTTTATGTGTCGTATTTGATGTCGTGTATTTTAACTCAGCGGTGGTAGCCTAGTGAAGCGGTGATAGCCTAGTGGTTAGGGCGTCAGCCTCCTAATCAGAGGTCGGCGGTTCGAATCCGGGCACGCACCTCTAACTTTTCGGAGTTATGTGCGTTTTAAAAAATTTAAAATATCACTTGCTTCAGCGGTGAAGGAAAACATCGTGAGGAAACCTGCACGCCTGAGAGTTCTCCATAATGTTCTCAAAGGCGTGTGAAGTCTGCCAATCCGCACATGGCCAGCGTGGTGGACTATGGCCTAACCCTTATCATATTGAGGGGAGACCCGCGCTCTGTAGTGAGCCGGTAATGGGTTGATCATGATGATGATGATTTTAACTCAGTTCCAATCTAAATGTGTAACATCAATTGTGATTAATGGAAAGGATAACTTAAGGAGTTTAGCATCAATTATGAGGCGTACTCACTAAAAGAAAAATATTCATCCTGGCTCAACAAAGGCAAGTATGAAGCGTTAGTACATGTTTATTACATTATAGTGCGGTGTCGGTATGAAGTTAAGCTACGAGAAATCCATACGCACTGGTCTAAACCCACAACAAACTTATCTGGGTATATTTTTCTTTCTTCACCATCTTACCGTCAATTAGGACGTAGATAAAAGCTATTCAGCTAGAACTTATCTACGTTTTAAATAAAACTAATATTTAGTACCATAGTTCAAAATAACATTAAAAAAAGGCCATGGCGGGCATACTAGTGGAAAACTGGTCTACAGAAGATTATATTTATAATAAACTGACTTTTTTTGTAAGGAACTTAACTCTTATCTGACTAAATTCGAGCCAAATATTAAAAACCACTTTTATTTTTTGAATATTTTAGTAATTTTTTTGTTATCGTGGCTTACTCATAAGAGATATATGGTACTGCGGACAATTTTTTCTGATCTATTTAGAATCGCTATTTTGTAGTACCTACATAGTGTTAATGTAAAACTTACCGTTTAGTCAGATTAAGCAACTCGGTAGCGGTTTTTCTACTGACTTGCTGTAAAAATGCCATTATTTCAGGCTTTAACCTCATTATAATAAGAAGTTGGCATTGATTACTTTTAGAACGAAAAGCTTAAATGGTGAAAGATTTATTAAAATCGGTTGGGTGACTCTGGTTTGTTCAACTACAAAGAAACAAAATATGTTCCCTCTTTATGGTTTTAGTTCTGTTCTTTGTACACAACCCAATGATATTTTTTTAATTTAATTTGACTACTGACTATGGTTGTTAACCGAGGAGACACGACCCATTCCGTGAAGATAATATAAAATAGTAATAGTTTAACTAGATGCTAAGTTTCGTGATAAATAAACTAATTATTATAGCAATTTTCCTCCAACGAGTCGGTTAAGCGTGTAATGTTTTGTAGTGGTAACCTTAACCGGAGAGTTAGAAGCGGACGAAGTTTGCCGAAATTTTTAATGAGTGCCGTAAACAAGCGGTTCGGGTTTACATTAATAACAACTTGGACTCGAGTTGCGGCGGTGATCGAAGAATACAGGCACATAATTATTGAGTTAGATACGCATTTACGGGCACACTTCAGGCACGGATACGGACAGACAGAGAGCCGGCAAAGACGGTGATGATTTACTCGATATTAGATTGACGCACGTGTTTTGTTATTCTTAGAAGACCGTTTTGAATGGCTCGAACACAAAATATTTGTCATTTTCTTAATTGCCCAATTGCTAGAGGTCTGTTGTAACCAGTGTTGTTCGTTAAAAGGTGACAGAAACATCACGTGTTACCCGTATTACACTCAAACGTGTGTCATCCGGGTAACACCTCACATTCATACGGTTGACCCTTGCCTGCGCGCCGTCCTAGCTCGCCTATGTTCTTTCACAGGTAAGTACGATATTAACGCATTGTTCTCCGCCGCCCGACACAGACGGTTGCACTTGTGCGTATTGAAATTGCTCATCTTCATTTATCATCGTACAAAGCTTCTGATTTTTAGCTAAATAATAAATATTAGTCCTGCTTCCATCATGCACCATCGTCGTTATAGTCTATTAAGCTAAGTTTATTTAATTGGAGCTATCCATACAATGCTATTGGAATAGAAAAGTAATATTTTTATACAAAGTTCATGGAACAATATCGTCAGACATGATATCTCTGGACGTTTGCCGGAGATTGCCCCTATCAAACGTGACTACTTCAAAGGTCCTGGAGACCGCGGGCCGTAGTTTAGTGTTTAATAAAATGGAGCAAATGGCTCGCGGTTCTTTTTTCTTTGTTTTATTTTAATTTCATTACAATTGCCATTGACTACAATTATTAATAAGTGGTGCGTGATGCAGCCAAAAATAGTAGCAGCTGACCTGTTAAGAGTATGGCAGTTAAATTAAACTCAAACCCCTAATCGGCGTCTATGTGGCATCTTACCGTAACGCTAAATCTTTTGGTAGCACGTGATTGCCGGTAGGATGGTTAACTAGCTATGGTCGGAGCTTCCCACAAAATAGTTGTGAAATCGTGACTAGAAACACTGCAATTAATAGGTTTTGTCGTATAAAAGAGTTAGCAAAACTTTTTTTTTGTCAACGAACAATGAAATCTTTCAAAAATAAACATCCAATAAAAACATACCTACTGTACTGTAGGTGTAGGTATCGTCAAAATGTGATATGCTTTAAATTATGTTTCATTTCAACCAAAATATAACATCTGAATTGAACGTCTGCTGAGATGTCAGTCAAGCCCTTGACGGCTCATTAAGAAACTCGGATGAACGTCAGAATATGAAAATTTTACAGAAAATTAACATTTTAGAATGACTAATGTTAAAGAATCCGCGGTCGAGTGCATCAGTGTTCCCGTGACCCAGCCACCAGGCGACGCGAAGGAGCATCGCTGGGTTTTAGTGGGTATTCTGGTCGCCAGACTGGCCGCCGGAGAGTCCCACATACCCCGTCGGAAGCGGCGCAGTCTTGCCTGCGTCGCCTCCGGAGGGGATGCGTAAAAGCATTTCCCAGCGGAAAAAAAAAAAGTGTTAAAGAATACAGAACATCACTTTAAGCTGATAGTTTAGTTAACTTAGTATAGCTATCTTATTCTGTAGTGTATTAATGAATATAGTAATCGATCGAAGTACAGTTCTTACCTAAGAATTACCACAATATCTGGTTCACTGATTTTAATTCAGTCGTTTGGTTTAACTCACGGAAATCGATCCAGCTCACTTAGTTACCTTCTTCCTTTTTCTACTATTTTCCAGAACATTAGTAGGCTGATTTGACTGCAGTTTTTTGGATAACGTACGTATCCACTTCTGGTCAAATAATGAGACTTACCGCTATAGGCTTTAATAATGGCACTTTTATTAAGCAAAACTTTTGTGTACTGGGTAATTTGAACAAGAGTATGTTCCAGACGAGCGCGTCCCATCTTAAGCCATAGTTGCATTTTCCATCAGACAAAAAAACACCTCAGCAATTTTGTTTAAATCGTAGGTTTCGAAGTGTTAATACTCTAAATAATCGGTGGATTATGAATCGTATGATCCCGGCATAATAAAAAGTGATTATGTAATAATGTCTTTAATTTAAGTATTATTTCGAGTTCACAGAATGTGCCACATACCGTTATTTAAACTCCTACTCTAATTTATTTACCGCTATAATTAATGGGATATGGGTTGGATACTGGGGATTGAGTGAAGAAGGGTATAACCGTAAATGAATGCAAACAAAGGCTTTAGTTTTGTTAGGTCTTTTCAAATAGAAAATTATTTCAATTGTGAAAATGTAAACAAGAATACGGGCATTTTTAGCTGTAAGTACTATCGGCGTAAAGAGCGTAAAGTACATCATCAAATGTACTGAGCTATCTAAGGAGGTCAACTGTAGGGAGGTCTCGGGATCTCGGGTAAGTTAAGTCCATCGGTATCCAAAGACTTTATTAAGTTTAATGTATTTGAAGCATGTAATTTGACTATGTAATTGAATCAAAAGTGCCTTTTAAAAGATTATTTGAATATAGTTTATTATTGATTGATTGATTGAATGCAGTCGAAAACCAGACACCCAATAAGTCGGCGGAACTGGGAAGCCGCCCGGCAGGCCACTGATAGCTCACTCGAGGCGTCGGACAGTTAATGTATTATTTCCTAACAGGCCGCCGCCCCTTTTTTTATATCCGCTACAAGTTAGGCCTTGACGGCAATCTCACCTGGTGGTAAATGGTGATGTTGTGTAGGATGGTAGCGGGCTTACCTTTTAAGATTATGGTACACCCACGCTCCTAATTGGTTTCTACGCGAACGTTAAATCGCTTGGCGACACGTCTTTGTCAGTATGGTGGTTACTAGCCCACCAGACCAGACTCGAGCCGGGACTCGAACCCAGGGCCTCCAACCATCTAATGCGACAGCGCACGCACTGCGCCATGGAGGTCGTCGCCCTGCGATGGTGATGAGTGCTTGGTAGGAGAATATTGATGGTTACGGGGTTGGTCTTGCGAGAGCTCACAAAACATTTCGTCAGGGCAACCATATAACCAGAGTGCGCTTGGAAACCTCGTAGCTCCAGTTTTAACTATCAAATCAACTATTATCACCGTTACTTCAGTACCAAAAGTTGTCCAATGCATACAAAGTTTTTTTTTTTATATAATGTTCTACCATCAGTTTGAGAAGAAAATACTAAGATAATCATTTTAGCGTTTATAAAGAAATTATTTCATAAAACAGAAATAATAATAGTCGTAGAATGTAGACAATTTTATTTAATACACTGAGCACACACACAAATACACGTATAATAAAAATAAAACCCACTCAAAAGAGAAAGCTTTCACGATTCTCTTTGAACAGTACAATTTTCTAGAATTATTATTTACTGTGCCTGGATAGAATGAAATAGGACTTAGCAAATAAAAATAATGGTACAGAGTATGTACAATTACTTTTATATTTAAATAATTTTTATTGAAAACTAAATGGGTCATCTCTTCGGAAAATACACAAATAGGTAGTATGATAGAGAAACTATAGCCTACATATATGTGTGTTTATTTGTAACCATTTTCTGAAATAGTACCCCTTCACTTTTAAATTTGTTTCATTGATCAACCCATTACCGGCTCACTACAGAGAACGGGTCTCCTCTCAATATGAAAAGGGTTTGGCCATAGTCCACCACGCTGGCTGGATGTGCGAATTGGCAGACTTCACACGCCTTTGAGAATATTATGGAGAAGGTGCGTGCCCGGATTCGAACCGCCGACCCCTGATTAGGAGGCTGACGCCCATAGGCTATCCGGCATAATGTGAAGCAAAAGTTCTTTTGATCATAGGTTTGTAATGTTTTTTTTGTACCGGTCTCAAATAATGTTGTCATCAATGATTTCGCCAAGGAGTCATTCGCCGCCCTCCGCGCTCAAGCACCGCTTCATTATATCAGGCTCGCGCCACGAACAAAGAAGGCAATTAACGTAATAAATGAAGGAGCCGGGGGTTGTTTATAAATCGTTTAAAGCATGAAGCAGACCAGCGGATCGGGATTTGAAGGTATATGAGCTATTATGAATAGTGTGTGTGTTTGTACTGGGCTGAAATCCTTGCTACCGTTTCCTTTCCTTATTAGCACAGCTTCCTTAGAGCAGCTTTTAAAAAAAATCTTTATTCAAAGAGATTAATCGATGCCTCTCTGTAAGTTCACAAAGGGTTTAACAAAATAAAAAGAAGTGAAGACTGTCATCGAAAAATAATTATTTTTTGAGATTGCCATCTGTTCTCGATGGCAATCCCAATTTGAGATTGGTGAGGAATCTGACTTGCGGGAACTGACTCTGGATATGCTAGGACTGTGGAAATATCCAACAGAAATACGGACCTTATTGTAATTAAAATAATGGCGTCTGTATCTTTGAGTTTTAGATTTTATATATATTTTTTAAACCATCTACCCTCAACAACTGACTCTGTCGTGGATTGTCGTGGGTGATTGATTTGAGGATTCATGGTTCAATACCATGTACCTACCTACCTACATATGTTATTTGAAATTCCAACACATTATGGATGGATGTGGGAAAAATTTATCCTTAAAAAGAAGCTTTTTGTCCGACACAACTCGGCTATCGATTAAAATCGTGGGTCTGTGTTCGACCTTACACAAAGTGGGCTTGTTGATTGTGGCAAAAATGTCGATAATTCACTTATTGTAGTCGCGGGAACGCCGCCGCCATCCGGAGCTTCGCTTTGATAAGCAGTACGTACAGCTTAATGAAATTCACAGACAGACATTCTTTGCCGAATAAACTTGTTGTACGAGCATTATAGAGGACGTAGAACTTGATGCAGCTCACGCAGTTAGCGTGCTTATGAAGAGGCCCCGGTCAAGTGAGCTAGCGATAACTGAGATGCAGAGAGGTCTTATTTTGCTGATTTTGCTTTACCAGTAAGTTTTGGTCAGAGATCGGTAAAAAATATTGTTCTTTGTTTATCCTTTAAATCGATTGAACGTTTTATTACAAACGTCAAAAGTTTTAGTAAAAACTGAAAAAAACAGAGTATTCTTTAATTAACTATTTGATATTTGGTGCTAATTCAACATTTGACGACCTCCGTGGCGCAGCGCGCGCGCTGTTGCATTATAAAGTTGGAGGTCCTGGGTTCGATTCCCGGCTCGAGTCTGGTCTGGTGGGAGGCTGCGGCCGTGGCTAGTTACCACCCTACCGACAAAGGCGTGTCGCCAAGCGATTTAGCGTTCCGGCACGATGTCGTGTAGAAACCAATTAGGAGTATGGGTTTGCCATACCCCTAACAGGTTAGCCCGCTACCATCTTAGACTGCATCATCACTTACCATCAGGTGAGATTGCCGTCAAGGGCTAACTTGTAGTGGATAAAAAAAAAAAACATTTCTTTTGTAAATCACGTCAGTCTTGTAAAATTTTAAGTTCCTGTTAATTGCGCTCAATAACTAGAAATAAGCCGGTAATTTCGAAATGAATTAAAAATGGTTTCTCAATTTTACCGCTGAAATTATCTAAACCGTAGCCTTAACCGAAATGCTTTTGATACCAGGTTACCAGGAAAAAAATTCAAATCTTTTTCTGTTTCAAATGAAACAGAAAAAGATTTGAATTTTTTCCCGGATTCCAAGCCCAAGATCGGTATTATCTATTTTTTTTCTACAAATGGCAGCACTGACACTGCAAACGAAATAATCTGGTAAACGCTAATTACAGTAACAAGACGGCATGTTGTCACCGATGTTGCCGTTTACAATGCATGTTGTATACAAGTCACATTCATGGATATTCTATTCTACTGGATATAATTATTACATATTTTGTATGCTTTAAGAAAGAAGAGAGGCACACATTTACACGCGTCGACTGTCTGTGATACGTAATTAAGACGATAATTTCCTACTTATGATAACTAGATACAGACCATTCGAGGCAAATCCCATACGTAAATTCGCGCGCTTCTCTAACAGGGGGCGTAGCTCAGATGGTAGAGCGCTCGCTTAGCATGCGAGAGGTACCGGGATCGATACCCGGCGCCTCCAATCAAATAGAATTTTATTTTTTATTATTTTTTGCGATCTATAATTTAGATAAATGTATAAATAAAATAACGTTTTCTATTGGACTCTATAAATAACATAAAAAACATTTGAAGTCACGGGAGTTATCGCCCGTTTCGATTGTGAGTCCTTCATTCATGAATATGACAACCCGCACGAAGCAGCGACGTTTCTTAGCAAAGAAGTATATAAAGGCTAAAATTCTTAATTCAAGGTGATTTTCCACATATACTAGTTTCAATCGCGTTCCTTTCTTGCGTTCGTTCGCATGAAGCGGCGGCTAGCGAGCTGGTCGCTTTCGCAGCTCGCTCCTTGATAAACATAATAACACTGGCTCTTTAGAAATTTCAAATACAGCACGTTCTCCCGCAATGCCGTGGCTCCCGGCGGCCGGCGACCGGCGACCGGCCGGGTTAAATAAAACACTCGGTCCGGGATACACGCGCGTATGCCACTGACAGATAGGACTATTCAATATACGAATATGAGACAGAAGTTTTCAGCAATTTTGTTTTGCGCATTGAGAACATTCATGTCTTGTTGAATTCAAATTATGGTGTCATCTTCTTATTATTATATATTAACTTATTATATTAAACATGTTCCCAAAATTGATATTTAATTTTTACCACACTTTCCGTGGTTATTCGTGTGATTTAATAGATTGGATTTTATTACCAGCACGAATATTTAAGAATAAATGTGTCTTAAAATTATCTAAACATTTTTATGTATATATACCACTTACAATTACAACTATGCATTCTAATTGCGTAAAGAATAACTGGCAAGTTTTTTGTAGGTTTCTTAGAAAACGAAATATTATTACGATCACTTCACTAAAATCGAAAAATATGTATCAGTGTTTTCTATTAATCTATTTGAATAAAGAGACATAGTTGAGACTTTTTGTTTCGACTTAACTTCGCCGTATACGAATACCTTTAAGTAATCCCCCTATACCTCAGGGCTTACCGGAGGGCACGTGATGAGGTCTCGATTAAAAATATATATATTTTCACACTTTTAAAGCAAGCAGTCTTGGTTACCGTAACATTATAGCCATTTTGCATTAACGTTGTTACACACGAACACGTTTTCACTTTCCAGGCGCTTAAAAAAAAAAGTTAAACCAATAATAAATCCTACTTAATTCCAGAAATACGGGACAAGCCATCTACGATAGTTTCCGGCATGTGTCAGCAGAGAACTCAGAAGGCCTGACGGTCACTCGAGAACAGCCAGTGGGTAATAATGTTTTAACAAGGCCGCTCTGTCTTTCCCGCAGTTCTCTCAGTAAATAAGATACAATTCCTGCCGCTCCCGCGGGAATAAAACCCGACAGATAGAGTCGCAACCTCGTTCCGCGTCTCTGATTCAACACGAGTATTTCCAGCGCAGTTATAAAGTTATAAAACTGCATCGCTCCCCCCCCCCCCCCCCCCCCCTCCGCGCCAGTAGAGGGATGTTATGAGTTAGACCGCTTTATCTGTACAGCGGGGTATCTGATTCAACGCAGTTATTGTTTAAAGGGTTCCACCCTTTTGAATGAGGTTTCTTTTTATTTAATTAAGATGGTTGTTAACTTTGTTTAATAAGTCCGAGCTTGCCAATATAATCTCTTTTTCCGGTATAGGAAGTTTTATGATAAATTTATATTGATAATGTTTGACAGACTTAAAAATGTCGAACACTGAAAACCAACCAATACCACGGCTCGTTGCAGCAAATGCATATACTGTTTGCAACCACGATGGTCTCCGATAGTAAGTTGCAAGTGACCACCTTCAGGATCACGTAGTCTAATGATTCGTGTTTTTGGTTCTTTTCATCGTTGAGATTAACCAGGATAGCAGAAGTAGTGTGTAGTGGAATGCCCAGAGTTCTAATGTACATCTCTGTCATGTACTCCAGTATTAAAACAAACAGCGTATATGTAAAACAGATATCTAACATGTAAGTTGATATGACTACATTAAGTACAACGTATGACGAATTGCAACGCTAAAGCTCATGAGTGAGGCCAGGACTCAGGCCGATTGATACAATTTGAGACCACCCAAAGATGGATCAGTGACTTGATGCAAGTCAAAGGGAACCACGTATCACACGGTTCAATATTGGAAGAGTGTAGGACTCCCTTGCAGCGACGTTAACTACTATGGGTCAGTAAACGTCTCCAGTCAGAATAACGTCATCCCCAGACTGATTTGACGACCTCCGTGGCGCAGCGCGCGCGCTGTTAGATTATAAAGTTGGAGGTCCTGGGTTCGATTCCCGGCTCGAGTCTGGTCTGTTGGGAGGCTTCGGCCGTGACTAGTTACCACCCTACCGACAAAGACGTGTTGCCAAGCGATTTAGCGTTCCGGCACAATGTCGCGTAGAAACCGAAAGGAGGTAGGTTTACCATACCCCTTACAGGTTAGCCCGCTACCATCTTAGACTACATCATCACTTACCATCAGGTGAGATTGCCGTCAACGGCTAACTTGTAGAGGATATAAAAAAATTGAAAAAAAAATAGCATATGTTTGTTAGGGTCAGTATTAAAGGTTAGACCACCAACGTTTCAGTAAAACATGCAATTTAACATTGGGCAGCCAACGAAGAACCTATTTAATTTTCGATAAATGATTGTCCATCTAGTTAAATTCCATTGGGATTTCGTACCCTTGTATAATATAAACAATTAAGCAAACTTGCAGCTTTACTTAGCGCTTAAATTGCTTTCAGCTTTGTCTGAAACGTAACAATGTAACCACAGAGCGTGCAATTTCATTCTTGCGTAACAAACGTAGAATGCAGCCAGTTACAACGTGTGATTACGTAGAGCGCTTTTAACCGAGCGAAATTGTAGTCAGTTATTTGCATTTCAAAACGTCTTTGGGCTTTGGTCTCAACTCGCTGTGCCTCCGCGTTGTACTGGGTAGCCTTCGGTCCGGCGTGGCTCTGCGGGTTAGCTACAGTGAATGGTTGTAGCTAATCACCATCTATGTACAAGTAGGTTAATTGCCTCGCCGGTCTCGTTTTTAGCATGTACAGATCACGGCTGGGCTGGAAGCGCGGGTCGGGTCATGAATTTCTAGGTACTGGGATTTTAGTAAAAATTCTTTATTTTAATTACTAGCAAGGAGATATCAAACTGTTGATATTGCCCCGTTCTCAAGGCAGTATGTTAAGCCATTGGGCCCGCTTGTATATTCATTTGAAATACACATCTGAAATGCATTTTAACAACATTAATTTTTTTTGCTTTCCCATAACACTTAATTTGGGTCGGTGGGCACTTACGGCCTGTATGTATGGTTGGTTAGTCGATGCTCTGAACCCGTCTCACGTATGAATCATATATGATAAAACTCTATCCTGCCCGTAGGCAGGCAACTTGTAATAAAGTTTCCGCTGTTAATTGATATGGTAAGATAATGGCCGGTTTTATGAAAACGTCGAAAACTCGAAAGCATTCTCGAGTCGAGCTTAGGACACAGGCGATGCAACGCGTTGTATTCGGGTGTTAGTTTCTAACTATACAGAAAATTTTATATTAAAGACAAAGTCGCGACGAACTGTCAGACTATGTATAAAACTATTTATTAACCGTATAATATTAAATTTCAAAGACGGCGTACCTAAACCTTTAGTTCTGAATACTTGCAAAGATATTTTCTTGTTTTCGCGGGATACGAGCAACTACGCCAAGAATTTTTGGGATAAAAGTAAAACTATTGCTACGTGGAACGTATCGCGGCTTTGAACTTCGTTTGTGTTTTAGTTCCCTCCGCGATGTTATCCTCCGAAAACGAGTTTCAGCATAAATACAACATTGACGTCTATACTTGTATAATATTACTTCCTCGCTTCGTGCCGCATTTCCATCAGTTTTAAATAAAAAAGTAAAAACATATATGTCGTCGCGAAGAATTTATTAACTTTATTCAGCGGCGCCAAGAACCTCAAGAATTCAATAATTACCCACAATTTAACTATTGATGATTTTGCTAACACAATTTAGACAGTGACAATTTTGTACAAGCATGCTTTGCTATAAAGACGGGCGGTCGATGCCTTACGCGGCATTCTCGCTCGAGACGTCGGCCTGTTCGGACTTCTAAGTTATTGTCGCAATAAAAGTGTAAACCCGCAAGTTGTGGTTTTAATTACTATGAGCGAAAGTAAACAAAATCGTAAACCCTTACAAAAAACAACTCGGACGCCCTTGACTCGACATATACTATGCAAACAAAACGCACTTAAAGACTAGTAGTTCCTTATATAAAAGCTTTCAAATGTACAACGAACTCTCCGGTTATATATACTCTTAGCCATTACGCATACCTAAATTAATTAAAAAACATCGACCTTAAAAATTAACCTTTCATACATCTACTAACCTAAACCTTTTCACGAATACTTTGACAGTTAGAAGTTTGTGGATTCGTAGTTGAGATAACACCATTTAAAGTTTGTTATATAGAAAGAGAGCTTAATAAACAACTCTGTAATATAGAAAGGGTTTAATAAACAAATGATGTAGCTTTTACCTCGAGACTGTTTATTTCTCCGGAGATTACGCTAATGAAGAAACTTTTCCAGCTTTCCCAGCCGGCTTACGTTACAAGCTAATTCTACATGACTGCCATAACTTAAATTAATCCTTTGTTAGTTCTGTTAACTCCCGAGTTTCAGCTCATCTTGTTCTAAGCGCTTTATAGCATTATTTATGTCCGGACCGGTCGGGTACGTCCACTTACACTAGTAGGTACTGCCAGCACGTACAACCTACGACTCGTGGACTGGATAGGCTAAATGTGGTAAACTGGAAATCTTTTTTTTTTTTTTTTATTTACCACAAGTTAGCCCTTGACTGCATCTCACCTGATGGCAAGTGATGATGCGGTCTAAGATGGTAGCGGGCTAACCTGTTAGGGGTATGGTAAACTCATACTCCTAATTGGTTTCTACACAACATCGTGCCGGAACGCTAAATCGCTTGGCGACACGTCTTTGTCGGTAGGGTGGTAACTAGCCACGGCCGAAGCCTCCCACCAGACCAGACTCGAGCCGGGAATCGAACCCAGGACCTCCAACTTTAAAATGCAACAGCGGACGCGCTGCGCCACGGAGGTCGTCAAAAAATCTTGCGAAGAAGCTAATGCGATCGTAGTTATTTAGCTCTCTAGTTTAAAAGGGTTTCACTACATTTAACATATCACCACGCAACTTCACCAGGGGAGATTGCAGTCTGATGAAATGATAAGAAATATACAACAACAACAACAACAAATCGGCAGTACAGTTTTATGAACATCACCGCGGCGTTCGATGCACATAAAATTAGAATAGAACAGCAATAAAATGCAAAATGGGAAGCGCAAATCGAATATGTTAGCAGTCGGGGGTGAAGAGGGGTTCGCATGGGTGAAAGGGTCGCCGGGCGTCTCCGGAGGCTGATCAGGGTGAATTGAATTCTGTCGCGGAAACTAATTTAAATGGCCGCCGGACGCTCGTAACCATGGAGTATCGGCGTGCGATTTAAATGTCATTTGCTCACCCTACAGGGGCGTGATAGCTGTTAAACTATTTTTCTTAGCGAACCGATAATCAATGTATAGTGTTCCATGTAACAAGAGCGATGCAACCCAAGCATTGTTATTACGAGTTCTAATTACCAGGGGTTGAACCCAGTTTCTATTTTGTTTAGATAGTTTTGTTTAGAAGTCCAAACGAAATCAAAATGCGGTTTGCATTTGATTTCGTTTGGACTTATTCATCATCATCATGAAAAACCCATTACTGGCTCACT
This sequence comes from Lasiommata megera, assembly GCA_928268935.1. Taxonomy (NCBI): domain Eukaryota; kingdom Metazoa; phylum Arthropoda; class Insecta; order Lepidoptera; family Nymphalidae; genus Lasiommata; species Lasiommata megera. Next base: position 13,283,796 of record OV743329.1, read on the forward strand.
ACAGAGCACGGGTCTCCTCTCAATATGAGAAGGGTTTGGCCATAGTCCACCACGCTGGCCATGTACGGATTGGCAAACTATGCACGCCTTTGAGAACATTATGGAGAACTCTCAGGCGTGCAGGTTTCCTCACGATGTTTTCCTTCACCGTTGAAGCAAGTGATATTTAATTTTTTTTAAAAACGCACTTAACTCCCAAAAGTTAGAGGTGCGTGCTCGGATTCGAACCGCCGACCTCTAATTAGGAGGCAGACACCCTAACCACTAGGCTATCACCGCTTCAATCACTGGACTTATTACATTTATCTTATACTGTCTAAGAAACTAAGAGATTTGAGGGAAATAGGGCGCAATTCTTGTTGAAACCAGAATGGAAGTTGTCAGTGAGTAATTTCATGGAACTAGTTCAATTCGTTCACAATTGCTGCCTCACACATTTGCATCTGAAAACGTTTGATATTCGCTGCACAGCCCAGATCCGTGCCAATAAGATGCGACCATCTGCGGCTAATAAATGCACTCCACCTCGCGTGAACGTGTATCTATTGAGTGTCATAGCATGATCCCTAGCGGTTAGCTTTGATGGAGAGGGATAACCCGTATCGCACTGAGCTCGGCTCTGTCGCAACCTTAATAATATAATCTCTCACATTCTGTGAAGGGAATGCAGCTATATTCTAATTTTCTATATCATTTATGTGTACTTACTTTAGTACTAGAAGTTCAGTTTTAAGCAACCTTGTTAAATTCTAGAGTTTTCCTCATTTTTGGAGTAGTAATATTCGTCCATTCTTATTATTCTTAAATCTATCTGAAGTCGACAGACCATAAACTTTTAGACAGCACAATTTACAAACGGTTAGCGGTGCTTTCTTAGCAGAATCCTTTTAAGCTTTTTACCGCGGCGTTTGTTTAGAGATTTGTCATCTCAGGATAGCTGCGTTTTCCTGGACTATCCTATTAGCAATCCATTGCTTAATTTTTTCTTTATCAAAATACTTTCATTATACAAAAGGAATGTACATGAAAAAATAGCAAGCAAACGGAGGTACTTTCAACTTTATTATATAAGTATGGATTAATGATTACAACCGAGACTCACACAGCTTAGTGTGGTTTCTTTCGATTTGTGATGTGGGTTGCCGGTCGACTTAACTATCAGTTAATGCATTTGCAATTACGTTTTATCGTCCACTCGCAATTCGAATTTTCAATAGCGCTGCTGACGTCATTAGCACTGTCAGATGAACTTAATGCATGTATTCCATTCTATGTGAGCGGCTATTTACGGCAATGTGAGTTCACCTTAAAATCCCCTCTTTTATCATTCATACTCTATGCCTACGCATAGTTCTCAGATCTTTTGTAAGACTTGTATACCTGGTGTAAAAGAACCGTGTATTTTTACATTCAAACACAAGCCCGCAAGGTAAAGGGGTAAAAAGAAGTATAAGGGGGTAAAAAAACAAGACAAAATGCGTAGGAATATAGAGCACGTACGTGTGGAGTACCAGGGCGACAAAGATGACAAAGAGATGTGTCCCACTACAGTGCCTTCACAAAGCTGCGAGTCGCGAGACACGGTTAGATGAGAGGTATATCTCATTTCGCGAGCGCTTTATGGTTTTAACAGTTTGAGTAATGTAGGATAAGCGGTACAAGAAAATTGTACGTACGTAACAACTGAGATTGCAGCTGTCATCTATGTACAGACGTATTACATAAAATACAAATATTTACAGTTAAACTTTCTGTATATTCATTTGCTATATAAAACTCTCTGTTATTAAAACAAATATCATTAGATTTAAATAATAAGTTTATTTTTAACGTGTCAAAATTAATTTTCTTGTATTTAAATCGCCTGGAAAAATGGATAAACACTTGTCAATCTAAAAAAAATATAAATTAAAAAAAAAAAATGTGTAAATTACAAAAAGTCAATTTTGTATATACGAATAGAATTGCTAAGTATTTTTTCTAATTTATTAATGTAAGGGCAAACATTCAGTTAGTTTGGTTTACTTACATTGACCAGCCACTAACCGAATAAGTAACTTTCGAGGTTATGAAATGACTCTTTTTGCCCTATGCGTAACCACATCAAAACATTACATTTATTTCAACCCATATTAGACTAGTTAGGTAAACCACGTTTTTTCGCTCTTAAGTGGGATTTTCAATAGGATGGTGAATTATCATCATGATTCATTGGAATCATTATACTGTTTAGCAAACTTTATTTCTGACTTTTACTCAGCTCACATACAAATCAAGTTAAGCGTTTCTTAGCTGTACTTCTAATTTTGAAAAACAACGACATCTGCAACCCGTGTTGAAAATCATTTCGCAAGTTGCAGACTTCAGTTACAGGCAACGCCATCTATACGCCATTTGATGGACTACGTTGATGGTAAAAGTGTTTCGACGACTGTAGTGGAGAGTATTACAGAGTTTCGTCACGTGGTTCAGAGCTGTATCAAGAGATGGCGCTAGTAAAAATGAATTGAAACGACACCGTACTTAAGCATTTAAAGAAATAGTTTGCGCAGCTTAACAGTTATCTATTTAAAATAATTATACTTACCTAACGCCCAAGAACAAGTCCTCTACAGCTCAAATCTTACTTACCTGCAAGGAAAATAATAATTTTTATTGATACAAAATTGTCATTACAGTTTACAGGTTGATTTATGTACATACATAAAAAATATATTTTACAAATTTTGCCCGGGGGAAGCTATAAATTTTAATAAAATACCATAGATTTTGCCTGGCTGGTTTCGCTAGTTTTTTTGTCTTTATCTGTGATCACGAATAAAGTTTTAAATGCAATTATAAACACTATCATTCACTCTGATGGTTTTTTATCTCGAAAAATAATAGGATTAGAACTCTCCGGAAGACCGAAGTCGAAGTTCATTGAAACCATACCGATTTTGAAATGACAATTCTTTTTTAAAATGATATATGAAATATTATTGGCTATATAGGACGGAACTCTTATGCAAACAAAATACTTAATACACTTGAAAAAAAGTTATAAGAAGTCTATTGATAAAGCTTCTGCATAAAAGTAACTTAGAATGTGATTATGACCCTGAGTATGATTATTCATAGTGTGACGTATGATTAACTTTTTTTGTTAATGATTAGAAATGAGAACAACTGATGCTATATTGTTCAAGTTACGCAAACATGTGGTGAATTTAGTAAGCTTTGCTCATATTCACTGTGTTTTTAAAGTTACGCGGACAAAGTCGCGCGAGTCATCTAGTTTAATTAATAAATTAAATGTTAATAAACATTATATTATGTGCTCTTTAAATACAGGTACAATTTGGTGTGTGGAAATAAATTCCGTCTCGGCCTTCAGGACCTATTGATTCACCATGGTGTTTTAATCAGTGTCATAACTACGATTTGTAATTTGGACAATTATTATTATTGCACCTAGCTGTTGCCTGCCACATCATCTGCGTTTGTTTTTAAAACCTTCTTTACCGGGATAAAAAGTATACTTTGTCCATTTCCAGTTTGTTGTGGACTTCTTCTTAGACCGGATCGCGTTTGGAACCCTCATAGCTTTAGTTTTAAGTTTACGAATATAGTTATCACCATGAAATAACTACTGTGTAAATTATTGACGCGTCAAAAGTGCCTTTTTAAGGACTATTTGAATAAAGATTATTTCGAATTTAAATTTGAATATATATGCTATATATCAATTAAAAAAACTAACTAACGGACGTATTTTCTCACGTACAACATTATAGTATGGATGAAGAAGTAACACTTCTTAACAAGAAGAACAAGACTTCGGCCTTTAAAGCAGGTTACGCGATTAATGTTACGCGAAAGAAGAACAATTTTCACACGTGAAACAATTACCGGATTTCTTAGGTATATTTGCATACTCGTCCACCCACGCGCATTGCAGCAGTGTAGAGGGTTTAAGTTTTAATTCTAATCTCATCCAAAAGTGGAGGTACGTACTCAGCATCGGCACACATAGGATGGCGATGTTGATGAAAAAAAAAGTGATAAAAAAACCGTCACTGTGAATTTTCGACCTTCCATCGATTTTATAGATTCGATGTGTAAGTTGAATTGATATTTATATTACGCTGTCAATTCAATCACATCTTGCTTCTAAAAAAAAGGTTCAATAGAACTAGATCAGCGACCTGTAATACAGTATTTTATTAAACAACCGTTTTGCGGTTTCAGTCCCGGTCAAAATAAAAGAAAATAAACTGGCAAAGAATGCGCTCAAAGCCTGTAATAGACCGACGGGACATATTAACCCTGTCGTTTACCTGACGGGCGAGCGGTTCTTCGCTAATGAACTGACCGGCCGTTTGTTTAGCGCTACACAAATCGGCCCTTCGATATTTATTTGCGTCCTTGTCCTGTTTATTCGGTAATGCAAGTTGTCATTAAAAATAACTCCGCGGAAAAGTGGTCGCCTGGTACCAACTTCTATTCAATATTGATTGACATAATATGTTATTTATTATTTATTTTTATTTATTTATTATTAATATAAAAGGAATATAATTAATTATACAATAAAGACACCAAAAAACCTAACTAACCTAACTGAGTTAGACGGTCGACACAAATGAGTGTTCTCAGTGTACTCAGCCAAAAAATATTCTTTTTATTTCTGTTTGACATTTTTAATGTGTAATTTTTAGAACAGGTAATGTTTGGCAATGTTTAAATAATGTTATCTGTTATCCGCTATATTTCGTATTAGTTTAGGTAATTTCGAATCTACAAAAAGGCAGCTGTTAAACTTGTAAAAAAAAAAAACATTTTAGATTATGGGTTAAAAAACAATGAATAATTGCTTTATTTACAGCTCCATTTGCATTGCTGCTAGCGGAATCTAATATTCTTATAACAAATTCCCAAGAAACACCAATAATATAGACAGACGGTATAACGTAATATTTAGCTTCACGTTACCTGTACTCCGCTACTGATCGTTCATTCGTTCCTCGAGGGACTGGCCCTCCGTATCGACCTCACTTATTTATTAACACTTGTCCTATTAGTGTACCATTCGTTTTGTTTGGGTTTGCGTGCTTCCTCGCTAATTAAGTACGGTTAAATGTCAATTTTACTTATTATCTCAATATTAATTAAAAAGATTAGGATACTACCAAACATCTTTATGTTTTAATTAATTAGATGGATAAAAATTTTAATAAACTAAATCTTTTAATAAAATGTTATAATAAAAAAGAAAATACAAATATAAAATTAACAAAAACGAATAAAAATGAAGCTGTGATAGCCTAGGGGTTAGGCTGTCAGCCTCCTAATCAGAGGTCGGCGGATCGAATCCGGGCACGCACCTTTAACTATTCGTAGTTATGTGCGTTTAAAAAAAATAATTAAATATCACTTGCTTCAACGGTGAAGGAAAACAACGTGAGGAAACCTGCTCGTCTGAGAGATCTCCAAAATGTTCTCAAGGGTGTGTGAAGTCTGCCAATACGCATGGCCAGCGTGGTGGACTATGGCCAAACCCTTCTCATATTGAGAGGAGACCCATGCTCTGTAGTGAGCTAAGAAAGGGCTGATCATGATGATGAATAAAAATGAGCAGAAAATCCTCAATGGTAGAAACACGATAGGTCAACAAGTCATCCCGTAATCCACATAAACTTTATATAACAATAATACTTAAATATCTCATACACATACTCGTATATGGTATGGTTAATGAGGCAGTCTTATATAAATTCTAACGTAGTTTGCATTTTATAAATTAGATTTGCCCTCAGCCCTAACCACGTAACATTCGGTTAAAATAAAAAATACACTACTAGAAGTAATATAGAGCCACAGACTTGAACAAAAGGAATACATGTAAGCAAAAACGGGTAAATGCGATGTTTGTATTTAGTTAAAACAGTTCTTGTTCTTTCCATACTTACTGTTTGAATACTGAATGGTTTGAAACCTTACAAAATGAGTAGACACTGTATAACGTATTTGACTTTGAATTTGCAACAATTCAATATAACCCAAGTTTCGGTCTACTAAAACCGAAAAACATGGCAGGGAGACCGTAGGTTAAAAGTTAAGGGTTCAGGTCAGGGCAGGGCATAAAACTTTTTGTTACTTTTATGGAGTCATTTTTAGTTTGAATAAATGTACACAGTGCCGAATCAAGATTCTCAGTAATTTTAACACACTCCTTATTAGATATAATGACATCTTTTCGCAAAATTATTTATACAACTCGTGGGTACCATATTATGCCGCGTGTTCTTATTGAGCAAACAAAGCCGTATGTGTCCGCGTAACGACCTTGGTCCCCTAGACAATTCATCACTCCGAGCTCAACGCGACACTCTATTAGGACCAACCAGATTAGACACACCTGATATAAATCTTAATCAAACGAGATTTGAAACGTCTATTCTGCATCTGTTTATGCAAGCCTGGTACACCCTAGGGGTTGTCTAATTAGACAATATTTTGTAATTAGACTAAAGAGAGGCGGTTAAGAATATAGATTACTTATATAAAGCACACTTATAAGTGTGCTATATATAAGTATAGTATACTATATATAGTATAGTAGTGCTATATGATAACTGGATAAGTTACAGACTTTGGAGGTCAAAGTTCCCGCTGGGGATCTCTCGGAATGCAAGTTATTGTAATCGTTATATAGCAGGATTCAAAGTTCTTTTGTTGAATCCGCGAGCTCAATTTGAAGAAGCGTGGCTAAGTTCTGTGCATTTCACACAACTCACATAACCAATTTTAAGAAGTTAGAGTCATACCTAAGCTACTTTGTCGTTTATGTTATTATTCATATTCATCATGATCATCATGATCAACCCATTGTCGGCTCACTACAGAGCACAGGTCTCCTCTCAATATAAGAAAGGTTTGGCCATAGTCCACCATGCTGCGCTGGCCATGTGCGGATTGGCAGACTTCACACGCCTTTGAGAACATTATGGAGAACTCTCAGGCGTGCAGGTTTCCTCACGATGTTTTTCCTTCACCGTTGAAGCAAGTGATATTTTAGTTGTTTAAAAACGCACATAACTCCGAAAAGTACGTGCCTGGATTCAGACCGCCGACCTCTGATTAGGAGGCTGACGCGCTAAAGGCGCTTCTTCATATTATAATATGATTATTCTACACGCTTATCACCTTCATCATCATCATATTAACGTCCCACACACAGCGGGGCAAATTCCGCCACTTTCGTAGTGGGGACAGTTGTGGACGTTGACCCACCACGCAACTCCAATACCGTGGACAAGATACGAGTATACACGGGAATGCCAAAAATGAAATCGTTTACAAATGCCACCTTCAAAAGCCACCTTATTTAGTAAAAATAATGCAATTTAGTTTCAATTCACTATCTGGTATTTTTTGTTATTTTTGTATGTCATACTTTTGGCTTTTGCTATCTGGTTTTCATTTGCCGTTGAAATGGCTCGGTTGTGTCAAATATTTTTATTCCCCGCATACACAAAGCAGCCAGTAGTGGCGGCGCGCCGCGGCGTCTGACGCGCGCCCGTAGAGGCGTATTCACCAGTGCAGCACTATCATCCAAGTCGGAATCACTCGACACACTTTTCAGTTTTCATTCGCGTTCCATACAATTTACGGGTCATGGATCCCCGCAGCGGCGCTCGCTAGTCTCCATCAGTTATTCATTGGCACCCTCCGCAGCGCGCGGGTGCGCAGTAAACGAAAGGTCCCGGGTTTAAAACACAATTGTCATTTTTCAAATATCTAATTCGGTTGATATTGAATTTTTAATAGTGATAATTTTAAACCAAAGATTTCACTACTAGCCTTGTTTCATCGTATTTTGTGATTTTTCCAAAGTTGACTGCACTGACGTATTGAAATTGAGTCAAATTGGTTAAGTTGCTAGCGATTAAGTTTGTAACTCGGTGTTTAAACTAAATCGATCGAAAATCTACGTGAGTTAATAAAGTTAGCCTACCTATCTTTACCTCAAAAGGTGAAAGGTTGTAGACGTTACAATGTTTAAGTATTGATTAATAACCTTGCACATTTTATTCTTGTTCATAGCACATCTTTGAAATTTTAGAAAAAAGTGAACATAACATGCAATCGAGCATTTTTTCGATTTTGGATCTGGTCTGATGGAAAGTTCAGCCTCGGCTGTTCAGTGTCAACACAGTTTGGGCAAAGATTTTTCATCAAATAAATATAAAAGTAATCGTGAAATAAATTTCAAATAATTGTTGTTCAACCAAAAATGGGAAAATATATCTCTGCCAACGTAGCCGTGTTCGATAAGTACACGATCAGAAATCGTTTCAATGGATGTTAGTTTCCTGAACAATTAAATGGATAAACAACAAACAGCAAGTATAATTTATACTCACAAAATACTCCACTAGAACCTAAGAAGAGGTTCTAGTGGAGTATTTTGTGTGGTGTTGTACTATACTAATCTCCCGGTTGTCGGCGGAATATAGCAAATTATACTTGCTGTTTGTTGTTTATCATGGAATTCCGCAAAGTAACGCCTGCTTCTATTCATTAATTAAATGGATTACATGCAATAGGTAGTAATATGCTTTCAGTATTATTCGGTCTATAGCAAACAAAGTGTGTATTTTATTAGCACATAGATATCGATTTTGATACCATACAATCTCAGTAGAGAGCTGTTCCCCCTCTTTTGTCCGCAAGTACGACTTTTGACGACTTCCGTGGCGCAGCGCGTGCGCTGTTGCATTTTAAAGTTGGAGGTCCTGGGTTCGATTCCCGGCTCGAGTCTGGTCTGGTGGGAGGCTTCGGCCGTGGCTAGTTACCACCCTACCGACAAAGACGTGTCGCCAAGCGATTTAGCGTTCCGGCACGATGTTGTGTAGAAACCAATTAGGAGTATGAGTTTACCATACCCCTAACAGGTTAGCCCGCTACCATCTTAGACCGCATCATCACTTGCCATCAGGTGAGATGCAGTCAAGGGCTAACTTGTGGTAAATAAAAAAAAAAAAAGTATGGAATGCCAGCCATCGTTGCTTTCCATCAGAGGTGGTCCAGCTGAGATGTGAGCTGGATGCGGTAAGTAAACAGAGCTCGCGCAGTATCTCCGCTCGCTCGTTTCAAGCGTGTTCTAAAAGCTGCGGCATTCAAAAAAAGCGATCAATTCCACTAGATGAGCTTTTATTACACGATCCTATTTACGCTCATCCATTTCACGGAGAAAATTTATGATGCGCTTAAATTATCCTTTGATACCGCCGCCGTAGCGTAGCTCGGCCGGAGCCCGGGGTCCGCTTCACCCATCCGCTTTTATTATACGCTATTTACTCTGGCCTTTTTATCATTCATTGAAAGCTTTGTGAGCGTCCACTCGCTAATGAAAGATCATATATATTATGGTTTTTACACACATATACGAATATGTATAGTCAACAAAACTCATCAATAATGTTAGCGTCAATCTATATATTTCAATGACACAGCTTTCGCACTGTTAAACACAAGTTTTAAACTTAATAAACGTAACGCTTGTTACATATGTTACAATAACGTAGGTACGTATTTTATTTTATTTTAAGACATATAAAAACGAATAGAGATTTTAATTAAGTTGTATTCACTTTGATGGTAGTAATAGGAATGAAGTGCCTCGTTGATTCTCTAGTAAAGAAAGATCAAAGTTCTACTCCCACTTCATTACTATGCCTACAGAAACATAGACAAATTAGCAGTATCATACACTTTGTAGGTAATGAGTATACTAACACTTTCTACATTGGTAAACATTAATATTAATACAAATATATTAGCGTTATCAATTGAATGGTAAATAGGATATCTAACACATAGTTGATCTGTGTAACTTCTACATGGAGTCGTTAAATAAATCACGATGATAAATAATCAATCATAAACGTAAATCTGTCATTTTAAATGGGCGCAATAGCAAGATTTATAATTAACGTCTCAGTGCTCTATCATTGGCCAGAGGCTTTCAGAGCATAAACGCACCATGCAGCTTCGATTCAGGTAGGCGGGCTTTAAATATTATTGACGCATATTAGTGGTAATTAATGAGACTGACGGCTTAATATGAACTAGAGGCATAAGGGTTGAAACAATCAATCGCCTGACTCCGGGCTACGGCTGGAATATAGTGATAAATGCTAAACAATAGGCCAAAGAATCAGATTACCATGACAACTTCATGAGATCAACGACAACAGAGAGAAAAAAACATAGGCAATTTCATGTCTGATTTATACTTAGAGGCATGCTGTTTTTATAATAAATAATAATCATATAATAATGAATATCACCGTTCATACAATATATACATTGAAAATACCAAGCAGAGATGCTGCTTCATAAAAAGAGGAATACAGAGCTTTCCACCACGCTGCACCAAAGCGGGTCGTCAGGCTCTCATAAAATGAACTCTGACTCTTGAATACCTATTCAGATGCGTGACCGACGGCTTAACGTACTCTCGCGATCGTGCAAGGTGAAGGTAAAGTTTTTATTTTAATTCTGAAAAGTGAATCATATATCCAAATACAGATACGTCTACGTAGCTTAACCAGCTAGAGGAGACAGAATATGATAAAATTTATAATTTGACGACCTCCGTGGCACAGCGCGCGCGCTATAATCTGACGATTATAAATTTGGAGGTCCTGGGTTCGATTCCTGGCTCGAGTCTGGTCTGGTGGGAAGCTTGGCCGCGGCTAGTTACCACCCTACCGACGAAGACGTGTCGCCCAGCAATTTAGCGTTCCGGCACGATGTCGTGTAGAAACCGATAGGAGTATCGGTTTACCATACCCCTAACAGGTTAGCTCGCTACCATCTTAGACTGCATCATCACTTACCATCAGGTGAGATTGCCGTCAAGGGCTAACTTGTAGTGGATAATAATTTAAAAAAAACCAAGTAAGCGTTACATTGCTATTAGCTTTGAATTAGTGAAATACCGGGCAACCACATGTCAGTTTAGGCGGGAACTGTAATTGCACGAAGGTAAATTGTGATTTAATATTCATCCGGCGTTCGGACTATGCGACATTTACGTTACAGCGTTACAGCTTGTGATAACATTACAAGCTACGTAATGATGTGCCAGGCACGGCACGCGTCTGTCATTATTGACACTGAGAGTATGAAACAATAGCCATGATTCTCTCCATATTACGTTCGAATGAAGGAAACCTCTAAATATATTTTTAAATTCTGTTTACGATTAAGTACTACTCGCTTCTAAGTACTTACTGTTTTTAATACAGCAAAAGCGAGTGGTAAAGGTGTATTTCTACTAATGCACTTAACAATTTTTTGGTTATACGGTATATAAATATATGATAAATTGTTCGTTTGTTGTTAATATATTTGTTGTGGTATATTGGAAGCAGTGATAGCCTAGTGGTTAGGGCGTCAGCCTCGATCGGCGGTTCGAATCCGGGCACGCACCTCTAACTTTTCAGTGTGCGTTTGTAAAAATTAAAATATCACTTGCTTCAACGGTGAAGGAAAACATCGTGCGGAAACCTGCACGCCTGAGAGTTCTCCATAATTTTCTCAAAGGCCTGTGAAGCTTGCCAATCCGCACATGGCCAGCGTGGTGGACTAGGGCCAAACCCTTCTCATATTGAGAGGAGACCCGTGCTCTGTAGTGAGCTGGTAATGGGTTGATCATGATGATGATTGTTCCACCCAATATTTAATTATAGTATAGACTGCGGTAAATTTTTTGTCAAAATATATAGTAGAGTAGTTCAATTTTCAAAATCCGGTAGTATTAGTGACCCCACTTACGTTACACATGTTTCTGTATTACCCACTTTAAATAAAAGATTTGAAAAACTTGTATTAAACCAATATGATCATGTTTATAACAATGATTTATTACAGAAGAATGATTTATTATAGAAGCAATACGGTTGTACGCGGGGTCACTGAACGACCGGCGCTGGTGTTCAATTATTACACGATATATTTGGTAGCCTGGGACGAGCCACGTGACGCACTCGAATGTGTTCCACATATTCAACTTTGGTCAGAAAACTACACTTATATGGAATTAAAAATCATGCTAGATTTATAATTATAAGAGCAAAATTACGGGATCCAACTGTGGTCCAATCTGTAAGTGTAGTTTTTCTATTTATCATTGTACACCCCAACCTCGCCTTACTTTATATTTTATTCCTGATTTGTGCTAGGTTGCCTGGTAGATCGCTCATTAGCGATAAGGCCGCCTATTGCACCTATTTATTTTCTGTGTGTTTATTTCTTTTCTTTTTTTTTCTTCTGTATTAGTGTACAATAAAGTATATTTTCATTTCATTTCATTTTCATTTAAGTACCGCGAACATACTCTGCTCACAAAGATCCCATAATATACTTAGGGTCTTATCAGCTAGTCCATGGTACGCCTGCAATTCAGAAATCCACGAATACCTTGAAATTCTAACCATCACAGACGAAGCAAAACACTATACAGCTACCTATAGGGATCGCCTGACGTCGCATCCAAATCCACTGTCACACTCGCTGCTACAGCCTCCCTCCGTCAAGAGACTCAAAAGAACCGATGTGGTTATTAAGGGGATCTAGGGCACTGGTCCTTAGTTCCCCCAAACTTTCTGATACTGCAACTGAACTGTTTATAGTCTGATAAACTAATTGCAGATAATTAAAAAAAAAAATAATAAAAAAAAAAAAAAAAGAAATATCACTTGCTTCAACGGTGAACGAAAACAACGTGAGGAAACCTGCACGCCTGAGAGTTCTCAATAATGTTCTCATGGCCAGCGTGGTGGACTATGGCCAAACCCTTCTCATATTGAGAGGAGACCCGTGCTCTGTAGTGAGCCGGTAATGGGTTGATCATGGTGATGATAAAAAAAAAATCACATCCTCCGGAATTAATGCTCCTACTGAGTTTGGCGCAGTTGCTGAGCGAAATCGTCCAGTGCTTAAGATCATTCGGTAACCGATATCTCTAGCACGAAAATGAACTCAATATTCAATATGCATAAGAAATATTATTTGCTAACCGTTCTATAGCACATAGCTCGGAGAACCGATGGACGTTGGGGTCCCAGGTGCTGGAATGGCGACCTCGCACCGGTAAACGTAGCGTTGGTCGAACCCCAACAAGGTTCAAAGGACAGACGACATCAAACGAGTCGCAGAGAGCCGCTGGATACAAGTGGCCCAAGACCGTGTCCATTGGAACAACCTACAGACCTATGTCCAGCAGTGGACGTCGGTTGAAATGATGATGATGAACCGTTCTATAAACACTTTTCAGAAGTAAAAATGAATGAACAACACTGAGAAAACGTCCAGATTAAACCGCTTCATACCATTTTAACTTGCTCATTATAATTGCTGGGAATGAAATTGCCTTCCATCTCATTTATATGTTGAGACCTGTTATGATAATGTAGCTTACTAACAAATCAAATGAATGGTATTTGTTATTCTTGGTCAAACTTAATAATTGTTTCTGATATCTGAACAATTTTATTACATCCCAATCAAAAGCGTAAAAGTTTACGTAAAGCGAAATTGGAGATTTCAAAAAAAATATATATTAGAAACTCACAGAGTTTATTCGATGGAATAGCGAGAGGGAAAACAAGCGAGCGGCAATAAGGCTTAGGTTATTGGCTCCCGATGAAATATTGATGAAGTTACCGCCGCTATCCAATGTAAAAATAGTCTTTTCCGCTTCCCGAAAGATTTCAAGGTTGTTTCATACTTTCAGACTTATTTAATGGTTAAATTGTGATCTCTTTTTACGATGATGTCCTGGTAACTGGAAATGTTTTTCTTATGATTAGACTTTGTTATTATTTACTTTTTTAAACAAGTACGTAATAACAAAAATACAAATAACACGACTGCCGAACAACACACTTAATGAATTTTCGCATATGAAAGTGCTGCCTTAAAGTTTTTTATTTTTTATCCACTACAAGTTAGCCCCTGACGGCAATCTCACCTGATGATAAGTGATGATACAGTCTAAGATGATATGGCCAGCTAACCTGTTAGGGATATGGTAAACCCATACTACTAATTGGTTTCTACACTAAATCGCTTGGCGACACGTCTTTGTCGGTAGGGTGGTAACTAGCCACGGCTGACGCCTCCCACCATACCAGACTCAAGCCGTGCCGGAACGATAAATCGCTTGGCGACACGTCTTTGTCAGGTGGGTGGTAACTAGCCACGGCCGAAGCCTGTTGTTTCAACAACAACTCCCAACGGACGCCATATTGTTTTTTTTTTTCTATACAAAACACGTCCTAATATCGGAATGGCTCATTTTCTCTAAGATTCTAGCTCAGGCGGGTTATAGTCATTAGTCAGTTCACTGATTTATTCATTAGCATTTGTCAGCGATCAAAATCACCCGGTGATCTAAATTGGAGTTTTAAATTATGTGTGTGTGCTTAGGTGTTTCATCCTCGCTCAGATCAATCTTGGGCATTCCTATTCTTAATGAGTTACTATATTAACTGTTTATAATCAGTTTCTGTAAAAACTAAATATTTTCAATCCAATTTACTACTGGATGCATGATGATATGACATGATAAGATTTATTTATTTATTAGAAAGCCAACGGTATACAAAAAAATATTTACAGGTATATATTTTAAGACAAATTATGTATACTTAGGACTATCAATGTATATACTCACTCATAGGCTTACTCGACAAGCATAATATAAAACTTAAACTAAAACATTTATTGCCAAAAAAAAAATACTATAATAATCTACAACTATAAAATTATATTAATTAAAAAGCCAAAATACTAATTTTATGTTAACTAACAATTTAATCACAATTTTAAAACAAGCCATGTACTTATGTATAAGATATATATGAGATATGGCTCATGTGATTGTGATACATTGTACCCAGCGTCCCAGAACTAAAGCAAGCGAACTAGAAAAACATGTTGGCACAGGTTATTGACTAGCGGCGAAATATTGATGAAGTTACATAGACCTTCCGCCGCCGCATCGCTTTGAAGTTTATCAGCCAACCTATCGACGTACAATATTAATGAAGACATGTACCGATATTATGCAAATTTCCTTTGTAATACAGCTATTAGCTTAATTTTAGTTTCAAATGACGGCGTTTACATTATGTAATACGATTACTTATTTTGAATATGAGAATTGTTGCCTGGTACCTCGAGATCTGGAAATACCACGACGTACGTTTGACAACCTCCGTGGCGCAGCGCGTGCGCTGTTGCATTTTAAAGTTGGAGGTCCTGGGTTCGATTCCCGGCTCGAGTCTGGTCTGGTGGGAGGCTTCGGCCATGGCTAGTTACCACCCTACCGACAAAGACATGCCGCCAAGCGATTTAGCGTTCCGGCACGATGTTGTGTAGAAACCAATTAGGAGTATGAGTTTACCATACCCCTAACAGGTTAGCCCGCTACCATCTTAGACTGCATGATCACTTGCCATCAGAGATGCAGTCCAGGGCTAACTTCTGGTGAATATATAAAAAAAAAACACCAAGGTACATAGGTAAAATCCGAATATCAGTTATTTTAATCCCTGTGCGAAATTATGGCCATAAATGTTGTTCAGAATTTAACGTATAACTGGGACAAGTAAGGTTTTTTTTGAATAGACATAATAAGTCGTATTCAAATATTTAGAATGAGAACATTTCCTTGAATTCATTTAAGATACTTTTCGATCGATGGCGTCGCTAAGGTATTAACCCGCGCTAGCGAATTCCAAATTAAGATTTATATAATCCTGGGAATATTGTCATGTGTTCAGTTCCAATTTCAATATGTAGTACAGTCCGGTAAAAATATAATAGCTTAAAAGTTCAGTACTACGTGCAATAGAGAAGCCTTAGTAGAGTATTTAATAAAAAATCAAATCAAATCAAGACGAATTGTATTTAATATTATAAAAACAGCGTACCTCGACACCAAAAATCTTAACATGGACCTCAAAAATTTGGTCCTTAAGTGATCTAAAAATCATTTTGATATATTAATATATGTCATATTTCGAATTATCTGTATAAAACCCAATGTGAACTGGTTACGGATACCTAAGTAGTTCCTGGAAACAAATTGTGCTTCTACCCTCTGTGTCCAGATTAGCTCAAAAATACAAACTACACACAGCTGGTGATCGTTAATTTGTACCGAATATCTATCATTGCATGAAAACATCCGATATCAAAATGCATATCCACACTTTGAAATGGGCGCTCGGATGAAACTGGTTACGGGCCAACAAAACCCCTGCAATAAAGTCGGCAATTAAAGTCAATACATCGATGCGCTTTTCAGGCTCGCTGTTTGATGTTACGTTGCAATGTTTCTAAAGCAAACTCGGCGGCGAGGATTTTTACATTTCCACCGAGGGTTGGCTGGTCAAAAACACAAAAGGGGGCATTTAATTCATACTGCCTGGTGGATTATCCTAGGTCCTGCACTTTTTAGAGTTATTTAAATGTTTAATATAATTTTAAGTGGCATGTGAGATGGTGATAACAAAAAGAAAATTTACCTGGCTAAGTTTGTTGTGGGCTTCGTCTTAGACCGGGGCGCGTTTGGAACCCTCATAGCTTCAGTTTTAAGTTTACGAATGTAGTTATCACTATAAAATCACTACTATGTAAATTATTGACGCGTCAAAAGTGCCTTTTAAAGGAATATTTGAATAAAGATTATTTGAATTTGAATTATTAATAATATACGAAAAGCGCAAATATGAGTCGTAGTCGCATATCTCAACTACAAGCAAATTTAAAACGCATTGAATAATTAACGAAATAAGAGTATAAACAATTATTTACATATATTATCAACAGTCATTGGACTGCTTTTAAAAATATTTTAAACAAAATTCAAAGCAAATATTTCTCACAATAGTTAGGTGATAAACAAAAATAAGTAGGCCGGTAAGGCGTCGCGGCCGGTTATAAATAATCTTATTTCTATTAAACAAAACGGCGGCAGATGAAACCTCGAGGCACTGCTAGTGAGTCCGTAACCTCTATACGGCTCTACAGGAGACCACCGCACGCTGGGCGCTGATCGCTCTAGAACCTCACATTTATATATAAACCTTTTAAAACTTCCTTAAATGAGAATTTACAAACAAATCCAATATATTTTAAAGCGAGCGCTTTAAAAGCTAGATATGTACCGCCCGCTGACAAAACCAATGACACGGTAGGAAGGAGATGAAATTTAAACCCCACGAACTAAAACAGATTTTCAAACAGCACACGGATGGCGCGGTCGGTGTAAAAGTTTGCTCAAAGCTTTATTAATGTTCAGTAAACAAACTTAATGTAGTCCAAACCACGCGCTGACGCGACTTTAATATTGAAATTTAAAAAGATATTTTCAAAATAAAAATAACATTATTCACTTTGTCTTCAACAGCAGCACGAAGTACTAGGTATTTCAAAAATTCAGATTTCAGTCGCCCAAGCGACAACGAGATCTTTTTTTTTTCTACAAGTTAGCCCTTGACGGCTATGTCACCTGATGGTAAGTGATGATGCTGTCTAGGATGGTAGCGGGCTAACCTGTTAGAGGTATGGTAAACCTACGCTCCTAAATGTTTACTACGCGACATCGTGCCGGAAAGCTAAATCGCTTAGCGACAAGTCTTTGTCGGTAGGGTGATAACTAGCCACGGCCGAAGCCTCCCACCAGACCAGACTCGAGCCGGGAATCGAACCCAGGACCCTCCAACTTTATAATGCGACAGCGCACGCACTGCGCCACGGAGGTCGTTGAGATCGATCGCACATGGTTATTTGTAAACTATAAAACATATAATTAAGTTTCGTCAGCAATCTCTTTTTGAATATAATAATATATTACGCGGTCAAGCGCTTGAGACCAGAAACAATACAAAATAGAAAAAAAATGATACAGCAACAACTTAGTCCATACTAGAAGCCGGTAATCGGTTAAATTAAATTGACTTTTTTAACGCTGTTTTTTTATTGATTAAAAAGCTTTTATTATTTTACATTACATGTTCACTATTTGTTTAACGGTAATATTAAAGAAGATGGATAGCAAAATTTTTTCTTTCTTCAGTTCCAACATTTTGATCGATATTTTCATTTCAAACGGAATAATACTATTTCGTTTATTATTATTAACCTTGAGCTGTAAAGGTACACAAAAATATTCTATTTTATACTTTACAGTATCGATTAGACGTAACAGCGGAAGAGAAGTGCTGTCTATATATAAGAGTAATAAAATAAATATAATTTGAAAACGTAACTTCTTAAGAAATAAGTAATCATCAAGAACACCGAGTACTCATTTATACTGAAATTTAATGGCTTGAGGCTAATTAACTTATTTTCCTCTAACCATCTTTTGAGTTTTAAGTCAGTGACCACTTTAATTTAAATTAGCTATTATTTTAGCATAACTGTCTTAACTAGCACCGAGAATTTATATGTAAGCCCTACAAATAAGCTGTATTAAATTTCTCCGCGTAATGTTCTACTTTAAATTACATAATAAGTGCTAATTAAGAAAGTTAAAAGTTGCCGCGCGCCTTGTTGAACTTGTTAAACTATTACGAAGTTGTTACAGACTTCTTTTACCGCCCTTACTTTTTAAACAGATTGTTATATAATACAGAGAGATCGTCTAAACTTCAAATATTCTTCTTCTTAGGCAGGAGGCACCTAGCCTCTCCAACTAGTGAAGGTTGGCAGTTAGAATAGCATATTTTGCCTTGTCTCCCGCGAGGCTGAAAAGCTGGGCGGCACTCGCGATCCCTGTCCACTGCCTGATGTTTCGCAACCAAGACTTCCTCTTGCGACCGATGCACCTCCTTCCCGCTACTTTTTTAAATATTGTACGCCATTAATCACGAAAGCGGCTGCAATAAAAGCGGGGAAGGTTTCCGATGCAAAGTTGGATTACATACCATTGGTAATACTTAGCGAATAGGGACATGAAACGCTTCACTGTCCGCAGTTAAAACTACTAAAATGTCTCGGAGCTGTGCTGTGTCTAGTAGATACTAGAGGACGGGGTTTTTACCCAATATATAAAACAGCAGAGCACGTGCCGTTCTGTCTGTGTATCATTGTATATATCATCATCATCATCATGATCAACCCATTAAAGGCACGGGTCTCCTCTCAATATGAGAAGGGTTCGGCCATAGTCCACCACGCTGGCCATGTGCGGATTGGCAGACTTCACACGCCTTTGAGAACATTATGGAGAACTCTCAGGCGTGCAGGTTTCCTCACGATGTTTTCCTTCACCGTTGAAGCAAGTAATATTTTAATTGTTTAAAAACGCACATAACTCCGAAAAGTTAGAGGTGCGTGCCCGGATTCGAACCGCCGACCTCTGATTAGGAGGCTGACGCCCTAACCACTAGGCTATCACCGCTTCATTGTATATATATATATATTACTGTCTTATTATCGAAACAGTGCCAAAGTATCTGTAAATGAAAATTAAATATAAATATTACGAGTTGGAAGGCGGAAATCATCGCACGAGCTGATTCTCGTAGCGCGCTACTAGCTCTACGTTCGTAGCACCGACGTAGCTTCTTGCTTCTAGCCGGATTAAACATCAAAACGCGTCAACATAAAATGCTCTCGAAAAGGTTTTCCGCGCGTCAGCGTCACCCGGGGCTACACCCGCGTCAGTAGTCAATTTTTCATACTTTTCTCATAGTTTACAAAATCTGTATTATATATAAAACAAATAATCTAAAGAAAATCTTTTTTAAAAATTTAATGCATGCCCATAAAAAGATTGCTTAGTTCGAGAACCGCATTGAACTGTACCGTTCTTAACATTAGAAGTAAGAAGTAAACTTATAGTGCCGTTTAGTAGGCTGCACAAAATTAGTAACTTATTCAAATTGTATTATATATTTATAATAATTTATCTTTTAATATCATGGAGATGTCTATCAAAAAGTTCAAAGTTTTCATAAAACGTAAGCTTATAGAGCTGTGATAGCCTAGTGGGTGGGGCGTCAGCCTCCTAATCAGAGGTCGGCGGTTCGAATCCGGGCACGCACCTCTAACTTTTCGGAGTTAAGTGCGTTTTTAAACAATTGAAATATCACTCACTTCAACGGTGAAGGAAAACATCGTGAGGAAACCTGCATGCCTGAGAGTTCTCCATAATGTTCTCAAAGGCGTGTGAAGTCTGCCAATCTGCACATGGCCAGCATGGTGGACTATGGCCAATCCCTTCTCATATTGAGAGGAGATCCGTGCTCTGTAGTGAGCCGGTAATGGGTTGATCATGATGATGATGATGAAGCTTATAGAAAGAACTTTTTACGATATTAAGGATTACATAAATGTTAAATAAGCTTGGGTGTGAATTGCTCAAACTTCATAGCTAATTATAAATTATTATTAGCTATGTATGACGTTGATAACAAAAAAACCCCACGGCTAAGTTGTTGTGGGCTTCATCTTAAACCTGGGCGCAATGGGAACCCCTTTACTTTTAACTTGGCGAGTGTAGTTATCACCATAACTACACTTGCCAAAAATATATTATATAGATGACGCTTCATAGATGCCTGTAATAGGTTGAATAAGCTATTTTAACACGAATAAACCTAGAGATTTAGGGTTTTAATTTTACTAATTTGTAAAACACTAGAAGAACACTATCAAAAAAAACCCTCGAACAAAGATCAAATCATTACCATTTATTAGAGCAAAAACATGCGACATGGCAGGGTAGTGATAAGTATTCGCGGTAGCCATAACAGCCGTGCAGGGAGCAAATAAACAGATCAAGAAAAATCTTCAAGCCCCTTTTCTCACTCGTATTAACTATGTGAGCTAATTCTAATCCCGCCCCGTTGCAAGCTCCACGCTACCCTAATTCCCGCCAGATTGCATTTTACATTGAAGGCACATCGCTTTCCGTTAAAGTTAAATATCGGGGGCTTTTAACCCGATATTTAAATAAGAAACCCTTTCCACCTGGATTCTCAACTTCCCTTGATTTCTGAACTGAACTGACCACTTTTACTGAAATTCAAACAAACGTGTACAGTGAAAATCTTTTTAACTAAACTTTGACGTTTTTGTGTTTGAGATGACATCTACAAAATTGTGTTAGTAGATGTAAATCGAGGATCAATTGTTGGCATTATAAACTTAAATTCACTACCAAATAAAAAATAAAACTTGATTTTTCAGATATTACTGTAATCTCAAAGTAAAGATGCTGCGCAGTCGAAGAGTATTACAGGCGTGTTATTTAATTCATAGCGCAAATTAATACATTATCTTGGCGTTTCGTTTGATTGAGCATTATTAAATCACTAGGAGTTTCAATGCTCCCGGCTCAAGCACTGGAAGCACATTGATAATATAGAATGAGATAAATTTTAACACCAAATTGAATTAAAGGTTGTATAACTATTAAGCGGTGATAGCCTAGTGGTTAGGACATCGGCCTCCTAATCAGAGGTCGGCGGTTCGAATCCGGGCACGCACCTCTAACTTTTCGGAGTTATGTGCGTTTTAAAAAATTAAAATATCACTTGCTTCAACGGTGAAGGAAAACATCGTGAGGAAACCTGCAGAGTTCTTCATAAGGTTCTCAAAGGCGTGTGAAGTCTGCCAATCCGCACATGGTCAGCGTGGTGGTCTATGGCCAAACCCTTCTCATATTGAGAGGAGACCCGTGCTTTGTAGGGAGCCGGTAATGTGATGATCATGATGATGACGATAACTATTAAAAGTTAATACTCACGCCCTGCAGTATACCAAACATATGTACAAATGAAACAGTGATACATGAATGTTCTATTTGTACACAGTTATGGATAATTACTTATATTCAGACCAATTGTTTCCTTTCACGCTTAAACTATTAAAGCGTTTGCGATAAAATATAGCGAGGAGATAATTGCGTCCTAGGTAAGGATGTTGAACAGTTAACGCGTTAAAACGCACTAGTAGTAGCAATAATAAATTCTTTTGTATAACCTTGTACACGCTGTAATAATATTAAAAGATGTCCGCTTAATATAATCATTAGTCTACATAGTGTAATCCCATGAGAGCTTAAATGTTTACTCTAAATGCTGCGGCTAGAAATGGATTTATGAATACGGAATGAATTTATGCCGAGTACGTCATCAGGCCGTCTCGCATACAATTAGATTATATTTAACTTGAGAGTTTTATTTGTTAACTAGTAGAACCTATTCACGTTTCTTATTAAAATTGTTTTAATAATCTTCTGAAGTATTCATACAATTAAAGCTTTGGTGTTAAGAATGTGAAAATATTGTAATATTTCAACGTGGCATGTCGAACGGCCATGTAACTGCAACTTAGTTTTTACTAATGCAGTTAACAAGGTAATTTTTTTATATACTGTATTTTTATGTATTTTGTTGCTCCCAATAAATAAATAATTATAGACAGCTTCCCAATCTATCTTAAACTTATTCAAATTAGTTTAATGCCCTTATTGGAAGAACTCCGTGGCGCAGCGCGTGCAATGTCGTATTATTAATTGGAAGGTCCTGGGTTCGATTCTCAGCTCGAGTCTTATATGGTGGTTAGCCTTTGCCGCGGTTAGTTAACACCACACCACATGGCATAACCATAACGTCCATAACGCCGCTATGATTCCAAGTAGAACTGATTGGGAGGATGTGTTCAACAGGAAACGCATCAGTCCTCATCACATCTACATCTACTGTGGTACTGCTGTGGTGATGTTAATGGCTGACGTGAATCACTTAACATCAGGTGACCGATCTGCTCGTTTGCCCGCGGTGAAAAATAAAAAAAAATACATAATATTATAACTCATATATAATAACATCAACATTGATTCACAGGAAGACAAGTTATAAAAGAAGTGTTATTTGAATACAGATCTTCTTCAAAAGATTGTCAGTATTTTTTCCCTTTTCTCTTTTTTATTCTATTATCAATGAATCAGTCATGTCTCATTATGCTCTGTGATCTTTACAATCTTCCCACACTGAAATGTAAGATTTCTAGTTAGTTTGAACAGCCCGTTCGTAATTGTTTCGCCGAGCGCTGAGCGCGATGCGTTTTTGTACTTTGCATATTTTATTCATTAGGGCGTTTGCGCGCCGGCTAATTGAGTTTCCAATTTATGCAAAATAATATCCTGAATGAAGCGCTGCCACAACGAACAGATTTCATATTTTGTTAAAATACTCATGAAATAAAAATAAATAAATGCCGGATTGCCGATGTTATATTGTAAGCTATTTTTATAATACGATTGTAGACAAATAGCTGAATAGAATTGAATACACATGAAATTTTACTAACGTACATAAAAAGTAGGTACTGGTACTAGTTTCTTACAAGGTTATGGTCGAATTATAATTCATTCTACACGCACTTCAGCCGGATAAAGAAGGATTGTTGATTATAGTTATTATTATTTATATGTGTGGCATACATGCATATGCATCGGTGATATGAAAATATTTACTCAATAATTTAATATTTACAATATTTTGGAGAATATCTCTCCACCTGACACACAACAAATAACAATAAAAATTATAATCGAATTTCTATTAGCGAGCAACCTATTTATTTTTCATGGTTACTACGGTTTTGTATAGTGAGTTGAGCTTAGATACAGCCAAGTATGAATCGCCTCATAACCTCGTATTATAATACTCATGTTATAGTAATTTACTATAGCAGCAGGCGAGCAATAACTATATAAATATTTTAAATTGATCACTTTTATCTGTTTAAATAATGGAATTATAAACTTTTACATAAAAAAAAAAACTATTAAACTATTAATTGTGCCAGTTAAACAAATAATATGGAAATGTAACAATAAATTCCTAATTTAAACTTATTTGTAATCAATTTAAAGTTACGTAAAAACCTAATGATAACATATCATACTACTTCTTTCTGAATAAAGGCCTTCCAATTCAGTGTAGGTAATTATGGACCGTAGATCATCGTCTTCTCAGAGTTATCTGCACTGCAGCATTCTCCCTGGATCCCAAGAGACTCATCTTCGTGAGTTTCACTGTTCAATGACTCATTCATCACTGATGTAATGCTTCCGGGCATAGCCTTCTTGAAAGAGTATTTGATTTTCTGTGAGTCTCCCGCTACGCTTTTCGATAAATCATACTTTCTCAAAACAAAAATTTTATATTGCCATTCTTTAGTAGAAGCTGTGATAGCCTAGTGGTTAGGACATCCGCCTCCTAATCAGAGGTCGGGGGTACGAATCCGGGCCCGCAGCTCTAACTTTTCGGAGTTATGTGCGTTTTTAAGTATTTTTTTTTTTTTATTTATTATTAATATACAAGGAATATAATTAGTTATACAATAAAGGCACCGAAAAAACCAAAGAGGTTTGTCCTTAATTAAAAGATCACTTGCTTCAACGGTGAAGGAAAACATCGTGAGGAAACCTGCACGCCTGAGAGTTCCCCGTAATGTTCTCAAAGGCGTGTGAAGTCTGCCAATCCGCACATGGCCAGCGTGGTGGACTATAGCCAAACCCTTCTCATATTGAGAGAAGACCCGCGCTCTGTAGTGAACCGAGAATGGGTTGATCATGATGATGATTCTTTAGTACGTCTTAACTTTAATCAAAAAAACCTGATTTTAGACAAAATATAAATAATTGAAAAAAAATTTAGTACTAAAAACAATGCCGTATGAGAGATAAGTATTTTGTATATAGATCCATAATAGTTACAACTCAACAAACGAAGAAATAACCGTAAGCCGATCTGCTAAATGGTAATAATACATTGAAACGTGAGACGGCTCGGCTTCGTCGCCATTGAATCCTATCCTAACCTAACAGATTATGCGTAAACCCTCTGTACGGTAATTTATTCGGTATTCAAATAACCTTTATGAATGTGTTAAACTTGAAATGTCACTCTTAACGCCTCACTAAAAGGTGAGACCTAATAAACATTCGCAAAGATAGGCGGTCCACGATGGACTTACTAGTACATTAATGATCATGTTAAAAAGATCATCATACCTTTTTAAACATAATATCCTTATTATAGTTGAAAGTATACAGTATTTTTTTATTACAATGTGCAATGCATATTTCTGGTGGGAGGCTTCGGCCGTGGCTAGTTACCACCCTACCGACAAAGACGTGCCAAGCGATTTAGCGTTCCGGCACAATGTCGCGTAGAAACCGAAAGGAGTATGGGTTTACCATAC
Source organism: Lasiommata megera (assembly GCA_928268935.1). Classification (NCBI taxonomy): domain Eukaryota; kingdom Metazoa; phylum Arthropoda; class Insecta; order Lepidoptera; family Nymphalidae; genus Lasiommata; species Lasiommata megera. Next base: position 13,309,089 of record OV743329.1, read on the forward strand.
CCCTTACAGGTTAGCCCGCTACCACCTTAGACTGTATCATCACTTACCATCAGGTAAGATTGCCGTCAAGGGCTAACTTGTAGTGGATTAAAAAAAAAATCCTAATTCGCTTCACGATAAGGAGACCAAATACCTGTTTTTTTTTCTAAACTCTATAGCTAATTATTTATTTTAAAGAATACACAATACACATATAATATAAATACAAGAACTTAAAATAAACTTTAGATTAACCTAAAACTAAAAACCTTAAAAAATATAATATCATAACTAAAATATATTATTAAAAGGTTCCGAAGATACTGGCAGCGTTCCCTTTGACTAGCTAGACTAAGTCTTTACCCGAGGTAGCTGGCAGCTCCTAACTCGGTAATAATATAATATAGGCCATTCTGTAAGTTTCGACGCTGTACTCAAACATTTACTTTATAAATTGCGCTATTAAAAAAACAATGCTATCGTGACGATAAACTCCAGTGGCATTTTTTCATAGCGCCGCTGATCCCATCGACATAATAGGTTTCACACCCGCGGGACCCATTGGTAAATATTAGCCTTTACACTTGCACGATCGCATTGCCCTTTTCTCTATGGACTCGACTTTATGAACCTGTACTTATAATAAAACTGTAACTAGACGATTCCAGTACATTGTATGTACAGACATCGTCCACTTACAGTTTTATTGCATTTAAACACTGAAAATAACAATCGAGGGAATCTATAATATTGGTATAGAACAGGCCCCGTTAGTCATTGATTTACCACTAGCCGTAGATAGAGCGCGTCATACAAAAACAAGGGGAGAATTTGTCACCAACTAACTATACATTCATACATATCGGTATATCGATGTAATACAACCCGTCTAATACACTAGACATCTGGTCGTTATATTATCTATAGCGGCGCGTAGTGCTTTGTAATTCATTCGGATTATACGGCTCGAGTGTTAAAATCGGTGACTTTCGTCTAGCCTTGTCATACACTAGGGGAAGGGAGTGCACGCGTCGCTATTTGTGCACTACTTTTCCGTCCCATTTTTTGAGCGTTAATGATCGATTTACGGCTAGTGGTAAATCAATGCCGTTAGTACGTAGACCCAGTTAGAGGTGTGGCAGCGATAACGAAATTTCTATAACTAGATTGAGTGTTATATTTTTTGTACCTCTTATGTATTTATTCTAATTTTGTTTGGAAGAGCGGAGTCATCCGCCTCATGGCTAACTACCCCCAAAAGAAGTCTCCCTTTTGTGTATAGGTAATGTTTTGTAGCTGATGAAATATAGGTGAATATAGGCGAAGCGGTGATAGCCTAGTGGTTAGGACGTCAGCCTCCTAATCAGAGGTCGGCGGTTCGAATCCGGGCACGCATCTCTAACTTTACGGAGTTATGTGCGTTTTTAAAACATAAAAAATATCACTTGCTTCAACGGTGAAGGAAAACATCGTGAGGAAACCTGCACGCCTGCGAGTTCTCCATAATGTTCTCAAAGGCGTGTGAAGTCTGCCAATCCGCACATGGCCAGCGTGGTGGACTATGGCCAAACCCTTCTCATATTGAGAGGAGACCCGTGCTCTGTAGTGAGCCGATACTGGGTTGATCATGATGATCATGACAATGATGAAATATAGGTACCTACTCGTACTATATTTATTTACTTATTCTTAAATGAGTCAGATTTACCTCAGGCATAATAAGTATGTCTAATTTTGACCGCTTCTTAAGACGGAATATTCAAACTATACTCATGCAAATTTCCTACAGCGTCTTCTATGCGTAAATAGCGACGGCTGAAAGGTCACGCTGAAAGAAAGCAATTCCAAACATACTCGATGAATAGTAGTAGATAATATGTTCCTCGCTGAGACAACTTTAAGAGTTGATGCGGATCTGTGTCAGCTTTGTTAATTTTTGCATACTATTTACATGAAAATTTCCCTGTCTGAGCGGGGCCAGTAACTTTTAGTTCAAAAAGTTATTGAACTTAACCAGTTCGTAGAGCTGATTCTAAGAAGTATAATAAAATATTACAAAAAGGTGAGGCCAGAATGATTAATATTAGTAATTTCTAAACTGTATAAAGTTTAGTTGGAAAGTGTCAAAAGTTGCGGAGCTTTGGCCTCGCCTCCCGAGCTTGTAATAAATCCATTCATTTCGAGCCGCGATTTTCGCAGAGCTCTGCACAAAGTTTGCGCCAAGTGTCTATGATATTTTATAAGTTGTACATAAGAAGTTACATGTACAATGAAGTACTTATAACATTTGTTTTTTTATACACTAGAAGTTGGCCCTTGATAGCTGGTGGTAAGTGATGATGCAGTCTAGGATGGTAGCGGGCTAACCTGTTCGAGGTATGGTTAACCTACACTCCTAATTGGTTTCTACGCGACATCGTGCCGGAACGCTAAATCGCTTAGCGACACATCTTTGTCGGTAGGGTGGTTACTAGTCACGGCTGAAACCTCCCACCAAACCAAACTAAAGCTGGGAATCGAACCCAGGACATCCAACTTCATAATACGACAGCGCACTCACTGCGACACGGAGGTCGTCACAAACTAATGTACGTTGTACTTGTATTTGTAATGTTTTGGTAAATAAAGACATTTTTAAGATTAAAAAAAATATAAATACATTCCGACCCAATCACTTTAACTATGCGTACAATTGTACGTATTCACTTGATTGGTTTTTCGTATTTTAAAAAATAAATGATATTTTTTGTGGAATAAGCTGAAATCTCCGGTAATAAATAACTCTATTCTCAATATTAAATTCACACACAACAATACGCTTCTATGAGAAATAATACAATTTCCTTTTGCATAACTTCTTTTTCCTGGAATTGGGCGCAAATGGACGCATATTAATTAACTGGCAGAATTCTGTTTAAAAATATAAAAAATATATCGATTATGGGAAATCGCCACAAAGACTGAAATGCAACTAGAAAAATTTAAATCAAGAAACCGAAATAAAATTGATTTATTACATAAGCGCAATATAAATGGATTTTTAAACATTTCAAAGAAACCCTGAGTCAGTATTTCATTTGTAACATTTAATCTTCATACCCTTTTTATTGTCGTAAGCTCTTATCACAAAACGATGCTACAAACATAACCGCATGGAGCAGAGCCACGGACAACGTGCCATTCCGTAGCACGAGCAAAGAAAACAAAACCCATGCTTACTACAGACAATACAACAGTACTAAATAAAAAATGCTCTAGGCCTAAATGGTATGAAGGCCATGATTTGATAAGACCATGGATTTGGCGAACAAGAGGGGCAGTGCGCCGGTCAGCGCCCAGTCACAATGCTTGTGAATTCATCCGAAGACGCAGTCCAGGGGTTAATCTTTTCAGCCACGCGGTCTTGCGGATAATGATTTTTTTATCTCTACCGTTATAATTTCCAAGGAGGTTCAATTAAAGCCAGTGTGATATTTAAACCCCGGCTAAGTTTGTTGTGGGCTTCTTCTTAGACCGGGGCGCGTTTGGAACCCTCATAGCTTTAGTTTTAAGTTTACGAATGTAGTTATCACCATGAAATAACTACTATGTAAATTATTGACGCGTCAAAAGTGCCTTTTTAAGGACTATTTGAATAAAGATTATTTTGAAAAAAAAAAAAAACTCCACTCTTTCTTTGTAAAGTGATTTATTTAGCCATTGTGGGATCGTGTTCATATGACCACCAAAATTGTGTAACATAGTGACGAGAATAACAAGATCACCAACAAGATGTATGTGATACTTACCTGTGTTTTTTAAATTTTATTTCTACACTTGTCTAATGAACTGAAAAATCACACTAAATATTAATTCTAATAGCATTGCGGTAATATGGTAACTAGGAAAGTTTCTCTATGTCTTCAACAACTTAAGTAAACGTGTCGTGTGCGACAGTACTCTTTCACACATTAATCAATGTCTATACCTGTCAATACCTGTCAGTAATGTTGTCGAGTCTTATTCCTGGGTAGAATTTTATTATTGAAGCTAACACAGATCAGTCTTAAAACCTTTAATCTATAAATCTAAAAGCTGAAACAAGCCTTGTATAAATCGCTGCCTACATAGTTCATGCATATCTAGACTTTGATAATTTAAGACTAGATTTATAGGGAGGCTTTCCGGGGATGAATATATTGTGACATCGCCAAGCAACCCTACACATGCACCTATTATATATTCACGTATTCACGTAATCCAGACGGAAGTGGTTACAGAGTTAAGACATTCTGTCCGGAGAGAGAAGAGTAGTTTGAGAGTAGGAAAACTTTGTGAGGAAACCGGTATGCCTGAGAATTTTAACGTTTTAGCACTTAACCTCTTGGCACGTATTTTTGGATACGTTATTAATTTTTTGGATAATTTATTTAATATTAAACTGCCCTTAGTATAAAATCTTTCAAGTACACAAATGTAACATCATTGTTTTGTTAACCAATCAAATTAGTATGGAGATGTCAAATCAGGTCATTTGATCATCCATATGAAACCATAGATTTAAATCAACGCGATGTTAAACATTCTGTAAATTCAGCACAATACTGACTTTTGGCAATTGAAAACACTTTCAATTGCCAAAAGTCAGTTTCACTTTACAACACGTACACTGTGTTGTATAGTGCGATACTATTGGCATAATGTTTCGCGTATGTTGAAGCCATTATTGCTTGGATGTGTCCGTATAATTGGGGTAACCCAGTTTAAAGCCATCAATGTCCGAGCGTGGCCCGCTCTTAATTTCCCCAGCGAGCGGGAGCGGCCGATGTCCGTCTGATAAAAGCAATTTTTTCAGTTTACATCCACCGAATATTGTACCACTAGTAATCCTCTTTGTAGGCTTTTGTACGTAGGTTAACCATTTGGTATTTAAACATTATTCGACGTGGCTTTATAACATCGATCTGATGCCCACAGACATACATTTAATATGCATATAATACGGTAACTATCTCAATTATGACTACCATTTTATAATTTTAGTATCCCTGTTAGATTCCTTGAGCTTGGTCAGTTCATATTTAGCATACCTAGTGGTACTTCTACGATCAGATTCAGACTTTATTGCAAGCTCTTCACATCGAGATCTACATCTAATAAAAACAACATGCGCGAATTTAATGTGTACTGCAGTTAGCATAAGGTATCACTCTTAATAATATGATTACTTATTTATTTGATTGGAATATCTTCGTACTGGAAATCAATTTTTGTGTCACTAACCCCTTAAAAAATTACCCGTGAAGATTAATAATACGAGTATACTGGAAACCTTAAATTACTTATTGACCAATGATAACTACCGCGGTGACAAAGCTGATTGGAGATTAGCTTTGTCACCCCTTATAGTTAGAGTTAGTTAATTACTGTCGAAGGAAAGAAAAGAAAATGGATTTATTCTCAGTACATCTTATTCTAATCAATGATATGTATAAGACCCAGGACTGGACCCATGGATTATAAAGACAAGATACTCGATGGAGATAATGTAAATGACTTTACTTTTCGCGCTTGTGAAGTCAACATCTGAGGATGATCCGGTGTCGAGTCGAAACATGCGTAAAGGTTCTAGTGGAAGATTTTGTGTGGTGTTATATTATACAAATCTCCCGGTTGTCGGCGGAATATAGCAAATTATACTTGCTGTTTATTGTTTAATGTAATTGGTCTATTCACCGGAAAGCTTTTAATCGCATGCTTTACTCCAATATTTTTCCTACAGACTGAGATATCAGAAATTATTGCATGGAAAATGTTGAAATGGCGATGTAGTTTAAATTAGGTAGAATATATTGAGAGAGAATATTATGAGAGTTGGAGGCAATCTAAATGGATTGCAACGTTAGTATTACATTTTCTTGTGAACAATTTTATCGGATGTTCCCTCGTCTGGGAAATTATGGCCGCTTAGAGTTCTGCGGGTTGCGGGGCGAGAATAACTTGATTAATATCTCGCCAGAGAACGGAGTTTACAGTGACTTTTAAATCGAGTACCTATATAAATTCACCAAAGTTCGATTAGTTTACAATGTTCAGATAATATTAGTGTTAGCCTTTTTCCTAAACTTGGGAGGGAATATCTAAAATGTAAATAAAAGTCGCTCCTGAAACTTAGAATCAATAGAAATAAGTAAAGTCTAGCTCACCGAAAGATATAGATATGCCTTCAGATGAGTTTTAATTACTAATGAAGAAAACTTTCTTCCCAATTAGTGATGTATGCGAGGACTTGATGATGTTTTACACTTGCCCTCGGGAAACACTAACGTATCAACTTAATTTTATTTGTCTCTAACCTACTGTTGTAATTAGTAGTTGTATTTAAGTAAATTATTAAGCGGGATTGTAATCCTATTCGGCAAATTTAAATATTTTAGTATTAAGTCTGAAATGTAAAATTATATTGTCTAAAACGCTATAAATAAATGAATAAAATAAAATTTCTAAATTTAAATTAACGAATTTCTAAGTTTAGTGCAGTTTAATTTAATAATGTGTGTCGATGGAGCTAACATAGATAGGCAATCAGTATATTACCTTAGAACTGCTTAAAATATAATACCTAATGTATACAGATATTTCGTCACCGGTGCTACAAGACCGATAGTTTATAAGTATAGCACATATACACATACAAGTATATGTTGTAAGTTTCGGCAGCAGTACTTTATTTACACACCTTTTTGACGACCTCCGTGGCGCAGTGCGTGCACTGTCTCATTATAAAGTTTGAAGTCCTGGGTTCGATTCTTGGCTCGAGTCTGGACTGGTGGGAGGCTTCGGCCGTGGCTAGTTACCACCCTACCTACAAAGACGTGTCAACAAGCGATTTAGCGTTCCGGCACGATTTCGCGTAGAAACTAATTAGGAGCGTGGGTCCTAGACTCCATAATCACTAACCAGATGAGATAGACGAGAGAAAAAAAAATTACATACCAATTTGAAGATCGATAACTCCGGCAGTTGTTTTAACATCGCTGATAACAAACATTATGAATATAAAATACAAGTACGAGCCTAATTCGCGCACAGATGGTTGCGTTATTTCGCAATTCATCATCATCATCATGAACAACCCATTACCGGCTCACTACAGAGCACGGGTCTCCTCTCAATATGAGAAGGGTTTGGCCATAGTCCACCACGCTGGCCATGTGCGGATTGGCAGACTTCACACGCCTTTCAGAACATTATGGAGAACTCTCAGGCGTGCAGGTTTCCTCACGATGTTTTCCTTCACCGTTAAAGCAAGTGATATTTTAATTGTTTAAAAACGCACATAACTCCGAAAAGTTAAGAGGTGCGTGCCCGGATTCGAACCGCCGACCTCTGATTAGGAGGCTGACGCCCTAACCACTAGGCTGTCACTGCTTCATTTTTTTCATTTCGCAATTACAAGTAGTAATTTAATTTATAACGCACACAAAATTTGATTGAAACTGCAATGTTTCCTATGAGATGACGCTAACACTAGCTTTAGATTGTTGAAAGGCGCACATTAATTTCGGCGTCGGAGCTGTACGAGCCGTTGCTTAATTGACAAAGCTCGCAGACGGAAACTGCACAAGGAGACGAGAGCTTCAAATCCCGCCGCTTCAGAAAGTTTGTTTGCATCTTAAATTTATAAATTTGATTCCTCCAAGTGTAGGTTAAAACACTTTAGTGTAATATTATATTTATCATTGTTATTGGGTCTAATAACTTTATCAAAGAAGTTCTAAAATACTAAGCTAGTCAGTTAGGATTTGATTTAAGCAGTACATCCTAAACTCACATGGAGAATCAGCACGTACGCATAGCTGGCCCGTATCGCAACCATTCAATTAGGCGGTAACGGCGCCGGCCACCGGGTCCACTTTCATAATGCCCGGATGAAATTTACCGCTGGGCACAATTAAATATTAGATGCATCCTCGAGTGAAGATCATCCAGAAACATCAATTCTGCTTTTATATTGATTTGCGTCAGCGATACAATGCGCTCATTTTTGTTTACAGATTGTATTTTTCTAAATTTTGAAACGAATTTCAGCGTTGCAACCACTGCGAAAGATTTAGAAAAGAATATAGAATTATAAGGCTTATTGCTGAGGTCTTTGACAGATATGTTTAAAGATTAATAATATAATAACGAGGTTGCTCGTGGAGGCACTGGAAAACCAAATATTTGATTTTCTAAAATGAAGAAGTTTTCAATCAAGTTTGTATTATTACTTTTTCTACAATGTTTATGAAAATCCATTCTCAATCAGACCATTAGAAACACTCGGACTTTTTTACAAACTCACTGAAATTTCGTTTTCCAGTTGAAGTGTCGAGGAGTGTGACAGCAGTTCACAGTCTTCCATTAACAATAGCTAATTCAAAAGAAATCTTCCCAGCGGCACTCGGGGTTGATGAAGGTCGCATTAAATATGCATGAAATTTCCGTAAACCGTGCGCGTATCTTCATCTCATCTCATCCAATTACGTGATCACGAGGTACATTTTGTTAAGTTGGAACAAAAAAATTGTCTCCGCTACATTTATTTCGAATTATAAAAGTTACTGCTAAGTTTTAATTAAACAAGAAGTCTCATAGAAAAAATCTAGAATTTGCACGCGGCTAAGCTCACGCAAAATGTCTATAAAATTTCAAAATTTCAATATTCTTTGTTATTGAATGCCTTAGTTTTAGAAGCTGATAAGCCCAATCAGTTAATGGGTTTTAGTACTGGCGTAAGAAAGTAAAGATCAGTCTGTCAATAACATTTTCCTGTGCGGCGAGCCGTGTATCAAATATTAGCTTAATTTATATGAAATATGTTAGAGTGTACCTCCTGAAGAGAACGCTTGAGAAGCTGTGATAACCTAGTGGTTAAGGGCGTCAACCTCCTAATCAGAGGTCGGCGGTTCGAATCCGGGCACGCACCTCTAACTTTTCGGAGTTATGTGCGTTTTAAAAAATATATATATCACATGCTTCAACGGTGAAAGAAAACATCGTGAGGAAACCTGCACGCCTGAGAGTTCTCCATAATGTTCTCAAAGGCGTGTGAAGTCTGCCAATCCGCACATGGCCAGCGTGGTGGACTATGGCCGAACCCTTCTCATAGTGAGAGGAGACCCGTGCTCTGTAGTGAGCCGGTAATGGGATGATCATGATGATGATGATAATGATGTTCCGCCTGTGGCAGGGATTATCCGGCTTGGGAGCGAAGCATCCGCGCGAGAAGCTCCGCCGTACAACCGGCATACGCGGCATGTTAAGGTGACAGCGTGCTCAAAGGGTAAAGGCGAGACGGAAGCGAGATGGGGGCGACGACGCGCTGCCGGCTATTACTGTTTTCAGCCAACGAGATTAGGTATCGAGTTCTTTTATAGATAAATTAACGGTGCTTCAGATATAAAAGGTAAATTTAGAATATTTTTAAAGTAAAAAAAAAGATACGCTACAGATCATTCTTACATCTTGTGATAAGTATTAATATTCTACATAATATACTACAATTCAGCGAGTCTGGAACATACAACCTCGTTATTGCTTTTCCAAAGATTTATTTATTTTAACCGAGAGTTCCCAGAATGTATTCCAACCAAAATCCTATTTTTATGGATTTTATTTCAAAAACGTCGGATTTTCATGCAAGTTTAAATTTAAATAAATAACCCTGAGTTTAAATTTCGAATAATCCAGCCTAAGCTGTTATCTTTTTTTTTTCTTCGTTTTATGGCTTTACACAGATTAGCCAATGTCAAGTTTATAGCAATGTAGAAGTTAGGGAGAAATGGCGGGAAACTTCGCACTCTGCGGACGCAGCTCCCTCAAACCTTTCCCAAATTAATACCTGTTAACCATTCAGAAAACTAGCCACTACACAAACGACACCAACACTGTCCACGACACAACCAACACCAGTCCTTTCCAAAACCAGCCAATAAACATTAATTCAAGAGAAGCCTGAAAAAACCGCGCCCGCCATATAGGAAGTCTCCCGCCTTTCTCCCTGTTATCTTTAAATCAATCAATGAATTATTTTTTATTGCGAATTTGGGTTCTACAATAGTTTGGTCTTATTTAATAGATACAATTATATCCAGCCAAATTGAGGCTTATGGCATGCCATTATCTTTAAAATTAATCCAGCAACCTATGTGACAAATTCCAGTTCTAGGATCAAGGCTGAGCATTCATGAGTAAGTCGGTGAGTCAAGACTTTTCTTTTTATCTATTGAAATTGATTCAACACTAGGTGATGAACTTGAATTCTTTCGGTTTTTAAATCCCGGCAAACATGCTAATTTTGCCCAGATTTCAATCTACATTAAATACACATATATCTAATGTATTAAGTTGGATAAGACATAATACTTAATTATTTAAAGTGCTTCATTAATGACACGTTATTATTTTGTCATATTTTAAAGATAAAAATTTTTACTGTGCGTTATCCTTAGTAGATAGATTTCATCTTGAACTTTTTTGAAGATCTTGTTGAGACATACATTCACCTTATACATTAACCTGTTGTAGTACAATATAAATTAATCTCGTATTTAATACTACTGAATCTAGCAATAAATTGTGGCAATACAGCATGTTCTAACATTTAAAACTTTCTTTATGACACTAAATAAAATGAAATACAATAACAAAATATTAAGCAGTATAGTAAAACATAAATAGTTGTACATGCTAACCATTCGACCAACGAAGTACAAAGTTGTAAAGTAATTATGGTAAATTAATTATAAACACAATTCAATTATTATTAAATTACAATTCAAAAGAGTATATATGGTGAGTAGTTAGTTGTTTATCAACTGTGGGTGGTGGTGTAATTTGAACAATTTCCACGTTTATTATCCAACTACCCTCCCTTTCTTATCGTGTACTGTCACCAATATACGTGGCGCGACGCAAGCGCCGTTTCAAGTCGGCTCGGGACCTCGCTGCGATCGTACGTACGTGGAGCGGGTAGATCTTCGCTTCCGCCATTTTGGAAGTGTGGTGTCGTGAGTGCTATCGAGTGCCATCGGATCCCGTGATGTGTCTGTGTTCCGCACCAGGGTGTATTAGCTGGCTGTGCGTGTGATTGTGCTCGTCGCCAAGGTATAGGTCGCGGACCTGCTAAGGTTAGTGCACGATTCCCGTATCCTTCACGCCCCTTTGCCCGTCACGTGGACGTCTAAATTATATACCATACAGTCCATTAGTTTAACGTTTCGAAGGTGGACAGTGGCGGCATTTGCGCCTCCAGTAGGTAATATTATTATTATTTATTTTCTCCGTTTTAGTTTATTTACCGTCCGCATTACGCCCCAGCAGCATCGAGGTTGAGGCGTATTAAACTACAATCCACATGCAAGTTGCAACTCCGTGGTCCATTGTTGCGACGTCGGTATAACTTAGTTATGGAGTGGATCAAGCGTCCGGCAAAACATTATTACTGGCTTGTTGCGGACAGTTGCTGGGTCTCAGTGAATAATAATACAGTTGAGTATCGAGTTAACTATTTGTTGTAGTAACTTGGGAATATGCAACTGCATACCTCCACCTCACTCGACTCCAGACCCAAAACTGGTCTTATCTGGTTATAGTTCTTTCTCATTTAGGATTAAAGGAGTATAACTTGTTCGTGGTACTTTAACTCATACAGTATTTACAAAACGAGTAGATTTTACGTATTAAGGACACAAGGGAGAAAATGAAGTACTTAAAGAATTACAGCTGATACATAAAAATCTTAAATAGCTGCACTACCAGAGTCGTACGGTTAAAAAGCCTTTATAAATGCTTGTTTGTCCTTATATGGAACTCGAAATTATTGTTTTAGTAACGCGATCTCTCGGATTTTATTTAAGGTGCTAACATTAGTTAGTGTCTAAGTTTACAATTAATTGAACTTTATTTCGCCCTTCGACCGTCGAAATATTGGGATTCAGAAAGTTATTACTTTGCAAAGAACTCGCGATAAACATTTTACGATGGATCAACCATTACAGCCAATAAGCGACTATGGTTTGTAGCAACGACGTGTTTAAGTACTTTATACTGAGCTACTATAACAAAACAATTTTCGGTGAAAGAATTATTACCTGGGTATTATATATTTATTATTCATCTTCATGATCAACCTCTCTTACCTCACTACAGAGCACGGGTCCCCTCTCTATATGAGAAGGGTTTGGCCATAGTCCACATTGGCAGACTTCACACGCCTTTAAGAACATTATGGAGAACTCTCAGGCGTGCAGGTTTCCTCACGATGTTTTCCTTCACCGTTGAAGTGAGTGATATTTTAATTGCTTAAAAACGCACATAACTGCGAAAAGTTAGAGGTGTGTGCCCGGGTTCGAACCCCCGAACTCTGATTAGGAGGCGGACGTTCTAACCACTAGGCTTCGTTATACCTACTATATTATTATACCTACTATATTTAATATACCTATTATATTTATTATTGTACCTTCGTAAATATAATATTCGTTCGAGTCTATCGAACTCCAAAATGATCTACTAATTAACCTTCAGAAATCGGATAAAACTATCCAAATAAAGGTCAGGTAAAAGTCACCATCAAATAGATTCAAAGTGTAACAGTAACTATTTGAAATACCAGTTGTATTTTGGTTATTTGACAGGGTCACATAATTTTCTTTAAGTTCACTAGAGCAGTTGTTTTTCACTCTGAAACAGTTAAACCGCCGCCCTAGTTGACCGTTTCACCTTTATTGCGTACCGGCGGCGCCGTACAATGTGTACTTTGGCCGAAGCTATCCCTTTTTTGTTACGCGGCCAAAGTATACAGTTGGAAATGACACTAAAACAACCAAACGGTTTAGTTGCTATTTTCGTTTGTTGAGTTTAACACAAAAACAAAAACTAGTAAGCATATTGAATATATATATATATAGGAAATTTTTGTTTTTATGTTGTATATTTTTATTTTGTTTATATTACTCATGTGACAAGCGTGAGCAATTATCTGGACGTTCATACGAAGAACACGAACCATGCGCGTTATAGAACAACTGAGTTTTTAGAAGAATAAGGATATTATACTTACTATTTACTTATAAGATGATGCAGAAAGAAATATGAAAATCAGCCACCAGTTTTTCTGGCTTATGAAAACACTCCGAGCTAACCCTTATAAGGAATGGTGTGTATGATAGAAACGGATGTACATCATAATTAGTTCTTTAAGCGGCCGTAAGATGGTACTCCAGCCAGTTCAACTAAAACTTACCTATTGTCGTTTTCTTACATCAGATTCCTACCCTGTCATTGTTATAGATACGGTTGTTTATAACATCTCGTCAGTATGTAAACAAAGATGTTAGAAACACACAAGAAAGTTATGATTTTAGGTAGATTATTTACCATAATAACGTGAGTCGTATACATCATCGTACACAGAAAAAAAAATGTACATTCGAGTACATTGTAAGAAATTACATTTAGATAATAGGAAAAGAATTAACAAGATTCTGTCGAAGAACTTTTATAGGGCGATATTATGTTCCACTATACGAGCGGCAAAGGTAACTATAAAAAAATAACTCGGAAAACTTTCCAAGTTAAATAACAAATTGACTGAACTAAAAAGCCAGGATAAACCTAAAGGACAAATCAGGACTTTCGAATGGGATTTCCAATAACAGACAGTAACGAATTATCTGTCTTTAAGTACCAGGGAGACATTACCGACAGGGAGCATGAAACGAAGCCAGCCAAAAGCAAGCGGGCGGTTGGCATGTAATTATTCTACAACTTGCCGACGGTCGCTCTGTGCATTCGGACTAACATACACTATATGAAGTATATTGCGGAAAAAAAAACAAAACGCAAAAGATATTAAGATTAGATTATTTTTGTCAATTGCTTAATTTTCGGTCAGATTTCGAGAAGGTCGATTATTTTTTTGTTTATTGCTTAAAAAATTATCACAAAAAACTGAAACCTAATTCCTCCTGCTACCTACAGGTTACAATTTAATGTATGAAATAAACTTAGCCGATTACGAGATAATTGTTGTTTGCCTTTAAGAAGAGTTAATTCGTCGATCTCGGAAGATCCATAGGGTCAGAAATTCATCAATTTCAATAGGACTACTAACTGAGTTTGTAATTTTTTTAGTTAATATAATATCCTCGTTTAGTTTTGCCTTCGACAAAAAGAATGTTACAGTCAGTCTGAAACGTACTACACCGGCAGTGGAACGATGCGATGCTCCGTGAAATGTTAGCGTGCCAACGGCCGCGACACTGCTCTCATCAAAATTAGAAAAAGGCAATCATTTGAAAGGCAAACTATTCCTATAAGGGTAATATAGAAATAAGTGAGGTTATTGCATTATTTAAAGACTTCTGAAAAACAAGCTTATAACTATAAACCAGCATGGCTTGAATAACAATCAGAACAAAAACAGATATTGGGTTCCAGAATCAAAAAATCTGTTAATTATTCGTAGCTAGCCGAGCGGCGAGTTAAAACTAGGTGGTCCCATGTTATACTTATACTCGTACCTTAGATGAAACAAGTGTTGTAATAGCTTGTAAAAAAGTAATAAATGACATGAAGATATCAAGTAATACTTAATTAGCTATAAATAAATATGAATATCACACAAAATGCCTTCTAATTCGGACAACGAATGATCCTGGGAAATAATCACTTCACAGAACTGTTTAGTGGCGAATTTTCAAAACGAGTCTCCTTTTGTGCTCCTATTTTATCTAAGCCCGGCCCGCCCCCTCATTAATACTAGTGTATATATTTAACTTATAATAAATAAATAATAAACCTTAGGAACATTTGATCTAGATGAGCGAAATTGTTACATTATAATATCTGCAAGAAAACTTTAAATATTCTTATCCGAAAGATATTAGGTTATTGGGTAGAACTTTCCACAAAAATGAAAACAATTTAATAAATATAATATTTTACCTCTTCTGTAATAATAATAGTGTAGATATGTAACCTAATCTATTTCAGCTCGAAATATCGTTGTGGCATCCGAACAAACATATTTTCTTTGTAGCTGAAACCTACTATTGGTGAGAATCATATCTACCTTTAGCGGTGTTTTTGCAAATACTCTATGTATAATCTACGCTACTAGATAAAACCTTTACAGTTACATCACATGTTGGCAAAACTAAGTATACTAGACAAATAAAAGACTACGTAAAAACTAACAATACAAAAGTAATAAAAGTCAGAACATACTCGTACAAAAGATTCTTTCAAAGAACGTCTCCGGTTTAATGGATAACTTCCTACATTCATTTTCAATCTTAAACGTTTGAAAAATATATGAAAGAGTTTTGAAAGTGTCTGTAACAAGAAATTAATATTAAGCCCCGCAATATAAATCTAAGCTGTGATAGCCTAGTGGTTAGAGCGTCAGCCTCCTAACTAATCAGAGGTCGGCGGTTCGAATCCGGGCACGCACCTCTAACTTTTCGGAGTTATGTGAGTTTTTAAAAACAATTAAAATATCGCTTCAACGGTGAAGGAAAACATCGTGAGGAAACCTGCATGCCTGAGAGTTTTCCACAATGTTCTCAAAGGCGTGTGAAGTCTGCCAATCCGCATATGGCCAGCGTGGTGGACTATGGCCAAACCCTTCTCATATTGAGAGGAGACCCGTGCTCTGTAGTGAGCCGAGGATGGGTTGATTATGATAAATCTAAAAGTGTAAACAGTGAATAGCTTTTACTAACACAAGCATGTTTTTGATTTACTACAAACACATAGGTACAAGTACGAAATATGACGAGAATAGTGCAGTGGTGGAAGTTCATAAAATCAATCGGCAGTGTTACAATTACCGGCAACAGCATGAGGGAAGCCGCGGAACGCGCGTAATTGGCCGGAACCACACTGTTATTTTCTCGACAGGCTGTAAATGAACGATCACGGCACCTTTTATGATATCCTAGCAGCTCCGAACGTTGTGATACCATGAATGAAAACAAAATAGGCTTCTGTTAACATTCAAACGACGATTTCGCAATAAAACTAACTACAGCTCAATTTCGCCTGAATTTAGTTTAGCAGGCAAAAGCAAAATGTTTCAGATAGCTGGCCAGTCGAATTGTCTAATTTTACTGAATGATATTTTTCTGTAACTGTTTTACTTGGATATTGACGTAAAGATTCAATGTTTGATTAAACTTCAGTGGGTTGACAACAAAATGCGCGGTTAAACTATAAAAATCTTCAGCTTTGCAATTTAATATCTCACAAGACGGAAATTTTTCATCGTCTTGCATCGAAATCTTTCTGTACAATTTTTGCCTGTAAACATTTGCCTGTTATGCTTGCCTTATTTTACCGCCTAAGGGCCTTACGAAAGAGTCAAATTATCAATGTATCAACACCGTATATATACTTTCAATGTACTATATTGCCTAAAAGCGACGTCGCGGTCACTCCCAAAATGTCTCGGGGTCAGATTCACTCAGGGCATTGACCCCGGCTATATATACTACTCTCATGTCGCAACTTCGCGTGACCGGCCACAGTAACCTGCGGTGTAGATCAAACTGTGGATTAACCTGCCTATTATTGCTGTCTATGTAATGAATTTGTGGCTTTTCAGGTATTAGCAAGTAATCAGTTAATAGCATATACAAGCATCAAAGCTACAACCAGGCATACTACAGGGATCGAACTATTTTTGGACTGCTAATACCTTTTAATGCAGGAAGCGGTGATAGCCCAGTGGTTAGGGCGTCAGCCTCCTAATCAGAGGTCGGCGGTTCGAATCCGGGCACGCACCTCTAACTTTTCGGAGTTATGTGCGTTTTTTTAAACAATTAAAATATTACTTGCTTCAACGGTGAAGGAAAACATCTGCACGCCTGAGAGTTCTCCATAATGTTCTCAAATGCGTGTGAAGTCTGCCAATCCGCACATGGCCAGCGTGGTGGACTATGGCCAAACCCTTCTCATATTGAGAGGAGACCCGCGCTCTGTAGTGAGCCGGTAATGGGTTGATCATGAATACCTTTTTATTGTGTAGTAAGTGAAGGTCTAATTGCAATCAAGAAACTTTATTGCCTTTTCACTGTCGCTATCATATTATCTGATTGGTTTAGTATCTCGTTTCGCTTTATGAGGAATTGTCCCAAATCGAGTTAAGTCTAAGAGTCCAAAGCCATTAGGAAGCTCCGTAACAAAAGAGTGAGATATTAATTAATAAAAAAAAACTTGAGAGATGTCGAGGGACACCCGGATGGAACGAAGTTCCTTTCGATTAATTAGTGAAGGAATTGTAATAAAATTTTATTTTATTTAAGTTATAATAATATTTATTTTATTATTAACAAATATAATGTTATATAAACTTAATCAGTAGGCTCAATTTTGTACTCCATCAGCAATATCCGGAACTTGTGCAGAAACACTGTCAGGATTCATTATTATTATAATTTTTGATTATTTATTATTTACAAAAACCTGTATACACTCAACAAAAATAATCGTCGCGACACCACAATTCAATGCGAAATAGAAATGAAAATATCTGGCTTGCTTTCTATAAGACAGAGAGAGACAGACAGAGAAACATGCGACGTCGCACAGCTTACAATAACAAAAAGTGTCGTGACAACTTTTCGTAAGAATTTTTTCCGTCTAGCCTTTCACAACGCGCGATAAGGAACTTCGTTCCAAAAACTAAAATAAAAATTCTGTATTATTGTCAGTGATGCACAATTAAAGCGTATTCATTCAATTTTAACTATTTAATTCCTTCAATGTTTTACTGCCATCGATCTAGGGGCCGCGATATAGATGGTAGCGGGCTAACGCGTTTAGGGGTGCGGCAGTTACACTAAACCCTCATTAGACAGTGTAACACGCGGCATGTGCCCCGTAGCATTGTTCTCGGGTGCTCGGCGCGCCATTGAGACGCGGCGGGGTCGTTAGGGCACCGACGAACACCGGCGCGCTCTCAAACGGATAAGTAGGCACAAAAGCGCAGCTACAAACGTAGCTGCGGCGTCTACGGCGTTTCGTAGCCCGTAGCGCGTCTACGCCTTGCACTTCAGCCGCTAAATAACGTAACTCGGTATTGCATTGAGATCATTGAAACAGTTGAAGTTCCCTGAAGCAGCGTGCGGTAGGCGGTAATTCTTAGGAATCGTCACGTAAGAAACAAGCGTTATCTGCCTCCATGCGAGTCGTTCGGATATTCTCCTAAAGCGCTTCTTCGCACATATCATGTATTAGATGAATGTTACTTTATCAGAGCAGCCACGTTCTTGAAAATCTTTATATTCGCATGAAAGTATGAGCATTAAAAGCGAACTAAACGTTTGTTCATGCAAAAAAATACTTATGGATATATGATAAATATACATTAAATGAATATATAAGGGGAAGTCTAAAAGTAGCGCCAGTGACAGAAAAGATGAGGAGTAGCAGGCTGGCATGGTATGGTCATATAATGCGGAGGAAAGAAAGTGATGTCACCAAAAGAATGTTATATATGAACGTGGAAGGGCAAAAGAGTAAAGGAAGACCAAAGAAGAGATGGATGGATTGTGTAAAAGAGGATATGCGGGTAAAAGGTGTGGGTAGTGAGGTGACGGCTGATAGAAGTGAGTGGAAGAAGAAGACATGTTGTGCTGACCCCACATAATGTGGAATAAGGGCAAGAAGAAGAGACATTATTTTTTACGCGACATCGAGCCGGAACGCTTAATCGGTAGGACGATAACTAGCCACGGCCGAAGCCTCCCACCAGACCAGGCACGAGCCAGGAATCAAACCCAGAACCTTCAACTTTATAATGCAACAGCGCGCGCACTGCGCCACGGAGGTCGTCAAATGTGGTACTAATTATCGAACTGGGAAATTATTTGGCAATTAATGTAAAAACAAACCTGACTTACTTACAAAAAAAATTGTAAGAAAAAATAGCGTAACTATTTGATAACAAATAATTCTTACTCAGCGTATATTTTTTTTAAATATTTATTTGTGTTTAGTTCCAATAAAGTGTAACTATCCTTCTATCGTGTAATTAATGCATAAAACTAAAATCCAAATGATGATTGAACTGAGGGGAAAACTTTTATCATTAAATAATATCATTACAGCAGAGGCTGAGATAAATTCAAATTCAAAATAATCTTTATTCAAATAGTCCTTAAAAAGGCACTTTTGACGCGTCAATAATTTACATAGTAGTTATTTCATGGTGATAACTATATTCGTAAACTTAAAACTAAAGCTATGAGGGTTCCAAACGCGCCCCGGTCTTTCTTAGAATTCAACAAAGAAAGTTGGACAACGTTTCCAACGCAATTTTGGAGTGCAAAAAGATGCATTACTTGCGAGTCGTGTCATTACGTGCTTAAGACCTAGTAACCGGTGCGTGTGGCAGCCCTAGCTAAATAGTCAGCGGCCTGGTGTTGGCGACGTGTAGTGGGCACGAGCAAGCGATATCTAGTTAATTGAAGAACCCATTCAATGCAGAACTGCTGATTTTCCTTTTTTTCCAACTTGTAGTTTTATAGTAGGTATAGTGGTTTCGAGTGAGACAACAACTTCATATCTAGTATACGCCTAATGTTGTAAGCTTAGTTAAAAATCAAGCTTTATAAACCTAATAAGTCCAGAGAAATTGGAACTTAACCTTCCCGCAGAGCATTTGTTCGACATATCTGGATGAAAATGATTTTTTTTTTTAAATTTAAATACAGCATACATTTAAAAACTTACATAATAATAACAAATATATGGTGTCACAAGAACCCAATTAGGTTTATCCGTACACCGTTAATAATAACCTTTATTGCCAGATTGTGATTGCGAAACATAAAAAGTGTTACAGTTCTGTTTTATATAATATGTTAAATGCTTGGCTAAAATACATAAAATAAAATAAAATCTTAAAATTAACCTAAGTATTCGCTTGAAACACAATAGCATTTATTTATGAGATACTCTTTCATTTTAATTTTAAATGCAATGAAATATTTTATATTTCAATGTTCGTACCGGTGGAATTTATGAAATCTACCGGTATTCTGTTACACAACTGTGGTAAGATAATATAAGAGCTTTTCCTATATTTTACCGTTTTTGACGAAGGGATGAGAAGCTTGTCTTTTTGTTGGTTCGCCTTCTATACGACTTCATTTAAAACTGGCCGAAACATGAAGTATGCATCTCCACTTAAATCTCAGAATATAACCAAGTAGTGCCATCCGTCATCGATATCGAAGCCTTTGTGCTAAATAATTGCGATTTTTCGCTCGTGGAGATGCAGCCTAACGCAGAAACAGCCCTCCTCCCCCTTTAATTAAAAAAAGTTTAATAAATTATGAAGAATCCTACTCTGTGTATTAAAGCTTGAGAACCTTGTGGCTTCTTTTGAGATCACGTCGCGTTTTTATCAATTTTGCTTTTATTTTATATTAAATTAAATATTACGTCTTACTTAATTACCTTGAAGGCAAGAGTGATTTAGCATGTTTTAGGTAAGCGCGCTCCATTTTTTGCTGCATCATCACTTGATATCATGTGATTACAAACAAAATCTAAAGGAACATGATGTTTCTCTATTATATCACACAGGATCATGGTTTTTGGAGAGCAATGTCTAGGTTAGAGCACGTTTTCCTAAAACATGCCATTTCACTCTTAGCTTCAAGGTAATCAAGTAATTCGTAATAGGAAACACAAATGGCGTAAAGGATAATACTGTTACACATGTACGCAACAAGATAATATGCCTTCTATAAATCAAATTGGATAAAAAAAAAATATCAATGTTAAAATATAAAAATATTAGAGAGAAAGGCGGGAGACTTTGTATATAGCGGGCGCGGTTTTTTCACGCTTTTCTTTAATTAATGTTTGTTGGCTAATTTTGAAAAGGACTGGTGTTGGTTGTGTCATGGACAGTTTTGGTGTCGTTTGTGCAGTGGCTGGTTTTATGAATGGTTAACAGGTATTAGTTTGGGAAAGGTTTGAGGGATCCGCGTCCGCGGAGTGCGAAGTTTCCCGCCATTTCTCCCTAACTTCTAGATTGCTATAAACTTGACATTGGCTAGTCTGTGCAAAGCCATAAAAAGAGAGAACTAATAAAATAATAAACTTGACATTGGCTAATCTGTGTAAAGCCATAAAATGAAAAAAAAAAAAAAAAAAAAAAAAAAAATATTAACTTGTCAATGTCAACGAGGGCCTTACTCGTAGACCATTATATCTGGGCCATCGGTAACGGGGTCACTTCAAATGTATTACATTGAACATTCTATTATTTAAGTTCCTAGAAAACTATAGTTAGTCATAGTGATATAGAATTAATGGCTTGGCACATTAAAGCGCGACTAAGTAAAACACGATCATGCGAGTGGATACTTCAGGCGGACGCGACAGGTGCGGCGTTCAACTTTAACCTCGACACTTGTGACCGACGGTGACGGCAAGCCTCCTACCGCAACTGGTCTCCTAGGGACCCTTATTTCAGAAGCCACTTTTGGAACATAGAAATTAGTACTATTTGGTTTGATTATGTAACAACCTTTTTTTTATCCACTACAAGTTTACCCTTGACGGCAATCTCATCTGAAGGTAAGTGATGATGCAGTCTAAGATGGTAGCGGGCTAACCTGTTAGGGGTATGGTAAACCCATACTCCTAATTGGTTTCTACACGACATCGTGCCGGAACGCTAAACCGCTTGGCGACACGTATTTGTCGGTAGGGTGGTAACTAGCCACGGCCGTAAATAATATATATCTAATAAGTAATAATAAAAGCGAAATTGTAGTGGTCTGATGTTATGTCCACAAAGGAAACGTTACAGAGATCCCACTGCAGATAGAATCCGCCGCACTCGCAGAATTAGGCAAATGTAGAAATTTCCCTCGGATATTCTATTATCCGACTTTATTGTTAACTGCCTTCCCGTACAAAAAAGAGCGTGTGCCAGCAAATGCAATCTTTTATACCCAAACAATAGATAAAACACCAAGAAGTGGTCATACTTTACCTTATTCCTTTGTGCTTTCTCTTCTTTATTTACAAATAAAGTAAAAAGCTCTTAAGTGGACATTAAGTATAGCTTTAAATGTCAGATGCATGTAAAATGTATCTGATATGATTTGTTAATTTTTGGTACTTTTTATAAAGTTCTCATCTAGTTTGATGTTCCAGTATATGTAACGATTCCAATACATCTGCTCGCGAATCGTGAAATTGCTAACAGAAATTCCGAGCGAAGACGCCCTGGAGGCGAAACTTTGACCGAGAATAATATTTTGGAAAGGCAACGAAACTTTCTGAATATTTCTTATAAATGTCTGAACCAATCGCCGCCGGCATCTCGCTGATGTTGAAAGCCGAAAATTATTTTGTTGTATTTTCTTTGCGAAGAAAATACACCCCCCGAAAATAATTACCGCAAAATGGAGCTTTAAATATTTGAACTCACAATGCCACAAGGTGCGTGAGCTTTTTACATTTAATGAAAATGCAATTGACTCAAGCAGCACGTCATTTAGCGGTCTCAGTAACGCCTATGAAATGCATAACATGACATAGAAGTAATTCGTATGACATGTATTTAGTAAACAAAAATTCGAAGCGGGCACTTCCGCCTCTTATTGCAATTGACAATCAAGTTAGAAGCATTACGAGAAAGATTTATCGTAAACCTCCGTTATTCCAGACCAGACCTAGGTTGATAATAAAACCTGGCCCAGTTAAGCGATTGATTTTATATTACTTTTGTTCTCGTGATGATTGTGTGTTTTCAACATTTGATGATGATGATGATGTTGTTTAAAGTGAGCGTATTTTTATTGTATATCATGAATTTCTACCAAATAAAGCATACTTCTATTTTATATTTTTCAAACGACTCGTTCAACATGTTTTAGAATAGTAGGGCTGATCCGAAATTATTCATGCATTCACTGGAGCCTACTGTAAACCGAAAACCATGTGTGCCCGCAATCCGCTAATTTCCCGCGACTGACTGTGCCATGAATCTTTCATTTAACTGAACGCGCAGCAAACAAATTTTGTGCACAATGACCGAAAATATAACATGTGAAAAATTTGAACCCACATAGCAGCGTGGTGTTTATGGTCTTTCCCCAGTGGCAGGCAGTGTTAGATAGTGTAATATAAATAAGGAATGGGCGTAGAACGTAAAGGAATTCATACTGATATATTAATATTCTTAAATTTCCTTTTGAAGTGGATATGTGCGCATATAACATTTATCATAACGTGAATTTGTCAAAGATAGTGGTTTCATTGCAGAAAATTGGTTGAAGTAACGATGCAGATTATAATTAAAAGTTCGAGTTTTGAAAATGAGGACATGAGCTGCGAATTTACATTCTCCGCTATAAACGATTAACTACAAATGGAAAATCGGCATCGCTAGAGTGACAATAGCAGAAAGTGCAACCTAATTTATTTAAGTCCGTTATAACACTCACGGACAATTCACATCAACAAATAATATTGATTTTTAAATGTATCTGTCCTACATCTTTATTTCTATAGCACACTTGTACACGTAACTTGACACGATATACTCGTATGGAAGTTAAAATATGATGTTATACGATATTCATTTATGAGCACTTTGTTAAATGATCTCTCAGTTAGAAGGGCATTCTAGAAAGAACCGATTGGAAGTCCAAGGTTTAGCGTTAAACATAATATATATATAGTACCTACTATCGGTTCACCGCGTATGAGTCGGCGTAAAACTTATGATAATGAATTTTTTACGTAAAAAAATTTATCGGCTCAATTTTCCTCAAACTTCAACCTGCCGTGTTAATACATCCCTTTTTTTTAAACAATCATGTTTCAGGAACATTTACTTATTCTAACACGATTATTTATATGTATAAACATTTGGCATAGGTACACAATGAACCAGGTACACTTGATGGGGGATGGGTTAGTAGCAAGATGTTAAATAATTCAGAAAGGATGTTTGCCATCCACTGGCTAGTCATTAAAAATAGAAAATATATAAAACTCTAATTGAAGTAACAGTGAAGTGAAATATTATTTGAGAGATAGATTGTTTGTGAACGAATCAATATATTGTCGCTCGCGCAGTTACAACTAATTTAAATGTAAGATCAGAAAATACAATCTCAGTTAGTCAGAATCTAAATTAAATAAACGGATGATTATCACCCATAATACTCTAGTTCATATTTTCATGACCTGAAGAAAAAGAAGTTTGCTATAAATTTGACAATGTATATGCAGTTAAGATGTCTTAGGTAACAAAGATCAAGTCACCGGATGTTTTTGAAAGCAAATTGTCTTTTTTTTTTTTTTTTTTAATAATATTCATTTATTTCGACTAAATACAAAATTTCTTAAACTACCCTGACCCCCAAACTAGGATAGCCCGTATCGTGGGGGTCAGTCTCTTCCAGGTGTGTAATAAAAAATAAACTATTGTGCCTTAAAGTTTACTTAATAACATTTGAACATGAGTGAGAAATGAGTGATTGGATGGGTGTGTGAGTGAGTGCGTATGAGTGTGGATGTGTGTGTGAGTGAGTGGGTGAGTAATACGAACGAATGTCTCAATTTAATTCAGCAGGATCGGTTTACAAAGCTAACTAAAAAAATTGCAAAGGCAACGAAACTGCAAAATTTCTTAATTTATCATCATTCGATAGTTTTGGCACTAACATATCGATCATAGTCTCCTTCCGCGTGCCGCGTGCATCGGCCGGCAGACGGCCTGTAAGTTATCGATCTCGACGTATGCACTCGCATCATTTACCGCTTATTGGATTTGCTCCGTCTGAAGACTGACGCGAGCCGAGTCGCTTGAATCCACTTAAACATTACACATATATCTAGCACGCCAGTTAGCTTAGCAGCTGGCAGGATATTCAAAGGAAACGTAACAGATCAAACTATTACTACATTTACTACTATTTTAAACAAAGAAACCCTTGTCCATTTACAAGCAATTTGACAACTGATCATAGATTCTTATACATATATGTGGACGCTTTCTAAATAATCTAGACACCTAGATTGCTCTTAGTTTTAAATGAGATGGTTGGAAACCCCCATAGCTTTTACATATGAAGTCATAGTCATAATACCATTCATCATCAGCACGGGTCTCCTCTGAGAAGGGTATGGTCCACCGCGCTGGCCATGTGCGGATTGTTAGACTTCACACGCCTTGGAGAACATTATGGAGAATTCTCAGGCATGCAGGTTTCCTCACGACGTTTTCCTTCACCGTTGAAGCAAGTGATATTTTAGATAAGCTTAAAAACGCACATAACCTCGAAAAGTACCCGGGTACGAACCCCCGACCTTTGATTAGGAGGTGGAGGTCCTAACCACTTGGCTATCACAATTTAATCTTAATCAATATAATTACAAAAACAATATGTGCGTACGTAGTATGTACGTGCAATTTCCCTCCGTTTGGTTTGGACGCTTGGAATAATACTACCTACTTCAGTGAAACAATAGATGAATGTCTTATTCTTAAAACTTTAATCTAATATAGTTAGTTGGCTTGCAAACCCGTTACCTGAGCTGTTTAATTTAATTAGTAATCTGAACGTCCCGAGGGCGAGTACAAAGAACTAAGTACGTGTTTACAAATGCGTGTAACTGTCTTGCTCGTGGCGAATCTTAGGTCAGGATCCCAAGTTAAAGTTAGGAGCCATGACGAGAACAATCGTTTTTGACGACCTCCGTGGCACAGTGCGTGCGCTGTCGCATTATAAAGTTGGAGGTCCTGGGTTCGATTCCCAGCTCGAGTCTGGTCTGGTGGGAGGCTTCGGCCGTGGCTAGTTACCACCCTACCGACAAAGACGTGTCGCCAAGCGATTTTAGCGTTCCGGCATGATGTCGCGTAGAAACCAATTAGGAGCGTGGGTTTACCATACTCCTTACAGGTTAGCCCGCTACCATCCTAGACAGCATCATCACTTACCACCAGGTGAGATAGCCATCAAGGGTAAACTTGTAGTGAATAAAAAAAAAACAGCTCCCGCCTTGTGAATGGATTAAAGCTCTTAATGAAGAAAGGAATTGAAACGCTATAGCAAATGGAAAAAGAAAAGCTGCAAACCATATTGTAACGACATGAAAACATCTTTGTTCGCACCATCTGAGATTCCCGAAAAACGGAATTAACACTAAATTGCTTACTGCACCGGTATTTTTATAAAAGTACCCACCAACACAATATGCGGTTCTGTATCTGACACACTAAAGCTAAAGTAAATGGAAGTCTAATTAACTAACTTATTTCCTAAAATACCGTTACTCAAGCTTTACTATCGGTATTTCACGAAAGCGAAAAACATGTTAAAATTGTTAGAATGTAAATTTTCTAGTCCTTTCTATTTAATCGTATTCTTAAAATGATTAAATTTAATTTACTCTTACACTTTAATACAGAAGGTATGTTTTGAAATCTCTTTTTAGGACATATTTTTTATCCCCTTCATTATTAATTATTGTTTCTTTTCATAACTAGCCAATTATCAAATATTACACTATCTGCCATGAACTTCCCAGTCATCGCCTCGTGCCTTAGAGACCCTCAACCAAGAGGCCTCCGAGATATGTGTAACGTCAAGCAGTAAAAATGGACACATGGTGGATTAATTAATGTTGCCTAAAGTAACTGTAGATCTGGATAGATCAAAGTTGCCTTGTGTTAAAGTATATATTCTTTTCGTACTTTAATTAAGTCAGGGATCGCGGCAAGTTGCCCGCATCGATCCCCCAAACAAACCAATTATCCCCGTCAGGGCTTGCCCGCCGCACCTTGGCCGCGTCAATCAAACGCTGACCGACGATAATAAACTAGGATTATTAGAGACCTTTTCATTACGCAGCTGTAGAATTTCTCCCACTAATCAGAATCCTTGTCGAAAAACCCTGTTCAGTAACTTTCCTGATAGTTGCTAACTAATGACAACTTGCCAAATTGTACGTTTTGTATGTAGAGTGCCAGTTAGAAACTTGTTGTAAAGCTAGTAAAATGAGCAGCAGTGTCCAACGATCCAACTCCAGGAGACCTGCCGAGGCGATGTGAATGTATGATCCGCTTTCTCCTCCTCTGTCTTACCTCTCCACGCCTCCCCGATGCTTCGTTCGTTTTGGTTTAATGGCAGAAGCTGTGACTTCGAGGGGCTTACTGAAGAGTGGGTTGCTAGCACAGCATATAGCTTGCGCCTTCACTCACAAAGACTTGCAAGTGTTTCCACAAGAAACAATTATGGTATAGTGTTCGGCAGAAAATTATTCCATTATTCCTCCTCCCAAAATAACCCTGGTTTCAATTTGTCCAGCTAAACCTTTTTCTACTACAAAACCAGATTACTCAACTTGCAGGTGGACACATACAATGTTTAAGAGTGAACAACCAAACTAATATATAATAATCAATTCGAAAACTATTACTTTCCCCCCTTTATATAAATAAACTTTCTATTTAATTAAAGGCAAGATAATTTTCATCTTAGGCTAAGATTCAATTTCTAAAAAAAAAAAAAATAGTGCAAAAGATAACATTTGGTCAGTTCCACATTTTTTTAGGCACTGGCGGTCCTTGAAGAATCTTAAGTTACCGCAAGGCTATTTATATAATACATTCATTTTCCTTCATTCTGTTCGAATCTCATACAGTAACATATACGTAGTATAGTGTATGATACGTTCTTGTGCGACCGGGACGATACAAATCCGGCGTGCAGGTGGAAATTAATTAAAGCTAACGAACCCTCCGCGCAATCTATCAATTTGTGCGCGACGTAACTAGCTCCGGAGGCTCTTAATCACTCGCGTGAATACAGCTCGTTTACTGAGCGGTAATCTCTGCCAAACGTACCTCATTGTAAGCTTTATGCCAATATTTGGACTGCAACTGAAATAACAATAACCCACACTAGAACATACAAACGATCGGGGCTTAAAAAGTAGAAAAAAAATCTAAATATTTAATTTAGACGAACATTAGGTATATGTACACTACATAATGAGGACAAATAATATTTTTTAACTTACCACTGAAAAACTCGCGGGTAGTTGCGGCGGCCGTCTGTCTTTTATATTTGCAAAGAATTCATAGTCTTTGTATAAATTTAGCCCGGTTTGTGCCGCCAAAAGCTGCGCGGTGTCTTTATACACCACAAATGTAACGGTAAAAATATTAAGAGCAGTCACTAGAGAAGGAATCTTATAATTGTAATTATTTGTGAATCTTTTAAAATAATCTCTTAAAAACTCTTAAAAAATGTATTGTAGATCTTATTGAAACGCTTATAATCGTGCCTCTTTGTGATGAGCTGTGTTCAGGTCAACCACTCTACCGAACTAGATCATTTTTGTCATAGAAATAGCTGTATTGTTGTGTAATAGACATAATTAACTTTTTATCCCAGGACAGCAAACGTGAACCGCTTCCGCGAAATATACCCATGGGCGACTTTTTTATTGTTTAAGGTAACATGCGCAGATATCTCACAACGAATATTAGTGTTATTTTTGAGGATTATTTATTTATATTTATATATTATATTTTTATATATACTCTTATATATATATATATATATATATATATATATATATATATTTATTTATTATATTTATATATTTTAAGATTTATATATTAATATGGTTATCATTATTAGTATGTATATATATTTGTTTATATCAAGATATAAATTTATGTATATATTTTGCACCACCTTCCTCTTTCCGTATCTCTATATCTTCTACATATTTGGTTGCCTGGAAGAGATCGCTATGTAGCGATAAGGCTGCCAAATTGTATACTACTATCTGTTATATTCTGTCTTTTTTGTTTTATTTTTCCTTTTTCGTGGTTTACAATAAAAGTGTGTAAATAAATAAAAATAAATAAATGAGTACGAAAGATATGGTCTACGTCGACAAAAAATAAAGGAGAAAATAAAACTATTTTAGATCGCGAAAATAATGAAGTGACCTACTTTAAAATTCTAATCTCCTCCCTAGCCCTACCGGCAATAAGTTTTCTTTCATACTTCGGCAAGATTTAGACCAAACGATAGGTACTAAGCCATTCGATACCATTAATATTCACTTAATTAAGTTACATCAGATGGACGAAGTAAAGTTAAGTTAAGATCCTTGCTGATCATGGCACCAAAAAGTACACGAAGTGTCACCAACTATAACTACCGTTCGAATAACCTTTTTTTTATCATGTCACCGTCCATGTTTTAATTCAAAATATGCTAATGCCACTTCTTTGAGCGCCCAGTTTCAAAATACCACCTCCATAATTTTCGATATAAAAAGTAATATGATCTGTAGAGCTTTTTTTAAATTAAAATTAATGGAAGGGTATTTAACAAACTATTAATTGATACAGACTGATTGAGGGGGGGGGGCGTACGAATGATTAAAATCGCGCTTTTCATCAAACGATATCATTGCATCGATACATACGCGTCAGTGTCATGTCAAGTACCTACCGGCCGATTGAACATTGACACCGAACCGATTACACCACTCGGGCTAAGTGTTTCGGTACTTAACATGAGAGCGGTGAACCTAGTGTCAATAATTAATTACATATCAATCATTATGTATAATTTTAAATTGTATATTTTTTGCCAGAAATCTTCTAAAAACACTGGTAACGCCAACTATTGGCTGTGTTTGGATTTAATCATTCGAACAATGTCCACGTTTATTATCTTACTACCCTCCCTTCCTTATCGTGTACTGTGACCAATGTTGGCGGCGCGACGCAACCGCCGCCTCAAGTCGGCTCTCTGCGATCGTACGTACGTGGAGCGGGTCGATCTTCGCTCATCCGCTAAATTCGGAGTGTGGTGTCGTGAGAGCTGCCGAGTGCCATCGCGAAGTGTCTGTGTTCCGCCAGGGTGTATACTGGCTGTGCGTGTGATTGTGCTCGTCGCCGAGGTATAGGTCGCGGACCTGCTAAGGTTAGTGCACGATTCCTGTATTCTTTACGCCCCCTTTGCCCGACACGTGGTCGCCTAAATTCAAAATTATATATACATACAGTCCACTAGTTTAACCTTTCGAAGGTGGCCAGTGGCGGCATTCGCGCCTCCAAACACTATAAAATATAGTCTATAACATACTGCGTTCAGAAGGTGATCTAAAGCGATTGCATCTTCTGTACAAAATATTGTGTGTAGCTGGGACCTTATTTTACAATGACAGGTGCATGCATCTAAGCCCTAAAGCGCAAACTGTTTGCTGTATCAATCGGAGTATCAACTAAGCGACTTTAAGGCTCTAGTATATAAAATAATCGAACAGTAGTTCCCGAAGGATAAACAGTGCAACATACAACGACTATTACAAGCTGTCTCGGCTCCTCTGCAGTGTAAACAGTAATGAAGTAAGATTAGAATCAGAGTCGTTCGGCGTGTCGAAGGCTGCACAAGGACGCTAAGTAGCGAGTAGCTACCATAATGGAGTAATTACCGCCGTCGCAGCTATGGCGGCATCGCATCGACCCGTCTTCGCGTTGCGTCGGGACGCTAGGCGCCACATCTTCAATGGCTAACAATCACAAAAGCGTTGTGATTGTTAGCACGCCAATAATTTTAGCATTCGTTTCATAATTTGATGAGTTTAAGTAGTTAATTTATAAAGGCTAATTTTGGTGAGAAATAAATCATTATAGGATGAGGCAAAAGCGCTTGCTCACACTCGAAACTGTTTTGTGTGGAATTCTTGTTCAACTGTAATGTACTCATTAATATTCTAAGGTTAATAACGAGCAGGAATCGCCATCAATTTTATTTCACTTATAACCTCATAATATTCATTAAAAGATTCACACACAAGATCAGAACACTCGTTAACAGATGTTCGTGGAGAAAAAGAATTGATTAGGTGTTTTGAGATTTCGGTTCATTCGGTTCAAGTTTTCTATTGAAATGTGATCAATTCTTAACATCCGAAAAAATAATCTGTAGAAATATCATGTTTTAGATAAGGAGTACACATCAAGTATTACATTTTCAATTCATAGAAATATATATATACATATATACATAATTATACATTTTATTCACGAGATGATCGTCAAAGAAAGCCCCACTTTTACTCACATGTTACCGAACAATATGAAAATCCAATTACGCCTTTGCGTACAAGAGGACTGGGTGAGTTAAACAGTAGTTAAAGCAATAATAAATAGGAATGTAGCACAATGAACTGAATTCAACAGTAGGTACACACAACGCCTTCTCTCGACCGACCATCCAATATTTGGCACTGGGCCTAATTTTCATTTCCATCGCTTCGGACTGCGAGTTTCGTTCGCAAATACTTGCAAAAAGCAATTAAATTCCACGTTACTAGTAATAAACGCCGCCGGTTAATTGTTTCCCCTTAAAAACTACTGCAACGTAATATACAACCGGTAATCATTTGAATACGTGAACAATCTAATTACTTAATTGAAAGTGGTGTTTGTTTGCATTGAATTGGTAGGCCCTTTGGTGTTGACGATGTTCGGGTGACCCGATTGCGTGTAGCTTGCAATTTATGTGACAAAAAACTAACTTCACGTTGATAAATTTGGAATTAAGTGAAATAAAGAGAAGTTAGATTTATTGATAACTAAACCATTTCACTAAAAAGGTCGAAAAGAACGGTGATTCGTCAAATGTTAAGTTCCCTGCTTCATCAAATCGATTGAATCAAATTGACGCGTGTTTCCGTCATAGAAATACTACTATTACATTGAAGTCACACGCGACGCAATCATTTCGCCTGTACGATGGCAAATACTACGTTAAAAAACATAAAACAATTTGACAATGCGAAATTGTTCTCGATGATCGAATGTAGTAATTTGTTGTAGGAACTTTTGAAACGAAGGCCGGCGGTGAAAGTTACTTATAGTGACCCTTGTCAGAGCGTATACTAACTAATAATGCTACAACCACAGTCCTTTGATATGGGTCTCCAAGGGATAAAACGAAGCTAGTTCAACCTAACTAAAAGGATCGTGGTATGACTGCTTCAACTGCTGATACCCTAGTGAGTACATGCGATGTCACCAAAGTCTAGTAACAAAATGTTTGTGTTTATATAAAAATTAAATGAAAAGTGGAATAATGTTGAGTCGGTATGACAAGTACGTATAATTAATTACCCACATGCTGAGATTGGAAATGAAATTGTTATAGGTAAAAATTTCGACAAATCCGCGTTAACATAAATAATAGAAAAAATATATATATCTATATATAATATATATTAATATATTGTTTAATGCCTTGATATTTCACTACGGTAGTAACGGTAGTATTCGAAAGGCGGCTACTCAAAATCACCGGTGAGGAAGGGAAATCCCTGAGTGCAATCTATAAAGCACACTTTGTCTTAATTCCGACTTAACGTACAGTCGAAACAAGACACAATTATTTTCCCGGCATAAATCTGTCTCGTTTTAACACAACCTTTGGCTGAGGAAATTCAAAGCACACTCAATAGATCTGATCAGCCTGAGTGAGAGTGACAAAATCTGGGTGGTCTACCTGTTTACTGCTAGTGTTTAACATAATCATAGTTAAGTTTTCTGTGCAATGATGATGCAACAAAAATAAAGAATTATTCTTTCTTTGTTTCGTTTCATAATATAGTATCCGATTCTGTCAGAATCGTATACTATAATGTCGTAACAGGTATCCGCGACAAAAAAGGCGCATGTATCAAACGAATTGCTTTTTCATAGAGGCGATGGTGAGCCTCTTGAATTAGCTAATGAATTCCTCTGAAAAATCAGTATCCATTTATTAATAACTAGCTTTTCAACTAAAAGGGATGTTGCCCGCGTTGAAATATTTATGTGTAAGCGTGACAACTAAGCACCTGATAAAATATATATCCTTAGGGAACCGTACGGATTTCCAGAATAAAAAGTAGCTTATATATAATATTGCAGACTGCAATCTGTCTTCGTGCTTAATGCCACCTAGATTCGCTCAGTCGTTCTAACTTTTAACGTGATTGAGTAATTTTACTAGTTAGTGATTAGAGATCAAATACTTAAATATCATAGAACATTTAGAAAATAAAAACTTTTAGTGAAACTATCAAAAAGAAAATCATTTAAACTTTTAGAGAAACTATGTTATGTGTCTACTTTTTAACAACCAAACTCACAGAGCAGTAAGCAAATTTTGGCGGATATTATTTTGAAATGAAACTTCAATAAAATACATATTTTAATTTAAAACTACATACGTTTTTCAAAAAAAAGTCTGCCGGTTACTTTGACCGTTTATTTCTACGCCGAAACGGGTAAAGAAACATGCAAATGCTTATACAATAATAAAATAAATGTTAGCATCAACAGTGTACCAACAAATCATACTTCAGGAACTTTAATTTCCTCTTCGCAAAACGATTTAACAATTTAATGGCTTCCCATCACAGCATAACCGTTGAGTTAAACGACTGCTGCTGAATAAAATATTGTTTAACCCTCACGTTACGCGTTAACGTGTTCTGGAATGTTATCGGGCGCATGATATTTGCAAGATCCAAGCTTGATTATGCTTTAACAATTTATTTTTCGGTCTCTTCACTCATCCCCTGATCTACAGAAGTGTTTAACTATACCTTGATAATTTAGAAAATGCTTCAATTTACGACAAAGTGTGAGTCGAAATCTGTGTACTAAATAATCTTTTTTTTTTTTTTTCAAACATTTTTATTTCGAAGTACCGTAACCAAATCGTATAGCGGATACTCTACGCCCGTTTACGAAACTATCAAAAGATCAGCTCTTAAACACGTTAATATCTATTATTTTTAAAGACACATGCTTTAAAAATTCATCCTCGAAACAAAATTACGCAAATTACGGACTGGGCAATGGGTACTTACAGTAATTTAATTGCAATAAAAAGTATCAACGTCGAGTTCTATTTACCGGCTAAGGATGATAATAGGTTGCACGTTTCCGCTAGTCGATCGATGGCTTATGGCCACTGTTTGACCGTTAAAGTGGTAACATTCCAGAATTGACTGCGGAGGGACAATATGCAGTCTAAATCACTAAGCATTTTAAAAAATCGTTTGTATTGTATACTTGTATGTATGTCTATGTAGCTTATATACATATAAGCATATGTGTAACACTCAAATATGTTTGAGTTATTATGTAAAGTATATGTAATTTATTTCCTATTAAACATTTTTACTATTACTTGTTGCACTATTACGCTTTTCCTTTAAATGTTTCCTTTCAGGGTCATCTGGAGGATACCACACGCGGTCTTATCGCTTAAAGCGATATTATAATTATAATTGTTTATTATCAAATTTTGGTATTTTTTGTTTTGGAATTCTTATATCATGATGTGCCATAAAGAATTTATCTAATGTATTTACTCATAAGAAAATTATTAAGAAAATCCATTATGGTTCGTCAAGTTTAAATAAAACACAGTGCGGCAAAAACGTTGTGTAATAAATCCCTTTTTGTCTTCCTCGCATTGTTCAAAGGACTGTCGCTAGGTGGTGTTCGTACACGCGGCCAACAAACGCTATTGTTTGCCTTAACAAAAGTGGACAAACAAAATAAATACTCTTGGCGGGAAACCAAAAAAGTTTTAAAAACTTTTAACTCAATATAATGACAGCCAGTGAGGAAAGTGACTTCCTTCCAAAATAAGGGCCAAAGCAAAATTGGATTCGGAAAATTTTCATTTTTCTTTATAAAAAAAAGTCATTTGCGTTTTGTTGATTAACGCATTTTGTATATATAAACGGAAATAGCAATTAGCTACGCAAAATAACTATAATAGTAAAAAATCTGCTCTCCTTACGTTAAAGCGTATTAGAAACCAAATAACATACGAGTAATAGCGACATCAAAATAGCGGCAGTTAAACGTGGCCCAGAGCCCTGTCCAAGCCTGGACTGGGGTTTAGAATAAAAAAAAAAAGGGTTTGTAGTAGAATAAAAAAAAATAGTTTTTCATTTGATGAGAGCAGAATGAAATCATTATTATCTCCCACATTGTATACATACAAATATTAATAAACAGTGTTCTTTATACTAGGTACAAAGAACAGGTTTTCGATGACTTAAAAATACTCGAACTTTGAATCTTAACTCGAGGTAGATTTATTAATATCAGGTCTTTTTGTAAGTTCCTAACCTTCATAAAATTTAGTTAACAACAGAGAAAACCCATGAAGCTAGTCCACCAAATATCAAGAAACAGTTGGACCTTTTCTAAAAATTTAGTTCCTTGTTAAAATAAGTCGTAATAAAATTAATATAAAGCTCCCAAACGATTACATCACAAAGGGCGGTCGGTACCTAAGGACGGGCAAGCGGAACATTAATCGCCGAGGAGCAGCCATCAGCGATGGACCATTCATCGTCTAACAATGATAAAAGGGTTGCCTTCCAGATAAATACCTTCCCAAAAATGACGACCCTTGTTGAAAAAGAGAAGCGCTACTTCAGGATCAACACAGAATAAGTGTCGTACTGAACGAGCACAGAAAATAATCGATCGGGGACTAGGACAAAAATAAACCTAACTAGTTACGGCTTAAAACCAAAGTTTTTTACTTTACTTCCGTCGGGTCATTCCGGACATTACATCCCTACTATTTACAAAGTATGAGTATACCTAATTGATGAAATGATTCAAAGTTTTAAATTTGTCGCTTAGAAATATCAAAAATATGCAGTTTTAGTATAATTTGATAAATTATAATATCACCATCGTAATTATTATTTCATAATAAGATGATTTTGATACTAAAGCAAATAAAGTTGTTTTAATTACGTATATAAACATGATAAAGCGACTTAAGAGATGTTTATAAAAGATTATTAATAAGTAAATGCACATATTATGCAAGATATGCGCTAAAAATCACTGCAGGCAATATAATAAGAAAAAAACTTGAGAGGTGTCAAGGGACACCCGGATGGAACGAAGTTCCTTTCGATTAATTAGTGAAGGAATTGTAATAAAATTTTATTTTATTTAAGTTATAATAATATTTTTTTTTTATTATTAACAAATATAATGTTATATAAACTTAATCAGTAGGCTCAATTTTGTACTCCATCAGCAATATCCGGAACTTGTGCAGAAACACTGACAGGATTCATTATTATTATTATTTTTTATTATTTATTGTTTTCAAAAAACCTGTATATACTCAACAAAAATAATCGTCGCGACACCACACTGTTCAATGCGAAATAGAAATGAAAATATCTGGCTTGCTTTCTATAAGAGAGTGAGAGACAGACAGAGAAACATGCGATGCCGCACAGCTTACAATAACAAAAAGTGTAGTGACAACTTTTGGTAAGAATTTTTTCCGTCTAGCCCCTTTCACAACGCGCGATAAGGAACTTCGTTCCAAAAGTTTAAAATGTATATCTAAGAGGAAAAAATGACTGATGTATCAACGAACAGGTTTACCAAAGGACTGACAAGACAGCACCTAAGTATACAAATAGCTATGGTAACGTCTCCGCTCAGAAAATATAATAATTTGGCAGCTTTCAAATCAAACATGAAAACGAATTACCAGAAATATATATGATGCAGCAAATTTAAGATGAGGACGGTCATAAAAGTAAAAGATTAACTTTCCGTATCAAACGGAAGTGATAGGTCCTCTCCAAGGCGTATCGCTCGATGTTTCCACGGCAAAAATCTAAACCGATCCAGTTTATCCGCCCAGAGCTTTACAATCACGGCGGTAGGACTCGTGGGTGGGTTAGGTAGGTATTACGTATTCCGGGCCGCCTCGCGGAGCTCGACATTCAATATGTCCCTATCGCTGGTTTTTCGTCCAACGTCAATATTTCTCTTAGAGTTTTGCTGGGAAATCTGTTTTGCGAGTTTGCGCATGACCGATATCATTCCGCATATCCAGGATCCTCTTTATGAAATTGAAGGAATCGTTTAAATTTTACCTTTAATTTTAGCAAAGAATTGTCAGGAATCAACTCATTCGAATGAAATAAGGCATTCAGATTGATCTAGCCATATGAGCGCTACAATAACACAAATACATAAGGAACAGACATAGACACAAACTACTATCAAAAAAGTAAGACTTCTTTGATAACAGATCTATCTATATATATAAAAGCGAAAGGTCACTTACATACTTACTGATTAAACACGAGATCTCAAAAACTATTGTACGTATAAAGCTATAATTTAGCAAGTAGGTAGTTGATAGTTAAGAGATGTCAGCTAAGAAAGGATATTTGGAAATTCCATCCCTAAGGGGGTAAAATAGGGGTTGGAAGTTTGTATGAAATTTCTTTGTTTTTAGAGTTAGAGACACAAAAATTTGCATTAAGATTAATAATAATAAATAAAAAACATGTAAATCAAATTTATTTAAATATTATCTGTTAAGGGTGGTAAAATAAGGGATGATAGTTTTTGCAATTTTTTTTATTATGAAGTCTAAATCTAATTCATAAAACTGAACATGATTTATTAGATCTGGTAAACCGCACACTCGTCTTAAAGAACTACGCAGAAATGAATTAGATAACCGCGAGAAATGGTAAAAGCAAACAGAATCCGTCCTTTTATGCAAACGTGCACAAGGGGAAAGCAAACGGCACAGAAATTATGTTTTTGTCATGAAAATTATCCGGCCGAGATTAGCGCCGCTGCACCGGGCGCGCGCCGCAGTCGCTCGCTATTTATTCTCTTGCGGTTTGTATCATGTGCAGCAACTAAACTGCCGCTTACGTACTTCTTTAGAGTTATTTTTAAAAGTTTGCATTAATTGTTTAGCATATTTGTTAATAATCATCATCATCATCATGATCAACCCATTACCGGCTCACTACAGAGCACTACAGAGTTTGGCCATAGTCCACCACGCTGGCCATGTGCGGATTGGCAGACTTCACACGCCTTTGAGAACATTATGGAGAACTCTCAGGTGTGCAGGTTTCCACACGATGTTTTCCTTCACCGTTGAAGCAAGTGATATTTTAATTCTTTAAAAAACGCACATAACTTCGAAAAGTTAGAGGTGCGTGCCCGGATTGGAACCGCCTACCTCTGATTAGGGGGCTGACGCCCTAACCACTGGGCTATGACCGCTTCATTTTGATAATATTGAACGACAAATTTTGGTTAGTAACCTGTAAATAATTATCAGTTATACGGGTTAATTGATACGTAATTATAATTAAAAATAATTAAAAGTTTTCTAACGAATGATATCGGTAACCGATAAACCAAAGCGATGAATTTAATAATTTGCTTTTCTCACAGTGGTAGAAATGAGAAAATATAAATAAGAATGATGCGTCCAATGTCGAAGTACTCCTAATACCTGACCACCAGGGAACGTATCCGTTGTAATACAATTTTGATAGGTATTTGGCGCAAATTTCTCTTCTCTTGGAAGTTATAGTGGCCGTGGAAGTTTACAATAGATTTTGAGTTCAATTTAACGAT
The DNA here is from genome assembly GCA_928268935.1 of Lasiommata megera. Lineage (NCBI taxonomy): Eukaryota > Metazoa > Arthropoda > Insecta > Lepidoptera > Nymphalidae > Lasiommata > Lasiommata megera. The sequence goes on from OV743329.1 coordinate 13,347,616, forward strand.
TAATTTCTGCTAATCAAGCAAAATCGTAGGTACAAAGGTTTCATCTAATTAACGGGATAAAACACTACCGAGCCGTATATAAACCGACGGCGGTTTGATTATTATTTCGGTTTCAAAGTTGTCACTATGTTTTATAGGTACTATATAAATTGCAAGCTCACTTGGATGCCTGGTATTCTGTTCTTACATGTTCCACCAGTCCATCACTTTAACCACGCGCTTGCAAATAGTGAAACTTTCATCTACGAGGTCACCTTAAAACTACTGTTAGGAATGATTTATGGTAATCTTTACTCATTGGCAAATAAAAAGAAATAATGATTTCTGAACTTATCTATTAGCCTGTTTATATTGCTTCGGAGCAGACTTATAATGATCAACCCATTACCGGCTCACTCCAGAGCACGGGTCTCCTCTCAATATGAGGATTTGGCCATAGTCCACCACGCTGGCCGTGTGCGGATTGGCAGACTACACACGCCTTTGGGAACATAACGGAGAACTCTCACGTGCAAGTTTCCTCACGATGTTTTCCTTCACCGTTGAAGCAAGTGATATTTTAACTTTATTAAAACAGATACCCGGATTCGAACCGCCGACCTCTGATTAGGAGGCTGACGCCTTAACCACTATCACCGCTTCGGAGCAGACTCAGTCTCTCCAAAAGCTAGCGAGAAGTAAGAAAGGTGAAGCAGCAGAATGCAAACATTCATCACTGAACCAAGTTACTTTACTAACACTTCAACTAGGTATCAGATAAATGAATCGTTCAAATAGAAAGAAACACATTATTATATTGTAGAAAATAGACAAAGATATATGTATTGAATTACCGCGAGTCCAAGGTTTAGAGGCCTCAGTCTGCTTCCTACAGTTAAAGTTATTTTACCGTGACTTAGTATTACATTTTTTGACAAAATACAACCATAAGGAAAGCCTGAAAAATTATTAGAAAATACAAACAGAAATTTGTACATAAAGTCCGATTAAGAATTTGTAACCCCTTTGTTATAATCCAGTCCAGATCCAATCCCCCCTTTGTCTGATCGGATAATTACCAATGAGAAATAGCCCCCGGAGGTGATAATGTTCAATTAAGACATGTGTTGTGGTAACGAAGGCATACGTGGCCCGATTCGGGTCACGTGAAATTGAGTTTGTATTATAATTGGCATTGTAGTTCACATTAGACTCACTCGAACAAAACCCATATTGGAAACGAAATTATACTATAAGGATAAACATTAAAATCCTGCACGGCCAGTTTAAGCAACACGTAGTGGAGAATTGCACTAATTAGTCATATATACGTATTCTTGATAGACGTCTGTTACTCGACACTTAACAAACGTTTTACGTTAAAAAATGTACTTACTACAAAACTTCAATATACATTGTATAAACGTAACGCAATATCTCCAAATGATTTGATCTTGAAATTTAATTAGCGAAAAACCATATTACTAAAGATGGCCGTAATTAAAACTAAAAAAAATATAATATAAATAATCCATCATGAATATTTGGTCCCATGACGTCCCTAAATATTTTGATAATATATAAAAATAATAATACACATAATTATATGTATATTAAGTATTTTGTTGGTTTTCTTCTTGTCACTAATTTGAAAAATAGATAAAAAGTTGGACAGTTGGGCCCGAGGATTAAGCTCGAAGGGTGAGGATGTCTCTCATCCATCACCCAGAGCAGCAGGGAAGCAGGCGGTAATCGTGCGCCCGTCGCCTGCACCCCGTTCTACGGCGTCCTCTGCGTCGTTCTCCCGGCGCCGGTCCACCGCCTCCTTCCGCGTCATCACCTCCTCGCAAGAGGACGCCGACGGCGGCCCAACACGTCTGGCCTCCATGGCGCGAACCTCGGTGGGCAGCGAAAGGTTGGGCCTTAATTTATAAGTTATATTGGCTCTTATTTAACAGCCTATAAAATATATGACGATACCGTAACCACGTTCTCATTCCATAAATTATCTCCCTAGTTACTAGACTGACACTTCTTACTTAATTTTCCGCTATAAACTGATTAAATGTAAGATCAACATGTGCTACATAATTTGTATGTCAAACTGAACTCCCCAACGGACAATAGTTTTAAAATAAAAAATAAATCTTTTAAATAAAAAATAAATCTTTTAAATAAAAAATAAATCTTTTAAATAAAAAATATCTTTTTCAAGTATTAGAAGTATTTACAACAAATAGCTTTTTTAAAAAAAACTATTCCATGCATTATAGAAGTGCGATACACAATAAATAAAATGCATTGCGCCAACTGTATAATGCTACTGCAAATCGATAAAATTACGAATGACTACACTAGGATCCCTTATTACCAATTCAAGCTTGGTTTACTGACCTTCGGGCAAGCTCGACAAGTGTCGAGTTGTTAGAAAAAGGTATTAATATAGCCATGAAGAGACTAACAGATCAATAATCGTACATCGGGTAGCTAAGCCGGTTACATAACAAGTCGCTATGTTGCATTATGACTAAGTGGAGAACAGCGCATCTCGTTTTGAACACTTCTACTGTGGGAATGACATAAGATCACACTAATATTTTCTCTCTCGCTATTTTAGGGCTTGTACTTCTGATGACCTCCGTGCGCTGTTGCATTATAAAGTCCGTAAGTCTTGAGGTAAATTCTGGCCGGTTGGAGTCTGATCCGGTGGGAGGCCTGGCGTGACCTTTCCCTGACCCTTCTTTTTGTCAAAATTAATGTACGCCACACAAGTTTCGAAAAGGCAAAAAAGTGGTGCTAAAATATTTATTTCTATTATTACTTAAGTGTTAGCTTAAATTAGTTAAGTGGAGATTTCATACAAATTATGAACCCTTTTTGGACGCTGACTATATAATAGTTTTGCCAAATTCCTGCCTGATCCGTCAAGTGGTTTAAACTGTGCGTTGATAAATCAGTCAGTGTCAATCAGGACAAATCTTTTTGTATGTATATACATATAAAGAATTAAATTGCAATTTTAAATAATTAAAATGCAAAAGCGGTTTGCATTACACAAACTTTGTAAAAAATTAACACGTTGCGAGTACGCAATAAAGTATTTACATCAATTCATTGCACAGGTGAAAAAATCCCCCAATACGGAAACTTTCGCGATCGATAGCCGTTGAACCGGTCCTGGCTGGCAGTAGTTAGCGATGCACCGCAAGGTCGCGGTCAGACATGACACAATCGACTGTTTGTTTCATGCTAATGCTTACGCAAATAAAAGGTTTAAAAAATATGACCCTGAGTTCTTAATACTATTTAACCATCGTCTTCAAGATAGTATATTAGTGGGCCCACAGCTGGGCATAGACCTTGCTTTTGGAGAGAGGATTTTAAGAGCTCTACGCTGCTCCAATACGCATTGGTGGGCTTTAATAATTATTATAACATGCATGTGATAACAACTGGGACCGCTGTTAACGTGCTCTCCAAAGAACGTAGCGGACACTACCCAACAAAAAATCCAACTCCTCAATTTCCAACTCAAACTGGCAGTCTAATCTGCCTTAGTGATCCGTAGTCGCACCTCCATAGCACTGGACCAACGAAGCAGTTATTATTACTTCTGATAAAAATAAATGAGTATTTATAATTGGATACTGTTAACTATTATAGTTTACTCAATTAGGGCTACTTTAAGTTAACCTATTAGTTTTTTTTTATACACCACAAGTTAGCCCTTGATCTCATCTCACCTGATGGTAAGTGATGATGCGATCTAAGATGGTAGCGGGCTAACCTGTTAGGGGTATGGTAAGGCCATACTCCTAATTGGTTTCTACACGACATCGTGCCGGAACGCTAAATCGCTTGGCGACACGTCTTTGTCGGTAGGGTGGTAACTAGCCACGGCTGAAGCCTCCCACCAGACCAGACTCGAGCCGGGAATCGAACCCAGGACCTCCAACTGTATAATGCGACAGCGCGCGCACTGCGCCACGGAGGTCGTCAATTAGTGTATGTTTAAGTGACGTACACCGTCGGTGCCCGTCGAAAATCTAATTGCAACGCGCAGAATCTGTATAAGAACTTGTAGTAGTTACTCTTAACAAAATTGCGAAAATAAGTTTAAAGTTTTAGCAGTGATCAGAGCACACGAGGCGAGGGTATCTCGTGGCGCAAGATCACGGTCAAGTGGGCGAGAGCATGTCAAGTGACTTAACGATGTCTCGAGCTATTTAAATTGTTTTGTTAAAGAAATCTTCACATGACGCTGCTAAAACAGACTAGATAACATATGTATCTACTACATATACATCTACATTACTGGAGGAAATTTTATATATTATGTATGTTTGTATTCATTAATTTAATTTATGTTTATATGCTTATTCCTCTAAAAATTGACTGTAATCTCACATGGTGATGGTGATGTCTAAGACGCTGGCATGTCTATTAAGCCTATTTCATAAGGGTTACTACGCGACATCGAAATTGTATTTTATCAGAGATCAAACCTCCTACATACTTACAATACATTTACAGCAGGATTACAGCTTTCACCGCTGATATAACTGACCCTTATAACGCCAATAATATAAGAACCATAACAACATAAAAATAGAGGTATTAAAATGTTTACATTTGTAACTATATATATTGACAGTTAGATACAAGAAGTATTATAAGCTAATGTAACTTTGTGATTTTTAACTTTCTTTTAGAAAGGGTTGAAAAATCGTATGAATTTTCATTGTTATTAAAATTTGAGACAAAGATTCTATGAGCATCTTTGTCAATAGAGCCACTGATAAAGATAAGCTCATCATCACAAATACACGCAAAAAATATAATATAATTAATTCAAATGAATAAATGAAATATGCTCATGAAACATATTTGACGCACAATAATGAGAAAATCATTTTGTTAGTTTATATTTAGCAAGTCATATTTACTTAATAAATGCTAAAGTGATTTGCATAATGTTAATCCTGCCGTAAAGAATAAGCACTCAAATAACAATGTTTCCCTACCCGAGCGTCACAAAAGAGCCCTCCGCCCGTCCTCGATGATTCTGTCACTAGTGGATAGCCGATAACCCTTTTGGAACGCAACGGTGCATAAATTTATCGCCACGGAACCCAGGCCCATTCACTTTTAAAATATTCTGTTTGGTTAAAATTTGCGACCACTATTTCGTGGTTCCTATAAACACGAATTCATAACTTAACCTGTGCAAAAAGCTAGGCGTTGTTGCCCAAAATTCAGATTTGTAATACGGATGCTGCCGTTGCTGCTTCGAATAGTTTAAGTAAAGAAGGTTTCAACCAAGGGACACTCGCTCCTGTCATACTCGTCTGGACAGAAGGCATTTGTGTATATGAAAATCTTGGCGCGCCTTCATAATAAATCAAAGACGTAAATATGAGTTAAAGGAATCAAGATGACTTCAAGTATCTAATTATTAATTAGTAAAATAATTGAAGTTCTTAAATCCAATCAAATTAAAATAAATAATAGCTTTATTCATGTAAACCTATTACAGACATATATCAGATACAAGTAGATGACTTATATATAGAGTAGATAGATAAAACTTAAATGCAAACGAATTCGGGTTCACAACGTAGTTAATATTCATATCGATAGCCATGAGTGCGAGACTTAAAACTATATCTTCTCCACATCTCACATCCCCAGGGTATTAAAGTACATACAATATATTATCATAGCGGAACAAAATACAAATATATATTTACAGAATGCTTTCATGACAAACTAAAATCAATGAAGAAATAATTTTTAATTATGACTTTATTAGCACGAGTAAGAAATATATAAAATATCTTCTATAATATGGTACAGATTTAACATAACAAATATTATGTTGCATTTTATTTCATGATGACATTCAGGATACCTGTGGATCATTTTGCATTCAGCTGTCGTACGTGACAATGCAAAAGAGATGACGTACATGTGCCGGTGGAATGTCTGGTAATATCTCAGATTAAATAGAAATAGATAACCCACTGTGTGCCGTAAATGAAACAGCAATATTTACAACTTCATTTCTGTTATTATGCAAAAAATTCACCATAATATGTGACAATATAACAAAAAAATACGGAATGCTGACACTTAAAATGAATACACAGAATTACTGATAGATCCATACAAAGACGAACCGGCACGATGTATGAGACAGAAGATACGAGACTTTGTCTCAATTTTCTTACATCTTCTTCTTCTTCTTCTTGCCCTTATCCCACATAATGTGGGGTCGGCACAACACGTCTTCTTCTTCCACTCACTTCTATCAGCCGTCGGCTCACTACCCACACCTTTTTACCCGCATACCCTCTTTTACACAATCCATCCATCTCTTATTTGGTCTTCCTCTACTCTTTTGCCCTTCCACGTTCATATATAACATTCATATATCTCAATTCCACGTTCATATATCTCAATTTTCTTACATAATAAATATATACGCTTCTCATTTCCGCATTCCTCACTGGTTCATTACTGCGTCTTCTTAATCTAGGGGTTATATTTACTCAAATACAATACCTTTACAACACAATCTGTAATTAATTAAACCTTATCAATAAATAATAAATGTCCAGCGATAGACTTCATTGGTTGCGATCATGACAATAAGGCGACAAAATCTTGAAACTATTTTTATAAAAGTTCTAATCACCATCTTTTTGTTTACTTATTTTGGTGCTAAAGAAATAAATTTGACCTTCATAGCTCACCATCTTTTTTCGACGTGTTCTAACCCTAGTGCCCTAATCTTCATCATAAGAAAAAACTTTTAATTTTTTTAGGTTTTCAATGTTGTTAGCAGAATGGGCTCAAATTACTTAAAATGATATTCTTATAGTGAAGTAAGCAATTGAGTCTTTTTAAGAGAATAAACAATCCACGCATTGTCTACGTTGTATGGTGATCAGTGGTTTAGTATTCATATGTCGTTGTTCGTGATAATGGAAAATGAATAACCATCGGGCACTGTTTCATCAGGCTCGCTCACGTTTGATTGAATGAATACACGAGAGCGTTAAAATACGCCAGTTTATAAAACACTGAAACTTTTTGTGTTTTTGCAGTCTGGAATATACGAATTACATCAAAGTAACCGACACCATAATTCACGGTGGGATTGAAATCGTGGGAAACGAGGATTTGACGCACTTTTAAATATCCAACATTAGTTTAGTATTAAGTGCCGATGTGATCAATACATATTACGCTCAACTTTGCCTGGATTACGAATTGCATTACGGTTTTTAGCAAAATTCCGTGGGGATCGTTTATACGTCGCGTTAGAATTATGAAGATATGAAGAAAAACAAACAGGCACAATTTCATAGTAAAGTATGGATAGGTAAGGTGTACATTATCCGACAGATAAATGAGAGTGAATTGATTTTCCAAACTTGCCAGACTTAGTAACGAAACAAAGTGACTAATTCAATTTAAAATAAAGCAAGATTTTGAGATAATACGGCACAAAGAACCTCAGGAAGACCGCTGTTATTTTAATCTCGTTTCAAATCAAGTAATTTTAATATTTTACCTTAAAAAAACAGGTGAACAGGTGAAAGTGGGCACTTGTGAAAGGTTAGGGGGAACATTAATGCTGTGAAATACACGGAGTTGCTGTCAGCTCTGGTGCAGAAATACTGTAATGGGCACGAGGCCTATTAGGCTGCGGTATTTCTGAGTAGTTAGACAAAGGTTTGATCTAAATTGAGCGTTTAAGAGCCAGAAAACAGAGGTAACGTAAGAAAGGCGCTAATTATATATTTTAAGCCTGGTATAGTAAATTGCAAACCTAAGTTACAGAATAGTTTTGGCTTCAATCTGTTTGTGAATGCGCATATCCAGTAGAATATATAAGTAGCATAATATTATATATAACTAGTATTATATATAGGTGAAACAAACTTTAATTGTTGTTGTTTTACAATTAACCAACAAAAGATTTAAGGGCAATTTGAAAAGTGTGTGTCGAGAGTTTTGAAAAGTAAAACTTTAATTTATAGACATGTAAGCGGCAGCAAAGACAGAATCCACGAGGGTCACTGTCCCTATACCAGGAAATAGCGCATTTTTCAATGCTGGAAACGCGAATACCTTCTGCGATCCGATTATTATTATTATATTATTATGATTAATACATCGGAATCGCCATTAATTTGTATTTCTTTGCGTTGGAATCTTGCGGCAGTCTGCAATCAACTTCAAAAGCAAAAACTAGTTCAATAAAGTACAGATAAGCAATATGTGTGTTGTGTGATAAGAGAATGGTTGTACATTCTAGTTTCTGAGATATCACTTTGCAAAGCATGTTTTCTTATCAATCAAATTGGTTTTTTTTTAAAGTAGTTTCGCAAATTAAAATTGTACAATTAACAAGCTATTTCGTCTCTTTACACTTACCTAATTAAAATTATACGTCTCATCATATAAAATCGAAAATCGCAGTACCAACCGTGATCAATTAAATATTAAAATTGTAAACCCTTTTATTCCGGACCAGTCCGGTGGGTTTCATAGAGTAAATTATTTTCTACGTGTTGTTCGTTGAGTGTATGTTCATGTCATGTCTACATGTTAAAGGTCTAATTGGTTTCTACGCAAAATAGTGCCGGAACGCTAAATCGCTTGGCGGCAAGTCTTTGTCGGTAGACTGGTAACGAGCCACGGCCGAAGCGTCCCACCAGACCAGACTCGAGCCGGGAATCGAGCCCAGGACCTCAAACTTTATAATGCAACAGAGCGCGCGCTACGCCATGTTTGGTCGTTAAAATCTTATACACAAATATGAAAACCTTGATAGTAGCTACATTTATGTGCCTTATTTTTGTGACTTTTGGGGTTGAGACTTTGACTTTGGACGTGGGGCAGGCCGGCTCGAGACCTTTTCAAAGAAATTTCATAAAAGGTTATCCAGTCTACTGGGGATCCTAGAGCTGGCAGTTAATACGTCCAAATAATTAATTTGGCCTTTCAAAAGGGAAATGCTGCGAGTATCTTGGGTGTTGCTTGTTCTATGCTATACTATGCTTTGTTCTGGTGGCATCGACGATGTTTTATGTTTAATAGAGTCTTATTTTATTACATAACATATACTTATTTTAATTCATTTAGTTACATTGACAATAAACCTATTTATATGATTCCTTGTAATAACATTAAAATGTTATATTTCGGAACGCATCTACTGCCCATCAAGATATGATGTCAACTGTCAGCTAAGTTATAATATGTCATTATCAAAAAGATTTAAGGACTATTACATAAGAAATTAACTATTTTACATGACCCCCAACGTCTTGAACAGGTGTCGTATACCTGGCCAAGGGTTCGTTCATTTCTGAGACACTGTTTTATTACCATTGTTTTTTTTTAATGCATTTCTTGAACCTTAAATACTAACTTTAACGGTCGAGCTTGAAGGGACGTCTTTAATTAATCTTCATATGGTATTATCATTTATAAACTTGACCCAATGGTTTTCTCGTGTTTTCGTTACTGAGTTTACATTCAAGTACCTAGTTCGTATTCTTTAAGGTTTTCTTTGTTTCTAACATAGAGACTTCGTTTTTTCGTCATCCCAGAGAAATAACTGTAACAATAGCAAGTAAAACAGAAAATTCTCGAAATCTCCAAACAAAGGCGTTCAGCTATTACGTAACAAATTCTTATTGGCTCAAACGCAATAGATCTGACCGCTGTTAAATTTTCCACCGGGAAAACAATATTCAGAGACCACCACGTTCGGTGCGATCGTTAAATAATATAACGTTTAACGTAAGACCCTAAGTATAGCTTCAGTCAATGCATGTGCGCCAATAAAATAATTAGTTTAACTATAAAAAATTATTATTTTTATAAATATTATTTATAATAGTCAGGAGGTTAAACGGAAACTCCGTTCTAAGCTTTGCTAGCTAATTAAAAAATAAGATGTCGTTTCAGGTTGTTTATTTACTATTTCATGTCGTTTCAGGTTGTTTATTAATATATTAAAAATTATGTGTAACATGTTTTTTTCGACTTCGTAGTAGTTTTATTGAAATGAATTTGAATTCCCTAGCTACATAATTTTTCTCTTAGTCACTCTCACTGATTAATCTATGAAATGAAGAAATCGGGTGGTGAGCAGATGAATACCATCACCATGCTGGAAGAAATTTTGGGATTAGTCTAGTTTGTACAGTAGGGCCAAGACTTTATTATTTATCGGATGGGATTAATTTCCTGGGGTTCCCGTTTCCTTTTCATTCTATTGGACTATTATTATATAACTATATTCCGTATATCATCATCATCATCATGATTAACCCATTACCGGCTCAGTACATAGCACGGGTCTCCTCTCATTATGAGTAGGGTTTTGGCCATAGTCAGCCACGCTGGCCATGTGCGGATTGGCAGACTTCACACGCCTTTGAGAACATTATAGAGAACTCTCAGGCGTGTAGGTTTCCTCACGAGGTAGGTTTAAGCAAGTGATATTTTAATTTTTTTTTTTAAACGCACATAACTCAGTAAAGTTAGAGGTGCGTGCCCGGATTCGAACCGCCGACCTCTGATTAGGAGGCTGACGCCCTAACCACTAGGCTATCACCACTTATATTATATATATAAGTGGTGGTGGATATCATTTTATATTCCGTATATAAAATCGTAATAATCATAAGGAGTCCAGGAAGGTAAAGGGAAACCTAGGATAGATTTTGTGGGGAGTTCTTTACGATTCGAGACAACAGAAATTAATGCTGACGCATTGATTTAGGGTGTTCATCTTTTAAGTATTCCAAAGTACCTTTTCGTACTGTTAACTCATCAAATCGTCGGCACCTTCCGGTAGTACGCACCGGTTTCGTGAAGCCAAAGTTTATATTACAAATTGATAATAAATATAAATACTTAATTAAAAGAGCGCCTCCAAATTTCTCGCAAATCTGTTTTTAATTAGAAACAAGTAGGTAATTACTACACTCCAAGGTAGGACTGGCGAAGTCCACGCGTCATTTAACGCTCAATACAAACCTAACTAGGTGCCTGATTTACCTAATGCCTATTGTGTAATGCCTCTCGATGTTTATTTTAAAGTCATTGCGTAGGAACCAGGCGCAGGTCGACTTCTCATACGGTTAACAGGTATACATATGTACTTACTTGGTACACACTAAATATTTACCTTGATAACATTTTACAGTAAATACATATGTATATTATGTAGGTATCAGATAATTATAATTGAGAGTGAAACATACTCTCCTATATGCTTACGTGCAATGCTATTTATGTTAAAAGTCTAATGATTTTACCATCATCATCATCAACAACCGATTGACGTCCACTGCTGGACATAGGTCTTTTGTAGGGAGTTCCAATGCTCACGGTCTTGGGCCGCTTGCTTCCAGCGGCTCCCTGCGACTCGTCTGATGTCGTCTGTCCACCTAGTTGGGGGTCGACCAACGCTACGTTTACCGGTGCGGGGTCACCATTCCAGCACCTTGTTACCCCAACGTCCATCGGTTCTCCGAGCTATGATTATGATTTAATGGGAGAAAAATTGACCTTAAACTTAAATTAGTATAAGTTAATGCCAACTTTATGTTACTATATACCGGGCTTTACGAGTGTGTGTTACTAATTGTACTAGTTATATTATTTTAACTCGTTATTAAAGGAACGGAAAGTGTGTCAACATCAAACAAACTTAAAAATTTTTGTTTAAGTTATTTTATTTCAGTGATAACATGATGTAGGCATGTAAACGGCTAAGAAAAGTATATTATCATTTAGATTATCTTTGATACGAGCCCAATGTTTTTCTTTCTATTTCCAGTAACGTACACTGTACGTAGGCAGGTACATATTATATATCAAAACAAAACACGACCGCCGCCGGCCGCCGACTGGTTCTCGCGAGGTGTGCGATCAGACAATTCACCACTAACGCGATCGATAAAAACAATGAAAATACACTCGACTCTCTCGTCATAACAAGCTTTCCACAATAAACTTAATTGTAAACACAACTGTGTACCACACGGGCCTAAAATTATACTTAAAAATATTAAAACAGAAACAATTTTGACACGAAGTAACCTATCTTGCTTATATGAATCCAATAAGATTCCTGCAACCTTTCCGAGCGTTATTAATATTAAAGGACTGATGGTACGTACCAGGTGAAGTACGGTGTTCACCACCTCCCGGTTGGTTACCTGTCCAACTTCAATAAGCCCGATAAGAACTGCAAATTTCAGGCTGTCGTTGGTCGTCATCCTGACGACCTCCTCAGGTCTTTTAATGTCACTAAACGGCGGTGATTTTAAGTCCGCCATGGTCTAATTTGTCACTATTCACTGATACACAATTTTAAAATCCACTCGCGACGAAAAATTTCAAGAAAACATTATTTCATCGGCTCACATGATAACGCACCAATGTCGCTTTCTGCCATCTTGGAAGTAGTAAATGTTGCCAGCTACACAAAAAATATCATTTCATTTTGCCCAATCAATCAATAAATTTAAAATCAGATGATTAATTTTACAGTAGATTGAAATCACATTATAATAATTTTAATCTACTTTATTGTATGATAAAATAATCGTTTTGATTTGATAATACATACAAAATTGTTTTTAGTAGAAAGCAATATCACCTACACAACTCTATTAACTTTAGTTAAAAGATTTGTGCTCCAGAAAAGCATCTGCCCGTGACAAAATCAAGTTAATTGATTAAAGGTTTAATTTGTTTGACAACTTTGATAAAATTTCCAGCAAACTTCTTGACCTCACTAAAACTCACCTCACAAAACTGTCACTCATGCAACCGTCACGCCAAGTAGCTCTTTAGAGGACCATGAGCAACGAGTGGTCTAGAGCCAGTAGCAGTAGACCAGCTAAAGCTTTTAACTATGATATTAAGTGCTTTCATCTTCCGTGAGTCTCCTATCATGAGACCTAAAACTGTTTTATTTTTGCTTTATTTGGGGTTTATTTAAATTATCAATTTTATTTCATCATAAATGAAAATTTAAATTTCCCTAATTGTTGGCGAAGATAATGAATATAGCAATAATATAATCAATGTCACCAACCACACAAAAAAAGATTCGAATAGATATATACACTAAACAGTAATACCTAGGCAGTAAATTATTTATTGGCTGTCCTATTAGTTTAGAGAAAAAATTCTGACTACTCTTGTCAGTATAATTATTAATTTAAAAAATGGTTTTTCACAGATTATAAAGTACATTTACAACTCGAGATATTGGCTACATTGAGTAGTGAAATGCGTGCGAACCGTTCGGAATTCAGAGCAAATGCAAATTTGAAGAAACTTCACTTACAGTTTTAATCAGATTGTCAAAGAAACATGGCGGCGATTGAAGCTGAACCCAACAAAGTAAGATTTTTTAAAGGAATAACAGTTTAGGACATCAATATTTGATAATTTTTTGTTTCGTTACTTGTGTGTTGTTCATGCTGTAAGAAAACTTTCCATCTTTGATTTGTTATACGGGTAATTAATGACACCTCTGTAGGCTGGGCGTTCTTTCCAGTCCAAATGTTTATAAATTCCGCCAATCGGTTGTTAATTCTTACAATAAGAACTTAATAAGCAAATAACGTCCATACCAGTGATATACAAACAAATAAACAACGTGTTGCTGTGAATTATTTTAACAATTGATCGGATGTATAGTCCGCAGATAGTCGTGAGACTCTTAATTTCTAATAATTTCTCTCGATTGTAGGCCGAAATCCTGATGCGTACGCTAAAACTGTCGGGGCACGTCGGTTTCGATAGCCTGCCCGATCAGCTGGTGAATAAAAGTGTTCAAAATGGATTTGTTTTCAACATCCTGTGCATTGGTGAGTGAATCATAACTTTAATCATGTGCAATGCTTGAATATGCTATGGTAATAGGTAACATGTAGCTCTATTACTACGGTCTAGTTATTGTGTTTACTGTTTACTTGTGAATATTTTCTAAGAAGATAAAAATGTTTGTCTAGATCTTGAAACTTTATAAAATCCATTTAAATTCAAATTCAGTAGTTATTTTCTCCAAATTTGATTTTGTAAAAGTCTTTTGATGTTTACATAATTTTTTTTTACATTTTAGTGATAAGATGATGATAACTTCACTTTTAAACTTAAAACTAAATTTATGAAGGTTCTAAACAGACCATGGTCTACAAAGAAGCATACAAATAACTTAGCTGATCATTATTGTTGTAATAACCGTTTCACATCACTTAAATACTATTTTAATTTATACCCAAGCTTTTTTTTCAAGTTTTCATACAAACCCTTGTTGATATCCAACTCTAACTCTCCTGTTGGTTTTTAATTTAAAATACAAAGGTATCCCAACTTTTTTTATGACCCCAAGCACATTTAAGTCGAGACAAGTGTAACTTCCCGAGGACATGAATAGTCCATTGTTGAAGCAACACTAGCAGTAGTGGTGTCTGTTTTTGTGGTATTTCACAGTCACAATAATAATAAAAAAAAACTATATTGAGGCTCTAATTATCTTCCAGATATCTTATTTACTGGCTGCACAGACCATACTCAATATTTGTTAACCTAGAAACATGTTACTAAGAAAAACATATGTTCTTCTTTTTATTGCCCCTATCCCACATAATGTAGGGTTGGTACAACACATCTTCTTCCGCTCACTTCTATCAGCCGCCACCTCACTACCCACACCTTTTACCCGCATATCCTCTTGTACACAATCCATCCATCTCTTCTTTGGTCTTCCTCTACTCTTTTGCCCTTCCACGTTCATATATAACATTCTTTTTGTGATATCACTTTCTTTCCTTCACTTACCATGCTAGCCTGTTACTCCTCATCTTTTCTGTCATATATCCCTTGTATATTGTATGCTTAACATTTTTGTATGTAGGAGAGACTGGTTTGGGTAAATCGACTCTGATGGACTCGCTGTTCAACACCAACTTTGAGTCAACGCCCAGCCCACACAACTTGCCCACTGTCAAGTTGAAAGCCCACACCTATGAACTGCAGGAGAGCAATGTTAGACTGAAGGTAAGGGACTCTGCTAACATAAATAATATTCCCTATTAGTGAAATGTAACATCATCAAAAAAAGTAGTGGTAAAGGTGGTGCTCATTTGGCTTCATACTATACAACCTATCAGATTACACTTATATATATTGTATACTTTTTGCCTTGTGCACTTTGTCAATGAATCACATGCTTTAAAACAAATAAGATACCAAGCCGAACAAAGAATACCTGATAATCTTTATAAGGTCAGAGATTACCATAAAAACATTTATTTATTAATTTAAATAGGTACTAAATATAAGTAATCCCTTGGGTAAAATAAAAATAGTAGTGAGTGTGAATCATGTGATCTGCTCGCTGTGCTACAGTTTTGTATTTTGCAGAGCGTTATTATTATCCATCGTTCTTCTATGGATATCCTCATTTCTGATTCGATCAGGTAGATGCAAGATGCAGTAAGCAAGTCTCTCCATTGCTCGGGTGATGGATCCTTATGAGGTGCATATTTTGCAATCATAATTCCAATAGTAAGTTATAAGCGGCAATGTGCACTGTCACAAGACTGATATGAAATTACTCATGGTACAAATACTTATGTTAAGAACATATCAGTCACAGACAGTAGTTTAAGTACAGTGGTTATATAATGTAATGTTTATTATTTTTAGCTGACAATTTGCGATACAGTAGGCTATGGGGACCAAGTGAACAAGGAGGACAGCTTCAAAGCTGTAGTGGATTACATTGATGCTCAGTTTGAAGCATACCTGCAAGAGGAGCTGAAGATCAAACGCTCCCTGCCCGCGTACCACGACAGCCGCCTCCACGTCTGCCTGTACTTCATATGCCCCACCGGTAAGAGGCTCCCTGAGGTTCAGGTCACTGCAGTATATAACAATGAAGTGGAACCAATATTGTGCTGCCAAGGGTTGCATACCGTTGCTCTTATTACAATACTAGTTTTTGCCAGCAGCTTCGCTTATCATGCTCGTCGTGCTCGTGTTTCAGACCTTACAGATGTTTCAAACAAACTGATACGTGACAGTGGTAGACTGGTCAGCATATTAAATACTAAATTCTTCTTCGCCGGTTCAACCGCGTTGACTAAAGGACATACCGTTATTCCATATTATTTTATAAGCATTTTTAAAGTCGGTTCTGTAATTTTGAAGTTTATCGATAACGAATAAATGAACAAAATGAACATGTCTTTATAATAAAAGTGGGGATATGTGTTGATTTGGCTACGTATGCGAGAATAGGGTTCAGCAAATGCCATCATCATCATCTTCAGCCTATCATTACACACTTCCGGGAACACCTCTCCTCGAAAGAGGGTTTTGGGTCCACTACGCTGCTCTACAGTAGGCAGTGTACAGTTTGTAGTTCAGTGTGTCAGCGGCTGGTAGTCACCGCATATTTGAATCCTTTATGATTGTCCTTGACATTTGATTAGTGGAGACGTATTCAGCTCGCGCGCGGAACACATTCGATGCCCATAATGCGCGTCAACGTGACCTATTCGTGCAGCGATCTAAATATTCACCCAAAAATACATAAAAACTGGTCAAATGCGGCCAGGGACACGCGTAGTGTAGAGTTCCGTAATTGTACGTTGTTAAATAGAATAGAAAAGAAAATATCCATTTATCAGAACAAAACATAAATAATATGTATAATAGACATACAAACAGAGTAAATTATCTAATACTTAACACAGTATTAGAACTGTGATGGAAATGACATTGGCTAAGATAATATTAAGCTAGGTACTTGTCAGCGTCTTTGCCGGCGAAGACGAGGTCCCCGCTATCTGACGTCATCCGTACGTGGATTCTATCCATGGGCACGGGGGCGCTCGGACTGACACACCAGTCCAACAAACCCACCAAATCCCAACGTCACCCTAAGTCGAGGTCCGAGTCTCACATGAGACGCCCTTAGGGGGACGTTCCCTCAGAAGTCGTCGAGCCCAGGTGCTCCTCTCTCAGGCTGAGCTTCATGCTCGCCAAAGCCCCCCGGTGACGCAGTAGTAACTATTCTGGTTATCTGCAATTGTCAATTCGAAAAATAAATAAAAATAAGGTACTTGTATCAACTTAAATACATGTTATAAGCTAATCTGTTAATATATTTTATACTCGCTAACTTATAAAGCTTATTTTTAATTGCATTAGTTTTGCCCTTAATTACTTTGATACAGAATGAACACACATTTATTGCACACCACAAAAAAGACTGGAAATAACAAAAACAGTAGTATACAATTTGGCGATACTTATTATATTATTTAGTTATATCCAAAATCAGTCGTGAACATAAATAGTGAAATAAGAAGATTTCTTGCTTTTACCGAACCCTAGAAATGCGATTATATTCTGAGAATTAATTCTGTAAGAAAATGTTCAACCAGAGGTGAAATCATCCACTTTCGAGGTCTAAATATAGCTCCTGCTACTTCGACGAGCTTTTATTACAAACAGCTTAATTACTCACTTCACTATTCAATGCGACTTATTGTATAAACGTGGTGGGCTAGGGTCTTTATATTGAATGTAAGCTGATGATGATAGAATCCAAATCCACAAGTGCGCAGGCGCCCAGGCAGGTTGTTTATTTCCGATAACGGTTCATAACACTTTTACTCCACGAGTAGGTACGCAACGCGCTCCTTGATAAGGAGCATATTTTAGACTGGGACAGACGATGTTTTGTGGCGCCAGGCTTTCACATATAAAACTCACTCTTATATTGCTTTAAAAGATACTTTAGATAATTCACATAACTTCATAAGTTTACGATACTAACTGGTCAACGATCGTAAGGCAATTGCGTGTGAGCTTATGCTTAGCTTAAACCAGGGGTTTTAAAAAGAAGCCCACAAGCAACTGCGCCGGGTATATTTAGAAACTTTTTAACCAAATCTCAAAAGGATGGATTATCATTTTGCAAATATTTTTTATTTTATTTTATAGGCGATATTTGTTTATTTTTACGTAAAATTTGAACCGAACACTTTTTTTACATTATTTTAATATGGAAATAGATTTATTAGTGAATCTCGCCCTTATTTATATTCTACAATAAACCGGTCTCGAATATTGGTGCTTATAAGAATATTAGTTAAATAGTGCGTCTTCTCATGACCCCAGGCCCCACATGTGGGGGCGATTGGTGCTTTTAGACGTACATCGCTGATCAATTGCGGTTCTATTACTCAAAATATTTCAAATACGTATCAATTATAAGTACTATTGAAACATGTTTTCGCTGACCCAAAGTAAGAATGCCCCATATTCAATGAAATCCGGGTCAACCCTCTTACGAGCGACATCTAAAAGTATTTGTTTAAGACTGGGTTCAGGGCCGCAGTTCGAATGTTTAAATCAAATGTATAGTGATTTTATTAAATTTGATTATCAAAGTGAACAGTGAAATGCCCATAGTTTTCATTTAAGATATTTAAGATATAGTCCTAACTAGAATTGTTTTTGTATGGACTATGTCTGAAACAAAAATTCATATTATTATTAAAAGTGACATTTTGTTGAACGTTTTCGGTCCGCTGATACGCGCGTTAAGGTCGTCGCCGCTGCGAGTTGTATTATAATAACATCCTCCTTATAATTATTATTGCGCTACATCCCGTTACGGTTCGCCTTTTTCCGTTCCGTTCCATACAGAATTAAAACCAATGACAGGAAGTTTTTTGAAATACGTTGCGACGCGGTCACCCGTGTGTGTACGTCAGGTTTCAAACCAACCAACCTACTACCGTGCACGCGGACACACATAACCACCACCTGGATGCCTGGTTCTTTTCCACCACCCGCTATTCCAGGTCATTTCTGCCACGCACCTTCAAATTGTGGAACCAGCTTCCATATTCTGTGTTCCCTAATGGTTATAATATGGGGATCTTCAAAGGGCGGATTAACAAATTGCTCAAGGCCAGTTCCTCTGGTGCTGCAAATGTTCATGAGCGGCGGTAATCACTTACCATCAGGTGACCCGCCTGCTCGTTTGCTCGCTATGTATATAAAAAAAAAACACTACCTGCCTTAGTCTACTATTACTGTCACGCCTATTTAAGTGGTTTGAAGTTATTGGAAAAGGATTTTCCATTTTATATAAATTTTATATCAGGTTGCTCAATGCGTAGTACCCTGGGCGAATCTTTCCGCAGTTCAAAATGTTTGAAGTAAAGCACAGGAATGTATTGATTGCAGGACACGGCCTGAAGTCGATCGACCTGGTGTGCATGAAGAAGCTGGACACGAAGGTCAACATAATCCCCATCATAGCCAAGGCGGACACCATATCCAAGACTGAGCTGCAGAAATTTAAGGTAACATTTCTATTTAAAAAAATGTTACATGCCAATACCAATAGGAAAGGATTAAAAGGCATATCGTTTCGCATGATACATAGTCTAACTCGCAAACGAGATTCAGTCCCAAATATAATAGTACATGTACCAACCTAGCCAGCCATGCTACTAAAGGGATTTAAGGACAAGGCTACGTTAGACTGCTCTTTTTTTTATACACGAGAAGCCCTTGACGGCATCTCACCTGATGGTAAGTGATGATGCGGTCTAAGATGGTAGCGGAATAACCTGTTAGGGTTATGCAAAACTCATACTCCTAATTGGTTTCACGCACGCTCCCCCGACCTAAGCGCTCCTCTCCGAAAGAGGAGACCTAAACATATCCTTCATGACCCTGACGATCAGATGACTACTGACAACACACTCGTACCACCTACCACACAATTATACGCTACACACCGTCTTTGCCGGCGAAGACGAGGTCCCGGCTATCTTACGTTATCCGGACGTGGGCTCTATCCACGGCCTCGGAGACGTACGGACCACTCACCGTCCGACCCCCCATTATCCCAAACGTCGCCTAAGCCGAGGTTCTGCCTCAAAGGAGGCGCCCTTAGGCAGTCGTTCCCATAGTTTCTTCGAGCCCTAGGGCTCAAAATTTCTTCTGGCAGAGCTTCTTTCCAAAGCTCGCCAAACAGCCCGGTTACGCTGTGGCAACCAATAGGGTTTGTACAGCTAATAGACAGTCCGAAAAAAAAAAATCTCCGTCACGGAAGTCGTCACCCTACCCTACCCTACTTCGAGAGACGTTTAAACAATGTCGTCGCAAAAGATTTATGAAAATAATAATACCTCAACAATATTATTTGTTACTTGACAATCTCCGTGGCGCAGCATTATAAAGTTGGAGGTCCTGGGTTCGATTCCCGGCTCGAGTCTGATCTGGTGGGAGCCTTCGGCCGTGGCTAGTTATCACATAACCGACATAAAACGATTTAGCGTAGAAACCAATTAGGAGTGTGGGCTTACCATACTCCTAACAGGTTAGCCCGCTACCATCCTAGACTGCACTATGGTAGTGTATAAAAAAGGGGGGTCGGGAAACGTTGAGGCTGCCGTTTGTTCGACTATACTTTATTACGTCACCCACTCCTAATAAATAACTATGAATGTAACGCCTATCTTATTTCTCTTTCTATTAGTCGAAGATAATGCAAGAGCTGCAATTGAACGGCGTGGAAATCTACCAGTTCCCGGTGGACGACGAGTCGGTGTCCGAGGTGAACGGGAGTATGAACAGTCACATACCCTTTGCGGTGGTGGGGAGCACCGACTTCGTGAAGATAGGGAATAAGACGGTCCGCGCGCGGCAGTATCCTTGGGGCACTGTGCAGGGTGAGTAATATACCAACCTCGTCGGTACCGTCATGCTGATCCCACTATAGTTGAGAATGAGAGTGTTTCCGTGAAAAGTGAAATAAATTTCCAACTTTTGATTTTATAATAAAGCAAAATTAATCAATTGTTGTAATTATCAAATAATTATAAATAACCAGGTGACAGCTGACAGCCACCATTTGAGTTTATTATTGTACATAACATTTTTTTTCCAGGACAAAACGTATTCTAAAGCCATCTCTTATAACCTGCAAAATCATAATGATTGGTTAAGTTGAGGTGTGCAAACTCACATTCGCATTTATAATATTAGTAGATGTTGATGATGGATTAGAACCGTTACCTTTTTGCTGCCGCCCAAACCATGAACCATTATTGTCACCGCGTATTTTTTATATGAAAACGTTATTCAGTTACATCTCTAATACTAATAAGCAAGATAAAAAGTTTCACATGATGAATGGATTCATCATGGACGGATGAATTCTTCAATAATTTAAGTTTTTTATACGCACCATCAAGATTTGTAAAGCCCCTTTCGATGTTTTTAATTTGGGTTCTTTCAAACCAAGCGCGCTCCATCTTAGATCGCATCTCCATTTACTATAAGGTGTTATTGCAGATGTTACATCAGTACTTCCTTTCTATCTGGGGCTGTGAGTTTTCATGTAAACTAATTTAACAGAGTTATCTGTCATTTAACTAGAAGTTGCAACTCCATACAACTGAGATTAACGCGACCTCTTCTATAAAAGTTATACGAGGGCCTTGTATACAGTACTCGTCGTAATATTGTGTGTGTGCGCGCAGTGGAGAACGAGTCGCACTGCGACTTCGTGAAGCTGCGCGAGATGCTGATCCGCACCAACATGGAGGACATGCGCGAGAAGACGCACGCGCGCCACTACGAGCTGTACCGGCGGCGGCGCCTCGCGCAGATGGGCTTCTCCGACGTGGACGCCGACAACAAGCCGGTGAGCCCACACACCTGTTTTTCCCCGCTGGGAAATGCGTTTACGCATCCCCTCCGAAAGCGGCGCAGACAAGACTCGCCGGCGGCCAGACTGACAACCAGAATACCCACTAAAACCCAGCGATGCTCCCACGCGTCGGCTGGTGGCTGGGTCGCGGGTACACCCGCGCACACGACCGCAACCCAACCATACTTCACAGAACTCATGCCACTCAGCTCCGTGGGTGCTGCTGATAGTTATGATAGTCGAAGATACTAGATATCCAATTAATTATCCGAAATGTCCAGAATTAGGCACTTTAGCGTGTTCATACGTAAGTAAGCGAGCCGACGTGAGAATGCTGAATGAAGTTCGTGAGATAGATGGCGCTGGGGCGCAAGGTCACCTTCGGAAATGTGACAATGCACGATCCTTGTAACATAACTAATGTATCAATCCGACACCCCAACCCTCTCGTAGTTGCGACTTCTTTTTACTCCCCCGACCTAAGCGCTCCTCTCCGAAAGAGGAGACCTAAACATATCCTTCATGACCCTGACGATCAGATGACTACTGACAACACACTCGTACCACCTACCACACAATCATACGCTACACACCGAGGTTCATACGAGGTCCCCGCTATCTTACGTTATCCGGACGTGGGCTCCATCCACGGCCTCGGAGACGTACGGACCACTCACCGTCCGATCCCCCCGTTATCCCAAACGTCGCCTAAGCCGAGGTTCGGCCTCAAAGGAGGCGCTCTTAGGCAGTTGTTCCCTTAGTTTCTTCGAGCCCTAAAGCTCAAAATTTCTTCTGGCAGAGCTTCTTTCCAAAGCTCGCCAAACAGCCCGGTTACGCTGTGGCAACCAATAAATAGGGTTTGTACAGATAATAGACAGTCCGAAAAAAAAAACTAATGTACATAGTAAAATTAATTCAAATTATTTAGCTTTTTTGCTTTATCGTGTATCGTGTAACAGTGTAGATGCTAATTGTCGCCCGTGGTCCGCGGCAGGTCTCGTTCCAGCAGACGTTCGAGCAGAAGCGCAGCGCGCACCTGCTGCAGCTGCAGCAGAAGGAGGACGAGATGAAGCAGATGTTCGTGCAGCGCGTCAAGGAGAAGGAGGCTGAGCTCAAGGACGCGGAGAAGGAGGTACGTTGACATCGCGCGGTCTTGTCATCGTTTATTGCGTACCGCTCTACCACCTCAGTACAGCTTCTTAGACGTGACTCAAGGTTACGGCCACCAGGCACGGCAAAAATGAATTTGAAATTCTTTAATTTGCTTTTCTTCGAGTTACCAAGATTTTAGAACCATATTCTCTATTGAAAATGAAAAATATTTAAACACATCGATTAAGGTTTAAGAAATAATAAAACTAGCAACACCATTTAACACTTTCTTCTTTATGTTAAAATACTGTATTAATTTTACAGCTGCACGCTAAATTCGAGAAGCTGAAGAAAGACCACACGGAAGAGAAGAAGCGCCTAGAAGATCTGCGCAAGAAGATAGAGGACGATACCATAGAGTTCAACCGCCGCAAGCAGCAGACGGCGCAGGGCCACCACACGCTCACGCTGGGCAAGAGCAAGAAGAAGTAACCGACAGCCGACAGACGGCTGGCCTGCCGACACGTGGCGTGGACGGGCCGAGCGTGAGGTCACAGTCGGGACAAGATTGGCTATACAGATTGTTTACTCCAGGTTATTATTATAGTAATATATCACATATTACTATAATCATCAATAAAAACCAAATTACATATATATTATAGAATTGGTTTCCGTAAAAATAGTCCCTATTGTGATCTGACACTAACACAACCGAGAAGTATCTGAGATACTGCTACCGATGGCATGCTTATGTATGCAATAAGCCGCGCGACGCCACGCATGTTAAGTCAAATTCTATCTGAGTGGTGTCTAATAACACATTATATAATAATAATTTGATTTGATGTGAAAAAAATTAGATTTTTTTTGTTTCAATTTGACTCTACATGCGTGGGGGTGTGGCTTACTGCCGATATAATCCATGTTTAAATATTGATCAATACATCTTGGTTGGTTCGCTTAAGAGGCTTTATAACACGACCTCTTGTCATTAAAGAGGTATTTTGCAAAATAAAGCTCACTTTGAATATGTTTGCATTTGTTGTTTGAACTTAATACAATATCCAATCAAACTTTCATAGCAAAGTTGACTTGGAATTGGTGTGAACAGATTTGTGCGCTGCCAACAGTACCTGTTCATAAATAATAATATACATGTTTTGGAATGCTATTTTTCAAGATTTTACGTAAACTCAACAAACAAGAACCTTTCGAGTTTTTAACGCGATACCTCTTTAATGTAAATAAGTTTAAAATGAATACGCAATGAAATATATCAATAGAAATGTTAAGCCATATATTGCTCCCGAAAGTCTGATTTTGTTTATTGAATCGAGTGTGAATGCGCTCGTGGGTTTGCGTTCATCTCCCTCCATCACCTAAAGCATGATATCCGGGGACTTGCTGTAAGATAGAGCATACTATGAACTATATATTGTACTTTAGGTATCAGTTCACTTTGTAGGATGAAACGAACACTCTAAAATTATAGTATAGAATGATTTTTTTACATTTGATTATCATATATTTTTTTTATACACTACAAATTAGCCCTTGACGGCTATCTCACCTGGTGGTAGGTGATGATGCAGTCTAGGATGGTAGCGGGCTAACCTGTTAGGGGTATAGTAAACACACTCCTAATTGGTTTCTACGCGACATCGTGCCGGAACGCTAAATCGCTTTGCGACACGTCTTTGTCGGTAGGGTGGTAACTAGCCACGGCCGAAGCCTCCCACCAGATACTAAATAATATATTTAATATATAGATAGAAAATATTGATACTTTAAAATTTATCTGCTGGTACAAATCGGCTTTAGTATCGTTGAACAGAAAGATAGACTTGAATTGGTGTTTTTTACGCGGATAAAGTGAAACTTCTTATTGAATTCAATACATACATAATATGTATTAAATTATATTGATATCTTAGTAGGGTAACTGACTTCGGCAGCGTTTGGGAAAAATAAAAATCTTTGTTCCAAGCCACTGGTATCGAAAGCCAGTTATTTAAAAGAATTGTGAGCTTAAAGGATTCTGCTGAACGCAGTGTTCAATTTTTGTTGCTACACAGTGGACTGCCACCTCGAGGGCTTAAAATATAAATATGTGTTATAAGTTCAACAGAATACTAATGCAATTTACGATAACACCAATATTTTATGATAACCAACAAATGTAACCATCTGTACCGACCAAACAAATCGCCTCGCTAAATAACAGTCGACTATGAATGCCAACAGTCAGGAGTCAATGAAACAACTTGAATCAGCTCCATTCCTCTACAGTTTATAAGAAATTAGTCGATCGTTAACTGTACCCTTAGTACGTTAACAGGTCTCGCAAACGTCGAATTTGTTACACGTAACTTGTTGTGTTTTAAGAAAATAATTTGACTATTCAATGAATCAGAAATTTAGACAAAGATTATGGTATGTAGAATTTGATTATTTTATATTAACAACATTTTCACTTTTCGGACAAACGCCCTTGGTGACTTTATAGGATTAAAAAAAGTGTCGTGACAACTTTTCGTAAGAATTTTTTCCGTCTAGCCCCCTTTCACAACACGCGATAAGGAACTTAGTTCCAAAAAACGCGAAATGAAGGGAAATAATATGAATCAGAACAAAAGGGTCCGGTCTAATGATCTGGGAGATTTGCTGACTTCACGATTAAAAGGGGATTAAAACATTAATTTTACTAGATACAATTTGGCGTACTGTTAATTTATATATTAGTTCTTAGAGAAGAAAAAGTATTGTCACAATTTAACAAACGGTTCTTGGCGCTTAGATAAAAAGTTCTTTATCTAGACATGAATTATTTTCATGGCTACAAACACCATCAACGCATACGAGTTGCACAATCTAGTACTAAAGGTACTAAAGGTAAATTCTGCGGGCGGCAAGGTCGTAGAGTGTTCGGACGTCGGTTTAGTTATTAGTCGTGCACTTAGCCATACGTAAGTTATTTAAACGTTTTATACCAAAATTTATTTATGTATTAATCTTTAGGTTTAATTTAATTTTTAAGCATATCCTCTTAACTATATGAACAATGAATTATAATTAGAGTCGATCTAATTGAATAGTGTGATAAAGTAAAGCATGCGTCAGGATTTAGCATTTGTGCTCTGAATATCAGATTGGTTACATTGGAAATTCTGTCTGTCTAATGCTCAGTATATCGAAAGTTAAGACTGTCGATAAGTGGGGATTTCGAGGTATACTTAAACCATAAGTGGGGATTCGGAGGTATAAGTATACTTAAGAGTAAGATGGTATTCCATTTATTTCGTAACGTTAAATGGACCATGTTCATTTGCACTATTCAATTAGGTTTATTTCTCTAGCATTTTTTTTATCTAATAACTAAAGAACAAATCTGACTTTTTGGTAATTATTTAAGACTAAATCTACCGTATTTATTCCTTAGTTCTATTGTGGAAGGATTGAAAAAACAAACTCATATCATATAAATATGCTTTATTATATCTTAATCAAAATGATCAAATGTTTTAGTAAAGTGGAGGTTGATATAAATAAAACATGAAAGTTATGTTTAAATAGTTTATTGAGTATGAACTTTGCTTTACATGAATAAATAATACATAATATGATCTGCCCTATAGGCAGTGCGAGTGTTGACTAGATAAAAATTAATTATGTGATCGATGGGAGTTAACATGTAACAATCACGGTATTTTATGTTGTAATATAATTGAACTTTGATAAGTGGATCACGTGAATTTGGCTCTCGAAATCTTTTTTTGCAAGCGAGAATGCACATGACATGCAACAAATCGATTTTATTGATTTAGTAGAATACCAGAAGTACCACTATTATAACTCTCGACTCACGTATTCAAGTTTCTACTATTTGTAATGTCTTGACTCTAAAAGTTAAACTCGCTTGTGATGTGAGAAAAAATTTGATTAATAGAAAATATGACAGGTCTTATAAACCACTCGACCTGCCAGTTTAGTTTGTTTAAAGATTTTTGTGAAACAGAATCAACATGTGTATAAAACTGTAACCGTTATCAATCTGAAATTATCAGCGGTGGTCCAGTACTTTTAGTATAGTATTTGCACACTCGCAATTATAGAATCAGTTTCGAGAGTCGAAGCAGTTTTACGACATAGTAAAATGAGATTTAATGCCTTTGTTTTATAGTTCACAATCGTCCACACAAGCTTTTGTCAAAGCAGAGTAAAATTAGGACCATTTTTCTTGGACCTATTGATTCTATGAAAGTTGCTCCACACAAGCGTCTAGCGGCTTACTTGGCTGTATTTTCGTTCAGTACCAGTAATCGGTATAACCGTTTAACAACACCGGAAACTGCAGACGTGGTTTCTCGAGATGGTGTTCCGTGTAACAAAAGTTCTCCAATCGTATCAAATTTAAAAGTTTAAAGCAAACAAACATTTCTTGAGACGGTGTGTATACTTGCGCTCTCTATTTATATTGTATGATAAAGTTATATTTACACGGCGAGTGCGGTCGCGTGTAGAGAGTGCTGCATTTATTAAAAACCATTCCCCTCGGTTCTATCATTTTATACTTCCTAGTATTATGTATAATTATTTTGTATAATTTTATAGGTATTCAAATAAATTAATATTAATACAAAATCTTTCGTTTAATTTACCTCACGGAAACATGGAACTTGTTCCATGTATATACCTAAGTATAATATGTTGTTACAATACTGAATCGCTCAGTTTAGTTGACGCTGAATTAATAATACGCTTGATGAAAACTTCAATTAAGAATAAATTCCGCAGATGGAAGCTGGATTATGTAAATACTAAAGCTTGCTATGACTTAGTACCCTGTACTTATTCGTATGTAATGTATATTTAACTTCTGCTCTATCCTGTCTCACTGCTAGCTCATTGCCTCTACTATCTTTTTAGTGCTTCATTCTTAAGTTAATAACAAATAACACAGACGGTGGAGCAGTACTCAGCTGGTGGGGATATAAGTAGTTTGTGCGCCGCAGGGTACTACCTAACTGTACACTTGCTGTTATTTAACATATAATTATCGATATGTTGGTGTTCGGTTGAGGAGTGCGCCGTCCACTCCTACACAAGCGACACGGTGAAGGGCTGCGGCAGCGCGTACGTCATGGGTTTGAACATCTTGTTGTAGTAGGTGTAGCGGCGCTTGTGCGGCGTGACGGACGCGCGCACGGGCACGGGCACGGGCGAGCACGCGCGCGCCCGCGAGCTCGCCCGCAGGCACTGCGGGGCAGAAGGCACAGCCGGCTTCAGAATATGCGCTTGCGCCCTAAAGCGCTGGAGTGCACATATTTAGTCGAATCTCAATTTCTATTTACTCTGACGATACCAAGTTGAGTCTGGTGAATGAGATTTTTTAAATTTATTACGCCACTCGGCAACTCTACGATTGTGAGCATTACTAGTACTACTTAGCTTATACTAGTACTACTTTGCTCAAAAGTCAGTGTTAAAGCAAGTAAGAGTTTATGTGAGACATATCATCGGTGAATTGTTAAATTAAGAATTGCTGCTTATCTTATCAAAATGCGCCCTGTGGAAAAGGATAGCATTATTTTGAATCTGTATAATTTTGAAATGAGACTGAACGTCACCACTGTCTAGTTGTAACATTTTTGACGGTTCCGTGCCAATGAGAGCCCATCACTAAGACTCCCTTGTTCGTCGAGTGGTCACGTCGTCATTTACTACTGGCACAAAAATATTTAAAAATCGCTTAATTTATCTCGTAATATAAAGCCCACATTACAAAGATTATTATTTTAATTTAATTGAAGTTATTGTGTGGATAGTGTGAAAGCCATTGAAAGGAAGAAATTCTTTTTATCGTATATATACAAGTTTTTGGGTGGGTTCTAAATACTTAATTAGCTAACATTTTAATTGTTCGCAATTATTTTGCTAATGTTCTAGTGGTATAAAGGCTTAGGTGTACTTTGCCAATCTACTGATAATAAATGAAAGTAAAACAACAGTATGCAATGATATCAAAAAGTTTATTTCCAAACTTACACAATATAAACTGTTGGCACAATATTGTAGTACGACAGAACGGCAGTATGTTTGTATATCACTTAGCCTGCTAACTTAAGCTCTGCTCACACTGGTTGGAAGATTATGGATATCATCAGGCCCACGTCAATATTATACCATCAATTGGAGTTTTCGAAAAATATCGTAACCCTACCTAGCACCAAACTCTGATTCAATCGACACAATAGACGCACTCCGCCTCTATACCCAGAAGGACCGTGATTCTGTAAACCTGCCAAAACAACATGATTACCTATTCACGAGTGCGCCGCAGAGAATCACGGCCTGTAGGGTATAGCCCACCACGGAAGTTTAAATACCGCTTGTCCCTGCGATGTTATGGTACCATGGGCCTGTGGGTATTACAGCTTGTGATTTAGCAAAGCCTGAACCCGGATTACGGAAATAATTCTAAGCCATATTGTACCTTGGTGCTATCGATTGGAAAATGGTTTTAACGCATGCCACTTGACTACGTAATGCGGGCATATTATATGCTCTATGGCCCTTGCGTGGCTATAAAAAAATGCTGTCGGTAGATTCCCTCTTAAAGAGAACTTCGAAAACATTAAAACCGGAATATTGAAAAAAATGTCTATGTGATCTTGGTTTAGTATGTGACGTCTCACAGCCGTGATACCACAAACGCAGCTTCCGTGGCGGCGAGCTGAGTGCGCACTGTTTTAAATCCTCTAAGTTAAGTTCTAACCTAACTACAGGTATTCGTTTTGTGTAAAATTTAATTCATCGGAGTCTAGCTAGTGCTTGTCTATCTAAGTGCAAAAATATTTTCTATCCTTTCGACAAACGGTGTACCAAAATAGATGATGTATGAATTGAACTTTGTACGCGCAGAGGTCACTTGTGTTCTTAAGCCACAGCTCGTTACAAATTACAACAATACGCAGACTAAAGGAATATGTGGACAACTGCACAGTACCAAATGCTGTTCGCACATTATGGCGACGAGCTAGAAGCAGCGAGCCTATGGTAGTGCATTCAAGATTTGTCGATTCACATAACTGGACCGTTTTACATAACCTTGAACCTTTTGTGTCGCCCCAAAGCCCGCTGAATGAACTGTGCAAAATCTACAAGTCTAATTTCTTGAGGCATACCACCTCAAAGCAGCAACACGGCGTCCATCTTTTTCCTTTAGTCTGCGAGGAATAGATAATAAGCAATCCTACTTACATTTCAAATATAATACTAAGCATAGAAGCGATATTAGGTGTCTTTGAATATAACTTGATATTTATCCATAATATTAGAGTATAGTAGATTGAAATAAATAAGAGAATACCGAGACTCTTTCCGTCAAAACTTAAGATAATACAAACATATATAAGGCGTAATGGTACCAACACACATTTTAAATTAACAACATAATGGACTCTATAATACAAAAGGAAAATTAATCAAATCTTAAATAAATAATTAAAACAATAAATGAAATAATTATTGCAAATGGGAAGTGAATTAAATTATGATTATGATATTTAATTACATTAACATTATTGATTAATCATAATATAATTACAATTTACATACGAAATTCATTATGACTAGTTCCTCCATAGCTGGGTTCTGACTCTCGATGACATTGCAATCGGGAGCGCAAATGCTTTCTGTGACGTCACCGAGTATTAAACTTGAAGTCACAAATTGCACAGTACGATTCGAATGTCACAGGGAATAAGAGCCCCGGAGTATTTGATGAATGCTGGATGTATTATAATTGCTCCTACTCACTAAGTAAACTAAAAGATGATACATACGAGATTGCTGAACATCTAAACAACCCTTAAACTAAACAATTACTCAGAAACTATAAACGTCTAGTAATTGAACTCTCACACCGGGCCCTCAACATTTCACAGCGTTCAACCCGCGAACTTCTTCGTTGACTCAAGCTGATCGCAAACTTGTAAGAGCCGAAAACATTGAAATATGTTTCAATGCTAATGCAACCTCACTGAGGATCCTTGATCTTCATTCAGGGAATATCATGTGATATAAAGTTTGATTTTCTATGACTGTTACTCTCGGTTCGATCGGTTTACGATTTCACTATCATCGTGAATTAATGTTCCCGACTACGAATTATAAATGCGTTTTATACGGAAATGTGCGAGGCCTATAGCTTAGAAAATACGTTGCGTGCGGCGCGTACCGATGTGCGATCAGCTCTTAATAATTCTAGCAGTTTAATATTAATGTCAAACAATAAACTAGTGGAATGAGGAATCTAACCACGATAAAATTATCTCGGCGGAACCTCCCTCGGCGGGGGACTTCTATATTTGGCTTTGATGTGCAAAAATGGCTTTTTGGGGGAAGTATGATCTTCTATACTCGCTTCTAGAGACCGCCTGATGCTGTCCTCTATCGCCGCTTGCGTCAAGCCGGTCGGAGTAACAGAAGCAATCTTATGAATCGGTTTTCCGAATTCAATAGGCGTGGCCAAGCTCATACTTCTGGTTTTCTGGCCGTAACCGTTCGTTAACAACTTCTTGGGATCATGAACTGGAGTGGAGGCGAGACTTTGGCTTCGTGTCTTTCTAGCCATCGTTTCAGTAGGGGTGGTAGGCATCGAACTTTTATTTTTCTTAGTTGCGTTTTGATTCAACCTGTCAGTGCCACAGAAAGGCTTTCTCTCGGGCGTACTTGCGAGGCTCATACTCCGGGATTTCTTGGTCGTTTTCAATAAAGCATTTGAAGTGAGAGATTTGCGCAACTCTACTGGCGGCGTACGAGTGGATCTACCGGTGGGCGTCCCCGGGGTGCTGAAGCTAGCGGGAGCAGACTGCTTTCTTGCGCGTGAAGCAGATTTCTCAGCAGTATCTTTGAGTGGCAAAGTCAAAGCGGATCTATTTTTATTGAGTGATGGTTTGGTGGGTGTTGTTGTGCGTAACGGAGAGCTCTTTCCACTAGTTTTTCGAGATTTTAAGTTCACTCCAGGATCTGGAGATATTTTACCACTTATAGATGAAGCTTTACTGTCTACTGGTGAAATCGTGCCGGGCCTCGATGTCTCTTTGGTTGCAAAAGCTTTACGAGATTTAACTCCAGGCTCTGGAGAACTTTTGCCACTTATAGAAGAAGCTTTGCTATCTACTGGTGATACGGTACCAGCTAATGAAGACTCCTTAGTTAAGGAAACCTTGCTGCTGGCAGGAGAGGGTGAAGTTTTGCCAGCCAAGGATGGCTCCTTGGTCAAGGAGGTCTTGCTGCTGGCTGGGGAAGGGGATGTGCGGGGGGAGGCGGGTGGAAGGGTCACGGGGAGGACGTCCCTGCGGCCCTGAGTGACGAGGCGCACCTGGCAGGGCTCGTGACGCGACAGGAAGTGCTCCAACGTGTCCCAGCCGCCTCCCACGCGGACCATCATATGGCGACCTTTCAGCAACTGGAACATTAATAAAGAAATAACTTAGAATTTCAAACAAAAACGCAGCATCTCTCTTGTGGGAGGAGCACAGTATGAAAGCTAATAGATTATAAATAATGCATAAGTAGAGTTAAATAGGAAAATTTGGTGTTCAATGGGGATACGTACGACTCGGACAGAAGCCTAGGGAGTATCCCGAAACCACTTGTAATAACAGAGTAAAGCAATCAGCCCTATTCGATTAGGTCATATTTACATTCACCCGATAATACGTACCCTGATGAAGACATTCCTGCCGGCGATGTTGTACCTGCCTTCGCCCACCTTCTTCACTTTGAGCAGCTTGGAGCACTTGCCAGAACCGCAGTTGCAGCCGCGTTCCATCAGCCGCGTCACCAGCTGCACCTGAAGACCGGGAGCAATTTATATGAGCTAGCGAAAATTGATTCCAACAATAAGCCAAAACTGTAACGGGCCATGATGATTTTATGTTTTTACTAGGTAATCGTTTTACTATCACGTTTTTGATTTTCACAATATTTCATGGCATAGTCTTACTTTAATTACTTTCAGTGGTAGACAGAAGCCTAACTTCCAAGCCAAAAACTTTCGAATATCTTTTAATCCGATGAGTTATGCAAGAGTGTATGAAAATTTATGAGTGTATGTTTACTAATCAAACCCCTTACTCTTTTATCCAGTTCGTTGGTGGGCTTGAGCGGCACATCGGTGTCCGTGCTACTATCCGTATCCCCGGACTTAGTGCTTTCTGCGTCCACGTTGTCTGGAACTGATTGCAGACCTACAATGATGTAACAATTAGCTAATATTCTGTGTGCTGCTATGTGCAGGGAAGCTTTTTTTAGTTAGCTCTTGACGGCAATCTCATCTGATGGTAAGTGACGATGCAGTCTAAGATGGTCGCGGGCTAACCTGTTGGGGGTATGGTAAGCACATACTCCTAATTGGTTTCTACACGACATCGTGCCGGAACGCTAAATCGCTTGGCGACACGCCTTTGTCGGTAGGGTGGTAACTAGCCACGGCCGCAGCCTCCTACAGACCAGACTCGAGCCGGAAATCGAACTCAGGACCTTCAACTTTATAAGCTAGTTCACATCGAACTATATTGGTAGGTTAAAAGTTAGTGTATACATCTAATATTAATCATGATCAACCCATTACCGGCTCACTACAGAGCGCGGGTATCCTCTCAATGTGAGAAGGGTTTGCCATAGTCCACCACGCTGACCATGTGCGGATTGGCAGACTTCACACGCCTTTGAGAACATTATGGGGAACTCTCAGGCGTGCAGGTTTCCTCACGATGTTTTCCTTCACCGTTGAAGCAAGTGATATTTTTTTTTTTTTAAAACGCACATAACTCTGAAAAGTTAGAGGTGCCGACCGCCGACCTCTGATTAGGAGGCTGACGCCCTAACAAGGCTATCAACGCTTCTAATACATCTTATATTACCTAGACTTAATTACTCTTGTGGCAATTTTTGTCGGCTAATGTATTGTTAAGTATCCCACAGATTTCAAATTTATGATCGATAAACACTTAACCACGATATAATCATAATTGGGTAGACTGCTGTAAGATAAAAAAGCGCTTCCAGCCAACAGCATCGGATCGGAAGAGTGGATGTTCATTGAACAGTTACTAAGTAAAGGGGATAAAACTAACCAGAAAAAAATTCAACGACTTACTTTCATTTGCATCATCTGGTGAGGAAGGTAAAGCTTCTGGTTTAGATCTGGAAAAAAAAATTATTGCTTTAGAAAACCATTCCACTGGTTGCTATGAAACCATAAAGCGAAAGATCGTTTAAATAACAGGAATAAAACTAAATGGGAACATGGATGAAGAAGAGATATGTGCATTTCTTCACGACTTGACTTACTTCTCTCTTATAGGCGAAGGTGAGTTATCCCTGAACTGCCACGCAGCACCAGACATGGCAGAGTCAAGACCCGAGTCCCGCTCCTCTAGAGCGATCTCTTTCTCTAGCTGCACAAGCCCTGGAGGCTCCACATTGAACTTCGTGGCAAGCCGGGCTACTTCCAGTAGGCACAGGATCACTTGGCGAGGCTGGTTGTGCAACACTAGATAACGAGAAACCGAATTACATTGGGAGTTTGTAAATACCCATTGGTATGATAGAGTCCGACTAAAAACACTAGTGGTTTAGAAATTTAATCTAGTTACAGGTAATTTTCATCGTTCAACTATAAAAGTTTTTGAATAATAAATTTAACGAAGTACATATGGCCACTTTGCAATAACCATGCACTGTGAATTCAATATCTGCGTTATCGGAGCGGAATGTGCTTAATTCATAATCTTTGACGCTACCAAAAATATAAATACATCTCACAGATTCAGCAACAGAGTACACCCTAAATAACGAATTGTACAACGCGTGTTTGCTTTGCATCTTCTCTAACTGAAAGAAAACTTTGTTATAAAATATCAGCAATCCTCACCAAGGTCATCACTCTCAAACAGCAAGTTCTCATGCACGCCGAGCTCGCGGCAGAAGGTGATGAAGTTCTCGGCGTTGTCCCGAGAGAAGAAACTGCGGCGCGCCGCGCGCTGCCAGCAGCGGCCGCGGATTGCGGGCACCGGCTGGAATTGCCGAAACATGCTTTATCTGCTTCAAGAAGGCTCTGCAGATCTTCATAATGAGCTGATTAGTACTTATTCCGAAAAAAAAAGTGTATTTCAAACATATGGTTAAACCCACAAATCTTTTAATAAATTATGATTAATCATTGTCAATTCAACTGGTGGGCGTTCACTACTAGAATTTAGCAAAAAACCTTTCGTCACACCACAGTTTTGTAACTGTCCAGTGGCAGCGATTCTTTTGAAGTCCTTTGTCCAAAGGGTTCTACCATGTAGAAACGCTGCGTATTCTCAGAGCTCAAGCACCTCTACGCGCGATCTGAGCCATGTTCTTGACCATTGCTACTTTAGTTCCGCGGCGCTTAGAGCTAGTGCATGGACTCGTAATAAACTTACATACTTCTCATGTACTTAAGGATACTTACATACAAGGAAAATGGGATTGGTAGTCAGCGTCTTAAATGGTAAATTTGACTTCATCTTTCTCCGAAATATGTGCTTACTCTAAGTGGTTGGCCTGTACTTACCCCTACAATGAGACCCTGATCGAGGGCCTCCCGCGCCCGCTCGTGGATGACCACGGCCAGTTGGCAAAGCTCGGCGCCGTTGTCCAAAGCATCCAGAAAGTTTTCACCCGATAAGTAGGTGATGCCTGCGGACAAGGAAAACCCATAATGACACATAGACACTAAAAAGGCGCCAAATGCTTGAGAATGACTTGACGAACATTGATAGGAGGAAAAACTACAACCAATACATAAGCATAAGTTAATGTTTAATGCAAAGATTGCATAGATATTTTTGGTTCTTTTTTAGGAAAGTTTAACATTTACAGTATATAATTCTCAAATTGATGCGTCATGATTTGGACTATAGCCTAGCAGCATACCTACGAATCATAATACGGTAAGTAAAAATACATACTAAGGTAAGTTGTGCTTCGTATACGCGAAGCGAAAACACGAATCCAAAGGACACTGCGACTGTCGTTGTAGCGCTCGCATAAAGATTTAGAAAATTAAACATTTATATTATTTTTGTGGGCTGTATGGGGAAGACTAGTACCAGTCGGCCTTCCCAATTGCCAACCTCACCTGCCCGTGGTGCACCCTGCCGACTTACCGACGAGGCTCTGGCGACCGACCAATGGCGGTATAACCATTAAGTATTAACTGGTCTTAAATTGACTGACAATAACGGGCAGCAGCGTTATTGGTGCGAGAGGACCAGCACTGCGATCACCAACCCGCATGCCGAGCGTGGTGATTATCGGCATTTTCTTTGTATGGTATAACTCCTTACAAAAGACCTATGTCCAGCAGTGAACGTCTATCGGTTGAAGTGATGATGATGATGATTATTTTTGTTAGCGTAAGGGGGTTACCTAAAAATGTACCAAAGATAATGATAGCGGCGATCATTCATTATTTTTTATCAATATTTTTGAGCTGATTGCATGTGGTAGTTAAATACGTATCTATTTAATATATTACAGTAATCCAGTCATGATTTAGCATCATTATTTATAGATTAGGCTGCACGCCCAACGGGCCATAAATAACATTTGTTATCGGTAATGATTGCGAATTGCAAATACAAACGCTCGTAAAGAGTCAGTGCTTACGACTTACGCTGGACTAGTTGCATACGAATACCTCGTGTGTTCAGTATAAAGTATGAAACTTCGCCGCATATGACGACCTCCTTGGAGCTGTGCGCGCGCCACAGTTGGGTGGTATGTCGACATATTAGTCCAGGCGGTAAAGAAAGCCTACATAAAAATAGCTCCAAATTCCCCATTGCTCCCTAGTCTTAACTTTAAAACGGGCTTTGTATGATACGGCCAGCCCCTCAACCATCCGTTCACCCAACCCGTTAAATAACCGTATGAGCGTTAGTTGGTTAAAGTGACGTGACGTCACGCGTCGCTGGTCCCGCGGCCGCTCGCTGATTTATGTGTCTGGCAGAAACGGCAACATCGTAGTTATGCGGCAGTCGCAAAAATCATAAAACAGTATACTTTCTCTAATTGACAAAAACGTATCGAGTTAAATGGAAAAAGAATTGTATACAGGCGATTTAGTTATTGAGCATTCATGATATCTTAGTACGTGTAAAAAACCAACGTATTCACCTCTATCCATTAAAATAAGTATTTAAAAATAAATTGACATACAATTTATCCTAAATATTATTTAAGGCCGTATTTATTAAGATATTTTAGTAATATTTCCTTAAATCATGTTTAGCCATATTAGAATACTAGAAATGTAATTACAAGTATGACTGTTATTTTTTTTGCAGTTTTAAAGAAAGCCGAAAATTCCAAAGAATTGCTACGCAAAAATTGTTATAAACCAATCTATCAATCATCATAATCTTTATTCAAATAATCTTTTAAAAGGCACTTCTGATGCGACATCCGTAAACTTAAAATAAAACTATGAGGGTTCCAAACGCGCCCTCTAAGAAGAAGGTCGCCCGCCTGGTCTAGGATGACACGTAAATTTTATTTTTGTTACCACCATCTCACGTGCCACTTAAAATTATTTAAGACCTATATATTATAATATTTCAAACCCAAGTTTGTTTATTATTTACATAATATTTTAGTTTACACGATAATAGAACTTTTCTACAAGCTTACGTATTAGATTATAAACTTAAACTTATTGAGAGACACCCAGAAATTTCATTTCGTGAACTAAAAAGGTATACAACTTTATAACAAGTAAAGTTGTATACCTTTTTAGTTGTAGTTTTGAATGAATTTCAAATTTTTTTAGTCTAGTAACGTGCATCACAAGTTTATC
The DNA here is from genome assembly GCA_928268935.1 of Lasiommata megera. Lineage (NCBI taxonomy): Eukaryota > Metazoa > Arthropoda > Insecta > Lepidoptera > Nymphalidae > Lasiommata > Lasiommata megera. Next base: position 13,385,388 of record OV743329.1, read on the forward strand.
TTTTTTGTAATGTTAACATACAATTTATTTTACTTACGTATTTTTCATTGAAGTTATTTATATTTCTATGGACATACATAAAATTTGGCCATGCATTATTTCATATAAATCACTGAAGCTGTGTGATTAGGATAAAAGGATTGTTGTAGGTAGGTACCTATATATAACTCAACTGCACTTTTCAGTGGTAACTTGATTTACTACTTGATGTTGGAGTATACTCGGTCGCTCAACTCGCGTGTATAGAGTTAGTATATAGAGGCTGGCCCCCGGCGTCGCGCGGGTCTCTTAGTGTCTCGATGCTCATGAATTATTGATTGCAAATGTGCGCCTGATCCCTCGGGGCTACATGACGCTACTACACATATATAGATATATATACAGGTTTACATTCTAGGAGCAAACTACGAGACTGTTAAACAAAGAGAAATTCGGTCTTATAGTTTTTTATTAGCAAAGGATTCTCTGCTGAGATGGAGGTTCCTTCAACGTTCCTCTCAGGAATCGTTTTCGTTTAATCAACATTCTCATACTAGCGCTCACTTACCAACTATATCAGATCCCAAATTACTTTACTTTTCGCGCTTGTGAAGTCAACATCTCCTGAGGATGATCCGGTGTCGGGTCGAAACGTGCGTAGAGGTTCTAGTGGAAGATTTTGTGTGGTGTTATATTATACAAATCTCCCGGTTGTCGGCGGAATATCGCAAATTATACTTGCTGTTTATTGTTTATCATGGACTTCCGCAAAGTAACGCCTGCTTCTATTCATTATATCAGATCCCATTGATTTGGACGGGTCACCTGATGTTAGCCACGGAAGCGTTGCCAGCTGAACCCTTGGCTGAGTTATTACACATGACATTTTTAAGGTGAAAATATCGATGGTTACTGATATCAAACCGAGCAGGCAAATTTGAAAGGTTTCATTTTTGTTGCCTTTTGAGATGGAGATTTGGGGGTCGGGACTCAAGCTTAAATTGAAAGAAATATCGATGAGAATCAAGAGGGGAGTCCGACAGCTGGAAGTTATCGTGGCCAAAGATTTACTCCGGTCTGGCGAAGAAGTAGCTGGATATCAACCAGCGTTGGCGTGGTAGCAGTATTAAGAAGTAGCAACAATAGGAAGATGACGATTGCAACCCAAAATATTATTTTTATATATATCAGCACTATTATATTATATGGAGGACATACATTTATATTTTTCGTTTAATCATCGTAAAATTACTACGTGTTATTTATAATAAATAACATGTAACATTCTATATAGAGGGAGAGAGTGGTAAATAATTAACTAGTCGGTATATTTAGGTATACTCGTAGTTAAATATTCATGATCGGGCATGTGTGTAATCTGATGTGATGAATACTCATAGACTCTTTCTTTTTCCGTGAAATGAACGCAAACACATTACTTATCCAAACTTTTATTTTGTTCTTTGTTTATATGCCATCAGCAGATGAGTGGGTAAATTGGCGATCAAAGAAAACTGCCCTTGCGGAATGGACTCTATATAACCGGTTTCATACCCGGCTATCTGGGTCTAGTATGTACAGTCTGTTTACACTTTGTACACTGGATAATGCGTTTAGATCCCTCAGAAGTGAGCACGTGACTCTATCTATCTAAAGGTACATTACTGGATACGTCATGTGGTATTAGACTTTTACGGCGATGTCATCCTCATTGGTCTATGTACTTCTTGCTGTTACCAGCCTCCTCTCTCAGAGCCATGAGAGAGGAGGCTGTTGGTATATTGTTGGTATAGTTGATATTTGTTTAGGTATAGGTTTTATAGCAAAGACAGTTCTCGACGTTCCTGCGGGTCGGAGGGCTTTCTCATATATGAAAGATATAACTGGGACGTGGATTGGCATTTGGATGGACATCTCCAATTTCCTAACTCCAGGTTATTACTAAGAACTCTATCCATAGTTGAGCATGCGAAACATTAAATTGAATTTGAATCCAACGTCGACATCTGTCTATTACCGCGCCACTACTGGACACAGGCCTGCTCTCTCAAAGAGAGAGAGAGGTTTTAGTGCCCACCACGCTGCTCCAATGCGGTTTCATCATCATCATCATTTCAACCGATAGACGTCCACAGCTGGACATAGGTCTTTTGTAGGGAGTTCCAATGGCCACGGTTGCCGTTTGTATCCAGCGGCTCCCTGCGACTCGTTTGATGTAGTCTGCCCACCTTGCTGGGGGTCGACCAACGCTACGTTTACCGGTGCGAGGTCGCCATTCCAGCATCTTGGGAACCCAACGTCCATCGGTTCTCCGAGCTATGTATGGTAGAAACAATGCGGTTTAGTGGGCATTTATTATTAAATCGTTTAATTGTTTTATTCGTCAACAAAGCCCGCCCCTGACTTATTTAGCGGTCCCCGTGACTGCGAACCGTGCTTGTGCTCGAGCTTTGCATTGTTGTCCCGGTATTAAACCGCGCCCCGCCAGCGCGCCGCCTCACCCGCGCGGTAATACGCGTTCTGCATGCAAGGACACGGCTATTTTTAAACCTATTCATTTTTTAGGGTTAAGAACCACAAAATGGAAAACAGAACCCCCGTACACGTTGTTCGTGATTGTCTGCCCCAAAGCCTTTATTGCAGATTTATGCTAAGCATCTAAAGGCACAATGGTAAACATTGTGCTCTTATAAGTAAAGTTCCCGGGCTGAATTTCTTTATTCACAGCCGAAGCGTGCAGCCTGACCACTGGACCTGGCTTTGACCGTGGTTACTTTACCGAAAAAGAAGTACCGTCGAGCGATTGTGCATCCAAGTACGGTGCCGAAAATCGATAAGAGAAACTGTCATACTTCTAACATGTAACCACGCTGTCATTTTAGGCTGTATCATGACTTACCACCAGGTCAGATTGCAGCTGTGTGGTCAGACTACAGAACCCGAAAATGGTTTTAGTTAAAATAAAAATAAAGTTTTAATTAAAATCGACACCATCTATAATATAATCAAACTGTAAAAGGACGAATTCTGTATATTGAATAATTATAAAATTTTAATTGGAGGATGCTTTACTATCGATACTGAGCTCAAAACAATTTAATTTAATTTAATTTATTGTCTGTCTGTCTGTATCTTGGCCGCGCATCACGCCAAAACTACTGGATGGATTTCAATGAAATTATATATATAATGTATAGGAGTAGCTGATACTCCGGTTCAACATATAGGATAGTTTTATCCCAGAACTCAGTACTGTTCCCTTGGGAGAGGAGATGAAAGTCAAAATGTGTATTTAGTTGTAATTCATTAACGCGTGCTCCGATTTCACTCATTTTTTTTGTAAGATAGGAGATACTTTAATGTTTATCCTATAATTATTTCAAGGTCGTCGGTTAAGTAATCCATTGCTTTGTGATTGAAAGACAAACAAACACACTTTCACACACAAACTCAACGCAGACGATGTCGGGCATCGGCTAGTTTAATAATAAAAATTCAATACCTCAGACCTCTAACAAACATTGCAGCAGCAATCGATAGGTGAAAGATAATATAGGCGGCAATATTCGTACAAAAATATTTCCGTCCCAGCGGTAGGTTATTACGGAGATAAGTATAATTATAAATCATATTAAATATAAGCATGATATCAAGACGAAGTTTCAATGTCGGCATTGCGAAACATCTCCGCAAGGTATCAGTAATATCGGCAGTATCGATTATGTGGAAGGTCGATCACTTTTCCGAAATCCAGTCGAGCGGCCGCGGACGCCGCCGGGTGCCGGCCGCTCAATTAAATGCCTTAAAAACTGAACCAGCAAGGTGAAGAACGAGTGCGGGATGTGACGTAACGACGCGGGGTTACATGAGCGAAGTTTTTGTAAAATTCTGCCCTCTCTCGGCGCAGAGAAGGTGTAATATATTCAAGGGAGAGGCTTTAATATTTGACCGAGCGAAACGAGTCTCCTAGTTTACTCCTTCAAGCATCTGTTAGTGTCCATAAAATATTTATATGAGTCAAATATGAAATTATAAAGTTGTAAAACAAACAGACAGAAATATTTTTTTTTAAACCTGTATCGTATACAAAACCTTTAATTGGCCGTTTGGTTCGTCAAAAACTAATTGTTTATTTTTTATAAAAGTATTTTTATATAAGCGCTTGAGAAATTGTGCTGTGCTCTGTTTAAAATATGCCAATTAAAATCCCAGGATTGAAAACCAGTCCAACGTTTACATTCTCAAGTTTCGGCTACTTTCTTTACTAACTTCCAATTTAAAGAGTTTTGACCGATAGAAAAATGCCATGAAAAAATCATGGATGCTCGAATTGCTGCTTCTTTATTCTAGATAAGATTTCGTTTTTTATCTTGTTTACTATTCACAGCTTATTAAGATAGAATAGCAAAAAGATATACAAGCGTCTAATTATCTAAACCATTATAGAAGTGAATGCAGAAATAGTCTAGGCAGGCCCTCAACAAGACCTTGACTGTGATTTTAATCGAGCCTAATCGTACGTTCCACGCGAATCATTCGGAGATTAATATCAAAGTATAAATATTCATATTCCATATTATTAATTGAACATTCCTCACAGACGTGTGCGGCCGCGATCGAGATCAACCATAAATAAACTGTATAAGAAGGTTGATAAATCGACGCCTTCGATAAACACGTCGGTGTCGAGGCGCGACCGGCCGGGGAATATTTATTGCGAATTTTCAAGACCACCTCGCCTCCAGCCTCGCCGCCATTAAATAGCAGCTAACTGATGAACGGACAAATCCTAAATTTTTTTTTTGATGATGCAGTCTAAGGTGGTTGTGGGCTAACCTGTTAGGGGCATGGTAAACCCACACTCCTAATTGGTTTCTACGCGACGTCGTGCCGGTAGGGTGGTAACTAGCCACAGCCGAAACCTCCCACCAGACCAGAGTCGAGCCGGGAATCGAACCCAGGACCTCCAACTTTAAAATGCAACAGCGCACGCGCTGCGCCACGAAGGACGTCAAAAACAAAAATCCTAAATGTTCCGAATGTAATAAATGTTTACCGACTTTTAATAATTTATTATTTGGACACGACTATTCATCGGAGGCGGCTATCGAATCACGGAGTTTGGAAAGTTTTTCATACATTTTTTATAGTTTTTTCATTACATTGCATAAAACAATGTAGAATAACGTGACCGGTTTACTGCTTTTTTAATGTTATTACTTTTTCTGCAATATTTTAAATTATTAGATTTCGCGTGAAATAGAAAGGAAAATATAGAGACCTAAGACGTAAGACCTAATAAATATTCTTTGTTAAGACCAACTCTCATCAGGTATTAGTGGTAACTGATAATGACCGAATATTGCAATAAAGACTACATACGCAACCCCGTTACTTAAGCAGATCATTACATTTGGTGATGATATGATAGAAAAGTAACTGCGTCGGTTAACATGTCCAACTTGGGATCACGAACCCATAAATGAACAAAAATTCGTGATCCCTTATATTGAAATCTAAATATAATATTCCTTTTGTAGTTACTTTACATAATACATACACGGTGTAACAGAAACCCGTTCGGGTTTATTCGACACCGACAAACATCGTCCAGCTCTCAAAGTTAGTAAGCAGTCTTAGTCGGTTCTTATTCATCTTGATAGGTTAATTTTTCTGGTATAGTCCTCAGTACCAGTCCAGACTAAAAGAATTAGCAGTCCCCGTACATTTGTATACATTCCGTTTGTATGAAGATTTTATACACTACAAGTTAGCTCTTGACGGCTATCTCACCTGGTGGTAAGTGATGATGCAGTTTAGGATGGTAGCGGGCTAACCTGTTAGGAGTATGGTAATCCCACGCTCCTAATTGGTTTTTACACAACATCGTGCCCGAACGCTAAATCGCTTGGCGACACGTCTTTGTCGGTAGGTAGGTAACTAGCCACGGCCGAAGCCTCCCACCAGACAAAAGATGAAGAGTTTATGTTAGCTCATGACACCCAGGTACACGTATACAGCCGTAGTGTGTCAGGTAGTAAAAGGGGAGCGTTACAGGCCATATAAGTAATTACCATACGGTCGTTTCTTTTCACCTTGACTTTATGACAAAGCGCGCCAAAGGCAACTTGCTCGGCGCAGTACACTCGAGGCGCTTTACCGACAGACAGAGCGACGTGTAAGCTGTGATACTCGCTACTACAAAAAATAGATCTAAAATTAAATCATCATCATAATCAACCCATTATCGGCTCACTACAGAGCAAGGGTCTCTTAATATGAGAAGTGTTTGGCCATAGTCCACCACGCTGGTGTTGTGCGAAGTGCGAATTGGCAGACTTTGATACGTTCGTGCTATCCTTATTAATTCTTAACGTACTCTCAGGACAAGGATGGATAACCCTAAATGTATTTTTGATCTAGAAAGTCATCAGCCTTACACACTGTTTACTTTAACTTACGAGTATATCGCAATTAGGTCTTTCCACCATGTTTAAATTGATACTTTTATCAATTAGTGCGCCGAAATAAACACAAAAAATGGAAATTATTCTGGTAGTATGACATAATTATAACGATTTCACAAACTCAGGCGCCCGCTGAAAACCAGCGCTACAGCTGATGCCAAGGGGGCTACAAAATAATATTTCGTTTATATTACGTATTAATATTGGACTAAATATAAAATGTCTGTCTTTCTTTCTTTAATGCAACCAAAATAACATCATGTTTTAATTTTTTTATACTCATCAAACGTTCCGACAGACGATATATCCTTGAGATGAATCTCATAGACAGGATGCTGTAGTGTAACCGGTCGCTAGGATTTTTTTTATAAATAATTGCAGCTCGTATACCGGCGCCTGCATGCTCGTACATTCCTAAATAAAAAACAAGGGCGCGCTCGTCGATGCAATCAGTGTGAGTAGATGTGCACAATCTTACGGCGGCATCGCAAAAATATTTTTAGATCATTACTTTATTTATCTATCTTCCACTATACTTACAATATAACTTTGATAGTACTTTGAATATTTTGATCAGGGGAAGTTGCGTGGTTGAGCGTCTGTCTTTTCGCAATCAATCGATCAACATCATCATGATCAACCCATTGCCGGCTCACTACAGAGCACGGGTCTCCTCTCAATATGAGAACGGTTTGGCCATAGTCCACCACGCTGGCCATGTGCGGATTGGCAGACTTCACACGCCTTTGAGAACATTATGGGGAACTCTCAGGCGTGCAGGTTTCCTCACGATGTTTTCCTTCACCGTTGAAGCAAGTGATATTTTTTTTTTTAAACGCACATAACTCCGAAACGTTAGAGGTGCGTGCCCGGATTCGAACCGCCGACCTCTGTTTAGGAGGCTGACGCCCTAACCACTAGGCTATCACCGCTTCACTAGGCTATCACCGCTTCATCGATATCAAAAAGTATTTAGTAAAAATTACGCTAATACAGCGACTTCATGGTATATTTAATGTACCTATTAATAAATTCTACGATCGTTAACTTAAAGCTACGAATGTTCCAAACGTGTATGCGCTAAGGCCAATAAATAAATCACAGTAGAGGTAGGTAGTTTACTATTTAACATCTAATAACGGTTCATGTACCTCCAGCATTGCAAATTGTGTCAATGCAAAGTGCCAGGACGGGAAGCAACGGAACTCTTGCAACTAAAATTATTATAATACTTGAACCCGTTCGTGATCCAGCCCAAAAATTAACGCGTAGCGGTTTGATCCTCCTATTCTGTTACTTACCTGACAAATACAAACCAGTGGCAACCGGCCATTACTCAAAATCATGTACAAAACATGCCCTGTTTTAATGACATTATTAAACAAAAGACATGGCCGCTAACAATGAGCGTCTAGGAAGACTCAGTTATCCAGTTGACCATGGGAAGAACTATTCTCGGAAATACCTTGAAGTGGTCATACCGAAAAAGCTCAACGAGTCGCAACGCTGAAGAGGTGGCTGGAGGGCGGGCCTGGAGAACCAATGGGTTTTGAACCGCTGGGGTCACAAGGTGCTGAAATAGCAACCTCACACCGGAAAATGCAGCGTTCAAAGTTTCGGCATCAAACTAGTCGCAGAAAGCTAAGCGGCTTTGGAACTCCCTACAATGTCCAGCTGTGACTTTGCATGGGTTAATTTATAAGACAATTATAAAACAACAGTCGCCTTTAAATTATGCGTTTTTAAGAAGATGCCCAGATTTCTATTACGAAGTTAAGGATTAATTGACCGATATAAAAGCTTGGGTGTGAATTGCTCTAACTCCTATTTAATTCAAATTCGAATTCAAATAATCTTTATTCAAATAGTCCTTTAAAAGGCGCTTTTGACACGTCAATAATTTACAAAGTAGTGATTTGATGGTGATAACTACATTCGTAAACTTAAAACTAAAGCTATGAGGGTTCCAAACGCGTCTCGGTCTAAGAAGAAGCCCACAACAAACTTAGCCAGGTAAATTTTCTTTTTGTTATCACCATCTCACATGCCACTTAAAATTATATTAAGAGCTATCTTATTAGAGCAATATTTCACACCCATGCTTGTTTATCATTTATGTAATCCTTTACACTATAGTAGGACTTTTCTACAAGCTTACGTTTTATATAAACTTTGAACTTATTGAGAGATTTATAATTTATTATTGATTATGTGAAATTTTGATAACGAAAAAAAACCCGGCTAAGTTTGTTGTGGGCTTTTTATTAAACCTGGACGCGATTGGAACCTTCTTTAGTTTAAGGTGTCGCGAGTGTAGCTATCACCAATTCGGTGGAGGGTCTGTCTCGGCGGACGCCGCTGGTTGGGTTGCGGTCGAGTGCGCGAGTGTTCCCGTGACCCAGCCACCAGGCGACGCATAGGAGCATCGCTGGGTTTTAGTGGGTATTCTGGTCGCCAATCCGGCCGCCGGCGTCCCACATAACCCATCGGAAGCGAGGATTCGAGGAGGGGATGCGTAAACGCATTTCCCAGCGGAAAAAAAAAGCTATTACCAATAACTTCACGAATAAAATGTGATATGAACGAAGCTTGTAATAGGTTTACATGAATAAAACTATTTTGATTTTTATTTTACTTCATTTGAGAGAATGCAGCGGTCGTTAACTGTGCAGCTATCGTTAAGGTTCATTTACTTGGCTCCGAACTTCCGCATTTGGTGAACTATTTTCATTAATCGATACGGAATGCATCGCAGGCATGCGAGGCATCTCTGTTACTCTGGCTATGCTGTCGATTAGTAATTTCATTGGATACGTCTGCGGTAAAACTTTGTTGTATTGAAGATAAAATTTTGTGCATAACCCAAATCTTATTCAAGATTCTTAAAAATATTCGTTTCAGCAGCCTGTTTATTTTATCGCCGACAAACGAACGGACGTAGCCTGTTGTTACGACTAAGCGAATTTATTAATTAAAAAAATAATAATATAGTTAAAAAAAAAACAATATGTTTGTTTGTGTTAATATTCTAGTGCACATAAAAGTTTATCTTTTTTTTCATACATTACAAGTTAGCCCTTGACGGCAATCTCATCTGGTGACCATGCAGTCTAAGATGGTAGGGCAAACCTTTTAGAGGTATGCTAAACCTGCAATTTATTGCTTTCTACGCGACATCGGAACGCTAAATCGCTTAGCGACACGTCTATGTCGTTAGGGTGGTAACTAGCCACGGCCGGCGCCTCCCACCAGACCAATGGAGCCCAGAATCGAACCCAGAACTGCAATTTATTAATGCGACACCACACGCATTGCGCTCCGGAGGTCATCAAAATCTTATCTCCTTATGTGAAACTTTGTGTCGGATGGTATTCGCGATGCTCTTTTGAGAGAGCGCTAAGGTGGTTGAGGTATAAGTTCAGAAGCGGCCTCTCTTCGCTTGCGCCTCAACTAGTTAAGTATTCACCGCGGGTTCAGTATCAGCAGAACGTTATTATGTTGTTACGCAATGACTCATCGCTGCACCTTCCGCAGTTTCTAGCGGCGCTCGGATCTGGTGCTACAGACCAGGATGTATCTGAACAGTTCCTGCACTTTCATCTCATCTCATACGGCGGTGATTATCGGCCGGTCCATCGGTACACAGACATAATTGTTATTATCTAAACCTCATCTTGACTCATATTACGAAGCTGACGAGTTGGATTGCTTGTATATTTTAATCTGTTTTTATACAAGCAATATGATGACTTTTTTGTATAACCTAAACCCGTTTATTGATATTTATGGTTGTAGATTATATAGGTAGATGTATATTTTGTATGAGTGTAGCGAATAAAGTTGTAAAACACAAAAGTTTGTATGTTTGAATTCGACATTACATACTGAGAAACTATTTTGTCACTCAATCAACGCAGTAGATTATCAATTTCGTTTAGGCGTTTCTCACGAACGGACGCAGGATCCTGCGATTATGTATTTACGTCGTCAACACTAACTGTTACATTGGTTATTATCTTAACAGTAGGATGCTGCACTTACCTCCACTTACGCCTAAAGTCCAGGCCCTAAGTTTGCGTGTTGCGTCGTTGCGTTTGTTACAGTCAAATCACTTCTATTCCGTGGAATCAGAGATGACGCCACCGTCTGCTGCTCTATTTGGCGTGCGGTTATTAAATTATAAACGCTTACACGCCGCCATGAGCGCCGGCTTCTTTGAATGCATGTACTTATACAATAACAGACAATGCCCCTTCACTTCAATTCCAGTAAATACAGCATTATATTAAAGGATATCATCATCAATAGTAAAGAAGGTGGGGGGGTTAGATAGATAGATAAATAAACTCTTTATTGCACACTACAAACTTGAATTCAAAATAAATAAAACAAAAATAAAATAAAAAACATACATCTTATCGCTAAAAGCGATCTCCTCCAGACAAGTTTTTGTGAAACGAAAGAGTTAAAAGGAGATGGGTATAGAGCAATAGCTAGAATATAATAGAAATTACACATACTTATAAGGGAGGTATACTAAGGCAAACCACAACCACATTACTAGTATATATCATAACTTAATAATTGTTTGTTTAAAATGATTTAAGACATTACGGATGTGCCAAAACACGGAACAGCTCCTGTTACATTCGATACAGGGTATAATATTGTATTGTAAATTGTAAATGGCAGCTTGGTTTACTCTTTCTGTGTATAAATATTAACACACTACCAATTAAACTTCACAGTTATCTCTTTAACTTATTAAAAAAAGATCTCGTGGTTAGGTAAGAACCAAGGTGTCCTGGGTTCGAATCCCAGGTAGGGCCATGAATTTCTCTGTTCAATATTTCCGTTTAAAAAAAATTCAAAGTACCAGCCGGGTGATAGGAAAATGGCGATGTCCACCGGTCAATCATGTTCTTATCACATAAAGAATTAGTGCCCTATAAACCGCTTTTGAACAGCGCGATGAGTTTACGACCCTAAACCATTTTTCCTATGAGAAAGGAGTCTTGTGTCCATAGATTAAATATTAACGCGCTAATGATGACGTTGATGATAAATAGTTCTAATAATTAAGACTGTAAATCTACATTGTATTGTGTAATTAGGCCACTTCAGAACAACAAAAATGGCTAGTAATTCTCGTAATGAATTTCTCTAATTATATTTCAAAAATTTGAGTCAAGCGCCCCCCCCGGTATGTATCTACTAACCGATTTCTTATCCAAGAATCGTAGGCAATTGTCACGAACGCTGTGACGCGTGAACATAAGCGACAATGCGCTAAATGGCGGGCTATCGGCTCGTTAGTTAGTTAGTAACTTGTTAACGGATTACAGCAGTTGTACTAATAGCAATATAGTCGATAGTTTGACTAACCCGACTGTCGCTAGATCGTTATTCTAAAGTTTACAACATATAGGGTTGCCAAAAGATAACAATTTAAGATTAAGGTTTGCTCTTAATTCTTTGGTTTCTTTGGTTCTAAAGGGTTCTTATTAATTGGAATTTGTTAACCGCACACGTGTCCAAAATTTAGACGTAATTGGTTTAAAACACAAAGATATATATGACGTCTCAAATTTAAAGTGTCTTCATACTTTCTGAGAGTAATTATTAATGGTGAGAAGAAACAAAGCTAATAAAGGGCGAAAAAGTTGGTCACGGGATACCTGTCAGATGTGAAACTTTTAGTTTATTAATAGGCTCACGCAACGGCCGGAGTGGTGGAATGACGTCATAAGATAGCGTCATGACGTCCTGCCTAATGGGTTTAACTGTCAAGGCTCGCTCACAACAACTTCACTCATTCAAGTCGGTCAAAAATCCACAGGTGGTAACCCTAAACAAATAAAATGTGGGTAATTGAACACTCGTTTATGGGGCATAATGGCCCGTCGTGACTGCTCTCAGCTATTGGCATAAGCGGCTCGACGATCGCTCGCGTTCCAACCACTAACGAAAGCAACCTTTGTATATCTTTGTAATACTAAACAGGTGGGTCGGCACCGTTTTGCGTACACTTTGATATCTGCAGAATAAGGCTAACAACGATTAAAATATAAACGGTATAATGAATAGAAGCAGGCGTTACTTTGCGGAAGTCCATGATAAATAATAAACAGCAAGTATAATTTGCTATATTCCGCCGACAACCGGGAGATTTGTATAATACAACACCACACAAAATCTAAAATCTAAAAGTAAATACTTTTCGCGCTTGTGAAGTCAACATTTCCTGAGGATCATCCGGTGTCGAGTCGAAACGTGCGTAGAGGTTCTAGTGGAAGATTTTGTGTGGTGTTATATTATACAAATCTCCCGGTTGTCGGCGGAATATAGCAAATTATACTTGCTGTTTATTGTTTATAAACGGTATGTAAGGACGAAACCAGCTAGGTAGCGAAATAAATAATAATGATTTAATTTAAAGTAACAAAAGATTAACCGACGGAAAAATTCAGCGTCCATGAGGACGGAGCGGCTGCGACGGAGAGGGCTGTAGTGCAGAGAGAGGTCGGAGTAATGCATGACGTTGGTAACTTTTTTTTTTCGGACTGTCTATTAGCTGTATTAACCCTATTGGTTGCCACAGCGTAACCGGGCTGTTGTTAGTAACTGCGCAGTCGTCTACAAGCACTTGATATAACTACGAGACTTAACCGTGTACCCGCCAGCCTGGTACGCAGTTGACCAGTCTTTAGAGGAATAATAATTGTTACTGTTTTCCAATCTTACTAAAGTAAACTATTTTTTTAAGATCTGAGTACGTATTTAATACGAACGGATATGTTCTAGAACACCAATGGTCTCGCACCACGTTGCAATATGCAATACGAATATTAATATTAATGGAAAAGTAAAACGAACAAAACACGTTAAGTGTATGGATTAATTATCAACTTAATTGTAACTATTTATTGTGATAGCGGCGATAAAAACACACTGTAATAATTTCGTCTCTCACATGACAGTTCATGAGATACGGCCCGCTGACAGACATAGGGATAGTAGTTTTCGTTTTAACTGAACTTGCAAGTGTCTCCCCTGTTGGGCATAGATGCGTGTCACCAATTTCAAAACTTTTTATTTGAGAAAATTACTAGAGATAATTTTCTCGTCGTGATAAGTACAATATACAGAGATGTATTTCGGCACTCAAAAGTACTAGAAGACAAGGAACGATAGATAGCTGAGATGCCAATCAGGATTATGCTGCTACCATCATTATTGCCTGAAAATCAGCGCTGCAGTCAATTTTGACGCAGCATCAAGCTGAGGCAACGCCCTGTTCAGCCAATTTCTAGACACATACGTTTTTAGATGAGATGTACTTTTTTCTTTTAATGGCTGAATAAACGCAATTTTGATTTGATTTTGATTTGATTTGATTTATTGAGTGGTCGTGTGTTAAGTCCTTGTATAGTGTGACAGGTATCTACGGAACGTGTTCACTGTTTACGAGGAGTCGTGACAGGAGTGGGCGGCGCCGTGCACAGCAGTCGGACGTAAACGCCGCAGCAGCGCCGTTGAACAACTGCCTAACCAAATATCAAACGCCTCCAAATATTTTCATCAATATGTTGAGGCTAAGTAGCCGCTACGCCCTTCCATAGTCTTGTAAGATCTTTCATTCGTTCTCAACGGCTTATCTCTGTCTCCGTTATATACGTATTCGCAGATTCAAGGTGCTCGCATCGGAATACGGAAAGTTGGTAGAGCCTCCACTAGATTGAAAGCCAACAATGATCAGAGACGCAAATACTATTAAAGTTTTGACCGTATATATTTTTTTTATATACCACAAGTTAGCCCTTGACGGCATCTCATCTGATGGTAAGGGATGATGCGGTCTAAGATTGCAGCGGACTAACCCGTTAGGGTATGGTTAACCCATACTCCTAATTGGTTTCTACACGTCATCGTGCCGAAACGCTAAATCGCTTGGCGACACGTCTTTGTTGGTAGGGTGGTAACTAGCCACGGCCGAAGCCTCCCACCAGACCGACTCGAGCCGGGAATCGAACCCAGGACCTCCAACTTTAAAATACAACAGCGCACGCGCTGCGCCACGGAGGTCGTCAAGTAGTGGTAA